>OZ023231.1:1724448-2324448 GCA_964006365.1 Trididemnum miniatum | reverse complement strand
ATTCAATTGCAAATTTTTTTGCCTGCGAATTCCTGGATTTCCCCACCATTTCAACATTCCAAAAGCAAGTTTAGTGAGTATTCTTCCCACGGACGTTTGTAAGGCTTGTCCCATTAAGGCGCAATCGTGACCTTTTCTATAGTCATACAAGCAGTGGTGATCTCTTCTGTTTAAATATAATATGAAAAATGTATGTTTTAGTTGATCGTGTGTAGCAATTATAACCTCGTACTTCTTTGCAAAAAACACATTTCCAGCGTTCATTTCAATATCTGTAAATTCAGCAATAGTAGCCAGACGTTAGAGTAGGAACATAAAAAAAAACACATCACATTTTCGCCACACTCGCGGTATTACGCCGAAGCATGCATAATGAGTGGCGAGATCCATCTACTCGACTTAGTACGTGCGCAACGCAGCTCCGAAGGAGCATAGCAGCGGCGCACTTTGCCGGTGCGGGAATCGAACACAAGACCTCCAGCCGATAGCGATGTGTTCAACCACTACGCCGACCGACCGGTGACTAATTGATACGTAAAAGTCGATATTTAAGTTTTTTTGCTAAACTCCTGTTAACGTTCCAAGCAGATCGGTGGAGTCTGGTCATCACTGAACTTGCTTTTCCGATGCTGATATCCCCCATCACATGTCAAGTTTGTTTCGTACAATATCCCTTTAGTACTGAACATCAAACAAGAAAAATGTGAAATCAATTTACCGAATGATTTTGAATCGAACCTACAGCTTTAGAAAAATTTTACTCTGTGCACGTTTCCAGTTTAAAGGTGCAATTAACCCTACTTTTTCACTTTGGCTTGGAAAACAGCAAAAAAGTCATGTTTTCCGATAGCGATAGATTTACATCCTAAAACGCCTTCGTTTCAAAGTTATTACCAGCTTCTTGGCCATCTTGGAATGGAGGTGCACACCATCGCATTTTTGCTGGCACCCTTTTTTTACAAGTTCAATGTGTCAGTGAGCACTTTACGTCATAGCGTTGTCTGCGAAGTAGGTTTGGTCGGTCTTCTTGGGGAGCGGTTATGGCGAAACAGTAGTTCGCTGGACGTGTAGGTAATAGTGGACCAGAGGTAGTTAACGAATATGAATTGCAAGGTCTTAGGCAAACTGATTACAGACATTAGCTAGTCAGCAATCTGCTAGAATTTCCGTAGTTTATTGTTACTTTACGTGAAACCAGTAGGTCATTGAACACCGATACGTGAGGTAGACTTACATGGCACACTTCATTAACCCCAGGATTTCATGCTTACTTTGTAAACATCTGCAGCAGCAGAAAAGCCACCAATAATTCAGCGGTCTATTGCTGATTGACCTGCCAACTAATGAACTCAAAAGCCTACCTCAGCTTCCAGCACTGGTTTCACAGTTGCACCAAAAGCACCTTACTTAAATGCAAAATAGCATAGTAGTGAAACGGAGTCTGGCGTTGAAAGCTTGAGCATATAAGCTGTACTTTTTATTTTGCAATGTCGTATTCTGTTTATTCTCGTTAACAACAAAGTACACTTGATTTGTACTCGGATAACATTACGCTACTCATGTGCGGAAGTGAATGACGTATTTTTTTTTTGGAGAACTAGCCATTTTTAGAAGCTCGATATCTTCCGTATTAGCCAATAAAAATGCACCTGATCAACACAAAAAATTTTAAAAAATCATCACCAGCGATTTCTTTCGTAAAATAAACAACGATTATGACCTTATTGCCTCATTAAATGGTTCCAAAGGCCCTCGGTCTTTCTGCACCATCATAAATGAAACAAGTCAAGTGTTATTACATCAAAAATGAAAAAATTCAAGTCTTCATTATACTCTCCGTATTACGCTGAAGCGTCTTACGAGTGGCGGGGCCTGGGCAACACAGCTCCAAAGAAACGTCGTAACGGTGGCGAGCCGTTGGCGACACTGTGTCGATTTGACCGGCCCGGGAATCGAACCCCAGACCTCATGCACCGATAGCTTGCGCTTAGGAACTGACCTAACCGGCGGGTTTGCAACCGATTCATTATGACATCAAAATGTAATTTAGATGCACAAATCCCGTGGGCCTTTGGAGCCACCTAAACTGGACACATGGACAAGGCAATTGTTTCCTTGAGCGGTAAATCGATTCAAGGACGATGCTAAAAGTTGCTGCATCATAATAAAAGTGAATCAAGCTTTCGAAAACAAAAAGTATGGGGCGAAAATATAACTTGAAAAGGAAAGGAAAGCCACAGTAAATCATAAAACTGCACGTTTCGACATGGATCCAATTATCATGATTAGCAGTGTGAACAAGTCAGCACAAAACTAAAACTTCTTTCAGTTCTAGCTCGCTTTGAATCTGACTTTCCGTTTTGCACTGCCTTGTTCACACTGCTGATGATGACAACTAAGTCTATGTTGTCGAAATGTCCTGTGTTAATAACTGTGGAGTGAGGATCTAAGCTGTTGCAACCACATACATACAAGACCTTAAATAACTTGGTATTTTAGCGCATGTTCTTCACGCGACGTTTATTTTAGCTGATACGTTTTAAACTCATCCACTTTTTCATAATGTCGCCACAGAAATGCACTGGGAACAAAGATTTGGCAGTGTAAATCTACTGTACCTGCTCGATATTCCAAGAAAAATCCCTCTCTCGCTGAACTTTTGAATGATATGAAGTCGAATGTCACTGATGCTCCAGGACTGATGTAAGTTGTGTTGGATGTGAGATTCGCGATTGTTGGTGCTCTAAGCTAGAAAGAGTTCGTTATGGGTCAGTATTGATTTGAAAGCTGTTTATGACTGTCAGCAGCTGCATCGATTTGGGAAGCTGGGAGAAGCTCAGTATGGGTCAGCATTGATTTTGGAACAGTTCATTACTAGTCAGTATTAATGTGGTAGCAGATGTGGAAACTATATACATTTCGCATTAATTGCGCAAATTAGTGATTAGAACTTGTTGATGCACAAAAAATCTGCTTTGTTGGAACTTGGAAGTCTTGAAATTTAAACTCATCTGCTATCTGAAAAATGCCAAAAGCTCAGTAAGAAAAGGACGAATGCGGATTCTCTTAGGAGTGGCTATTTGCAATTTTTTCTTCGACTCTTAGATTTACAATATTCACAATTTGAGTTCACCAAACGACGATTGATTTGATGAGTTCTTTATTTATCCTCCTGCTACGAGAAAGCGACGGAAACGCTATGCACAAGACGAATCCAGACTCGCTTATGAGTTGTCTTTTTTCTGAGTTTTCTGGTTGAGTTTTGCTTTTGATTTCTCTAACTTGCTGCTTGTTAGATTCCACCAAACAGGAACAATTATCGAGAAGCATCTTACCCAAGGACGTAACTACGAGGCTTGGGTGGAAGTTGAACCATCAACCTTCCGATCATGGCCGTCGTACAAACAACGCTCCAAACCTCAACGTTACCCTGCCGACAAACTTTGATGTACACTATCATGAGTCGCAGGACCAATCACGAAACTTGGGACGGTGAAGACTGCTGACAAAGTTATCATGAAAGCTATGACTAACCTGCAACTGTTCACAGCAAATGTCGTCACTGACATGACCAGTATCAAGTCTGATTAGATGATTAGCCCTTGTTGTGATTGTCCACGAGCAAGTTAGATCAGATCGATACTGATGAGGATATTTTGGTGTCGAAACAGATTGAGGTTGTTCGATTGCAACCAGTTCAGATCCACAATCACCTATTGTAATAACATTTTTTTGATAGAAGACATCCGATGACAGACTAAAAATTTGAAGAAGACAACTGCATATGCAAACGTCTTGTGAAGAATTACAATGAAAATTTTAGGCAAGATACTTTTCGCCAAAATTTTGCTTAACGTGTACGTAAAACGTAATGTCATGAAAAACACTCTGATGGTATTCAATTTGAAAAATTTGAGTTCTCTTACCAACGTCAACGACATTTTTATGTTGCAATATAAGCTTACAGCATCTTGCTAAGGTTTTAGTGCTATTTCTGATAAAAAATACAAAATTCGAATACGGTTGGACTGGTTAGTGGTTAAAGCATGGACCGAGTTTAAGGGGGGGACATGCTCCCCTTTTTTAAAGTGGGTGGGGACATAATACTTTTTACCCCCCCCCCACTTTTTGTTACTAAAATACATAGCATTCATCGATATAAAATCACACGTATATATAACATGTCACACCGTCACTAATGGCGGAAAAAATGTCCAAAGCAAAGCTTGGCCAACAAGCCGCTTCGTATGTATTAATGTTAGCGACACGGCGAAGATCTTGGTCTAAGATCAAGGTCGTGGTCTTCGCCAATCGCGGTCTAGAGTCTTTGTTTTAACAAGGTCTTAACAAAGGTTTTGAAATCGGTTAAGAAAGGTCTTGAAAACGGTCTAGGTCTTAAGAAGATCAAAAGGTCTTGAAATCGCTGTAAAAATTTTAACGATTCTCCCAGCTAGAAAAAGCTTTTTATATGCGCTGCAGCAGACATGAGCAAACTACGGCCCGCGGGCCAAATCCGGCCCGTTGGTCATTTTATTCTGGTCCGCCGGCACTTACACAAACTTAAACTCCCACGTTGAATTGAGTGGAAAACCTTTTTTCCTTTAGAGATCATGGATGACAGTGATTTTCACAAAAATAAGCCTCAACGGTGCAAAAATGGAATAAAAAACGAGAAAAACGAGGAGGAAACTATTTATTTTGTAGATCACATTCGTACGTGGAGCGTGATCTCCAAAAAAAAGATCTCCTTATTTTTCAATCAGAGTGCGGCCCGCGGCTTCAACAGTTGTTCCAAAACTGGCCCTTCGTGTGAAAAGCTTGCCCACTTCTGCGCTCCAGCGTGCATAAAAATCAAAAGCACGATGGCTGATCAAGGATGAAGTCCGCTCTATCATTTGTGTTAACTTTTACTCTCCATCATTGTGTTAGCTAGAGTTGAATTTGGGCCGGGCTTTTCGGGTCGGGTTTGGGCCATGATTTTCAAAGTATTTCGGGCTTTTTTCGGTCTGATATTTAGCATGTCAACACAAAGTATTAAAATATTTTTTACCTTTTTTTAAAATATTTTTGCTGTATTTTTATCTGAATCTGTATTCTGAAGCTAGCACTCGTTTGGATTATTATTATTATTATTATAATTTTTTTTTTTTTGCAATAATGGCATGATAGTGTCTTTTCGTCAGCAGGGCTGACGATCAACGAAAAACTAACACTTTTGTCGCCTCACACTGTTGAGGCATTGGAAATTACTCAATCCGCTTTTTCCGCATGAAATAAATAAGTTTCCAACGGTTTACCTTCTACTTACTTTCACTTTGATAGAGCAGCATAGAATAACCTGTAGGCCTATTTTTGCACACGTGTACATTATTTCGGGCCGAAATCGAGCTTTTGATTCTTTCGTCAAGTTTGGGCCGAGAAAACCCGTCCGCGTGCAACTCTAAAGTGAACCTTCAATTCACCTTATGTGTAATGTTTATAATAATAGCATTTTTTTTTGATATTCGTTGTTTTTTGTTATACTGGTACTTCAATTTTTTCTGTGCTATGAAAGTGGCCGTAAAAGCAAATTTCTTTTGGTAGTTTATTGATTCTATACCTTGAGGTTTTTATAAAGAGCATATATCCATCTCACTTTTACCTCATCGACTTTTTTTTCGGCAATATTGTATTTTTAGTTTTTACTCATCTTTGTGATTTGGTTAGCCGAATTGAAGCAAAAAGCACAACAGTGATTGTTATGTCACTCTAGGTAAAAGTTGCTGTCGCGTTTTCTAGTTGAGGTGAATAAAACGCGCTGCAGCAAAGACCTCGAGTGGCGTCACAATCGCTGTTGCCTGTTGTGCTTTTAAAGGTTCATGTATGTCAACGTGGCCAACGAAATCGAAAAAATGAGTAAAAATACAATTTCCGAAAAATGGAAACCCGATGAGGTAAAAATCAGATGGACATATGTTTTCCACAACAAATTCAAGATGTAGGATCAACAAACTCACAAAATGCAACATTGCCTTTGCAGGCTACATAATCAGCATCGACGTTCCATGGTACCGTATTTCAAGTGACATACTTCTGTCAAGAGCATGTACGATATAACCTATCATACAAAATTTGTCCCCATTTTTTTTAAAACCAAACTCGGTCCATGGGTTAAAGACACCGTTAACGATACGGTAGGTCTGGTTTCGATTACCGGGCTTGTCAAATTAGACGCAGTGTCGACAACGATTCGTAGAGATGTCCATTTCAGAATAATTACACGTGTACGAATGTACGAATTTTTTTTTTCAAATCCAGAATTTGGAATTTTTAACCGAGTTCTAAATCTATAAAACGGCCGTCCGTGCTAATTTGATATCAATTCACCTCTCAACCGCTCGACTACTGCAAAGTAAAACAAAATCAATTTGTTTCATTTTTAATGAATTTATAGCCAGTAAAAGGATTACAGCACTATATATCCGAAGTATATCATATGCACGCACAGGCGTAATCATGGTGCTAAGTGAAGGCAAGCCCCTTTTAAATTTTAAAAACGCATGAAAAAATACTGCTCCAGCATATATGCTAGCGGTGCATACCACACAATTTTTCTTTTCAATTAAACCGAATCCTAAAAGCGAAGCTGGTTCAAAATAGGATTGGCTCCATAGGATTCGATATTCTGAAATGGACATCACCAACGGTTCGTCACCGCTGCGTCGTCTGAGCTACGTTGCCCAGGCGCTAAGCCGTGGAAATGAGCCTCGTCACTCGTAACACACTTTGGCTTAAAGCGACGAGTATTCTAAAGATTAAATGTTTTTAGATTTGAATGGGGTATCGTTTCATTTTACATACAGTAGCTGGTTGCATAAGCAAATCAGCATCGTTTCTCGGTGAATAGAAAAGTCAGAATTTTCTGAGCACAAGATCATCATACCAACAGCAATGTATCTCAATGTGAATCCGGTGTACGTGTAGGGTTTGTACGCTCGTAGCTTTATTCTAAGAAGATTTGATAGAGAGTGGTACATTCTGTCAGCTTGATCAGGATTATCCAAAGTCAAAAACCGTTCGTTAGCCACAGCAGTGTTGTCGTGTACCTAAATTGGAAACAAATGTGCCTGTTGCCATAGTGGTAAAGAACAACGATTTTGGTACGGGAGGTCGGGGGGGTTCGATTCCTGGGCCAATCATACCCGCCACTATCGTCAACGACTCGTCACCGCTGCGAAGGTTCTTCGGAGCTGGGTTGCTCAGACACCAAGACGCGGAGATGAGCACGCCACTTGTTACACGCTAGGGGTAACACCGCCAGCATATTAAACATTTGATTTTTTTACACAAATCTCAGTGGTAACGGGTCCGGTTCGGGCCTTAAGTTTTTTTTCAGCACCAAATATGACGATTGATGATTTCTTCAATTTTTATCGTCCTGTCACAAGACTTTTTACACTCCTGTCACGGAGGCGCTATATAAAAGAAGAATCCAGAGTCGCTTAGAAGTTGCCTTTGTTTCCAAGTTTTCAATTGAGTTTTGCTTCCGATTTCTTTAAAATTTACTGCTTGTTAGATTCCATTAAGCAGAGATAATTATCGCGATGCATGTTATTCTAGGACGCAACAACAAGGTGGCAATTGAATCATCAACCTTGCAATCGTGGCCGTTGTGAAAACGACCTTTTAACCACTAGGCTAAGTACCCAGTAGCTAGCTGGTTTGATTGCGTTAACGCGAACCCATCTTTGCGCGAGCGTATAACTTATTCTAATTGTTGCTTTTTATATCAACCCGATATATATAGTCTACTGGGTTGTCCAAACAACATAGTTTGTCTGAGAAAATAAGACGTTAACATACTGTATGTACTAGTGATTTAGACTAAATTTATCTTCCTGTTTTGGGTTTCGAATCAAGTTAAGATTCGGGTTTCAACTAATCAGCCCGTTTGCAACATTGAATCTCAACTCAAGAATTTGTTATCAAGCCTATTTACGTGAAAATATATTAAATCGATAAAAAATCAAACCTTCATTATACTCGCGGTATTACGTCCAAGCGTGTAACGAGTGGAGGTATCCATCTCTGCAGCTTAGCGCCTGGGCTACAATGCTCCGAAGAAACATCGCAGCGTCAGCGAGATTTAGGCGACATGGTGTCCTATTTACAGTAATCAGCCCGAGAATCGAACCCAAGACCTCTCGTGCCGACAGCAATGTCTTTAGCCACTGAGCCACTTGGCTGGTGCTGTAGAGTTAGCAAAAAATTGTAAAATTTTGAGGGTAACGACCTCACCCGCAGAGCTCAAGTAAAAATCGTGATGGGACATGTAGTCACTTACGAGCATCTCTTCATAACCATGGTTACGTCAAGCTATTAGAGGGATGTTCGGGTACTTCTTGTTGCAATAAAGCAAAAACTTTTTCCACTAAACAACATAGCAAGAGAGTCCGGGAAAAACTGCGTTAGTAACCTACCCATAAATAATACAACGAAGAATCGAAACGTTCCGTCCCGAAATCGTCTACCCAAAACCGGATTTTGCTTTGTTCTGGCGCGATTATTGTGTACCAGCATGTCATTGTTGAACTGGGATATTGCGCAGGGAAAGGTGGGGGGTGGATCGTTCGCTCAAAGTCAAAATCTGCTTCAAAATCCTGCGCACCACAGATAGGAACTGAAAACAAAAAGTAAATGTTCGCAAAACATGAACGGACACATGAAATATGCTTAGTCAGCGGCATGCTGGCTTATGAGGTGCTGCCTGCAGGTTGCGGATCAATGACGGATTTGATTCGCACTTGGAGTCGATCGCATTTGACATAATATATATCGGGTGGAAAGAGCACAAGCTAGCTTTGCAGTCTCCCTCAGTTATTGTTGACTTTTTAGTTCAATATACTAATTTGACAAAAACTTTATATTCATGTATTTATTTATGAAAATTACAACTTCCACAAAAATAATTTCCAGTACATTTGTTGATCCTAAAATACGACTTTGAAAACGTCATATTTGTTGCATCGAAAACAATCTCGTAAAGATTAATTTCATTCGAAAACATTCGCAAAACAAGATTTATTTAACGAAAAAGTTCTATTGCAAACTTAAATTTATTTAGACTATCTGTAATTTTTATTTTACCTGTTTTAAACTCCAATCTAAATCCTTCTCTTTCAACGCTGTTAGTTGAATTGAATTCTACGCGAGTACTGACTCCAGGAGAGACATAAACCTCTCCAATTGCAGTCAAATTTGTGAAAATTCTTCTGTTTGGTTCTGTAACCTGGTGCAGAAGTTTAGTGAAAATAATGAAAGTGGTGCTAACGATATTGCTGTGGGTTCGGGAGGTCTGCAGTTCGTTTCTCAGGCTCGTCAAGTAGGACACTATGTCGCCAACGGTTTGTCTCTCAGCGTTAATGGGACCGTGTGGAGAACAAGCCGGCAAGTTTACTCGTTGTGCCTTTGGAAAGGCACTTAGCGGGATTCCCCCATCGTGGAGTGGTAGACAGATGACTGGAAACTCCTAAGCGAGCTCGTTATGGCGCTTTGATCACATTCTTGTGATAAGAAGATGATACAGCTAAATGCAAATACAATTTTTGTGTTGACTGTGCGTAAGCGAAGGACTTTCCTGCTTGTAATATTGCTGTAAAAAATTACCTGCAGAGAAGTACAACACACTTCGTCACTTATATTCAGCACCGTGATGTTAATGACGTGATAAGCAGGAGCTGTGATTGTCCAAACGCATCTGTGATTGGTTCGATGTTGCAGTGGATAATTTGGTGAAGTAATCTCTTGAGCTTCAGCAACAGCGTCCAGGTTGCGCCCGCACGGCGCTAAAACAGACAAAATCAAAGCTTCGTATACTCGCGATATTACACCGAAGCCTGTAACGAGAGGCAGGACCCATCTCCGCGGCGTTGAGCCTGGGCAACACAGAAACGACGCAACTGTGGTGAGCCGCTGGCGACACTGTATTCGATTTGACCGGGCGGAAAATCGAAGCCAAGACCTCCGGTGCCGATTGCATCAATGCCGCCATTTTGCAAAACCTAACTAGTTGATTTTTTGCAAAAAAATTTTACATGTTTCGTGCTTTTTTATAATTCTTCATTTCTGATACAATTTTCAAAAGTTTTGACTGGGCCGTGAGTTTATCGGGCTTTGCAAAACATAACTTGTTGATAAAGTCTTGGAAAATCTTTTGCATGACCCAATATGAAATTTTGACTATTACGTCATAAATATGCTTTATTAACTTCGTCTGAACACACGACGTCATAAAAAATTGTTAGGGAATGATCTTAAAAGTAAAAATTAAACTTGTGATTTCATAATGCAAAACCTAACAAGCGAAGTTTTGAGATAAAAACAAAAATCAACTCGAAGTTTGTTCACTTGGACGCCATTAGTGTACTACCACGAGAAAATGTTAAAACTAAATTTTAAAACTAAATTCTGTTAGGAAATTATGAATAAACCATAAAAAATTAAGCACAGCTTTACTGAGCAAAATCTAACAAGAGGGTATAAAAAACAAACAAACAGAAAGTATTTCACAAAAATTAACATAAAAAAATTTAATCCAATTCTTATATGTCATTGCTAAAAACTCACACTTAAAAAATTAAGGACCTTTAAAATTATGAAACACGAAAAGTGCTTTTTCTCGAAAACTAGGAAAGTGGACAACATGCAGTTGTTAGGTTTGGCAAAATGAAGGCAGAATGTCTTTGACCATTTCGCTAACCGATCGGTTTAAATCAGACGACGGCCCATATATAAATGTTTATGTTTTGTGAAAAACTCCATTACTTCAAAACTCACCGTTTTAAAAGGTTATTAAAAGAATCATAATGTTACAAACGCTACTGAATTTTTTAGCGACTATAGGTTAACGTGGTAACTTGCTCAAATTGAAGCGTCTTTTCTTTTTCAATTTAAAACCACAACTATGAGTATACAGATTTATCGAATTGTCTGTAGTTGGTGTAGATGCAAACTCGAAGCATTGTTAATCGAGTAGAAGTTTGAGTTCACTAAAAATTTGCGAGTCCGAGCCAGAGTTCTTCAAGTAGTTTTGTAGAGTTTAGGTCAAGTTCAAAATTCCACCATTGCTCGAGTTTAAGTTCAAGTTTAGAGTTTTTTTTGAGTTCAAGTTCAAATTTAGGATTTTTTTTAGTTCGAGTTTACAGCCTGGTAGACAAACACTTTACAATACATCAATGTCTCATTGGCATTGTCAACACATTAGCGAGAGCATTATTCATAAAAATAACACAAACCTTTTGTGTACGACAGTTCAAAGCCATCTCTGATCAAGCTGTCGTTTACCACAAATGTAATCATTACTTCATTCCAGGTGGAGTAATAAGGGTGGGAAGAATTCAATCTAACCAACGAATTTCCGAGGCGAGAACCTTCAGCCTAACGAGAAATATGAATTCAACTATACGACTTGGCAACGTCAACTCAGCTCAGAAGACCGGGTGGTTAGAGCATGTACCTCTAGAGCTGTAGACTCGGATTTGATTCCGAGACGGGTCAAACCAATCACTTTAAAATTGCCTGTCACAGCCTTCCGCTTGACGCTATTTACAGCATTGAAGCGACAGCGTAAAGAACAACCCGGCAAGTTTACTTGTTGTGCCGTTGGGAAAGGTTTTTAACGAGATTCCCCCATCTCAGAGTGGTAAACAAACAGATGGTCACTCCTGAAAGATCTTTTTATAGCGCTTTGATTACCTCGTGATAGGAGGATAAATATGCAACTAAATAATAATGCAAGCACCCCTGGCAAACCTCAAGATATATGCAGCATGAGTCTTCACTGAGATAGTTCACGACCAGTTCAATAAAAAAACCGCGAGGAACAGTGATGAGCCAAGTGCAGACGAGATTGGATTGGTGAAGACCCGGATAACCAGGGGAAGTAAGATCTTGGGCCTCTTCAGTAGCAACCAGTTCAGAACTACATGACGCTGGAATAAAAAATACAAGGTCAACGTGTACCCATCGCTATCACAAAAGCTTCAGCTTCTTCTGAAGTGAAAATGAGCGACAAATAAACGCTCCACAATGAAAGTAAAAAAGCAATTGACGTAGGGGTGAATGACATCGCTATCAGTACGGCAAGTCTTGGGTTCGCTTCCCTGTTGGGTCAAATCCGACACTGTCGCCAAAGGCTCGCCCTCGCTGTGACGTTTCTTTGTTGCCCAGGCGCTAAACCGCGGAGATGGACCCCACCTCTCGCTAGTCATTACCAAAGTACCTAAAAATAATGTACCGGTATGAAGTTTCACATACTTTGATCATTACACGCTTTGGCGGAATACCGCGATTATGATGAAGATTTGATATGACTACTTGTTACGAGTGCAAGAGATACTTCATGTTTCGGCAAATTCGTCAAGCCTCTTCAACCTTGCTTAAAATGCATAAGCTATCGAGAAACTAGACTCATTCCCCCAAAAAAGTTGCATTTCACTTACTCCTCGTAACACTTATTTGAAAACTCCCACACAATCTTTTTGTTTTGAATGGGAGTTATATGGAAAAAGAGAGATACGAGTGTGGCCTGGATAGCAGCCAAGAGGCACTGTGTTACTGTCCCATCTTTCTTGATGTATTAAGATCTAGAGATTGATCACTAATCACTAAGAGCAAGTATAAACGTGATCTCTCATTGTCTGAATCTAACTTTGGTCCTCCTACATTTTTGGGGGGCTTTGCGTGGTCAAAGGTAGAAACTTTCCAAAATATCAAAAGTATAAACACAGCCTACGTACCCCAAGTTTAGAACTACGTAAAACTACAAAGTAACCTTCACATGAAAAGGTAAATGAATAAGTGACCGTAATGTTAACCTACGTGACTTACCCACACTTTTGTAGGTCATGGAGAAGCCAGTGTAAGTGTAAGTCTTGTAAGCTTGCAGTTTTAGCAACATTGTGTTCCCTCGAGAGTGTTGCAGTTGTTTCAGTTGGTTTGGTTTATCAAGAATCAGAAATTGTCTGTTGCTGTCGCATAATCCATCATAGAACTAGCAAAAAACAACGAAGTAATAAGAGGCATTACCCCTCAATACAAAGCTAGCGTGCAGTAAGTTTATACCAGCAATTTTGGAAATCGCCAACTATAGCTACTTTTTGCATTATGCAAGCTAATTTGCATTTGTATTTAGTTGCACATTCATTCTCCTATTACGAGAAAGCAATCAAAGCGCTATAATGAGCTCGCTTAGGAGTTGCCGGCCATCTGCTAATCACACTAAACTCGGGGGAATCTCGTTAAGTGCCTTTCCCAAAGGCACAACAAGTAAATTTGTCCAGTCGTCGGTTTGTTCTCCACACTGTTCCTCTAATGCTGAGCGTCAAGGTGGGAAGCTCATTCATTCATTTTCTAGACCCGTTTATCCTTGGAGGGTTGCGGGGGCATCAGCTCGAGTGGGAGCCTCCAAGCATCTCGATCCACTGCAACAAAGGATAGATGCTCTGCTGGGATGCCAAGGCGACACCAATTAAGATCTTCCACGCCATTGAGTTCTGGGACGGTTTCTAGGCCTTCGACCAATCAGTTTTAAGAAAAGCAGTTTTTTAGGTGGAAAGCTCTACATAGTAATTTTAAAGTCATTGGTTTGACCCGACTAGGAATCAAACTCGAGTTTACAGATCCAGAGGCAGACAGATTATTGTGATGATTTGAGCCGATATCAGCATGTTTAAGCTAATTCTTAACCTGTGCATATACTTCTCGATTATTGGTCAACTTCAAAAAATCAAAAAAAATCATATCTTCATTACACTCGCAGTATTAGGCCGAAGCGTGCAATGAGTGGCGGGCTTCATCCTCCTTGGTTTAGCGCCTGGGCAACACAGAAACGTCGCAGCGATGGCAAGCTGTTGGCGACAGTGCGCAATTTGACAAGCCCGGGAATTGAACCCAAGATTTCTCGCGAGGAGAGCGATGCCTACAGTTTACTTAACACAATGCGCCAACCGTCCGGTTATCGGTCAACTTATGCAAGCAAAAGGTGAGTTACCGATACGCGTTAAGCGACAGACGATTCGCAAGAAATTTTTCGCAGGTCTTTGTTGAACAGTAAAATAAAATAAAATAGGTGCAATAAAAACTGTCGCTTGTTGCGTGTCGCGTTTTCACCTGTCGCATATCGGTAAACGCACCTTAAATCATGAACCTATGACCGCATTAAGACAGAAATACTGCTGGAGCGATCAATGTTTACTTATGTTTCGACTGTAACAGAAGTCTCGTTAGTTTTGTTACGCACTGCCAATCCAGGCTAAACTCATTCCAGACTGTAAAGACTCTTTTTTGTATTGCTTTACCTGGACATCTCGACTTCGTCTCTTTTCTCGGTTGTGCCCTATTTTTTGCAGGCGACTGGCCCCAAATAGCGATACCCAGTGAAAGAGCCTATAACTAATAGCTCACAACTAAGTTACCGGTAGCCTAACTAGCCCACATCACTAGAAGTCCCCCTGCAGCTACAAATGAGAGGGTTGCCATGGGGACTTCTAGTGATGTGGGCTAGTTAGGCTACCGGTAACTTAGTTATGAGCTATTAGTTATAGGCTCTTTCACTGGGTATCGTTGTTTGGGGCCAGTCGCCTGCAAAAAATAGGGCACAACCGAGAAAAGAGACGAAGTCGAGATGTCCAGGTAAAGCAATGCAAAAAAGAGTCTTTATAGTCTGGAATAAGTTTAGCCTGGATTGGCAGTGCGTAACAAGGCTGACGAGACTTCTGTTATAGTCGAAACATTAATTTGTCCCTTGCAAATTTCTCATCTAATGATTACTTGATTGTTGTGCTGAGTAGTCCGATATTTGGACTAATTCTGACGCATTTTTGGCGATTTGAGCTATTTTTGTTGAAGTTTTTTTTTGTATTAGCGGTGTTTCGTATTTTAAAATTTATGAATGGCAACACAGTTACCCATAAATAATAATAACTTCCAAATCTCTCTGTTCCAAAATCGTCAATCCAAAATCGAATGCGAGTTCCTTCGGGTGCGATGAACGTGTATTCGCAATTTAGTGATGAGGAATACTCGCCAGGAAAAGCTGGAGCTTGTAATTGCACAAAGTAATCGTTCACAACAAGCTGGCGCTGTTTCCCACAAACGTGAACTAAGCAAGAAAAGCAAACCTTCATTATAATCGCGGTATTACACAAAAGCGTGTGACGAGTGGCGGGCCCTCTTCGCGGCTGAGCGCCAAGGCAACAGAGCTCCGAAGAAACGTCGCAGAGGTGGCAAAGCGTGGGGAACAATGCATTAAGTTTGCCCGGTCTTGGAATCAAACCCGAGACCTCCCGCACTGATAGAGATGTGTTTAACAAAGAAACCAAATGGGCGGTGCTAAAACAGAAACAAAAAAGTAGTACAAGGAATTGGCTAAAAGCTTGGTGCTCTGGGCTCTGGAGCTGGTTTCGCGGGTTCACTGCTTAGCTAGCAACTTCTTTGATGCATGCATTTCACTAATATATAAACCTAAGCCTTAACGATAAGAATTAATAAATAGATGATGAAAAATCAGCGAAAAATCAAGAGTTTACTGATTTGAAGTTTCGCAACAATATGTCACTGGAAACTTTTTTGACCAATTCAATGCCGAGCTTGAAAATTTTTACGACGAAATTCATCAAAAACCCAGACAACCATAAAATGCACTATAAAAATGAATAAGATCATAAAATAACAAATAATAGACTATAAAAAGTTACAAGAAATAAGTATGGAACAGTATACTGTTGAATCACCCAGCAAGGTAATTTATTCATTTGTTTTTTGTTCAGGTTCATACTTACCTCCTATCACTAAAAAGCGATAAGCTATAACGAGCTCGCTGAGGAGTTGCCGGCCACCAGTCTACCACTGTGTGATGGGGGAATCCAGCTAAGTGCCTTTTCCCGACGACTCAACAAATAAACTTGCTCGCTTATTCTCCACATTGTTCCTTTGATCAGCCGTAGAAGTCGGGTCGGGTTTTTCGGGTCGGGTTTCGGGCCTAACTTTCCAAAGAGAAATCGGGCTCAGTCGGGCTCAATCGAAGGCTCACTGGCTAATAATTTTTTTTCATTCGGACATATTTCTCAAAACTAGATTTTTCTGCGCCGACTCTGCATGAAACTATTACTTTAAGCTTGTTTGGTGATGTGATTAGTAAGTCTCTTGCGCGTGAGAAAATCGACGTTTGATTGTGATTGTTAGAAATGGCTGTAACAGGCTGAAGCAAAACTGCCGGTAGCTCCTTTTGCCAACAATGTTGGTATCGTAACCCTATTGCATTGTTACGTCAGCGCGAGTCACAATGCATGGTTAGGCAGCATAGTTGCCAATTTGGATTATTTTCATCTAAATTTAGATGTTTTTGTATCAACCTAGATGTAAGATTACGCAATCTAGATGTTAGATATTTTTTTGGATTACAGTAAAAAAAATCTAGATGTTTTTTGGATGTTTCTACAGTATTTATAGGCATGTTTTCTGAAAAGAATTTAGAACAAGCATAATTTTTGTACAAATTATTACTAGTGATTAAAAATAGTACCGTATTTATTTGTATACACTTAACTTATGACCTTGGGAATTATACGGCAGTGAAAGCTAAGCAATAACTTGCTACAATTCATTTGGTTTTTTATAATTCTTGACTCTTCTACATGCCGAAAGTTAAAAAGTATCAACAGAAATTTAGAAAAGAATGGTTAAATGATGTTTCTTTAAAAAACTAGCTAAATAATACAAGTTCCTGGAAATTATAATAAAAGTTCTTATAATTATTGTAATTGTGAGTTGAAAGCAAAGTATCAAGACTTGAAGAATCACGTTAAAAATAAAAAGCATGTAGCTGTATTGTTTGCTAGAAACATTACACCATTGACTGATGTTTTTGAATGCTTAGGCAACATTGCATGATCAAAAAACGAAGTCTCAATAGGTATGTTTTAAAATTTTTAGCGTGGCATTGCAAAATTGTGATAAGTTAGTTAATGTAATGAAAAACAACATCAGTAATAAAAATGCTGATGATGACAGACGACTTTATTATGAATAAATATGATAACTTGATAAAAAAATAATATTCTATATGTTTAAAAATTTCCGAATTTCGGTCTTCTAAGTAATAAATGATTTTTTTCATTGAACAACCAATTTAAACTGTTTTTTCTTAACATGAAAATTTAATTTACTCGTGTAGATTAGAACCTTATTTGATATCGATAACATATTCATTGTTGATACCGATAACATATTAATTGATATAACTTTATGATACGACGCAATGCTTTATAATATTCACATTTACTTTTTTAAAGATATTTTGTAGGTTGTTCTATGAAAATTCTATAAACTACGTTTAAATGTAAATGTACTATATTTTGCGTACTCTTGTTTTGCCAATGTTTAATTAAGCATAATATAATTTTACATTTAGATCAATTTTTTGGATATTTTATTTTCTGATTTAGATGAATCTAGATGATTTTTGAGGTCAAACTGGATTATTTTAGTCAAGAAAAAGTGGCAACTATGTTTCTGCGCTTTTCACATGGTTGTTCTTTTTATGCGGTTGTGTCGCTAGTAGAAGGTTGTGCAGCACGAATTACTAATGTTTTAACAGGTTGTTGCAAAGCATATTGCCAGAATACTGAATCCCAGTCTATTGTTAAAAGCTCAACAACTAACAAGCGATATTAAAAAAAACCTGGTAAATATGATTTCAAGCCAGCATCAGGAAAAGCGGACTTTTGGAGAATTTTCGAAGTATCAGCCAATATTTATTGCCTGCATCGGGGCGAAACGGGCTTCCTTGT
The DNA here is from genome assembly GCA_964006365.1 of Trididemnum miniatum. Classification (NCBI taxonomy): domain Eukaryota; kingdom Metazoa; phylum Chordata; class Ascidiacea; order Aplousobranchia; family Didemnidae; genus Trididemnum; species Trididemnum miniatum. The sequence continues at coordinate 2,306,620 of OZ023231.1, read as the reverse complement.
AAGACCTCAGTTTCGGGTCGGGTTCGGACTTACTTCGTCGGGTTCGGGTAGGGTTCGGACTGAACCAACTCGGCCCAATTCCATCTCTGCCTTTGATGCTTAGAGTCAAGGCGGTAAGCTGTGAATACCAATTTCACCATCACGGATTTGACCCGACTCGGAATTAAACCTAAGTCTACCTCTCGCGATGCAGACGCTCCATACACCTGGCCATCTCAGCAGGTAAATGCCTAAAAAATGCTAAATAATTGTCAAATTTTTTTGTTGATAAAAAAATGGTTCAAAGCACAGCAAGTTGTCACTGATTTTGAAATTAATTTATGCGGAATATATTTACCTGCTTGATACGTTAATTGAAATGTCTTTCTTTCGATGCTATTGTTTGCAATAAATTCAAGTCGTAATTCTTGTCCAGCTGACATAAATATATCTCCCTTCGATAGAAGCTGACCGGGATCTCCCACCTAAAGTTAGGTCAAATTTAACATGTACTTTAGGCATTGAAGAAAATCAAAAAGCCGTTAAGTCAAAGAGTACAATTATTTCGGGAGATTTCTTACCAAAGCAATGAATATTCTTCAAGCAGTTAAAAAAAAATCAAATCTTCATTATACTCGCGGAATGGCGGGGTCCATCTTCGCGACGTAGCGCCTGGACAACAACGCTCCTGAGAAACATCGCCGCGATGGCAAGCCGATGGCGACACCCTGTCCTATTTAACCGGGCTGGGAATCGAAGCAGGGACCTTTCGCATCGTCAATGCACTAACCGGCCAGTTTTATCCAACGTAGAAAATGTATACCACCTGAACTCTGTCACAGCATCTTTCGCTGCTGATTTGATTGGCTGTTATCTCAATCACGTGATTGACAGGTGCCCTGATTGGCCAGGTGCAAATTTGATTGGAAAGATGCTTGAACGGGAATCCTGGCGAAGTGAGTTCTTGTATTTCATTCAAAGCTTCCAACTGATCGCCACAAGCAACTGCAAGTAAACAAATGTTTATTGATGAAAAAAATTCAGCAGATATTTGAGTCATGCCCTCTGACAAGATGAAGTTTTGTTTTCAACTTCGATCGTCTTCATTTAAAACTATATCATGGTGGAAGAATTTTCATGGATGATCAGGACCGGATTAAAGGGGGCTATTGCCCCAGATCCTACCGGTCAGGGAGGTGGTGGATGATAGGAGAGTCATGGGTTGCTAATACAGTTGATAGGCTTTAAGTTATATGAACCAGGCAAATAAACAAAAAAGTCTCTTTAAAAAAAAGGTTCGCTGAAAAGAGAGCTTGTCTGCTTTAAATGAGCAGCATACGGCGCACTGTGCCTTGCTGTTGGTTGACAAATCCATCGTCATGGGTTTGAATCATGACTGAAGCCCATGACATGTAATACGTAGTAGCAGCAGTAGGCTATTTTTATTTCCGCATCGACAACACGACAACAAATACGATAAGGTGAAGAAAATTCAACTACGGTATGCTAAAAAAGGGAAGAGGCAACAACACGAATAACGTTATGGCATGCAGTTATAGGAGAAAAAGAGTGAAAAAAAAACAGCAAGAATAGACATGGTTGTAATCTGAGCTGGAACGAGGACCGAACCTACCGAGAACGAGACGAGACATCATAGCTTCGAGACCGAGACAAGACATCATAGCTTCGAGACCGAGACGAGACTTTAAAGTTACGAGACACGAGACTTCATAAGCCAAAAATTAGAAAATATAAAAACGATAGTAATACTCTGGAGTATGGGCTCTACTAAGCCAAGTTATTGAGATAACTTTACAGCAAAATGACATTAGCAAAACCAAACGAAGCAATGAAACCGTCGCAGTTATGAACTGATGTAGCCTATTATAAATGTGCTATTGGTCATATCCTTTTAACGATTACAATTAATGATTTAACGAGTTCACCATAATAACAACGAAACAGTTTATCATCACAGAAGATTTAAGTCCTTGTAGCTAGCAAGGCAAGCAGTACCTCTCGCAGACGATTACACGGCCCAATAATCTTTTTTAATCTAACGAAAAAGATGTCAAGAAAACTTTAAACAAAAAGTCATTGGTAGGCTATGTTGATCTAAACCAGGGATGTCGGCATTGCAGCCCACTATCCTCTGCTAGAACAATTTTTTAGCAAGTTCATCAAGTATTGAGCACGAGAGTGTTCATGAAATTTAATCAAAACACTTTATATTTGATAAATAATAAATTAATTAACATAAACATTTTAAAGTCATTGTGACACTATGCATTTTTGAAAATCTATCTGGTTCTCATAAAAAGAGCTAGCTCAAATCTGGAAGCACTTCCCATGTCGGTAACCAAATTTCTTGCAACTGTAATCCCTGCACTTTTTTTGATTTGAAGCCTTTTTTGGGCCTGGACTACTTTGAATAACTTTTTGATAGCTGTTGTAAACCAGACGAGAATAGCATCTTTCATAGGGAACAAATTTGTAGAAATCTTAATTTTATGACATATGACACGTTACTCTTGAAAATGTTTTGATTTGACACACCGTTTGCCCATAAAAAATATATTAATTTTTTAAACGTGGCTAGCGGTCGTTATGTCTTTGAGTGAAGGCCATATTGTTAAAAGTTAAAACTAAATTAACATTATTGGATTAACTATAACCAAAGTCTCGTCAGCCTTGCTACGCACAGCCAATCCAGGCTAAACTCATTCCAGACTGTAAAGACTCTGTTTTTGCATTGCTTTACCTGTACATCTCGACTTCATCTCTTTTCTAGGTTAACCTAGAAAATCTCTTTTCTAGGTTAACCTAGAAAAGAGATGAAGTCGAGATGTACAGGTAAAGCAATGCAAAAACAGAGTCTTTACAGTCTGGAATGAGTTTAGCCTGGATTGGCTGTGCGTAGCAAGGCTGACGAGACTTTGGTTATAGTCGAAACATTAATTTGTCCCTTGCAAATTTCTCATTATTGGATTAATTATTACATTAATTGATTATGTTAATGGATGTTTAAATTTTCTTTGTTGTTAAAAACATTGCATTTTCAGCAAAATGCGGCTCAGTACAAGGCCTACCTATCAATGGTTAATTTTTTTTTCTTAGAACTATAATATGAAATATTGGAATTCTGGTCGCTTTGCGGCCCAGTTAAATATTTAATTTTGCAATGGGTCCCTAATAAATTAAATGGTTAGACATCCCTGGTCTAGAGTAGATTACCATCGAATGCATGTGTTTAGTGGTTGAAATAGACCAGTTTTCATATATGCTGCTCACAAAAAGAAACCAAAAGCCTGCAATTCTGCAGGCGGGAACAACAAAGCAAAATGGTCTGAACAAAATGTGGCCAAATGTTTTTGCGAAGTGCGAAATCACGCACAATGTTTAACTTTGAATGCATCGGGTAAGTACCATTGTTGCTTCCGTATCAAAAACCTGAATGCTGTTTCAAATCCAAAATTTTTTCATGCCTCGATCGAGACATGACCATTTTCCTAGACTTTCAAGGTCCGATACCGAGACGAGACATTGGCATAGCGAGACCGAGACGAGACCGAGACACTCTGAAACGTGCCTCGAGACACGTCTCGAGACATCCAGCTCTGGTTGCAATACCCAGGTCGGGAGCAGAAATTTGTTTTAAAAAAAGGCGATTAAAACGACGTTCATAGAATCGGCTGACAAAAAGATTGAACCTCACCACTGCTGGTAATATTGTGCTCGATTTACGACCGCACGCATTACAAAAAGTACCGAAAGTACACAAAAAATAGTTTTTACCAACAGCAGAAATTGTAAGTTGAAAACCGCTGTAAATATAACTTCTTGGAACCCGCAACACCAACGTCATCATATCACTTGTAGAATGGAACATAACTCCTTCTTGTTTCCGCTTGTTCAATACCTCAAATCTCCGGTTAGTGCTCGCGTCTCCATCATAGCACTGAAAATAATCAAATAAAAATCAACAACTTCATTCCTGCGGTATTACGCCGATGCGTGTAATTAGTGGCGGGGTTCATCTTCACGACTTAGCGCCTGGGCAACACAGCTTCGCAGAAACATGGCAGCGGTGGCGAGCCGTTGGCGACACAGCATCCAATTTGAACGGCCGGTAATCGAGCCCAAGACCTCCAGCACTGAAAGCGACGTCTTTTACAATTGCGCCAAATGGCCGCTACTAAAATAGCGGAAGTTTAAATTTCGAGCCACCACCACAATTGAAAATTTTCAGATAAATCGTTCTGACATATTTACCCTGCAACATGTGCAGTTTAAGTGGTCTAGAGGCCCAGGTCTTTCTGCATAATAATCAATTTTGACGTGACACTATACGTCATCAGACAATGTAGAAAGTCTATGGACCGCTGTGAATTATGACGTTATAGTACTCAATTATGCTGTCATCTTTCTCACCCATATATAGAAGTAGCTTCCGTATACGTCAATACCGAAGCTATCGACCCAAAAGCGAATTCTCGTCCCGTTTGGGGATTGAACCGTGTACGTACAGTCCAAGTAAGTTCCATGGTTTTCTGGGTAAGCAGGAAATTGAAAAGAATCTTCTTCGTTGAGTTGAGCAGTGATGTCTTGTGGCCCACAGTTCTCATCTGTATTATAATTCGTACGTCAAAATCAAAAAACAAAATCATATCTTGATTATGCTCGTGGTATTACGTCGAAGCGTGTAACGGATGGCTGGGTCCATCTCCGCGACGTAGCACCTGGGCAAACGCATAAGATCCGAAGTAACATCGCAGCTGTGGCCAACGGTTGCCGGCACTGTGTCTGATTGGACGGCCCGGGAATCCAACCCAAGACTTTTGGCACTGGTTGCGATGTATTTAAGCACTAAGCCCACCGGTTTCTCATGTAGGCCGCTACACAATGAAGTACCTTTGTCAATCAAAAGGAACGGGACAGCTGTTACTTGAAACTCAAATTTACTCGGACCAGTTGAATCGGACAGAGCGTAGCCAACAGTTCGCCACCGCTTCGACGTTTTACTTCAGAGCTGTGCTGTTCCGGCGCCAAGTCGCGGAGATCGTGCGAACCCCGCCACTCCTTACACGCCTCGACATGATGTCGCGAGTATAATGATGATTTGATTTGGTGCATTGCCTCTTAGATAACTTTAGATCTAAATAACATTCTTAAATGACAATAGTTTAAATCGCTAAACTGAATTGCCAGTCCTTTTCTCTTACCTGCTTTACTGTACTCGAAAAAAACTCCCAGAAAAGCAAAAATCAATGCGATTGTTTTTCGTTTACCGATATTTAACATCGTTTAGACTCGCATTGAAACTGCTGCAAAAAACAACAATCATATAGTTTATTTTCTACTAATAGGAGTAAAGACACGGTTTATTTTTAAAATCGCAAAAAAACTTTAACTGGGTTCTGCAGCGAGATTGAAATTATGCCACACTTACGTTATATTAGTTAATGCTCAGTGGCGAAGTGAGAAATTTTAAAAGGGGGGGAGGGGGAGAATAAACAACAATAAACCATCAAAGGAATCTCGTATGATTCAGTCACTAAGACAAAATTTAATCTTTTTTTACTAAAATGTAAAGTCAAAAGAGGGGAGGTACATGACACAATGCCCCTCTCTTTCAATACGCTGCGGCCATTATGTAGGTCTAACTAGGGCGGAGGGTTCTCATTCGTTGCGTTTTAAGTATACTAGTCTATGGCACAAAGCTTTTGCTAGAACTCAAATTTCTCTTTCAGCAACATTTTTGCATTTCTTTTTGCAGCTGATTAGAATTTCCTTATAATTTCTCACTTAATAGACGAATAAACTCAAAATAGACAATAACTTTGCAAGCGAAATGAATCACCAACTCCAAGCACGAGCTGAGTGTTAGGTTACCTTCCGGTTTGGCCGCTGTTTTGTATTTTTTCAGCGACAATGACGTAAAATTTCCTGATATTCATTGAACTTTCCTTGATGGGATTTGAATTTAGTCACGTAGCATGTTCGTGCGAGTTTATCTGAGAAACAATATTTTCAATAACACCTTGTCTCAAGGTTTTGCAAAATTAAAATCCCGTAGCAAAGCCAAAAACACTGGCAGCTTATAGGTTTTATTTATTATTTTATAATTTAATTTTTTGTGGCAAACCATGTACTCTTCAGCTTCAATCTGTAAGATTGCACAAAGTAGTTGTTCTTACCAAACGGTGGTTTAGCTGTAGACGTCGTTTTCGGGGCGGAAGGTCTGAGTTCGATTTCCAGCCCGGTTAAATCATACAATATTCACTATGGTTCGCCACCGCTGCGATTTCTGCATATTTCCCAAACTCCAAGCCGCAGAGATGAGCTCCGCCACTCGTTACGCGCTGCGGCGTAATACGGCCAGTATTTAAAGATTGGCAGTGGCAATTTGTACGCGCCCGTACAAATGAGCGCATGGTTTATTCTATTATCGCTTCACGCTCACCTCGATCCATAGAGCGTGACGAAGTTATAAAATAAACAAAGTCATTATTTGTACGGGTCTGTAAGAATAGACACTTCGATCAAGATTTGACTTTCATTTGTTTTTCCTTCTGAAGGAAAAAAAAACTACTTGTCGGATAAATAGATAAATAAATAACTGAGGATATTTTCAAATTATATTGAATTGAAAATTCGATAGCAATTCAGAGAGACTGCAAAGTGAGCTTTCGATCTTCGAGTCAGCAGTCACACGTATATGTCAAATGCGATAGGCTCCAGCCGTAAATCGAACCCATCACGCAGGATCTGTCACCTGCGCGGTACCGTTAGGCCATGTCTCTTATACATTTGGCAGACTGAGCTTTAAGCTTGTCAGTGGTTTTATTTTACAAATTTGCCAGTCTTTAGTTTTGATGTGTAGAACTTATATAGCAACAGTTGTTTTTGAAGTGTTTTCGAACTCATTTAACTGCAAATTACAAAAAATGCTTTAAATTGTTAACATCGCAGTGTCATCAATATGACGTGTCAATTAAAGCTGCTACGATCAAAAGGTTTACGTTCGATTGCACTTACGCATTTGTCGTTACTTCGTATAAAGGAAAATATATCTTACGTAATTCAACATGCTGAAATCTTTCAAAAAAAAAAAAAAAAAATAGAGAGGCATTACATGTAGAAAATGCCCATCAAAGTACTGTAATACAAAAAACAAATCATTATTATTCTCACGGTGTTACGCCGACGCGTGAAACGAGTGGCGGGGTCCATCTTCGCGGCTTAGCGCATGGGCCACAAAGCTCCAAAGAAACATCGCAGCGGTAGCGACCCCTTGGCGACACTCTGAACGATTTGACAGACCCGGAAATTGAACCCCAGACCTCCCGCACTGAAGGTGATGTATAGCACCCCAGCCTACTAGTTTATTCTTGTGACAGGCGTGACAATCAAGCACGATGCGGTAATGACCTCAATGCTAAACCTCGCCAATTCGTGACACCAGTATTGTCGATATTGATTATTATTCGTTTTTTGACTAAACTACAGAACTCATTGCATTATGGTCGTTGCGTATAAGTTTCAGACTTAATCTTATTTTTACGACTGAGCTTATAGCGTCCTACGGCTTTCAATCTAAATGCGTTTTAAGCCAATCTCTGTGCGCTAGCAATATCGGGTCCTAGACGTTTTGTTCTCTGCCGTTGCACAAGTCCTTGGGTGATGAATGCCAAGACTTTTGTCTACGTGATATCTCGTCGTGAACATCTAAATTTACAACCAAAAGTTGTTTGAACAAAGAATTGAAATTGAGCAACTGCGTGTTACGACTTTGCTTTATGATCTTTGGATGAAAATAAGCAAACAGACTTTAAAAGCAAATAACTGCTCAAACGGCTGAGTGGATAGAGCGTCTGCCTCTGGAACAGTAGACTCGGATTTGATTCTGAGTCGCGTCGAATCAGCGACTTCAAAATTGGTATTCACAGCTTCCCTGCTCGACGCTGAGCATTGAAGAAACAGTGTGGAAAACAAGCCGGTAGGTTTGCTTGTTGTGCCGTTAGGAAAGACTCTTGCGGAATTCCTCATCTTGGTATGGTAGACAGATGATTGGAAACTCCTAAGCGAGCTCGTTATGGTGCTTAGGGCGGTTTCTCGTAATAGGAGGATAAATAATATGCAACTAAACACAAAAAAGTCTTTGAATGTTTCTATGATGTTGTTTCCTGTACGTTTTTCATGTTTCAAATCACATTTAGGCACCAGTAATTGGCTTTTATGATCATCCACTTATATCATTCAATTTTTTTATTTGGAAAAGCTGAAAAGCAAACTGATTTTTTTCTTTAACAGCTCACATGACCAAGTGATTTTTTGCAGAGGTGCATTTGGACTTCGAGTCGGGCTAATCCAATGACTTAATGACTGTAAATTTTTGAATCACTGATTAGGTCCGACTCGAAATCGAACCCCAAGTTTTCCGCTCCGGAGGCACGCGCCACATTCACAAATCGGCAATCTGTTTCTAGCGTAGCTTGAAAGTGTGCAAACAACGTTTTTTCATCTGTGATCGGTGTCAAATGGGACACCCAGACTCTGCCCTCTCTTCAACACATGGAGATCTTTTTAGAGATCGATTATTAAGAGCGAGTAAAAACGGGAGCCTCTAATTTTTAAACCCGGCCTTGCTTGTACCCTACTAAGTTTTTCTCTTTGCACCTCTGTCTGTGGTTTTTAATTTTTCGTGAAATTAAAGTCTTTTTGATATGATGCCAGGTAAACTTGTTGTTTTAATGTAATTAAACACAAACTTGTAATTAGTCAATGTTCATAGGTTTATTTAAGTTGGTTCACATCGACAGTTAGGCCGCGAAAAGGTTAGAGAGGGCCCAGAGTTGGATGAAGACAATGAGAAAGTTGATTTTGTTCGCCTGTAGTGGTCGAATTTTAAAAACAAGGTTTTTATACGTCAAAAAGGAAAGCATTGTTCCAGTGGTCTTCCTGAAAGCAACTCTACTGGTCAAATCCCGGACAGTTTAGCCGCGATTGTATGTAAACTGTAAAAAAGTTCAACTTTTTAATCATATGATGGGTTTCCTTTAAATTTATTTTACTCTTTGTTCGGTGCCAGACAAATACTTCTAAATTTTGTAAAAACACGTTTTTTTATAGGATCCAGTTTATTATACCTTACTACATTTCGTTTGTGTGGTTGCTCTCATCTGGATTTGAACCGAATGTAAAACTTTTAAACAATTGTGCTTGTGACTTTGAGCATGTACTTTACTGTAAGTCTACGGGGAACTTTGAAGTCAATTACTGTGCTTTGGAATGAATAAACATCCTATTGCAGGTTTTTCGGCACACTTCAATATGACCAGCGCCATGGCCTAGTGGTTAAGAGCGTTCGCCTTGGAAGCTGGTAGACTGGGTTCTATTCTCAGTCGGGTCAAACCAAAGACTCTAAAAACTGGCCTCTGCTGTTACACTTGCTAAACGCTCAACAATTAAGTGTAGCGCGGAGGATGAAATAAACAGAGAATAAAAATGCGTCCGTGAATTCTTGACAAAACTTAGTCCCGGCGCTAAAGGACCTTAGTAGTTATAAAGCGCCATAAAACCACACAACATTTCAATATAAGTAAGCACAGTGTTTTTTTCGATATAGTCGCCGGTCTGAGTGGCAGCGATTTTTTTGCACTGATTGACAATTGGGGGTTAGATTAACCAAATTTACTAACTTGCTATGTGTGACCATAATAATTGTTAATTTACTATTCGTTCGATTACTTTGTTTCATGTGAACTTTATTGTAAAATTATTGTGAACTTTATAAGTCCAAACGAAAGAAAAAAAAAAATAAAATTATTGTTTGTACTTATCGTGGGCTATGGTGTTTCAGTCCTGGCGCCAAAAGACTTTTCGGTTAAAGCGCCTTATAACTATGTCATTATAATAGGCTACTAAAAATAATAATAATATTTTCGATATAGTCGCCGGTCTGAGTGGCAGCGATTTTTTTTTTTGCACTGATTTAGGCTAATTTTACACCGGAGTTCTGTTAATCCCGAATGATGTACAAATTGGTATGTATGTGATTTATATGATTTAGTAGGCCTAGCTTAGTATTTATCGCACAAATTAACTGTACAATGTTGTAGAAAACCTTGAAGTCTTGGAGTGCTCCAATGTGCTATAGGAGTTTTTTGGAATTTGGATTGACTTGGAATCTGATCGAATACTTTAAGTTTTTGTGTCTGAAATTTTCCTTTGATTTAGAACATCGGTTATTCCTACTTTCTCAATAGAGTGCTACAACAAAACAACAACCGGACTTTCAAGAGTGATTCTTTTCGAACATTCGCGTATTGACAGCTAAAAAAAATTTGAGTAAGGAGCAAAAACGAAGAAACCTATTTTAATAAAAATGAGATGTCTATTTATAAAACGCTATTGCTACGCGACGAAGCGTTACAAAGGGGTAGTAACGTTGATGCAAGGCACATTCTGAATAGTTTCACTACATAAGGTCATCGACAATTACATTTTGTGCTTGTTTTTTTGTTTATTGTTTACAGAAACTTGCAGTTAACTGACTTTAATTTTTTCGTCACTTCCTCTATAGTTAAGGTAAAAAGTTCAATAGTTTTGCTCAACCTTTTACGGTTTCAGTTTCATATCCATTTGATTACAATATGGTGCCTGGCACTGAGTTAAAAGTGCAGCAGTCTAAGTGTACCATTACCCTGTCCACATACAAGTGGCTACAAAAGTCCACCATTGTTTGTACAGCACGTAATCAATTTTTTGATATCGTAATTAAAACAAGTGTTTATGACATCAAAAATTTGACTATGATGCAGTAGCCCGTGGGCTTTTGGCTACTCAAACTGGACATGTCGATAGGATTATTGTTCTACAAAAGCTATTGCGGCTATTGCGGTACCAATGTAGGTAGCGTAGTGACGTTCAGTGGTTTGAGTGAGGTTTTTGCGATGATACAATTTTGATGAAGAGGTGCACGTTATGAACCTTTATGCTATAAACTTTATGATAAAACGCCAAAATCATAAATCAAACAAGCAGTTATATGCGAACGGGCTTTCAATTTTGTTAAGTGTTTACAAATATATTGCTGCTTCATCGATAGTTTTTTTTTGCATTGAGGTTTTGCTTTCTTTATTCCGTTATTTTTCCGTCTATGAGCTCATATTCACGTTACAGCAGTTTTTAATTAGTATTTTTTTTTTCTTTGTGTGAGAACAGCATTATACTGTATAAATACCTATTGAGGGTAAAAAGTGTAGCCTGTTTTTTACTAATGTTTTTAACATGTTTTAAAAAGTGTAGCCTGTTTTTTACTAATGCGTAGCCTGATTTTTACTAATGTAAAAAGTGTAGCCTGTTAATTTCGTCACTTTTTCAAGCTCAGTTTTTTACCGGCAGAGTTAATTTTAAGCAACTTAAGCAACAAAAACGACTCTAGGGGGTCTGGGGGCATGCTCCCCTGGAAAATTTTTGAAAATTTGCATACTGTAATGGTCATTTTAGCGCTTTTCGAACAATTTTCAGGCAAAGTTTGTTCATAATTGTGGCCCCTAACTTTGAGTCCTTCAACGAATATGATGCATTTTGTGAGCACAGTTTCGATTATGCGTGCTTAAGGCGACTAAGGTTTATTGTTATGAACAGGGGTGCAAATCTATGTTAAGCATTGGGGGAGATGATTTAGCAAAATCGACCATTTTTCGATATTGGGGAGGATGATTTAGCAAAATTGACACGTCTGCAGATGTCCAATTTTTTGCCCAAAATGAAGTGAAGACCAAAAAAAAAACGTCATAACGTTCCCAGATGCCCAATTTTTTGCCCAAAATGAAGCGAAGACCAAAAAAAAAATATCATCACGTTTGCTGATGCCCAGTTTTGGGACATGAAAATATTGGGGGAATGCTACCGGATTATTGGGGGGGATGCATTCCTCCATGGACTTGCACCCATGGTTATGAAGAGGTTCGAAATTATAGAAAAACTTTATTTATCCAAAGCATTGCTGAAGATTGCTGGTGGGGGAGGATGCATCCCCCACACCCCCCCACCCCCTGGAAACGCTCCTGACGACACTGTGTTCGATTTCAATCATTGGGGGATCCAGAAGTGCAATGAAGACTCAGCGTCCTCCCCCCTAAAGTGGAGTTACTTTTGGGTCCACAAAACTAAAAATAAGTATTTCCGATTCTAAACCTGCCCTCCCTAAAATGTTTATAATCGCCTTTGTGATTGATCCATAAATCAAACCCCCAACCTCCAGAGCCGCTGGCGATGTTTTTTTTGAGAATTATTCCTTTTTTTTTACAGCAACCTTTACATTTGGTTTATTAACAAGGCCTAACATGACTGAAAAAGTAATCGAGTTCACAAAAAAACAAAAAAATCACAACCTAAACCAAAGAAAACCCAAAATCAAGCGCAACCCAAATCAACGAAAACCAAAATCCAAGCACAACCCAAACCAACGAAAACCAAAAACCAAGCACAACACAAACAAAAGAAAACCAATAACCAAGCACAATCAAAATCAAAGAAAACCAAAGACCAAACGTAATCCAAAGCAAAGATAATCGCAATCCTAGCCAAATCCAAACCAAAGAAAATCGTGAACCAAGTAAAAGCCCAACCAAAAAAAACCTTAAAACCAAGCACAATTGAAATCAAGGAAAACCAACAACCAAGCGAATCCCAAACGAAAGAAAACCCAAAATCAAGCACAACCCAAACCACAAAAAAACGAAAACCAAGTCCTACCCAAACGAAAGAAAACCAAAAGCAACGCACAACGCAAACAAAAGACAACCAAAAACCGAGCACAACTCAAATCATAATGAAAACCGAAAACAACCTACAACCCAAACCAAAAACAAGCACTACCCAGATCAAAAAAATGTAAAATTATGCACAGTCCAAACGAAAGAAAATCCAAAACCAAGCCCTATCCCATACCAACCATTCCAAAGCCGGATCTGAGCAAAACCACCAACTACAACTACCACAAGTCAAGAAAATTCCCACCACGAGACTACCACAAGTCAAGAAAACTCCCACCACGAAACTACCACAAGTCAGGAAAATTCCCACCACGAGACTACCACAAGTCAGGAAAACTCCCACCACGAGACTACCACAAGTCAGGAAAATTCCTACCACGAAACTACCACAAGTCAAGAAAATTCCCACCACGAAACTACCACAAGTCAGGAAAACTCCCACCACGAGACTACCACAAGTCAGGAAAATTCCTACCACGAGACTACCACAAGTCAGGAAAATTCCTACCACGAAACTACCACAAGTTAGGAAAATTCCCACCACGAGACTACCACAAGTCAGGAAAATTACCACCATGAGACTACCACAAGTCAGGAAAGTTCCTACCATGGATCGCATGAATGAATAGATGAAGAAACCCAAATTTAGGGGGTGGGGAATGACAACAGACAAAAGGTTACGTGTTTTATGCGAATGTTTTAAGCACGCTTCAAATTATTATTATTTTTTTTTTTATTTATTTTTTTTATTTCCAAGACCACAAAAACACACAACAACAACACGTAGTAACGGCAATGGTCAAGAAATAGGCAGAAGCAGCAAAACGATATACGTTATAGCATGCATTGTAATATGATCATGAAGCCAAAGATAACAAAAAAAAAAAATTGCATGGCTGCTACACCTGAACAAAGAAAGAATGAAATTTAAAATAAATAAAAAAAATAATTGCACACTGGAAGTAAATCAGGAGCACCGTACAATGACAATACAAGCTTGATGATTTGTCAAGTTATCTGCTGCAATAAATACAAAAGTATAAGTGGAATATACTGTAGCTAAATAATGACTTTAAATTTAAGCTGCAAAAGCTGTAGGTAATCATGCACACTGCTCATCAATAAGAGGCAATATGACTTCTCATGACAAAAAAAATTTTTTTATTTTTATTTTTAGAGCTTAAGTAAATGATTATGCACCTCGTTACTAAACTTTTTTAAACTTTTGTAGTCATAGCGTATAGCTGGTGGGAGGTTGTTCCAAACCACAGGGCCTTATATCGATATGATTGCTGTGTAGTAGACAACCTACAGAAAGAAGGAATTAGCGTGCTGCCACTTCTAGTTTGAACTGGAAGATTTTCGTTTTTTTTTTGTCAGAAAAAACTTTTTGAAAACAGGAGGGAGGCGGTTATTGTTAAAGTGGAACATAAACTTAGAAGTTTCCTTTATCATCAAGTGATTGATAGTTAAAAATTTCTGAGATTTCATAGGTCCAACAACACTATCTCTGGGATTTAAGTCAAAGATTATTCGTATGAAGTTATTAACTGATCGTTGTACAGTAGCTTTTGAACCATGGTTTTATTGTCGTGACACCAAACCGTGATGCAATATAGAATGTGGCTCATAATCATGGTGTGGTACAAGATTAATAGGGACTCTTGATTTAAGTACGGCTTGGCCTTTCTTACAATCAATAGTCCTCATCTAACTTTGGTCAGTACATGTTCCATATGTAGTTTCAATGAGAGGTTTTCGTGCAGATGTAAGCCTAGAAATTTAATTGAAGATACTTTTTGGATGGGTACATTTCTTAGCCTAACAGTTAAATTTTCTGGGCAATGCGAACCTATAGTTTGGAAACAGATATAGTTAGTTTTCTTTATATTGACAAATAGTTTGTTTGCTATAAGCCATGCATCAATATTCATCAGTTCTTTGTTAATTGATATAAATAATTCTGGCAGATGTTTTTTGGTGGAAATTATGGTCGTGTCATCTGCAAACATTATTGCTTTAGCTATATTTAAACAATTTTTAAAGTCATTCACATATATCAAAAATAACAATGAACTAGAAAAATGGACTACTAGAAAAACAAAATACTAGAAAAAAATAAATGGACAATGGACTACAAATTAGGTTAGAAAAGGCGCAGGTGCAGGGGTTGTGCCCTCCTGGACACGTCACATGATAAAACAATGACGATTCTGAGCTTTCATTGCAGACGAGGGCACACCAAACCTTTTTGTTGCTCACGGCTAGTTCCTGACAATAATCCCCCAAGACATCTGGCAAAAACACGGGAAAGTTTCTCCATCCCCTCTCCCCCAGACACGCATCTCATTGTAGGCCTACACCATCATATTCCAATTAAAGTGTAGGCTATCTAGTCGTTGTGTTTTTTATTAGCTTGTCTCAAATAAGCAGACATGAGAATAATGAAATTATCCTATGTGTAGGCCTATAATTCAACTTCTTTTGATTGGTTTTATTCTTTTTTGCTAACTTTTGATTTTGTAATGCAACTGCTTCCGGCTCAAATATGTTGTTTGTAACGTGATACATTGTGGTCTGCTGTGATAACATACTGTAGATGCAGTAGCTGGCGCAGGTCCACCGTGTACGATATTTTTCTTCGTACGTTTTGCATCGTCGATGTAAATAGATAAAAAAACTTTTGCATTAAGATTAATTTAAAAGCCTCGTCAGGCTAGAAGTAAATCTTGTCGATAGCGTGGTGCAGTGGTTTGGAGCATTGTTTTTACGACGACCATGACCGCAAGGTTCATGGTTCAACTCCCACCCAAGCCTCGTTGTTGCGTCCTTGGATAAGATGCTTCACAATAATTATCCCTGCTCGGTGGAATCTGACAAGCAGCAATTTAAAGAATTAAATCAAAGCAAACCAACAAGCAGCAAATGATAAAAATGAAGAAGTCATTAGTCATCAACATTTTCCACTTTTGCGAGCCTTCTGCGCTATAATAAATTTCTAATTTTCGAAACGTCATATGTTGCTTTATTGCTGGTTTGGGATGAACCAAAATGTGAGATTTATTCAACTGATTGTTCCAAAATTTTGATTTTAATTCAATTTTTGTGTATACTCGGTTCATAAAGCGGTTTTCACAATATTGTAATAACTTAAAATTTTCCTATTAAATTACAGTATACACATTTCGCGAGAATTCGGAAACTTATACTGCACAAATTAGCTAGAGCAGTGGTCGGCAACCGTTTTGTTACATGATTTACATTACTCTTTCCAGGGGCGTGCCCAGAAATTTGAAAAGGGGGGGGGGGGGGGGGCGCAATAATTTACTGTTTCCGTTTCCACTGAAAATATCGATGCGAAACAATAAAAGAAAAGGTCAACGCGTCCTCAGATCTCCTGTTTCCACTGTGTCTCTTACTGCAGATATATATCAGCTTATATTTCAGCGAAGAGAGGGGGGCGACCCAAGCGCCCCCCCCCTCTGGATACGCCCCTGCGTTCAATAGCTATTAAAAACCCACTACACCTGAAATGAAACCACGAACTAGAAAACGATATAACAGTGTTACCACAACGGTCATAACGTTATTAAAAGCAAGTCAGCAGCGTGTTTTACGCAAAAAGATTGTTGGTGCAACAAACAGTGATATTTAACAACTCAGAAACCGAGTGGTAAAAGCGCCTGCCTCTAGAGCTGTAGACTCCGGTTTGATTCCGAGTCTGGTCAAACCAATGACTTTACAATGGGTATTCACAGCTTCCCTGCTTGACGCTTAGTATTGATGGGACAGAGTGGAGAACCGGCAAGTTTATTTGTTGAGCCGTTGAGAAGGGCACTTAGCGGGATTCCTCCACCTTGGTGTGGTAGACAGATGGCCGGTAAGGCTAGCGAGCTCGTTTCAGCGCTTTGATCGCTTTATTGTGATAGGAAGATAAATATGAAACTAAATGCAAAAAATACAAATACGTTTGAAAATCAAACAATAGATTGAATTTTCGGAGTACTGCAATCGCTTCTTCGGTTTTCCGACCATGGATAAGTCTTCATCTGCAACAATGGAGAATATTTTATCAAGTGGCACATGGTGGTGGTGCAACAGGCGTTTGTTCGGTGCGTCGTGAGCGCGTTTTTTACTCGCTCGTATCGAGAGAACTTAAAGAACGAAGCGAACATTTCCGCTTTGCGCCCCTCTCTATGTTTTTTAATTTTTCGTGAAGTTAAACGCTTTGTCATGTAATGCCAGATAAAAGTGTTGTTTTAATCTAATCAAACACATACCTTTTAATTAATCAGCAATGTTCATAGGGTTATTTAAGTTGGTATACATCAACAGCCGAGGCTGCGAAAAGTTTAGAGAGGGCCCAGACCTGGATAAAGCAATGAGATAGTTGATTTTGTTCGCCTGTAGTAATCGATTTTTAAAAACAAGATTTTTATACGTCAAAAAAGAAATGAGTGCACCAGTGCCTTTCCTGGCGACAACCTCTGCTAGTGAGACCCCGCACAACTAAGCTGTAATGGTAGGAGAATTAAAAAAAACTGGAGTAAGGAACAAAAACCAGAAGAGCCATTTTCCATAAATAAAGCAGTCATCTCTATTTATAGAACGCAATGAAACGTCACGAAGGGATCGCTACGGCATTGCAAAGTACGTTGTTCATTATAGTTTCACTAAATAAGGTCATCGACGATTACATTTGCTGCTTGTTTGTTTGTTAATATATTTGCGGAAGCTTTCAATCAGTTGTCTTCAACTTTTTTGTCACTTTCTCTATAGTTAAGGTAAAAAGTTCAATATTTTTGCTCAACCTTTTACGGTTTCAGTTTCTTTTCCATTTGATTATAATATAGCGTGTGGCACTGAGCTAGTGTAGCAGTATAAGCAGGGCCGGATTTAGACAATGAAAGGCCCCAGGCTATTTGATCAATGATGCCCTAGTGAGCAACGATCAGACTCATCTTTACGCAGTGGCGTAGCGAAAAATTTTGAATGGGGGGGGGCATAATTTCCACACTTTTTTCAAGCGTATTTGTTTCGGCAGAACTAATTTGAAGCTGATTGAGACACAGAAAAGGCTCTAGGAGGTCCGGGGGCATGCTCCCCCGGAAAAATTTTGAAAATTTACATGCTGTAGTGCAGGGCTACTCAACTATAAATCAGGATCGGTCCAGGAAGACAACTTCATTATTTGCAAAGGTCCAGAAACAAATTCATGGCTGATTTGTTTAGGGCAAAAAAAAAATACTAGTCGGTTGACTAAATGACTGAAGACTTGCTATCGGCGCGGGAGGTTTAAGGTTCAATATCCGGGTTACCTAATCGGACGTAGTTACCCTGTCCACATGTCGAGTTTGAGTGGTTCTAATGACCGACACGCTTGCGGCATCATAACCATTTTTTGATTCTTAGTCAATTTGTTGAAGTAAGTGATTACGACATGAAAATTTCAATTGTGACGCAGAAAGCCCGTGGGCTTTCGGAGCTGCTTGAACTGGACATGTGGACAGGGTAAGAGTCGCCAACGGCTTGCCACCGCTGCTATGTTTCTTTGGAGTTCAAAGGTGAGTTCAGGAGCGGATTCAGGGGGAGGTGTGGGGTATGCATTCCTTCCCACCAGCCATTTTTAACAATGTTTTGGATGAATAAAATTTTTCCATAATTTCGAACCTCTTCACAACAATACGTCTTAGTCGCCTTAAGCACGCATAATTGAAACTGTGCGAACAAAATGCATCATATTATTTGGTGAAGCACTCAAAGTCAGGGACCAAAAATATGACAAAGTTTCCCAAAAATTGTTCAAAAAGCACTAAAATGGCCATTACAAAATAAAATTTTCAAAGTTTTTCCTGCGGAGCATGCCCCCGGACCCCCTAGAATCGTTTTTGGTACTTAAGTTGCTTAAAATTAACTCTGCCGGAAAAAAATACGCTTGAAAAAGTGACAAAAATTGGTACTCCTTCCCTCAAAAAAAATTTTGTATACGCCTCTGACATCAAACATTTTCAAAAGGCTTATTTACGCCCATTTGCGGGTCTAAACGTCTTTGCATTTACTTAACATTCAACCTAATTCAAAATTACATCCCCCCACAAAACTTTCCGGATCCGCTCCTGGGTGTGTTGCTTAGACGCTACTTCGCAGAGATAGGCCCTGCCACGTGCGCTGGTTATCGCTTCGGCGTAATACCATGAACACCGGGGCTCTCCATCGCATTTATCGTTATCTTTTTACTTGTTACCTTCCATTGCGATCCATTATTGTTTTAAAAATACTAAATGAAAAGTGCCCTCAGTCGCTATTTTTGGCGCGCTGTAAAATAAGAATTTAAATAAAATCAAATCTTCGCTATACTCGGGATATTACGCCGAAGCGTGTATCGAGTAGTGGGGCCAATTTCCGTGGCTCAGCGCCTAGGCAATGCAGCTCCGTAGAAACATCGCAGCTGTAGCGAGCTGATGGCGACACTGTATCCGATGTAAATAGCCCGGGAATCCAACCCAAGACCTGCCACAAAAATAACGTTATCCTTAATCGATACACTAACCAGTCGATTTTTGTTAAAGTTATATCTTAATTAACGCATAACTCTTCGATCGCACCCACGAGAAGATTACAACAGGACAAACAAAAACCTCGCGTATTTTTAAGGTTTATTCTGTTGTATTTATGATAAAGTTTTACGTTATCACTTGGAAAATATTTAAGTAGCTAAAAGTTTTATTGGGGTCCAGCTTCAGCATTTGGAAGGTCCAGATTTGGACCGCGGGCCGCCAGTTAATGCTCTAGAGATTATTTTTGTGCTTTTTGAATAATTTTCACGCAAATTTTTTGTTAATTTTTTGACCCTAATCCTGAGTGCTTTGCCAAATACGATGCATTTTGTTCGCTCGTTTTCGATGTACGTGCTGAAGGTGTAAGGCTTTTTGCTATCAAAAAGGTTTGAAATGATGGAAAAAATTGTATACATCAAAACGTTTTTGAAAATGGCTGGTGGGAGGATGCATACCCCTCATCCCAGTACCCTGGCCATAAGCTACAGAAACCATTCAAAGAGTATGGCATACTTTAGTTACGTGGCACCATTAATTTTGTTCTTTTTTACTAAAAGGCAAAGTCAAAAAGGGGGCTAAGGCACAATGCTCCCCCCTAAATACGCTCTTGTCTCTACGTTTAGACCTATAAAGGTCTTTGATGGTCGATTTCCAAAAAAAGGGTCTTGATAAAAAGAAGGTCTTCGTTGTTCGTGACGAGGCACCTTATTCTCCGAGGCCCTAGGCTTCAGCCTGCCTAGCCTATTGGTAAATCCGGCCCTGAGTATAAGTGTACCATTACCCTGTCCACATGCCTGGTCTAAGTGGCTCCAAAAACCCACGATCTTTTCGTATTTAATCAATTTTTTGATGTCATAATCAAAACAAGTGATTATGATATCAAACATTTGATTATGATGCGGTAGCCGGTGGGCTTTCATCCACTCGAACTGGACATGTCGACAAGGTAATTATTTTAGAAAACGTCACGTTAGTGCAATAACTGCGTAAGTCATTTTTTGTGTTTTGAGAAAAACGCAAAAAACATATAATTGTAAGTATTTACTATTGCGTCGCTAGCAAAATAACAATAGATGAGAGACTTAAATGGTTTCATCCTATACAATGCGTTATTATGATTTAATAGTTGTCAATTCAATGCGCTGATTTACGCAATTTAGAAACTGGGGCATAACTCGCGAAAACGTCGAAGTTTTTTTCCACAAAGTGTGTCAAGCGATAGCGCTGACCCAGCGGAAAAACTTGGTATTAAAAACTCAATTTTGCCAAAAAATGACCTTGCAGTTTCTGCACTGACGTGACGAAAACCTATTGCGATACCAATGTAGGCAGCGTAGTACCGTTCAGCAGTTTTAGTGAGGTCTTTGCGATAAGTGTTAGAATTTATCAAAAATCAAATCTTCATCATTAAGCCGAAGTGTGTAACGAGTGGCGGGGTCTGTCTCTGGGTCTCAGCGCCTGGGCAACACAGCTCCGAAGAAGCGGTGACGAGCCGTTGGCGACACTGTGTTCGATTTCAATCATTGGGGGATCCAGAAGTGCAATGAGGACTCAGCGTCCTCCCCCCCTAGAGTTGAGTTACTTTTGGGCCCACAAAACTAAAGATAAGTATTTCCGATTCTAAACCCGCCCTCCCTAAAAAATTCTCTTTTTACTGCATCCTTTGCATTTTGTTCATTCACAAGGCCTAACATGACTGAAAAAGTAACAAAGTGTGTAAAAAAAAAGAAATATCAAAAATGCAAAAGTGGTAGAATACGATGAATATGGGACGAAAATAGCTTAAGCAGAAAAAAAGTCACTGTAATTCCTAAACCTGAACGTTTCGACAACATAGATTCAGCTGTCATCAGCACTGAGCAGTGTTGAAATGAAATGTTATGGCGCTTTATAACTACTGAGATCCTTTAGCGCCGGGACTAAGTTTTGTCAAGAATTCACTGACGTATTTCATGCTCTATTCATTTCATCCTCCGCGCTATACTTAATTGCTGAGCGTTTAGCAAGTGTAACAGCAGATACTACTTTTAAAGTCTTTGGTTTGGCCCGGCTGAGAATAGAACCCAGTCTACCAGCTTCCGAGGCGAACGCTCTTACCACTAGGCCAGTAAGCAAAGCAGTACAACACTGAAAACTTTCTTACTTGATGAAACGAAGTTGTCAAAAGGCCCAATTGCAAAATAAACAGAGTTTTCACGCTGTTTCGACAGATTGTGTGGAAGATTTTTTTCAAAATTTCAATCAAGACTTCTTGAATTTTACAAGAAATTGACGCATAAATATCGTTTTGTTGAAATCTCTCGGTAGACCACGGCCTTGTGGAAAATGGGCGCGAAATGGTCGAAAAAAAGGAAAACAAAAAGCAGAGGTACGAAATACTGTCTTCATTTTTTGTGTTGGAAAACCAACTCAGGAGCAAGACTTATCTAGATTTTTAAACGTGGTACCAAAAATTTATCTGAGAAAAAAGTTGGTTTAGTCATTATGACGTCGTAAAGCGGCGTTTAAACTTTTGAGTGCTTTGCTGTTAAGGACAGATGGCCGAGTGTATAGAGCGTTCGCCTCTGGAGCTGTAGACTCGGGTTTGATTACGAGTCGGATCGATCAAATAACTTAAAATTGCCATTTTCCGATTCCCTGCTCGACGTTTAGCATTACGAGTGGCTAGATATGCGACAGTCTGTTTTGAACAAAACCGCTGCAGTGTTTTTGAGAGTCACGTGATGCGCCAGGAAAAACGTATGATAACGGTATGACTACAAGTACAAAAATTCTACACTTGAGTGGCAACAGCAACGTGGTGTAGTGGCTAGTGTGCTGGACTGCTACTCATTAAGGTTGGGTTCTACAGCCTACTGCTCTAAGTTATGACTTTATTCTCAGCGTACTTGGCCCATTGCTGTAACAAATAAATTGCGGTGTTCCACATGGATTGAACTTCGGTCCCCTTCTGTTTTTAATTTACATAAGTGATCTCCCATTAGCAACAAATTGTGACACATATACTATGCCACAACAGTATAGTCTTTTGACGATTCGTCAATTAGAAAAATTAGAAACTGCTAGCTTTATGTACAAATATTTGCACGATGAATTGCCAGTCACTTTTCGGAATCTCCTTGACGACAACCAGTTAGCTAGTAGTACCTCTCGTCATACTAGAAGTCAATCTAATCTATTCCCCCTGTTTTGTAGAATCGAATTAACTAAACAATCTTTGAAATATCGAGGTCCATTGACTTGGAATTCTATTCCAGTAGCCATTCGGCAAAACAAATCGCACAATTCTTTCAAAAAAGCGATAAAAAAAAACATGCATGGTTTAGCCTACCACTCCAGTAACTTATAAATTTATTGTGAAAAGGTCATAACGTAATTGCATTATGTAGCTTCATTTAATTGATTTAAAAGGCAAAAACAGGTATCTGCTGTTAGTTTTTCTTTTACAGATTTGAGTTTCTCCAACCATCTCCCATTCAATGAGCATTTTCAAATTTTTTTGGTTTTCCAGTTTCCAATCCCAACAATCCTACGTTGTATGAAACATTTCTTTAATCTGCATCAGTTTTGTTGCCTATTCAACTGATTGGAACAATTTGAGCGAATTTACTGATGAAAGTTAATAATTATTATTTTTTGAACCACTATCGGTATCGTAGTTGAACGTCAAATTATAATTGGCTTACTGCTTAACTCTAGTTCAAGTAATTTTTTTGCTTTGCAACCCATTTTTTATTTTTGGTCATTACTGTTTACGTGGCGTATTGTTTTTTTGTTTTGTTTTTTTTAAGTAGGCCTATAGCAAACAAAAGTTAACCTAAGGTGCAGCGACCGTGCTTTTTTTTTTTAAAAAAGTTGTGTTTATTTTTTAACTCCTGCACGTTTCAACGTATATCGTTTTGTCGCTGTAACCTGTTTTTCGGCCATTGTTTTTGTTCCTTGTTTTTGTTAGGTGTTTTTCTGGTCGTTAAATAAAATATACTACTACTACTACTACACATTCCATTTGCAATTATTGTACGGCATTCCAGTCTGGGGTGGGACATTTAAATATTATCTTCCCAGAACAGCAAGTCTTCAAAATCAGGCAGTTATATAATTATAAGCGGAGCTAGAGTAACTATCAAGAAAGCGCCAATCCTTACTATAAAGAACTCAATATTTTAAAGTTGTTGATTTGTATGAACTAGAGGTTGCTAAATTAATGCATAGATGTGTCCATAATAATTTTTCCACCACCTTCTCAAATTTTTTTGTAAAAAACACAGAAATACATCAGAGATCAACACGATTAACCTCTAATAAATTATCACTACATATTTTTAGATTGGGGCCTACAAAACATCAAGGCTCCAACGTAATTTTAGGTATCAAGGAGTAATACCTGGAATTCTATTCCCCAATCACAACAAAATTCGACGTTTTCTAAATTTACATTTGGCGTTAAGCAAAATCTCTCTACTCACTAAAAAAGCTTTTAGTAAATTCATCTTCGATAAAATACCAGGTTCATAATTGCTTAAACGATTTGACTGTTTACACAAAAAAGCGCATGTTGGCCTATAATGTGCTTCTCTCTCTGTTCATGTAGCTGCTTGACTCCCTGACCGAGAGGTCCCTTCGCGGCTTCCTGTTGCTATAAATTCGTTTTGAACAATGTACATATTTTATTTCTTTCGTTGTTGTTTTATTGTTGTTTTTGTAATTGGCGAAAAAAAATATATATACTTACTTACTTCTCATGTGTAATTCGGGATGGGGTAAAGTGGTGGTAATAGAATAAACAAAAACTTTTCTGAATGCAATAAATATGGGACGAAAATAGCTCAAGAAGGAAAAATAAAGCCGCTGTAAGTCTCAAAACTGGACGTTTCGACAACATAAATTCAGTTGTCATCATCAGCAGTGTATGCAAGGCAGTACAAAACTGTAAGAACTAGAATTTACAATTCTAACTACAAGTAATAACATAACCCAGGCAACGGGTCAAAATAAGTAGTATAATTATAACGTCATAAACCAAAAGCTAATAAAAAGACTGACGGAGTTAAATTAACAATTAAATAAGTAAAGAGGAGCGGATTTGAAGTCAACGTTAAGCAATGGCTCATATTTTTGAATAAAAAGTGACTCAAGAATTAATAAGCGTGCAAAATCACCAGAGCTACTAAGAATGTTCGGTTTGGCAAAGTCCACTTTATGATCAGGATTGTCCATTAAATGGCGGCAAAAAATATATGGCGGCAAAAAATTATACGGCGGCAAAAAAAAAGCCATTAAACAGCGGCAAAAATAAGCAGAAAAAAAAGTCACTGTAATTCCTAAACCTGAACGTTTCGACAACATAG
Source organism: Trididemnum miniatum (assembly GCA_964006365.1). Lineage (NCBI taxonomy): Eukaryota > Metazoa > Chordata > Ascidiacea > Aplousobranchia > Didemnidae > Trididemnum > Trididemnum miniatum. Next base: position 2,281,951 of record OZ023231.1, on the reverse strand, counting down.
ATTCAGCTGCCATAACCTCCGATTTATCCGAACTGGAATGCTCCTTAAGTCTGTTAATAAGATTACGTCTAGTCTGCCCTATATAGCTAGAACCACAAGAACACGTTAATTTATATACAACCCCATATTTCATCAAGGTCTTTTGCTTATCTTTCAGACGAAAGTTGTGTCCGATGCTGCAGGTGGTGTCGATAATCCGTAGAATAACTCGGTTCCATGTCTGCTTTTCCATTAAGGCGGACAGCTCTTTCTTGAGTTGCATTGACATGTCACCTAAAAAGGGCAACCGAGCAATAACTGTTCTACAATTTTTACATTTTTCAAGGCGACTCAACATCTTGTCATATTTACGATTAAAAAATTTCCTGACACAACTATCTAAAAAATAAGCAGGATAGCCATTGCGACCAAGCATAACCTTGATATTATCCACCTCTGAATAAATACTTTCATAAGAACTACAGATCTTGTAAGCACGATCGAGCAAACAATTGACCAAGTTATATTTATAGCGGCGTGGTACAAAGCTGCTCCATTTGGAATATAATCCAGTGTTGGTCGGTTTGCAAAATGTACTGGTTGTAACTTTCGTTGAATTGTTATTTACTAAAACATCCAAAAAGTTAATACATTTGTTATTTTGAATTTCAGTGGTAAACTTTATGTTAGGATGTACTTCATTCAAACTGTCACAAAATATTTTAATGGAATCAAGGATATCAAAAACAGCAAAGCAATCATCCACATACCGGTAAAAGTTGATGGATGATGATTTGAAACCGTTCTCGACAGAGCTTTGTCCTTAGATGGTTCATAAGGACGTCAGCCATAAGACAAGATAAACTGCCAACCATAGCCACACCGTCAGTTAGCTCAAAAAGTTCTCCATTGAATGAGAAGGCACCTCCTTGAACTGTCCATTTTAACAATTTCCTCATGTTATTTTTATCTATTCCTTTAAGAACAAAATCTGTGTCATTGTCGAATAATTTATCCAATATTAAATTCATAAAATAATCAACCGGTATGTTAGTAAAAAGGCTAATTACATCAAACGTCGGATGATCTCGAAGGAAACCGAGGTTTTGTGAGAGCCACTTCGCGCATTCCTGATTGTAACTTCCGGTTGCCGATAGAATGAGTCTAAGTGGAACTGTCGGCTTATGTATTTTAGGTAGGCCATACATAGCCGGTAACGAGGTTGCTGATGGATAGATACGCCTGTAGTCATCTTCCTCAAGAAGCTTTTTAGATTTAAGGCGTCGCAGGAAACGAATCGAAACCGCCACGCAAGATTAGATCCGCGGGCGGAACCGCTTGGCCAAGTCGCTGCTAAAGAATTTGCTTGTGTGCTCCACACTGCTTTTTCTACCAGTAGAAGTGCGCAGGGTGCTCTTCGGGTAAGATACCTATCTGTTCAGTACAGTTGGCCGAATACCAACGGCTCTGCTCGAGTAAACAGGGCTTTCATGGGAATTTAACCTTCGGCGCCGACAGTCCATGGCACTGAATGCTCATGAAAGTCCGTATTTGTCACGGAAATAATGCATTATAGCTCGTTTCTGTTTCACAAACTCCTTCATAACTTAAAGTTCTGCAAAGACGAAATCTTTGAGGAATTCGCTACTAAATTCAGGCTTTATGAAACATTTTATGCAACTAAGAAGTTCTGAAAATAAACACAAAAATAACTTCACAGAACTGCGCTGCTTACTCGAACAGCTTGCATCAAGTCTGACACAGATTCGAACACAATCAACGCTTACAACAGTGCACTACTTTAGACATCCCGAGGCAGTTACAGGATGCCTGTCGCTGGTACTTGCAGACGTTATCAAAGTAAGATCACGCGGCTTTTCGAGACTGCAATTATGCCTCACATTCTCCTCTCCATTAATTTTATGATTCGTAAACAACGGGATCAACTAATTGGAGTTAACGAACAAAGAAAAGTTCGGGCCTAACGATACGATAAAATAATATGTGAAACAGCAAACGTCATGATATTAGTGTCCAACATAGGCCTATTCTCCGGAAAAATTGAAAGTATACACCTACGATACGGTAAAAATAAAATTATGTGAAACAGAAATTGTTATGAAGATGTGAAAAGAAAATTAATAATGTTAGTAATAATGTTAGTGTGTAACGTATTCTCCGTAAAAGTCAGGCATGCGTCTGACCCTCGTCGATCGTCGCAACGGCAGTTCATTGTTCTAGTTTGTCACCTCATTATTAGGGAGGGAGAGGTGCATCTGAAATTTCACAGCCCTCCAAGGGTAGATGTAAATCAGCATTGTTCTCATTTAATGGAATAGCACCTTCACCATCTTCGCCGTGCTCAGTTTCATTGAATACGCTAGTATCACTTTCAGAGTTCAGTGTCTCAGGATAAGGCGCCAAGTCGGAAGTAGAAACTGTACTTTCTCGTCCATATGGTAATCTGATATGAGCTAACAATGGATTCGCATGCTCATATCAATGTTATGCTCTTATCAATGTTGAACATATCATGCTCATATTAATGTTGAACATACGGTTGTGAACATACGGTTGTGTGGGTGTCATTGGTCGCTAAGCAAAGAAGCGAACGAATCGAGTGGAGTGACTCCGCAAGCACATCTATCCGTCTTTCTTCAGGCAATGAACGTTCGTGTAACATCTGAAGTTTAATAGTACGCCACACTGTTTGAATACTGCGTTCGCATTGGCCGTTGCCGTGCGGGTGGTACGGAGTGGAGTGACTAGATGCAATTCCTCGAGATACCGAAAAGGCTTTCCATTCTTTGCTCATAAACGAGGTCCCTCGATCGCTATGCACGTATGACGGGAAGCCAAACAAACAAAACAGTTTACTCAAGCAGTCTATTGCAGTTTTTGTAGACAAGCTGCTGTAAGGAAAAGCAAACGGATATCGACTATATTCATCAATCAAAATTAACAAATACGGGTACCTTCCTTTTAGTGGGCCTTTGAAGTCCATGCTTATTCTCTCAAGCGGTTTCATAGCTTTAATTAGTTGTCCACGAGGTGGTTTAAAATAGCGAGGTTTAACTTCAGCACAGGTTTTACATGCCTGGCACGCTTCTTTAGTTTCTTCACTGGTGAAAAATAGATTTCTACTTTTGACGAAGTGGTAAAAACGAGCAAAGCCTGGATGGCCAAGTTGGTTATGCAAATCTAGACTTCGTTTCCATACAGCAATAGCAAGGTTAACTATTCTAGACAGAGCATCGGGCGCGACATTGACTTGACCAGGTTTATGCTTAATGTCATTAGAAAATTGGTTCAACTCAATTTTCCAAGATAAAATTTTGTTAAAGGGTACAGAACGTAGATCAGTGTAAAGAGGGAAGTGTTTTCCCAGCAGAAAATGTGACCATTTTCTGACGGCCTCTATTACAGCAGTTGCTTCTTTTTCAATAGCGGGGTAACATTTTTCGGTTTTATTCAAGGTTCCTGAAAAATAAGCCACCGGCCTCCCATTTTGAGACAATGTAGCTGCAATTGCATAATCAGAGGCGTCTGTTTCCACTTCGAAGGGTAAGTCATCTTTAATAGCTCCCAAGCTAGCTCGCCCCAAATCCGATTATAATTGAGTAAACGATTTTAGAGCGTCTCCTTGCAGCGGTGATGTTTCGCAAGTCAGCAATGGTGCAGCGTTTTCCGAAAAGTTTTCCATCCATCGCGCATAGTAACTGAATAGGCCTATGGCACGCTTTAGCTCCCGATTAGTGTTAGGTGGTTTCATATCCAGCAACGCTTGTAATCGTTCTTGATCAGGCCTGACTTCCTGATGGGAAATGCTGTAACCCAGTAAGTTCAATTTCATCACTTTAAGTTTTGATTTCTCTTTATTCAAAGTTAAATTGTCGCTTTTTGCAGCATCGAGCAGATGTTGAAGATTAGCACCATGTTCTTCCTCAGTGGCCCCCGTTGCAGTTATGTCATCAAGATATGCGTACACGTTTTGGAGTTTATGCCGTTTAATGAAATCGTCGATCACCCGTTGGAAGGCGGATACGCCGTTTTTGACGCCAAAGGGTAAACGTTTGTATCGGCATAAACGTCCGCAAGCTTCAAAACTCGTGTAAATACGTTCTTTTTCTTCTAGCGGAATTTGGTGATAAGCAGAACGCAAATCTATTGAGCTGTAGTACTTATCGGAAGCAATTTTGTTTACAAGCGCTTCGATGCGGGGTAACGGATATGCGTCCAAGTTCGTAAATCGGTTGATTGTGGTCGAATAATCGATCACTAAGCGCTTTTTATCCCTGCGGTTGACGACTAAAACCTGAGCGCGCCAGGACGACCGAGACTGCTCAATGATATCAGCTTTCAGTTAGCGCTCAATCTCTTCATCAATGTATTTTAGCTCTTCATTAGAGTATTGTCTCGACCGACAAGCAATAAGCTTGCAGTCACTGGAGAGAAATTCAAACAACCGAGGTGGCTTTACATTCGCCGCAGCAACGCTAAGAACATGTTCCTGCTTTGTTTTGAGTGGAGCGTCAGAACCCTCCATGACGAAGCTGACCTCTGAGTGCTTGCAAAGAAACGACTCGCCTAATATAACGTCAGCGCAAAGTCTGTCCATTACATCAAATTCAAGTTCATATTCTCGGTCAAGTAAGCTGATAGGTTGGGAGCTATTAGTTCAGCTGCTAATTCGCGGTCAATAAAATTTCCTGAAGCGCCAGAATCGATTAAAACATCAACGCTTTTCTGCATTAATTTTGCCTTGACAGTCGCAGGTCGAAGACATTCATAACTTTCTGATTTTTCCACGTACGTATATACATTCGGCGATAAGCAACTGATATTATACGCTTCTTATTAATTTGAGGCACATCGTCCTGTCGCGCTTCACTAAGAGCTTCAATAAAACCTTCAACAGTGCGAAGTCACAATTTAAAAATTCTTTCAGAATTTTCCTCATTAGGGCTTATCGACAATTCTCTAGGTCGTAACAACTGCTTGTCCATGATGTTTAATAAATTGACGAAACCTTTGAGGAATTCGCTACTAAATTCAGGCTTTATGAAACATTTTATGCAGCTAAGAAGTTTTGAAAATAAACACAAAAATAACTTCGCAGAACTGCGCTGCTTACTCGAACAGCTTGCATCAAGTCTGACACAGATTCGAACACAATCAACGCATACAACAGTGCACTACTTTAGACATCCCGAGGCAGTTACAGGATGCCTGTAGTTGGTATTTGCAGTAATTATCAAAGTAAGATCACGCGGCTTTTCGAGACAGCAATTATGCCTCACAATGAGTTAAACCTATCTTCCGGGTAACAATACAATGTCACAAATCAGTGGCGTACGCACGGGGGGGTTTGGGAGGTCAACCCCCCCCCCCCATTGAAGATATTAATAGAAATGAGAAATCTCTCTTTTTGGAACAAACCGCCTTATTTCATACAGAGATTGCCGAAATTGCTCTCATGTTTTTCTGTGCTATCCAAATTGCAATAAAATCTTGAGAAACTTTCATTGTGATGCAATAATAGGCCTACCGGTAATGAAACTTTTCTGGTGCGCTGCGCTTGACGTTGACAATTGCAGAAATAGCGAAACGATTCTTTTTTGAAACGAACCGATTTTTCCTTGTGCAGAGCTAGCGGAAACTGCTGTCATGTTTTTCCGTTCGGTCCAATTTTCTGATTTAAAATCGAGAAACTTATTACCATGCGATGCAACAATACCGGTATTCCAACATTTCTCATGTGTTTTGCTTGAACTGCATTTTTGTCATTGATGCTGCTGTGAAGCAACTGGTAACCAGGAGCTTGTTAAATACGGTGCATCTGCAGTAACTATGGCCGCGCACAACATTTTTTTTTTTAAATCAAATCTTCACAGTAGGCCAACTCGTTTCACTAACTCGCTGTAGTACCGAAGCGTGGTAGCGAGTGGCGGGGCCCGACCCCGTGGCTTAGCGCCTGGGCAACACAGCTCCAAAGAATCGTCGCAGGGGCGGCGAGCCATTGGTTACACTGTATCTGATTTGACCTGCCTGGAAATTGAAACTCAGACCTTTCGCATCGATAGCGACGTCTTTAACACTGCGCTATAATCGGCTGGTTTGTTCAAAAATTATTAAAATGTAAATACCTAAATTGACACTGCCTTATCTAAGTGCTGAAAATAAAATATAAATACTGCCGAGGAAGACCAGAACAACGAAAGATTTAGAGAGGCCCAGGGCGGAACACGGAGGGGAGAAGCAAAATCGTTTTTACGGACCTTTTACTTCCCCCTTCCGTGTTCCAGCCTGGGCCTCTCTAATTCTGACTGTCTCAGGAGCTGGAGTGCTCTATTTCCCAGACACCCCGATTATGTGCTTGAGAGTATCTCATGATATTGACGCAGTGATTTGAGTGAAAAATACTTGGATAATATCGACGCTGTTTTTGACCTTAATCACATGATTAAATATTTCTCTCGCGCGTAATTTATTGTAATTTAAAAATGTTTCGGTAGGAAGGGCAGTTTGTTCTCATGCTTCACTGTCTCCAGTTTTCAAGACAGGGGAAACTGCCCCTATCATAATGAGTGCAAATTAATGTTTTTATCAACGCACATGTGCGTTGTTTATAGCCTATCAATGTTGGTTTTTGAAAAGATTTTTTTGGAGGGAAGCAATTAGCCTATCTGTTTTACCCCCCTGGCTACACCCTGTTTGTGACGTTGCGAAAGCTGGCCTGCTTTAGTCAGTTAACAGTAAAAACGAACATCGTCCTTCCTGGCAAATTCGGAGGGGTGTTTGGCTGATCAAGGTCAAGCATTCCAAAGGATGAGTGTATACCTTTACCTGAGTGCGTCTGATGAGGGCTAATAGCCCAAAACAGCGCTGTCTCGCTCTATGGTTTAGTCAGTTAACCTTCCTATGGCCCAAAAATGAGGTCAACTAAAATTTTTTCAGTAAAATAACCGCGGATTGACAGCTTGAGTTTTTGTGAAACCTTTTCGCTCCTAAATGAAGCGCAAAGAAACAAGCAAAAGTGTGAAGTAAATATCTGGAATATAGTATCTGGATTGTTTTAATAGCTGTGACGTCACTGAAACTTACGTCCTAACGATGGGACGTCACTGAACTCCCCCCATTGAAAAATCCTGCGTACGCCACTGTCACAAATAAAACCCATTCTTCAAAAAAAATCAGATCTTCATTATACTCTCGTTATTTTAAGCCGAAGCGTGGAACGAGGGCTGGGGTTCCGAGGCTTAGCGCCTGGGCAACACAGCTTCGAACTCCGAAACTATATCGCAGCGGTGGCGAGTCACTGGCGACCCTGTGTACGATTTGACCGGCCCAAGAAACGAACCTCAGGCCTCCCGCAGCGATAGCAATGTCGTTGCAACTGAGCTAACCGGCCGGTAAAATCTATTCGTCTGAAAGTAGAACGGATATGGTCTTATAAAGTATTGCAGTAAGTTTAGAGCAATGTTTTTTTTATAGCGGTCAAAATGACCGTTAATGGCCGTTGGAGGTAAAAGAGCTTCTAAAATATTTGTGGAAGCAGTTTTCGACTTGATACTCCGCATCAAAACTCCTGCCTGCTACCTAGGAAAAGTCAAGAAATTTTACACCACTGCAAGTTTTGCACAAAAAAATATCCTACTTTAAAATTGGAAAACCGTCAAAATGACCGCACTGGCCGTTCTAGTGTTAAAACAAAAACATATTCAACGGTTATATCGTTACAAGTGCTTTGGTCGCTTTCACGTGATAGGAGGATAAATATGCGACGAATTACAAGAGTAACGCATGGAGCAATCACATTTTTATACCATTCCGAAAAAGTTATGGAGTCGTATAACGAGCATTGGTGGGTCTAAGGAAGGCTTGAGCAGGCTCAAGATCCTTTGCTGATTTTTACAGTACTTGTCATATGAATACACTCACACTGATTCTTTGATGCTGGTAGACCAGTGGTTCTCCAAAGTTTTTTAAAAAACTGCCTTCGCGGGCCCTTTTAAAAGTTTTTTCGATCACTTACAGTTCCACGACAATTTCAACATTAATTCTAGTTCAGCGGCACAAAAAAGGTTAGTCTGGTCGTAACAAAGCTTAACATTTAATGTTGTGTGTATTAGACCAGCTGCTGCATGCAGGAAAAAAAGCAAACTTTATTTATCAAATTTACAAGCACATTTCAAGGCGACGGGTGCATTTGCTTTAGGCTTACATTGGACGTTGACTATTATCAACACCAAATCAGAACTCCAGAATCTTTTCGCTTCCCTCTGAAACTGCTTACGGACCCTAAAGGACCGCGGGCCTCAGTTTGAGAACCACTGTTATAGACGGACGAAATCGAATCATTTGAAGTCTTTGATTTGAAGTTTCTTTTAAAATTTGCTGAATACGCCTCAGTTAGCACCTATAATACAATAATATGTCGTAGCCAGCCAAAAATAGGAAGGAAGATGATTTTGATCTTGAGAGGCCCCGTTGATCCATCTGTAAAAATTCTTTTTCGGTCAAAGAGAAGAAGGAAGTGTTCCGGAGAGCTGTAAATCCATGGTTTTCAACCTTTTATGATTGTGGCCCCCTTCAAGAGACTATCAACACCAGTGACCCCTCCTAAGTTCTCAGCAATAAATTTTGGTGTTCGTGTTTCATTCGTAACGGCTACAGCTGTCCGCTGGTCGTAAATGGTTGAGTATCGTTAACAGGTTAATAAACCCTGCGCTTGTGGCCTCCTGGTTAATATCTCGTGGCCCTTAGGGGGAGGGGGCAATAGCCATTGCTGTAAGTACTCACTTTTTGTCTTTGGTTTGACCCCGCTCCGAATCGAGTCGTTGAGTCCCGGATTGGTATCTCTGGAAGCAAACGCTCGGCCATCTGTTTGATTTCAACGTCATATTTGCTCTGTCCATTTTTATTTGTTGCAGACCACAATCATATCGAAATTGGGAAAAACTCGACCACGAACATAACAGGAGATGTCATTCGTCATGGTGACGTCAACACAACAATAAACGGAGAAAGTAAGCAGTGAAATAATAATCTAGCTATCCTCCCTCGAAATTTCAATCAATGAATCGAACTTGAATTTAAACCACCAAAATCTTAGGCCAAATCAAATGAGTGGGATTCGAACCCATGCCCGCCCCGACCGGTAACGTACCACCAGCCCAATGGTTGCGGCGTGCCTTAACCACTGGGCATCGCAATCTGATGCCGGAGCAGCCGAATTTCTCTTATACAATCTAAGACTGATTAATTCATCATCCCACTTTAAACAGCCAGCTTATTATTCAGCTATTATGACTGTGACAACTCGTAATTATTCCATTAATAATGAAAATTAAGCAATGAAAACTTAAATTCACTTCAACACATCAGTTAAAAAATATTATGTTAAAATGTTGAAACTCAACAGTCTGTTTCACCCCGCAGGGTTCGTCAGGGGTATCTTATTCAAATAAAATGAAAACTTATATACCGAAGTCTATCCAGTTTAGCCATTAGGTTTTGATGATGATGATGACTTCTTGTTCATGATGATTTCTTCATCTTTATCCTTCTATCACGAGAAAGCGGTGGAGGCGCTATGCGTAGGACGAATCCACACTCGCTTAGGAGTTGCCTTTTTTTCCGAGTTTTCCGGTTGAATTAACTTCTGACTTCCTCAAATTGCTGCTTGCCAGATTCCACCAAGCAAAGATAATCATCGTGAAGCATCTTATTCAAAGACGCAACTACAAGACTAGGTTGATGTTTCGACTATAACAAAAGTCTCGTCAGCCTTGCTACGCACAGCCAATCCAGGCAAAACTCATTCCAGACTGTAAAGACTCTTTTTTGCATTGCTTTACCTGGGGTGTAGTTGAACCATTAATCTTGCGATCATGGTCGTCGTAAAAACGACGCTCCAAACCACTGCACCACTCTGCCCGCTAACTAATAGAGTGATTCCAGCTTATAAATAAACATAAAGAATTTTAATTGTTTTTTTTTTTTGTTATTTCAAACCACTTAATTGCAGCTTAGGATTTTTGTAATAGTGAAGTACGTGCATCATGGAGATGACCTAGTTGAGCATCGAACCCGCGAAGCCAGCTTCCGAGCCCAATGCACCAACCACTCGGCCAACTCCATGTGCAAGAATTTTAATTGTAGAGTTGAACTGGAATCTAACTTACCAAGATTTTAGGCCAAATCAAACGTAATCAAAACTATGTGATTTTGAGTTGACCCTCCCTCGGCTAAGCCACTGTAGTAGCCTAAATGAAGTTTAAAGTTGTTCATCTTTTTTTACATTTGCGTCCGTGGTTTGGAATTTTAGCTCTAAATATCGCTATCTTAATAGTCGAATGCAAGAACGAAATTTTGCAATGATGTTTATTGTTTAGACGCAGCTGCAGCTCCGATGATCATACTTGCATCACTGTGTTCCAAAAAGCCCTCATCCAGTCAACCCCAATCAAACTTCGCCCAAGCTAAAGATAACCAAAAATCACGAACAAAAAAAAGCAAAGAAAATCGAAATCCAAGCCAAAGCCAAGCCAAAGAAAAACCACAACCAAGCAAAAGCCAAAACAAAAAAAAGCTAAAACCAAGCTCAATCGAAATCAATAAAAACCAAAAACCAAGCACAACCAAAAAGAAAGAAAGTCAAAAATCAAGCACAAACAAACCCTTGCGGGTTTGTTGGGAAAGACACTTGCGGAATTCCTCATCTTGGTGTGGTAGACAGATGACTGGAAACTCCTAAGCGAGCTCGTTATGGCGCTTAGAGCGGTTTCTCGTAATAAGAGGATAAATAATATACAACTAAACACAAAAAAAGTCTTTGATGTTTCTATGATGTTGTTTCCTGTACGTTTTTCATGTTTCAAATCACATTTAGGCACCAGTAATTGGCTTTTATGATCATCCACTTATATCATTCAATTTTTTACTTGGAAAAGCTGAAAAGCAAACTGATTTTTTTCTTTAACAGCTCATATGACCAAGTGAATTTTTGCAGAGGTGCATTTGGACTTCGAGTCGGGCTAATCCAATGACTTAATGACTGGAAATTTTTGAATCACTGATTAGGTCCGACTCGAAATCGAACCCCAAGTTTTCCGCTCCGGAGGCACACGCCCCATTCACAGATCAGCGATCTGTTTCTAGCGTAGCTTGAAAGTGTGCAAACAACGTTTTTTCATCTGTGATCGGTGTCAAATTGGACACCCAGACTCTGCCCTCTCTTCAACACATGGAGATCTTTTTAGAGATCGATTATTAAGAGCGAGTAAAAACGGGAGCCTCTAATTTCTAAACCCGGCCTTGCTTGCACCCTACTAAGTTTTTCTCTTCGCACCTCTGTCTGTGGCTTTTAATTTTTCGTGAAATTAAAGTCTTTTTGATATGATGCCAGGTAAACTTGTTGTTTTAATGTAATTAAACACAAACTTGTAATTAATCAATGTTCATGGGTTTATTTAAGTTGGTTTACATCGACAGTTAGGCCGCGAAAAGGTTAGAGAGGGCCCAGAGTTGGATGAAGACAATGAGAAAGTTGATTTTGTTCGCTTGTAGTGGTCGATTTTTAAAAACAAGGTTTTTATACGTCAAAAAGGAAAGCATTGTTCCAGTGGTCTTCCTGAAAGCAACTCTACTGGTCAAATCCCGGACAGCTTAGCCGCGATTGTATGTAAACTGTAAAAAAGTTCAACTTTTTAATCATATGATGGGTTTCCTTTAAATTTATTTTACTCTTTGTTCGGTGCCAGACAAATACTTCTAAATTTTGTAAAAACATGTTTTTTATAGGATCCAGTTTATTATATCTTACTACATTTCGTTTGTGTGGTTGCTCTCATCTGGATTTGAACCGAATGTAAAACTTTTAAACAATTGTGCTTGTGACTTTGAGCTTGTACTTTACTGTAAGTCTACGGGGAACGTTGAAGTCAATTACTGTGCTTTGGAATGAATCAACATCCTATTGCAGGTTTTTCGGCACACTTCAATATGCCCAGCGCCATGGCCTAGTGGTTAAGAGCGTTCGCCTTGGAAGCTGGTAGACTGGGTCTATTCTCAGTCGGGTCAAACCAAAGACTCTAAAAACTGGCCTCTGCTGTTACACTTGCTAAACGCATAACATTTAAGTGTAGCGCGGAGGATGAAATGAACAGAGAATAAAAATGCGTCAGTGAAGTCTTGACAAAACTTAGTCCCGGCGCTAAAGGACCTTAGTAGTTATAAAGCGCCATAAAAGCACACAACATTTCAATATAAGTAAGCACAGTGTTTTTTTCGATATAGTCGCCGGTCTGAGTGGCAGCGATTTTTTTGCACTGATTTAGGCTAATTTTACACCGGAGTTCTGTTAATTCCGAATGATCTACAAATTGGTACCGGTATGTATTTGATTTATCTGTATTTTGGATGTACTGGTATGTTTAGATGTGTTTTATTTGTATTTGGTCTTTGGCATATTGATATACTACTGGTGCAGGCCCTCACCAAACCACTTTGTGACAATTGGGGGTTAGCCTGGATTAACCAAATTTACTAACTTGCTATGTGTGACCATAATAATTGTTAATTTACTATTCGTTCGATTACTTTGTTTCATGTGAACTCAGTGGCGTAAGCACGGGGGGGGGGTTTGGGGGTCAACCCCCCCCCCATTGACGATTGAAAAAAATTAAAAATCGCTTTTTTTGGACCGATTAGCCTTTTTTCATGCAGAGATTGTGTTTTTCTGTGCTGTATCAAATTGCCTATAATCTCGAGAAACTTTCATGGTGATGAAATAATACCGGTAGTCAAACTTTTCTGGTGTGTAGCGCTTGAACCAATGGCTGGCTCAAAATGCAAGCCTGGACAAGGTCAATGGGCACTAAAGCTGGAGTCGTGTTGTAATGTCATAAAGACATTGTTCTTAACGGCTATGGCTGGACAAGACAACGTTTCAGCGCAGAAGGCATTCTTGGAAGAAAACGGTTGCAACGCATGCAGATATTCCGCTTGCGATGTCATAATTTTGAGCCAAACCGGCCAGTTGGCGTAGTGGTTAAACACATCGCTATCGGCGCGGAGGTTTTGAATTCGATTTTTGGGCTGGTACCGGCCGTTAGCTCAGTTGTTAAGCGCACAGGTTATTGGTGCGGAAGATCTGGGGTTCGATTCCCGGGATGGTCAAATCGGCACAGTGTCGCCAACGGCTCGCCACCGCTGCGACGTTTCTGCGTTACCGAAGCGCTAAGAGATGGGCCCCAGTGACGTTCGCAGGGGTCGGGAGTCAGCACTCCCCTTCCCCCTTGACAATTGCAGAAAAAATGAAACCTTTCTTCTTTAAAACGAACCGACTTTTCTTCATGCGGAGCTTGCCGAAATTGCTATCATGTTTTCATCCCAAACAACACCATCCCCACAAAAAATTTTAGCGTAAACCATTCCCTTACAAGTACAATGATCATCCCTTCTTACGTCTGCGTGAAAAGTTGTACCATCCCCCCATAAGTGTTTTTACAACTCGAACACTGATTACGATGCAATGCTACAATACTGGTACCCGGTAGTCCAACTTTTCTGTTGTGTTTTGCTTGAAGTGCATTTTTGTCATTGATGTTGCTGTGAAACAATAAAGAAGTAGGAGTTTCCTTAAATGCGTTGTAGGCTATCTGCAGTAACTATGGCTGCACACATTTTATTGTTTAATCAAATCAAATCTTGATTATACTCATTTCATTAAATTCGTTGTTGTACCGAACCGTGGTAGCGAGTGGCAGGGCCCGACCCCGCGGCTTAGCGCCTGGGCAACGCAGCTCCAAAGAAACGTCGCAGCGGTTGCGAGCCGTTGGCTACACAGTGTCCGACTTGACCGGCCTGGGAATTGAGTCCCAAACCTTACGCATCGATAGCGAAATCTTTTAACACTACACTATAATCGCCCGGTGTTTTGAGAAATTTTATTAAAATATAAAAAACTAAATTGACACTGCTCTAAGTGCCAAAAGTAAGATAAAAATACTGACTATAGACCAACGAAAGATTTGAAGAGGCCTAGGGGCGGAACGAGGAGAGAGACAACATTGTTTTTTCGTACCGTAAGCTGACTACCTCAGGAGCTAGAGTTCTTCGTTTCCCATAGACACCCCGATTATGTGTTTGAAATCATCTGATATTGACGCTGAGATTTGGCAGAAAAATGCTTAGATAATATCGACGCTGTTTTTGACTTTAATCGGATGATTAGGGATTCCTCTCGGGCATAATTTATTTTAGTTTAAAAACGTTTTGGTAGGGAGGGCAGTTTTTTCTTATGCTCCGATATCATTACTTTTCAAATTTCAAGCGAGAAACTGTCCCCTTCATACTGAGTGCACCGTATATTGACTGTTTATAACAAGGTTTAGCCTATATGCGTTGTTTATATTAATGTTGGTTCTTGAAAAAAATTTTTTTTGGAGTGAAGGAATTGCTTGTTTTACTCCCTGGGTGCACCCTGTTTGTGACGTTGCAACAGCTAGCCAGCCTACTTTAGTCAATTAACCTTCCTATGGCCCAAAAATGATTTCAACTAAAATTTTTTCAAAAAATTTTTAACCACGGCCTGACAGCTTGAGTTTCTGTGAAGCCTTTTCTCTCCGTAAATGAAACGCAAAGCATTAAGCAAAAGTGTGAATGAAATATCTTTGTTGTTTCCTTAATTATATAGCTAATCAGGGTTAACTGCAATTTAGGCTGGAAACATTACATTACGATGCACTTTAATACCTCTAAACTACTGTAATTGTATTGTAGTATCTTTACGTCATCACGATGTGACGTCACTGAACCCCCCTTTCCATTGAAAAATCCTGCGTACGCCACTGTGTGAACTTTATTGTAAAATTATTGTTTGTACTTATCGTGGGCTATGGTGTTTCAGTCCTGGCGTCAAAAAACTTTTCGGTTAAAGCGCCTTAAAACTATTTCATAATAATAGGCTAATAATAATAATAATAGGCTAATAATAATAATAATAATAAAAAATTTCGATATAGTAGCCGATCTGAGTGGCAGCGATTTTTTTTTTTGCTTTGATTAAATTTTACACCGGAGTTCTGTCAATCCCGAATGATCTACAAATAGACCTTTTTCTGGCGCCCGTAGTGGCGAAAATTTGTTGCTACGGTGGACAAGCTATCAGACTTCGCTTAGTAAAAAGCATATAGCTTTTATGGTATACGTTGGTTGAAAAATTGCAGCAGAAAGATTAATTTAAGATATCTGCTTGGTATTTCAATTGTGCACATCGATTAGTGCAAGCATAAGGTGAAGAGTGCACGATTAGTTGGAATTTGCTAGAAAATATTTTAAGCTTAGGGCCTAGACTAGTGGGTTTCATTGGACCAACTGCTGCAAACTTGTACGAGGCTGTACTTTGTGTATGTACTGCAGCTGTACAACACTGGTTGTGATATCAGCTTATGTTATAGCCTAGATGAAATATTTTCCTCTGGACTCTCATAATTGCAAACTAACGTGTAGTCAATGCGTGACAAATAAACCAAAGTTTTTGGCAAAGCTATAACTTTGATAATGGATGATGCAAAAACTGAAGTAGGCCTACCGCAAGCCTGTAGATGAAGTTTACAGGTTAGCAGCATAATATGGTTAGCAGGCCTAGCTCAGCCCATATCCTACCAGTTTCATTTTATTTTTCTGTGATGATCGGCGTGCCATAGCTTAAGTTAAAAGGCATTGGCTAAGGTTATATGAACGTAGCATTTGTCACTTTGGTTTATTTTATTATCCCTTCACGCTCTCCCCAGTTGTACCGGAGTGACAATAAAGCAAAGAGACAAATGCCACGATCACGTAACCTTATCCACTTTGAAGTTAAAATCTAATCTATAGCCAGGGCTTTGAAAGTATGAGGTACCGGTAGGCAGTTCATAATTTTGTTGCAGTCAAACTCAGCATTGACTGAACGCTAGTTTGCTATTAGGACAGTACAGGGAAAATATTTCATGTAGGCTATAGCATAGCTGATATCACAATCATTATTGTACTGTACAGCTGCAATACATACTAAAGCACAGCCTCGTACAGGTTTGCACCGGTTGGTCCTATGAAATCCACTAGCCTAAGCCCTAAGCTTCAAATGTTTTCTTGCAAATTCCAACTAATCATCTGCTCTTCATCCTATGCTTGCACTAACTCGATGTGCGCAATTGAAATATCAAGTAGATATGTTCAATTAACCTCTCTGCAGCAGTTTTCCAACCGTCTCATAAAAGCTATGCTTTTCACTGTGCGAAGTCTGATAGCTTGTCCACCGTAGCAACAAATTTTCGCCACTAGCGGCGCCGGAAAAAGGTCTATTGGTATGTATGTGATTTATATGATTTAGTAGGCCTAGCTTAGTATTTATCGCACAAATTAACTGTACAATGTTGTAGAAAACCTTGAAGTCTTGGAGTGCTCAAATCTGCTATAGGAGTTTTTTGGAATTTGAATTGACTTGGAATCTGATCGAATACTTTAAGTTTTTGTGACTGAAATTTTCCTTTGATTTGGAACATCGTTTATTCCTACTTTCTCAATAGAGTGCTACAACAAAACAACAACCGGACTTTCAAGAGTGATTCTTTTCGAACATTCGCGTATTGACAGCTAAAAAACATTTGAGTAAGGAGCAAAAACGAAGAAACCTATTTTCATAAATAAAACAGATGTCTATTTATAAAACGCTGTTGCTACGCGACGAAGCGTTACAAAGGGGTAGTAACGTTGATGCAAGGCACATTCTGAATAGTTTCACTACATAAGGTCATCGACAATTACTTTTTCTGCTTGTTTTTTTGTTTATTGTTTACAGAAACTTGCAGTTAATTGACTTCAATTTTTTTGTCATTTCCTCTATAGTTAAGGTAAAAAGTTCAATAGTTTTGCTCAACCTTTTACGGTTTCAGTTTCATATCCATTTGATTATAATATGGTGCCTGGCACTGAGTTAAAAGTGTAGCAGTATAAGTGTACCATTACCCTGTCCACATGCCGAGTCTAAGTGGTTCCAAAAGTTTTTGCTCAACCTTTTACGGTTTCAATTTCATGTCCATTTGATCATAATATGGCGCCTGGCACTAAGTTAAAGGTGTAGCAGTATAAGTGTACCATTACCCTGTCCACATGTCTAGTCTAAGTGGCTCCAAAAGTCCACCATCGTTTGTACAGTACGTAATCAATTGTTTGATATTGTAATTAAGACAAGTTTATGACATCAAAAATTTGACTATGATGCAGTAGCCCGTGGGCTTTTGGCCACTCAAACTGGACATGTCGATAGGATTATTATTCTACAAAAGCTATTGCGGCTATTGCGGTACCAATGTTGGTAGCGTACTGACGTTCAGTGGCTTTAGTAAGGTTTTTGCGATGATACAATTTTGGTGGAGAGGTGCATTTTATGAACCTTTATGCCATAAACTTTATGATAAAACGCCAAAATCATAAATCAAACAAGCAATTATATGCGAATGGGGCTTCAATTCGGGTGCTGCAACCACGCTTCTCATGTTACTTTTCTTGATCTTCTATTCTCCCGTTGCATGTTTCTTTGTGTGAGAACAGCATTATACTGTATAAATACCTATTGAGGGTAAAAAGTGTAGCCTGTTTTTTACTAATATTTTTAACATGTTTTGAATCTAACTCATTGTAGGCCTAGGACTTGTAACTTTATTTGTATATTGCAGTATGTAGTCTAAATCCCGATGAGGGCATAATGAATGGGCGAAAACGTTTAATCAGTAAATCAGCCTAGAGTTATGATAAATCCTGTGGTGTTGCTAGCCTTAACTGCGCTATAGTTCAGTTTTGCAATAAGTGTTGAAATTTATCAAAAATCAAATCTTCATCATTAGGCCGAAATGTGTAGCGAGTAGCTGGGTCTATCTTCGGGGCTCAGCACCTGGGAAATACAGCTCCGAAGAAACAGTGACGAGCCGCTGGCGACACGCAGGGGCGGATCCAGAAAGCTTTGGTGGGGGGATGTGATTTTAAATTAGGTTGAATGTCAACTAACTACAAAGACGTTTAGACCCGGAAACGGGCGTAAATAAGTCCTTTCAAAGTGCTTCATGTCAGGGGCGTAATCAAAATTTTTTTCAGGGAGAGGGCACCAAATTTCGTCACTTTTTCAAGCTCAGTTTTTTACCGGCAGAGTTAATTTTAAGCAACTTAAGTAACAAAAACGACTCTGGGGGGTCCGGGGGCGCGCTCCCCCGGAAAATTTTTGAAAATTTGCATACTGTAATGGTCATTTTAGCGCTTTTCGAACAATTTTCAGGCAAAGTTTGTTCATAATTTTGGCCCCTAACTTTGAGTCCTTCAACGAATATGGTGCATTTTGTAAGCACAGTTACGATTATGCGTGATTAAGGCGACTAAGGTTTATTGTTATGAACAGGGGTGTAAATCTATGTTAAGCATTGGGGGAGATGATTTAGCAAAATCGACCATTTTGCGGTATTGGTGAGGATGATTTAGCAAAATTGACACGTCTGCAGATGTCCAATTTTTTGCCCAAAATGAAGTGAAGACCAAAAAAAAAACGTCATAACGTTCCCAAATGCCCAATTTTTTGCCCAAAATGAAGTGAAGACCAAAAAAAAATATCATCACGTTCGTTGATGCCCAGTTTTGGGACATGAAAATATTGGGGGGATGTTACCGGATTATTGGGGGGGATACATCCCTTCATGGATTTGCACCCATGGTTATGAAGAGGTTCGAAATTATAGAAAAACTTTATTTATCCAAAGCATTGCTGAAGATGGCTGGTGGGGGAGATGCATCCCCCACATCCCCCCTCTTGGATCCCCCCCTGGCGACACTGTGTTCGATTCCAATCATTGGGAGATCCAGAAGTGCAATGAGGACTCAGCGTCCTCTCCCCTAGAGTTGAGTTACTTTTGGGCCCACAAAACTAAAGATAAGTATTTCCGATTCTAAACCCACCCTCCGTAAAATGTTTATAATTGCCCTTGTAATCGATCCATAAATCAAACCCCCAACCTCCAGAGCCGCTGGCAATGTTTTTTGAGAATTATTCCTTTTTTTTACAGCAGCCTATACATTTGGTTTATTAACAAGGCCCAACATGACTGAAAAAGTAATCGAGTTCATAAAAACAAAAACCAATCACAACCCAAATCAAAGAAAACCAAAAATCAAGCACAACCCAAATCAACGAAAACCAAAATCCAAGCACTACCCAAGCCAACGAAAACCAAAAACCAAGCACAACAATAACAAAAGAAAACCAACAACCAAGCACAATCAAAATCAGCGAAAACCAAAGACCAAGCGTAATCCAAACCAAAGAAAACCAAGCACAACCCAAACCGCAGAAAACTAAAAACAAAGCGCAACCCGAAGCAAAGATAATCGCAATCCTAGCCAAATCCAAACCAAAGAAAATCGTGAACCAAGTAAAAGCCCAACCAAAAAAAACCCTAAAACTAAGCACAATTAAAATCAAGGAAAACCAACAACCAAGCGAATCCCAAACGAAAGAAAACCCAAAATCAAGCACAACCCAAACCACAAAAAAACGAAAACCAAGCTCTACCACACGAAAGAAAACCAAAAGCAACGCAAACCAAAGACAACCAAAAACCGAGCACAACTCAAATTAATGAAAACCGAAAACAACCTACAACCCAAACCAAAAAACAAGCACTACCCAGATCAAAAAAATGTAAAATTATGCACAATCCAAACGAAAGAAAATCCAAAACCAAGCCCTATCCCATACCAACCATTCCAAAGCCGGATCTTAGCAAAACCACAACTACAACTACCACAAGTCAAGAAAATTCCCACCACGAAAGGTAAAGGTAAAGATACGGGACAGCGGGTGCAAGCACACATTGTTTAGGCCATTTTCAATTGTCGGCCCATTACAATTTTCAATCACGAATGATTGAACGCTGTTAAGGGACATAACATGACGAACAACACATACACAAAACCCTTCGCACTTCCGCTTGTGCCGGCGCCTGGCGCGAAAGCTGCGAATACTATTTTTAAAGTCTTTAGTATGACCCGACTGGGAATAAAACCCCAGTCTACCGGCTGCCAAGTCGACGCTCTTAACCGATACAAGTCAGGAACATTCCTACCACGAAACTACCACAAGTCAGGAAAATTACCACCACGAGACTACCACAAGACAGAAACATTCCCACCACGAAACTACCACAAGTCAAGAAAATTCCCACCACGAAACTACCACTAGTCAGGAACATTCCACCACGAGACTACCACAAGTCAGGAAAACTCCCACCACGAAACTACCACAAGACAGGAACATTCCCACCACGAAACTACCGCAAGTCAGGAACATTCCTACCACGACACTACCACAAGTTAGGAACATTCCTACCACGAGACTACCACAAGTCAGGAAAATTTCCACCACGAGACTACCACAAGTCAGGAAAATTACCATCATGAGACTACCACAAGTCAGGAAAGTTCCTACCATGGATCGCATGAATGAGTAGATGAAGAAACCCAAACTTAGGGGGTGGGGAATGACAATAGACAAAAGGTTAGGCTACTTGTTTTATGCGAATGTTTTAAGCACGCTTCAAATTTGGTTAGAAAAGGCGCAGGTGCAGGGGCTGTGCCCTCCTGGACACGTCACATGATAAAACAATGACGATTCTGAGCTTTTATTGCAGACGAGGGCACACCAAACCTTTTTGTTGCTCAGAGCTAGTTTCTGACAATAATCCCCCAAGACGTCTGGCAAAAACACGGGAAAGTTTCTCCATCCGTACTCCCCCAGACACGCATCTCATTGTAGGCCTACACGATCTATATTCCAATTAAAGTGTAAAATGTTTAGTCGTTGTGTTTTTTATTAGCTTGTCTCAAATAAGCAGACATGAGAATAATGAAATTATCCTATGTGTAGGCCTATAATTCAACTTCTTTTGATTGGTTTTATTCTTTTTTGCTAACTTTTGATTTTGTAATGCAACTGCTTCCGGCTCAAATATGTTGTTTGTAACGTGATACATTGTGGTCTGCTGTGATAACATACTGTAGCTGCTAGTAGCTGGCGCAGGCCCACCGTGTGCAATATTATTCTTCGTACGTTTTGTATCGTCGATGTAAATAGATAAAAAAATTTTGCATTAAGATTAATTAAAAAGTTTTGTCAGGCTAGAAGTAAATCTTGTCGGTAGCGTGGTGCAGTGGTTTGGAGCATTGTTTTTACGACGACCATGACTGTAAGATTTATGGTTCAACTCCCACCCAAGCCTCGTTGTTGCATCCTTGGATAAGATGCTTCACAATAATTTTCCTTGCTCGGTGGAATCTGACAAGCAGCAAATTAAAGAATTAAATCAAAGCAAACCAACAAGCAGCAAATGATAAAAATGAAGAAGTCATCAATCATCACCATTTTCCACTTTTTCGAGCCTTCTGCGCTATAATAAAACACTAATTTTCGACACGTCATATGTTGCTTTTCTGCTGGTTTGGGATGAGCCAAAATGTGTATACTCGGTTCATAAAGCGACTTTCACAATATTGTAATAAAATTTTCCTATTAAATTACAGTATACACATTTCGCGAGAATTCGGAAACTTATACTGCACAAATTAGCTAGAGCAGTGGTCGGCAACCGTTTTGTAACATGATTTACATTACTCTTTCCAGGGGCGTGCCCAGAAATTTGAAAAGGGGGGGGGCGCAATTTACTGTTTCCGTTTCCACTGGAAATGTCGGTGGAGAACAAAAACGGAAAGGGTCAACGCGTCCTCAGATGTCCTGTTTCCACTGTGTCTCTTACTGCAGATATATATCAGCTTATATTTCAGCGAAGAGAGGGGGGCGACCCAAGCCCCCCCCTCTGGATACGCCCCTGCTTTCAATAGCTATTAAAAACCCACTACACCTGAATGGAAACCACGAACTAGAAAACGATATAACAGTGTTACCACAACGGTCATAACGTCATTAAGAGCAAGTCTGCAGCGTGTTTTACGCAAAAAGATTGTTGGTGCAACAAACAGTGATATTTAACAACTCAGAAACCGAGTGGTAAAAAGCGCCTGCCTCTAGAGCTGTAGACTCCGGTTTGATTCCGAGTCTGGTCAAACCAATGACTTTACAATGGGTATTCACAGCTTCCCTGCTTGACGCTTAGTATTGATGGGACAGAGTGGAGAACCGGCAAGTTTATTTGTTGAGCCGTCGAGAAGGGCACTTAGCGGGATTCCCCCATCTTGGTGTGGTAGACAGATGGCCGGTAAGGCTAGCGAGCTCGTTTCAGCGCTTTGATCGCTTTCTTGTGATAGGAAGATATATATGAAACTAAATGCAAAAAATACAAATACGCTTGAAAATCAAACAATAGATTAAATTTTCGGAGTACTGCAATCGCTTCTTCGGTTTTTCCGACCATGATAAGTCTTCATCTGCAACAATGGAGAATATTTTATCAAGTGGCACATGGTGGTGCAACAGGCGTTTGTTCGGTGCGTCGTGAGCGCGTTTTTTATTCGCTCGTATCGAGAGAACTTAAAG
This sequence comes from Trididemnum miniatum, assembly GCA_964006365.1. Classification (NCBI taxonomy): domain Eukaryota; kingdom Metazoa; phylum Chordata; class Ascidiacea; order Aplousobranchia; family Didemnidae; genus Trididemnum; species Trididemnum miniatum. The sequence continues at coordinate 2,259,393 of OZ023231.1, read as the reverse complement.
AAGAAAGCGAACATTTCCGCTTTGCGCCCCTCTCCATGTTTTTTAATTTTTCGTGAAGTTAAAAACGCTTTGTGATGTAATGCCAGATAAAATTGTTGTTTTAATCTAATCAAACACATACTTTTTAATTAATCAGCAATGTTCATAGGGTTATTTAAGTTGGTATACATCAACAGCCGAGGCTGCGAAAAGTTTAGAGAGGGCCCAGACCTGGATTAAGACAATGAGAAAGTTAATTTTGTTCGCCTGTAGTAATCGATTTTTAAAAACAAGATTTATACGTCAAAAAAGAAATGAGTGCATCAGTGCCTCTCCTGGCGACAACCTCTGCTAGTGAGACCCCGCACAGCTAAGCTGTAATGGTATGAGAATTTAAAAAAATTGGAGTAAGGAAGAAAAATCAGGAGACCCATTTTCCATTAATAAAGCAGTCATCTCTATTTATAGAACGCGATGAAACGTCACGAAAGGATCGCTACGGAATTGCAAAGTACTTTGTTCATTATAGTTTCGCTAAATAAGGTCATCGACGATTACATTTGCTGCTTGTTTGTTTGTTAATATATTTGCTGAAACTTTCAATCAGTTGTCTTCAACTTTTTTGTCACTTTCTCTATAGTTAAGGTAAAAAGTTCAATATTTTGCTCAACCTTTTACGGTTTCAGTTTCTTTTCCATTTGATTATAATATGGCGTGTGGCACTGAGCTAGTGTAGCAGTATAAGTGTACCATTACCCTGTCCACATGCCTGGTCTAAGTGGCTCCAAAAACCCACGATCTTTTTGTATTTAATCAATTTTTTGATATCATAATCAAAACAAGTGATTATGATATCAAACATTTGATTATAATGCGGTAGCCGGTGGGCTTTCATCCACTCGAACTGGACATGTCGACAAGGTAATTATTTTAGAAAACGTCACGTTAGTGCAAGAACTGCGTAAGTCATTTTTTGTGTTGTGAGAAAAACGCAAAAAACATATGATTGTATGTATTTACTATTGCGTCGCTAGCAAAATAACAATAGATGAGAGACTAAATGGTTTCATCCTATACAATGCGTTATTATGATTTAATAGTTGTCAATTCAATGCGCTGACTTACGCAATTTCGAAACTGGGGCATAACTCGCGAAAACGTCGAAGTTTTTTTCCACAAAGTGTGTCAAGCGATAGCGCTGACCCAGCGGAAAAACTTGATATCAAAAACTCCATTTTGCCTAAAAATGACCTTGCAGTTTCTGCACTGACGTGACGAAAAGCTATTGCGATACCAATGTCGGCAGCGTAGTAACGTTCAGCAGTTTTAGTGAGGTCTTTGCGATAAGTGTTAGAATTTATCAAAAATCAAATCTTCATCATTAAGCCGAAGTGTGCAACGAGTAGCGGGGTCTGTCTCCTGGTCTCAGCGCCTGGGCAACACAGCTCCGAAGAAGCGGTGACGAGCCGTTGGCGACACTGTGTTCGATTTCAATCATTGGGGGATCCAGAAGTGCAATGAGGACTCAGCGTTCTCCCCCCCTAGAGTTGAGTTACTTTTGGGCCCACAAAACTAAAGATAAGTATTTCCGATTCTAAACCCGCCATCCCAAAAAAATTCTCTTTTTACTGCATCCTTTGCATTTTGTTCATTCACAAGGCCTAACATGACTGAAAAAGTAACCAAGTGTGTAAAAAAAAAGAAATATCAAAAATGCAAAAGTGGTAGAATAAAATGAATATGGGACGAAAATAGCTTAAGCAGAAAAAAAGTCACTGTAATTCCTAAACCTGAACGTTTCGACAACATAGATTCAGCTGTCATCAGCACTGAGCAGTGTTGAAATGAAATGTTATGGCGCTTTATAACTACTGAGGTCCTTTAGCGCCAGGACTAAGTTTTGTCAAGAATTCACTGACGTATTTCATGCTCTATTCATTTCATCCTCCGCGCTACACTTAATTGCTGAGCGTTTAGCAAGTGTAACTGCAGATGCCAGTTTTAAAGTCTTTGGTTTGACCCGACTGAGAATAGAACCCAGTCTACCGGCTCCCAAGGCGAACGCTCTTACCACTAGGCCAGTAAGCAAATTGCAGTACGACACTGAAAACTTTCTTACTGGATGAAACGAAGTTGTCGAAAGGCCCAATTGCAAAATAAACAGAGTTTTCACGCTGTTTCGACAGATGTGTGGAAGATTTTTTTCAGAATTTCAATCAAGACTTCTTGATTTTTACAAGAAATCGACGCATAAATATCGTTTTGTTGAAATCTCTCGGTAGACCACGGCCTTGTGGAAAATGGGCGCGAAAACGTCGAAAAAAAGCAAAACAAAAAGCAGAGGTACGAAATACTGTCTTCATTTTTTGTGTTGGAAAACCAACTCAGGAGCAAGACTTATTTAGATTTTTAAACGTGGTACCAAAAATTTATCTGAGAAAAAAGTTGGTTTAGTCATTATGACATTGTAAAGCGGTGTTTAAACTTTTAAGTGTTTTGCTGTTAAGGACAGATGGCCGAGTGTATAGAGCGTTCGCCTCTGGAGCTGTAGACTCGGGTTTGATTACGAGTCGGATCAATCAAATAACTTAAAATTGCCATTTTCCGATTCCCTGCTCGACGTTTAGCATTACGAGTGGCTAGATATGCGACAGTCTGTGTTGAAGATAACCGCTGCAGTGTTTTTGAGAGTCACGTGATGCGCCAGGAAAAACGTATGATAACGGTATGACTACAAGTACAAAAATTCTACACTTGAGTGGCAACAGCAACGTGGTGTAGTGGCTAGTGTGCTGGACTGCCACTCATTAAGGTTGGGTTCTACAGCCTACTGCTCTAAGTTATGACTTTATTCTCAGCGTACTTGGCCCATTGCTTTAACAAATAAAATGCGGTGTTCCACATGGATTGAACTTCGGTCCCCTTCTGTTTTTAATTTACATAAGTGATCTCCCACTAGCAACAAATTGTGACACAACGTTGTTTGCGTACGACACGTGCTTAATAACAAATGCCACTAATCCGACGGAACTAGAGTACAAACTGAATCAAAATTTGAAATTAATTAAAGCTGGACTAGTGCCAACTTGATTACTATCAATCCTGATAAATCTTCCGCATTAGTTTTTTCACCCAAAATAAGCCAAAAAACTCTGATCTTAACATTCGACTAGCTGATTCTTCAACAATAGCCTTTTAAGATTCTGTTAAATATTTAGGCATTAAATTGGATAACAATCTAAACTTTAGCTTACACTTCTAATGTTTAAATGCAAAAATTTCTAGGGCGGTTGCAGTGCTGTCTGAACTTTAACATGTTTTACCAAAAAAAGCATTGACCAGCATATACTATGCCGCATTCCATTTGCAATTATTGTACGGCATTCCAGTCTGGGGTGGGACATTTAAATATTATCTTCCCAGAACAGCAAGTCTTCAAAATCAGGCAGTTATAATTATAAGCGGAGCTAGAGTAACTATCAAGAAAGCGCCAATCCTTACTATAAAGAACTCAATATTTTAAAGTTGTTGATTTGTATGAATTAGAGGTTGCTAAATTAATGCATAGATGTGTCCATAATAATTTTTCCACCACCTTCTCAAATTTTTTTGTAAAAAACACAGAAATACATCAGAGATCAACACGATTAACCTCTAATAAATTATTACTACATATTTCTAGATTGGGGCCTATAAAACATCAAGGCTCCAACGTAATTTTAAGTATCAAGAAGTAAAATCTGGAATTCTATTCCCCAATCACAACAAAATTTGACGTTTTGACTGTTTACACAAAAAAGCGCATGTTGGCCTATAATGTGCTTCTCTCTCTGTTCATGTAGCTGCTTGACTCCTGACCGAGAGGTCCCTTCGCGGCTTCCTGTTGCTATAAATTCGTTTTGAACAATGCACCTATATTTTATTTCTTTCATTGTTGTTTTTGTAGCCTAATTGGCGAAAAAAAATATATATACGAGTACTTACTTACTTCTCATGTGTAATTCGGGATGGGGTAAAGTGGTGGTAATAGAATAAACAAAAAATTTTCTGTAGAACAATTCCGAAATATGTCTCTCGGTAACCCATAGGCAAAAAAACGCTGCAGCGGCTTTGTTCAAAACAGATTGTCGCGTATCTAGCTACTCGTCTCAGCATTAAAAGGACAGCCTGGTGAACAAACCGGCAAGTTTGTTGTACCGTTCGGAAAGAGAGAATACTTGGAGGAATTTTCCCATCTTAAAATGGTAGACACATGGCCGGCAACTCCTAAGCGAGCTCGCGATAGCGCTGTTGCGAAATAGGAAATTGTATTACTTCGCTGACAGGACGATTGATAAGAAGTGTATGACAAACCGTAGGAATTAATTCGTTCTTCGATACGACCTCACGAAAAATATACGTCAGTAGAAAATTATGCCTTCATAATGCAAACTTACGAAACAATAGCACGAATAAAACTTCGGAAAACAACGCATCGGTCTAGAACCTTCTACAGTAAACAAAGCATTTAACACAAGCCAGAGCAGCGGCAAGCCCTCAACGGCCAACAGCCGTCATTTTGACCGCTTCTTTTGATTTGCGTTTTTATGTGTATATGCTAGGTGTGGTTGCAATGAAAGTGTCAGAAAAATATTCAGTTCACGTAACTCAATCCTCAAAAAGCAGTAGTATTAGAAAAAAAGGCAAAAACTAGACACAAATTTGAAAATTGCTCCAAAAAATAAGTTGTTGCTCATAAAACTCATCAAAAAAATATTAAAAAATGCGGTTGTTTTCAAAATACTGTGAACCAAAAATTCAACAGGGGTTCAGGGTGACTGCCAAGAGAGCTTGTGCTCTTCCGGTCAGCAACCATCCGGTGTAAATACGTCAAACGCGATGGTCTCCACCTGCAAATCAAACCCGTCGCGTAGAATTTGTCACTTGCGCGCGGTACCGCTAAACCATGTCGCATGGTATAAACCTGGCGGTGCACTTGTCACGTACAGTTTTGTTGCCCTTAAAACAAAGTTTGCCGGTTTTATTTTTAAAGCAGTTCACTGCTATTCGACTCTGTTTTAGCGTCTCGGTTTTTATTCGTGAGTCAATACTTCACTTGTGGAACCCTAACAGGTTAGCATCAATTGGGCAGGTACACGATGCTTTCATTACAAGAAAACATGATACGCTTATTTACGTTGTTTTCTCTCCTTTCTTTTGAAGGGAACTGCGAAGGGAGCTTGCGCTCAAGTGAGCAGCACCCGGTGTACTCATGTCAAACGCAATCGGCCCCAGCCGCGAATCGAACCCGCCACGCAAGATTCGCCATCCGCGGGCGGTACCGCTAGGCCAAGTCGCTGCTAAAGAATTTGCTTGTATGCTCCACGCTGCTTTTTCTACCAGTAGAAATGCGCAGGGTGCTCTTCGAGTAAGATACCTGTTCAATACAGTTGGCCGAATACCACCGGCTCTGCTCAAGTAAACAGGGCTTTCATGGGAATTCAACCTTCGGCGCCGACAGTCCACAGCACTGAATGCTTATGAAAGTCCGTATTTGTCACGGAAATAATGCATTATAGCTCGTATCTGCTTCACAAACTCCTTCATAACTTAAAGTTCTGCATATTTACTGTGAAAACTGAATTATTTATTGTAACTGGTTTTTGAGTGACGAAACCTTTGAGGAATTCGCTACTAAATTCAGGCTTTATGAAACATTTTATGCAACTAAAAAGTTCTGAAAATAAACACAAAAATAGCTTCACGGAACTGCGCTGCTTACTCGAACAGCTTGCATCAAGTCTGACACAGATTTGAACACAATCAACGCTTACAACAGTGCACTACTTTAGACATCTCGAGGCAGTTACAGGATGCCTGTAGTTGGTACTTGCAGTAATTATCAAAGTAAGATCACGCGGCTTTTCGAGACAGCAATTATGCCTCACAATGAGTTAAACCTATCTTCCGGGTAACAATACAATGTCACAAATCAGTGGCATACGCACGGGGGGGTTTGGGAGGTCAACCCCCCCCCCCCCCCCATTGAAGATTTTAATAGAAATGAGAAACCTCTCTTTTTGGAACAAACCGCCTTTTTTCATACAGAAATTGCCGAAATTGCTCTCATGTTTTTCTGTGCTATCCAAATTGCAATAAAATCTTGAGAAACTTTCATTGTGATGCAATAATAGGCCTACCGATAACGAAACTTTTCTGGTGCGCTGCGCTTGACGTTGACAATTGCAGAAAAAGCGAAACGTTTCTTTTTTGAAACGAACCGACTTTTCTTTGTGCGGAGCTTGCGGAAACTGCTGTCATGTTTTTCCGTTCGGTCCAACTTTCTAATTTAAATTCGAGAAACTTATTACCATGCGATACAACAATACCGGTATTCCAACTTTTCTCATGTGTTTTGCTTGAACTGCATTTTTGTCATTGATGCTGCTGTGAAGCAACTGGTAACCAGGAGCTTGTTAAATACGTTGTATCTGCAGTAACTATGGCCGCGCACAACGTTTTTTTTTTTTTAATCAAATCTTCACAGTAGGCCTACTCGTTTCACTAACTCGCTGTAGTACCGAAGCGTGGTAGCGAGTGCCGGGGCCCGACCCCGTGGCTTAGCGCCTGGGCAACACAGCTCCAAAAAATCGTCGCAGGGGCGGCGAGCCATTGGTTACACTGTGTCTGATTTGACCTGCCTGGGAATTGAAACTCAGACCTTTCGCATCGATAGCGACGTCTTTAACACTGCGCTATAACCGGCCGGTTTGTTCAAAAATTATTAAAATGTAAATACCTAAATTGACACTGCCTTATCTAAGCGCTGAAAATAAAATATAAATACTGCCGAGGAAGACCAGAACAACGAAAGAATTAGAGAGGTCCAGGGCGGAACACGGAGGGGGGAGGCAAAATTTACAAGCACATTTCAAGGCGACGGGTGCATTTGCTATAGGCTTACATTTGACGTTGACTATTATCAACACCAAATCAGAATTCCAGAATCTTTTCGCTTCCCTCTGAAACCGCCTACGGACCCTAAAGGACCGCGGGCCTCAGTTTGAGAACCACCGTTATAGACGGACGAAATCGAATCATTTGAAGTCTTTGATTTCAAGTTTCTTTTAAAATTTGCTGAATTTGCTGAATACGTCTCAGCGCCTATAATACAATAATATGTCGTAGCCAGCCAAAAATAGAAAGGAAGATCATTTTGATCTTGAGAGGCCCCGTTGATCCATCTGTAAAAATTCTTTTTCGGTCAAAGAGAAGAAGGAAGTGTTCCGGAGAGCTGTAAATCCATGGTTTTCAACCTTTTATGATTGTGGCCCCCTTCAAGAGACTATCAACACCAGTGGCCCCTCCTAAGTTCTCAGCAATAAATTTTGGTGTTCGTGTTTCATTCGTAACGGCTACAGCTGTCCGCTGGTCGTAAATGGTTGAGTATCGTTAACAGGTAAATAAACCCTGCGCTTGTAGCCTCCTGGTTAATATCTCGTGGCCCTTGGGGGGAGGGGGCAATAGCCATTGCTGTAAGTACTCACTTTTTGTCTTTGGTTTGACCCCGCTCCGAATCGAGTCGTTGAGTCCCGGATTGGTGTCTCTAGAAGCAAACGCTCGGCCATCTGTTTGATTTCAACGTCTTATTTGCTCTGTCCATTTTTATTTGTTGCAGACCACAATCATATCGAAATTGGGAAAAACTCGACCACGAACATAACAGGAGATGTCATTCGTCATGGTGACGTCAACACAACAATAAACGGAGAAAGTAAGCAGTGAAATAATAATCTAGCTATCCTCCCTCGGAATTTCAATCAATGAATCGAACTTGAATTTAAACCACCAAAATCTTAGGCCAAATCAAATGAGTGGGATTCGAACCCATGCCCGCCCCGACCGGTAACGTACCACCAGCCCAATGGTTGCGGCGTGCCTTAACCACTGGGCATCGCAATCTGATGCCGGAGCAGCCGAATTTCTCTTATACTAGCTAAGACTAATTAATTCATCATCCCGCTTTAAACAGCCAGCTTATTATTCAGCTATTATGACTGTGACAACTCGTAATTATTCCATTAATAATGAAAATTAAGCAATGAAAACTTAAATTCACTTCAGCACATCAGTTAAAAAATATTATGTTAAAATGTTGAAACTCAACAGTCTGTTTCACCCCGCAGGGTTCGTTAGGGGTATCTTATCCGAATAAAACAAAAACTTATATACCAAAGTCTATCCAGTTTAGCCATTAGGTTTTGATGATGATGATGACTTCTTGTTCATGATGATTTCTTCATCTTTATCCTTCTATCACGAGAAAGCGGTGGAGGCGCTATGCGTAGGACGAATCCAGACTCGCTTAGGAGTTGCCTTTTTTTCCGAGTTTTCCGGTTGAATTAACTTCTGACTTCTTCAAATTGCTGCTTGCAAGATTCCACCAAGCAAAGATAATCATCGTGAAGCATCTTATTCAAAGACGCAACTACAAGACTAGGTTGATGTTTCGACTATAACAAAAGTCTCGTCAGCCTTGCTACGCACAGCCAATCCAGGCAAAACTCATTCCAGACTGTAAAGACTCTTTTTTGCATTGCTTTACCTGGGGTGTAGTTGAGCCATTAACCTTGCGATCATGGTCGTCGTAAAAACGACGCTCCGAACCACTGCACCACGCTGCCCGCTAACTAATAGAGTGATTCCAGCTTATAAATAAACATAAAGAATTTTAATTGTTTTTTTTTTGTTATTTCAAGCCACTTAATTGCTGCTTAGGATTTTTGTGATAGTGAAGTACGTGCATCATGGAGATGACCTAGTTGAGCATCGAACCCGCGAAGCCAGCTTCCGAGCCCAACGCACCAACCACTCGGCCAACTCCATGTGCAAGAATTTTAATTGTAGAGTTGAACTGGAATCTAACTTACCAAGATTTTAGGCCAAATCAAACGTAATCAAAAAAATGTGATTTTAAGTTGACCCTCCCTCGGCTAAGCAACTGTAGTAGCCTAAATGAAGTTTAAATTTGTTTATCTTTTTTTATATTTGCGTCCGTGATTTGGAATTTTAGCTCTAAATATCGCTATCTTAATAGTCGAATGCAAGCATGAAATTTTGCAATGATGTTTATTGTTTAGACGCAGCTGCAGCTCCGATGATCATACTTGCAACACTGGGTTCCGAAAAGCCTTCATCCAGTCAACCCCAATCAACACTGGGGCCAAGCAACGAATCAAACCAAAACAAACCCCAACCACATGAGATATCAAACTTCGCCCAAGCTAAAGATAACAAAAAATCACGAACAAAAAAAAGCAAAGAAAATCGAAATCCAAGCCAAAGCCAAGCCAAAGAAAAGCCACAACCAAGCAAAAGCCAAAGCAAAAAAAAGCTAAAATCATGCTCAATCGAAATCAATGAAAACCAAAAACCAAGCACAACCAAAAAGAAAGAAAGCCAAAAATCAAGCACAAACAAACTAAAAGAAAAACGAAAACCAAGCACAACCCAAACCAAAGGCAACCACAAACCAAACACAACCCTAGCAAAAGAAAACCAACAACCAGGCACAAACGAAATTAAAGAAAACCAAAAACCAAGCACAACCCAAACTAACGAAAACCAAAAGCCAAGCATAACCCTAACAACAGAAAACCAACATCCAAGCTCAATCGAAAGCAAAGAAAACCAAAAGCCAGACTCAACCCAAACCAAACAAAACCAAACACCAAGCACAACCCTAACAAAAGAAAACCAACAACCAAGCACAAACCAAATCAAACAAAACCAAAAACCAAGCCCAACCCTAACAAAAGAAAACCAACAACTAGGCACAATCGAAAACAAAAAAAAACAACAACCAAGCACAACCCGAACCAACGAAAACCAAAAACTAAGCACAACCCTTACAAAAGAAAACCAAAAACCAAGCACAATCGAAATCAACGAAAACCAAAAAGCGAGCGCAACCCAAACCAAAGAAAACCAACAACCAAGCACATTCCAAAGCAAAGAAAACCAAAAACCAAGCACAACCCAAACCAAAGAAAACCAAAAACCATTCACAACCCATATCAAAGAAAACCAAAAACCAATCACAACCCAAATCAACGAAAACCAAAAACCAATCACAAACCAAATCAAAAAAAAACAACAACCAAGCACAACCCAAATCAATGAAATCCAAAAACCAAGCACAACCCAAACCAAACAAAACCAAAATCCAATCACAACCCAAACGAAAGGTAACCAAAAACCAAGCACAACTTTAACAAAAGAAAACCAACAATTAAGCACAATCGAAATCAAAGAAAACCAACAACCAAGTACAACCCAAACCAACGACAATCAAAAACTAAGCGCAACCCTAACAAAAGAAAACCAAAAACCAAGCACAATCAAAATCAAAGAAAACCAAAAACCAAGCACAATCAAAACCAAAGAAAAAGAAAAACCAAGGACAACCCAAATCAAAGAAAATCGTATACCAAACCTACTTCAAACCACAGAAAATCTACAACCACGTAAAAGCCTAACCAAAAAAACCTCAAACCCAAGCACAATCGAAATCAAAGAAAACCAACAACCAACAACCCAAACGAAAGAAAACCAAAAACCAAGCGCAACCCAAACCACATACAACCAAACCCAAAGCACTACCCAAAACAAAGAAAACCAAAACCAAAACACAACCCAAACCGAAAATAAACAAAAACAAAGCACTACGCAAACCAAAGAAAATCAAAAACAACGCACAACGCAAACCAAAGACAACCAAAAACCAAGCTCTACCCAAATCAACGAAATCCAAAAACCAAGCACAAACCAAATCAAAAAAAACAAAAAACAAGCACTACCCCGATCAAAAAAAATGTAAAATTAAGCACAACCCATCCAAAACCAAGGCCAACCCCACACCAACCATACCAAAGCCAGCTTTTAACAAACCACCAACTACAACTACCACAAGTCAGGAAAATTCCCACTACGAGACTACCACAAGTCAGGAACATTCCCACCACGAGACTACCACAAGTCAGGAACATTCCTACCACGAGACTACCACAAGTCAGGAACATTCCCACCACGAGACTACCACAAGTCAGGAACATTCCTACCACGAGACTACCACAAGTCAGGAACGTTCCCACCACGAGACTACCACAAGTCAGGAACATTCCTACCACGAAACTACCACAAGTCAGAAACATTCCCACCACGAGACTACCACAAGTCAGGAAAGTTACCACCATGAGACTACCACAAGTCAGGAACGTTCCTACCATGGATCGCATGAATAAATAGATGAAGAAACCCAAATTTAGGGGGTGGGGAATGACAATAGACAAAAGGTTTCGTGTTTTATGCGAATGTTTTAAGCATGCTTCAAATTTGGTTAGAAAAGGCGCAGGTGCAGGGGCTGTGCCCTCCTGGATACGTCACATAATAAAAAATAACGATTATGCGATTCTGAGCTTTTATTGCAGACGAGGGCACACCAAACCTTTTTGTTGCTCACGGCTAGTTTCTGACAATGATCCCCCAAGACGTCTGGCAAAAACACGGGAAAGTTTCTCCATCCGTACTCCCCCAGACACGCATCTCATTGTAGGCCTACACGATCTATATTCCAATTAAAGTGTAAAATGTTTAGTCGTTGTGTTTTTTATTAGCTTGTATCAAATAAGCAGACATGAGAATAATGAAATTATCCTATGTGTAGGCCTATAGTTCAACTTCTTTTGATTGGTTTTATTCTTTTTTGCTAACTTTTGATTTTGTAATGTAACTGCTTCCGGCTCAAATATGTTGTTTGTAACGTGATACATTGTGGTCTGCTGTGATAACATACTGTAGCTGCTAGTAGCTGGCGCAGGCCCACCGTGTGCAATATTATTCTTCGTACGTTTTGCATCATCGATGTAAATAGATAAAAAAACTTTTGCATTAAGATTAATTTAAAAGCCTCGTCAGGCTAGAAGTAAATCTTGTCGGCAGCGTGGTGCAGTGGTTTGGAGCATTGTTTTTACGACGACCATGACCGCAAGGTTCATGATTCAACTCCCACCCAAGCCTCGTTGTTGCGTCCTTGGATAAGATGCTTCATGATAATCTAACAAGCTGCAAATTAAAGAATTAAATGAAAGCAAACTAAAAAGCACCAAATGATAAAAATGAAGAAATCATTAGTCATCACCATTTTCCACTTTTTCGAGCCTTCTGCGTTACAATAAAAGACTAATTTTTGAAACGCCATGCAATATTTTTCTGCTGGTTTGGGATGAACCAAAACGTGAAAGTTTATTTAACTCAACGTGCCAAAATTCTGATTTTAGTTTAATTTTTGCGTATACCTGATAGATAAAGCGGTTTTCACAATTGTAAAAAAAATTTCCAATTAAATTATATACATTTCACAAGAATTCGGAAGCTTATACTGCTCAAATCAACTCAGACAAAAATTCCTTTTGACAGCTACATTTGACTAGAGAAGTGGTCGGCAACCTTTATTTAAAGCGACCGACATTACCCTTTAGCTATGAAAGGCTCACTACATCTGAAACCACGCACTACGAAATAGCTAAATTTATGCATCAATTTACTCAAAATAAACCGCCAAGTCGATTTCGTGAATATTTTCCGCATCCCTCTGATATTCACACTCATTCTACTCGCCAATCGACAACTAAAAATATTTCGCTTTCTCGTTTCTCTTCCGCAAAAAGAACTCAAAGGTCTATAAAATATATTGGTGCAAAAATCTGGAATAGCATTCCCTGCCCTCGACTTAAAACAGCGCCCGCATAATAAATTCAAACTTAGTTACAAGCAACTTCTTCTAAATCAGTATAAGTGAATATTGACCCTTTAGTTATTTTCTCATTTTAGTTTTACTCAAAACTGCAATTCCGCATCTGAAATGAAAATTATTTCCTGTTGATTGTTTTTTTTTGCTTTCTTTCAATTTCAGGATAAATGATTGCATTTGCCCTTCTACGTGTATGGTGACGGTGGGCTGCGTGAACTCTATGTGCGTCGTGGTTGGGTTTTTGGTGTCACAATTGATTTTTCAGTGGAGTCATCAAAAATCTGATTGCGATGCGGGGGTCTCTTGGTCTGCGGATGCTGGGCGTGTGGACGGGGTAATTATCGCTCTCCGTGGGCAGTCACTTGACTCGAAGACAAGTGTTAACCTACTTTCAAAACTATTTCTCCAGCCATCTCCTCTGTCTGTGGTCTCATTTTAAAGCTCTACAACATTTGCTCTACATTTTTTGAACTTTCAATTCTATGGTTGGGCCGTGCTCTTACAAACACGGCCCAGCTCTACTCACGGTGTTGATCAATCTTTAGCCTTTATGTTAATCAACTTAAAAAAAAATTCATTTTTATGGCTGGACCGTGCTCCCCTACAACTTCTATCACGGCCCAGTTCATACACGGTGTTGTTACTGGGCCGTGCTTCCCCAAACATAGTTCATACTGGGCCGTGCTTCCCCAAACACGGCCCAATTCATCTCACGGTGTTGAGAAGTTTTTCGTCTTGATGTTAATCAGCCTCCAAAAAAAAAAAAATCTTCATATCTATGGCTGGATCGTGCTCCCCAACAACCTCCCATCACGGCCCAGTTCTATTCACGGTGTTGAGTAAGTTTTTTTATTGACGTTAATCAGCTTTTCAAAAAAATTATTATTTTTATGGCTGGACCGTGCTCCCCAACAACTCCTATCACGGTCTAGCTCATCTCACGATATTGAGTGATTTTTCTTCTTGTTGTTCACCAACCTTATGTGACCTCTGAATTTAATGACTGGGCCGTGCTCCTCCAATTACGGCCCTGCTCAACTGACGATGTTCAATATACTTTCGATTTGAATTTAATCAGTTTTTCAAAGAAAAAATTCTTCAATTCTATGGCTGGACCGTGCTCCCCAACAACTCCTATCACGACCCAGCTCGTTTCACTGTGTTAAAAGATGTTTTTTTGTGATGTCAAGCTGCTTTCATTGATCTCTCAATTCTTGGGCTGGGCCGTGCTCCCCCAAACACGGCCCAGCTCCTCCTACTGTGTTGAAAAATTCTTCATCTTGATATTCAGAGCCTAGCTCATCTCACGGTGTTACGTGATATTTCTTTGTGATGTCATTCAGCCTTTTTAACTCTTAAATCTATGGCTGGACCATGCTCCCCAACAACCCCCATCACGGTCCAGTTCATACACGGTGTTGAATGATATTTTTTCGTGATGTCAATCAGCCCTTCTTGAACTACCATATCAATGACTGGGCCCTGCTTCTCAAAACAGGCCCAGCTCATCCCACGGTGTTGAGAAATCTTTCGTCTTGATGTTAATCAGCCTTTCAAATAAATTCTTCATATCTGTGGACCGTGCTCCCCAACAACCTCCTATCACGGCTTAGCTATTTCACGGTGTTGAGTGACTTTTCTTCTTGTTGTTATCCAATCTTACTTGAACTGTGAATTCAATGGCTGGGCCGTGCTCCCCCAATCACGGCCCAGCTAAACTGTCAGTAATTAGTAAACTTTCGTTTTTGTGGTAGAAAGCTTTTCAAAGAAAAAATTTTCAATTTTATGGCTGGACCGAGCTCCCCAACAATCCCTATCACGGCTCAGCTCATTTCACGGTGATAAAAATGTTTCTTTGTGATATCAATCAGCTTTTCCTCAACTCTCAATTTTGGGGCTGGGCCGTGCTCCCCCAAACACGGCCCAGTTCAACTGACGGTGTTCAATGATATTTCGCATTTATGTTAATCACATTTTCAGGAAAAAAAATTTCCTTTCTATGGCTGGACCGTGCTTCCAACAATCCCTATCAAGGTCCAGCTCATTTCACGGTGTTGAGTGATTTTTTCTCTCGTAATTAATCAGCCTTTGTGGAATTTCATTTCTGTGGATGGGCCATGCCTCCCCACACGCGGCCCAACTCAACTGACGGTGTTGAATACTCTTTCGTTTTGATGTCAATCAGCCTTTCCAAAAAAATCTTCAAAGCTATGGCTGGACCGTGCTCCCCAACAACCCCTATCTCGGCCCAGTTCATTTTCCGGTTTTGGATAATTTTTCGACTGATTTTTAACCAATCTTACTCGAACTCTCAATTCTCCCGCTGGGCCGTGCTCTCATAATCACGGCTCAGCTCAACTGATGGTGTTCAATAAACTTTCATTTTGATGTTAATCAGCTTTTCAAAAAAAAATTTCATTTCTAAGGCTGAACTTTGTACCCAAACAACCCTTATCACGACTCAGTCCATTTCGCGTTGTTAAATGACGTTTCTTTGTGATGTCAATCAGCTTATTTTGAACTGTCACATCAGGGGTTGGGCCGTGCTCCCCTAAACACGGCCCAGGCCCCCCCACGGAGTTGAATGATTTTCTTCCAAATGTTAATCAGCCCTTAAAAAAAATACTTTCAAATATGCGGCTGGACCGTGCTCCCCAACCTCCCCTATCACGGCCAAGCTCATTTCACGGTGTTGAGTGATTTTTCTTCTTGTTGTTAAAAAGCTTTTCTTAAACTCTCGTTTTTATGGTTGGGCCGTGCTCCCCCAAACACGACTCAGCTCGTCAGAAGTGTTGAAGAACTTTTCGTTATGATGTTATTCAACCGTTGAATAAATAAATTTCAATTCTATGGCTGGACCGTGCTCCCCTACAGCGTTTACGGTGTGGAGTAGCTCAGTTCACGGTGTGGAGTAGTTTTTCTTTATGTCGTTAACCTATCTTTAGTGAACTCTCAATTATATGGCAAGGTCGTGCTACCCCAAACACGACCCAGCTCAACTTGATCTTGATAGATCCTTGATCTTGATAGAAATAAACTTTTCAAAAAAAACTTTTTTTTTGGCTGGACCGTGCTCCCCAACAACCCCCATCACGGCCCAGCTCATTTCACGGTGTTGAGTGATCTTTGTTCGTGATGTCAATCAGCCCTTTCTTCGTGATGTCAACTAATCAGCACTTTTTCTTTTTAACATAAAATCAGCTTTGTTGAATATTCAATTTTGTGGCTGGGCCATGCTCCCTTACACCCGGCCCAGCTCTGCTGATGGTGTTAAATATACTGTCATTTTGAGGTTAACCCATTTGAACCCACCGTATTCAATCGAGTACACTTTTAAAAGTTGCTATTACGCATTCCTTATTGCCCACAAGGTTGTGAAATTTTACTCAGTGACAGCTGGTGGGTCATTGTATGACTGGAAGTGGTCGGGGGTGGTTTGAGTTTTGGCGTGTTTTGTAAAATCAAAACCAATATTGCTACTTTTATATATTTCTTTGCATTTTCGTTTTCTTTTACTTGTCTCGATTATATTAGAGATGTGGAAAAGGTCAGCCTAATAGTATCACGTGTTTTTGTAAGCTTATTAGTGTATAAATCCACGCCAAATATGGTAAAACTGTGCTAAAAGTATTTCATGGGATTTTTTTAGCTTGTTTATGTCTGTATTCGAGCGAGTACAATGGGCGTAAATGGGTGCAAATATCATCGAGTTTGAAGATGTGTGCAGAAATAAATACAGTTGCATTTTTTCAGATCTAATGTGTATCTTTGCTGATTAAAAATGAATGCTGATAGTTTTTATTCGAAATCTCACAGTTTTTTACCAAAAGCCATTGAAAAAATAGCGGGTAGTGCAAGAAATGACACTAGACTATTATGGCATTATCGCCGCAGCACGTTGATGAACAAACTGTTGAAGAGGAATTAGATGATGATAATTTAGCGTCTGGAGAAATCCCTTCAGAAGTTTCAGGTCCAGTTGAAGTTGAGTATGAAAGTGATGATGAGGCCCCCTTAGCAAGTCCACTGCCTAAAAGAAAACGGTCGGCCAACACTGCATTGAAATGGAAGAAAGTAACCCCTTGTTGCAACATTTCTAACACAGCAGGTGCAGAAGAACAAAAAGCTAAGTAATTGACACTTTAGCTGATCAAAATCCTGAGCAAATTTTTGAGAGCATTTTTGAAAATAGTGTTCTAGAGCTAATTCTTTCGCAAACCAGATTATATGCTCAATAGAAAAATGATCATAAGTTTACTATATCTTCAAATGAGCTACAAATGTTCTTAGGTATTCTGTTTTTGAGTGGATATAATTGCTTAGCCAGAGAAAGGTTGTATTGGTCTCTAGGTGAAGATGTGGGCGTCAAGTGTGTCTTCTTATGTATGTCACGAAACAGGTTCCAAGAAATAAAGAAATCCATTCATTTCGCAGATAATTGATCAATTGATAAGTCAGACGGAATGTACAAACTACGTCCTCTGATGGCGATATTGATTTGAATTCCAAGTTTCGACAGTGGGGAATCTTTCACTAAGACCTGAGTATTGATGGGGCCATGGTGAAGTATTTTGGTCGGCATCCCACCAAACAGTTTATACGTGGAAAACCCATAAGATTTGGCTACAAGAATTGGATGCTTTGTAATTCCAATGGCTATTGCTACGGTTTGAACACATATTGTGGCGCAAATCACCAAGCACCTATGAGTACAGAAAAAATGTCTGTAGGCAGTAAAGTTGTGTTACAGTTGTTGAGTTATGTATCTAATCCAAGCGACCATACAGTTTTCTTCGACAACTTTTTTACTAGATACGACCTGCCAGTAAACCTAAAGAAACAGAGCTTCAAAGCCGCAGGAACCCTGCGTGAAAATCGTGCTGGGAGGCCTCCCCGTGTTTACTCCTCATATAATTCTGTAATTCTGTTTATTCCTCATATAATTCTGTAATGGGAGCAGTCGATTTACTCGACCAAGCGACTAATAATTACAGGATTACAATCCGAGGAAAAAAGTGGTGGTGAGTACTGTTCACACACATGCTGATGAGACGATGGTAAACGCATGGAATATTCACAGAACTGCAAGCGAAAACCCTATGGATTTACTGTGCTTTGTTCGAAATGTTGCAAGGCACTATCTTAGTTTTTCTCGCAAAGGTAGCCGCCAGTCGTGTGATCGTGCAAGGAATCCTGGAAACGTACCGCAAAGTGTGGTTGGTGATCCAGGGGGACATTTTCCCAACAAACTGGAAAAGCAACGACGTTGTGCTGTCTGTGACGCTCGAGTTCGTTGGAGGTGCAAGAAATGCCTCAAAACACTTTGTGTGGAACGTGATTGTTTTGAGAAGTTTCATGCAGAAAAATAAATTTTAAAAACTTTGCTGGTGTTTGCCAAACACATTTGTGTGAGACAGGAGGAAGTTTTTCGATGGGTTTCAGTTTTTAGTGAAGAAGGAATTACAGTAGTCATCTTTTGTATACATATGAACCCAGTATACTCATTTGAGCACACCCACATAATTATACATCGGATGTATAAACTTTGATTTTTTGCACATAATTAGTTTATTCTTACCCCTCTCCACATATTACATAGAGCGTGCTCTCCCAAACACGGCCCAGCTCCTTTCACGGTGTTAAATAAAATTTCTTCTTGATGTTAATCAGCTTTTAAAAAAAAATTTTCAAAATATGGCTTGACCGTGCTCCCCAACAATACCTATCACGGCCAAGCTCATTTTACGGTGTTGTGTGATTTTTCTTCTTGATGTTAAAAAACCTTTCTTGAACTCTCGATTCTGTGGTTGGGCCGTGCTCTTCCAAACACGACTCAGCTCATCAAAAGTGTTGAAAAACTTTTCGTTTTGATGTTATTCAGCGTTTCAATGCATAAATTTCAATTCTATGGCTGGACCGTGCTCCCCAACAGCGTTTATCACGTCGTCAGTTGAGTTGAATTTTTTTGTTGTTAATGTTCACGGTGTTGAGTAGTCTTTTTTCTTGTTGTTAACCAGCCTTTATTGAACTCTCAATTCTATCGCTGGGCCGTGCTCCTCCAAACACGGCCCAGCTCAACTGACAATGTTGAATAATTTTTGATCTTGATAATAAAAGACCTTTAAAAAAATCTCTTTTATAGCTGGACCGTGCTTCCCAAAAACCCCTATCACTGCCCAGTTCATCTCACGGTGTTGAGTGATTTCCTCTTTTTTCGTGATGTCGTCCTTTTTTTGTGATGTCAATTAATCAGCACTTTTTTTATATTAGTTAGCTTGGTTGAACTTTTAATTTTGTGCTGGCTGTGCCGTGCTCCGCCACACCCAACCCAGCTCAAGTGACGGTGTTGAATAAACTTTCGTTTTGAGGTTAATCAGCTTTTCCAAAAAAATCTTCAACTTTATGGTCGGACGGTGCTCCCCAACAACCCCTATCACAGCCCAGTTCATCTCACGGTGTTGAGTAGTTATTCTGCTTGTTAACCAGCCTTGTTTGAACTCTCACTTCTCTAGCTGAGCCGTGCTACCCCAAACACGGCCAAGCTCCTCTCACGGTAATCTTTCGTCTTAATGTAAAAATATTTTCAACATATGGCTGGACCGTGCAACCCAACCAGTCTTATCACGGCCCAACTCATCTCACAGTTTTGGGTGACTTTTTTGTTCTTCATGTTAATCAGCCTTTGTTGAACTCTCTAATCCATGGCTGCGCCGTGCTCTCCCAAACACGGCCCAGCTCAACTGACGACGTTCAATGATATTTCGTATTGATGTTAATCAGCTATTCAAAGAAAAAATTTCATTTCTACGGCTAGACCGTGTTTCCCAACAACCCTTAACACGGCCCAACTCATCTCACGGTGTTGAGTGATTTTTTCGTTCTTCATCTTAATCAGATTTTATTGAACTCTCTAATCCATGGCTGTGCCGTGCTTCCCCAAACACGGCCCAGCTCAACTGACGACGTTCAATGATTTTTCGTATTGATGTTAATCAGCTTTTCAAAGAAAAAACTTTTACTTCCATGGCTGGACCGTGCTACTCAACAACCCTTATCACGGCCCAGCTCATCTCACATTGTTGAGTGACTTTTTTTTTTTTTTTTGTTGTAAATCAACCACTAAACTTTCATTAAATCTCTTAAACTTTCATTTTTGTGGCTGGGCCGTGCTCCCCCACACACGGCCCAGCTCAACTGACGGTGTTGAATAATCTTTCTCCTGGAAGTTAACCAGTCTTTCAAAAAAATATTTTAATCTTATGGCTGGACCGTGCTCCCCAACAACTTTTATCACGGCGCAATTCATTTCACGACGTTGGGTAATTTTTTTGTTGTTGCTAACCAGCCTTTATTGTACTCTCAAATCTATGGCTGGGCCGTGATCCCCCAAACACAACCGAGCACCTCTCACGGTGTTGAATAGTCTTTCGTCTTGATGTTAGTCAGTTATTTAAAAAAAGGAAAAACTTTCAACTTATGGCTGGACCGTGCTCCCCAACAACCCCTATCACGGCCCAGCTCATTTCATGGTGTTAAAATAAGTTTCTTTGTGATTTTAATCAATTATTCTTGAACTCTCAATTCTGGGGCTGGGCCGTGCTCCCCCAAACACGGCCCAGCTCATGTCTCGGTGTTGAATAAACTTTCTTTTTGATGTTATTTAGCTTAAAAAAAAAACTTTCAAAATATGGCTCGACCGTGCTCCCCAACAACTCCTATCACGGCCAAGCTCATTCCACGGTGTTAGTGATTTTTCTTCTCGACGTTAAAAAGCCTTTCTTGAAATCTCATTTGTGTGGTTGGGCCGTGCTCCCTCAAACACGACTCAGCTCATCTGAAGTGTTGAATAATTTTTTGTCTTGATGCTATTCAGCTTTTAAATAAATAAATTTCAACTCTATGGCTAGACCGTGATCCCCAACAACCCTTGTCACGGCCCTACTCATCTCACGGTGTTGAATGATGTTTTCGTTCTTCATGGTAATGAGCTTTTGTTGAACTCTCAATTCCATGGCAGGGCCGTGCTCCCCCAAACACGGCCCAGCCCAACTCACGGTGCTGAATAATTTTCGGTCTTGTTTTAAATAAGCTTTTCAAAAATGAACTTTTACTTTTATGGCTGGAACGTGCTACCCTGCAACCCCTATCAGACTCGCAGTTGCAGCGCTAGCAGAAGAACGGGTTTTTTTTACGCTTTGTGAAGACAAAATGACTAGTCGCAAACAAAGTCAACGCTCTAGAAACAGATCTGCTATCAATGGTAGATCGAAAGAGGATTGCACCTCTAATGAAACAAACAGATCTATTCTGTATGAAATTAACAATTCAATGAGAGAAATGAAAAATAAAATGCTTGCTCTCAAGCTTGAGTTAAACGAGACCAAATTGGAGCTTTCTCACGTAAAATGCGAAAACGAAAAACTGAAGCAAGCCATCAATTTAAACATATTTAAGATTGATGAACTCGAGCAATACGGTCGCCGTAAAAATTTAAGAATTTATGGTGTCCCAGAAAGCAACTACAAAGCAGATGATGGCGAGCAGGCTCTATTCAAAATTGCAGAACTAGGCATTGATCTCAATAAGAGGGACATTCAACGAGCTCATTGCCTAGAAAGGAAACCTAAACTTACTTCAAATGTGAACTCTCAACAGAAGGTGAAGTCCAGAACAATTGTAGCTCGATTTGTAAGTTATAAATAGGGCCACAAGTTTTCGAAGAAAAAGGTAGCCTACTTCGAACATTTTCTCAATTACTCAGTGTTGAAGCTAATGCAACAAAGCGACGTATGACGTTAAAACCTAGGATAACGAGCCATTGTGTGCACCGGAATCAATGAGTGTGTAATACAAAAATTGCGTTGCTATCGCAACTGTACTGTACCGTGTACACTAACAGTATGTCTATGATTTTTTTAACGAAAGCCACGCATTATAATTACAAGGACGTTTTATTGTTATACAGCATCATATATTTTTTTACGTTCTTAACATCAAAACTTCTGTCTTTTCTCAGTAATTTATTGAGCATAGAAAACGACCTCTCAACAGCAGCAGAGGTTGGCTGGGCTTTTTGCAATAGTGCGTAGCTTGTTGGGTCAATTGTCAAGTTTGGTACAGTTTGTTATTGTTTCTAAATCAGAGTTGGATAGTCGTTTGTTAATGTAGTCTTTAATTGCGCAAGGATAATCATCGAATTGCATATTCTTCAGCAGTCCGTATGCTTTGGTTATTGTGCAGGCACTTCCTTCTAAGAACTCTACGTTGGCTGCTAGAGTCCGGTATTGATTTATTTTAACCAAGTCCGACACCAAACCCACATTGGTAGCGTCTTTTGCTTTGCTGACTAAGAAGCCTGCACTTGTCCAATTGTTGACAATGGTACGAACAGCTGGAAGGTTCTCACTATAATATAAGGCAGCTCTAAGCCAAGTTGCCCATCTTGTAATTACAGGGTCAGGAGGAGATGGCAGACCAGCATCATAAAAATCTCTCTTGCGATCTTTGTTTTTGATTGTTGCTGCCTAGATCGTTGCTATTACTTCATCAATATTTTTGAAATGAGCACGCACACGCATAGCGCAGTTTTGTAGTAAGCGCGCAACGCAGATCACATGCATCAAAGAAGGGTATAATTCCTTTAATGTCTTTCCAGCCGAAGACATGTACCGAGCAGCATCAGTCAAGAACAATGAAAAATTCTCGCATTTTATTTCAAGTTGTCGCAATATGTCATCCACAGTGTGCAGAATAATACTGCTATTAACATTGCGACCGCTGTCAAGTGGATGGCAATTAACGAGGAACGTCTGATTTGGAGCATCTAAGCTGCCCACAAGCACGCAAATATACTTTTGTTTAGCAACCTCTGCTTCATCCACAATCAAAAAAAATGTTTTTGTCACGAAGTAATTCTTGAATTTGTTCCTCTTTTTGGGATGCCAATTTAGCAACACATGCCCGGCCTGCAGTCTCCGAAGGCAATACTTTTCCCATTCTAGCAAACGGAGATTTTAAAGAAGAATGGTTCAGTTTATGAAGTGGGATATCTGCAGCTAAGAATGAAGAAACAACCTGTTCCTTGAAGTTTACTTGATCGAAATGTAAAAAGGTTTGCTTACTTTGAGGTTTGCTCTTCGTCTCCAATTTTCCTTGGTGTTGCTTGCTTTTTCGGTGGCTTTCCACGAAAAAACTTTTTGTCGCATTTGACTAACACGTCGCAAAGGTTGCATCGCAAGTCGCCGGCAGGAGTTGCCGAAAACTCATCCGGATATTCCAGGCAAATTTGCCTAACTTTCGCTATTGAAGATTTGGCTTGTTTTGGTATCTTTTGCTTTGCAAGCTACAACTTAAAAGACCACGTGTAAAGAGCGCAAGGGTTTTATAGGATTAGGTTAATTTTCTAACAATTATGTATTTATGCATCAACAATGACGTTTCATGCATAATAAGAGCTATTTCCTTCTCAATTACCGCACGCATTATTGTGACGATAATACAAACATTGCAACTACTGTATTTCAAAAGTTTAAAATCAAATAAAACTGCGCATAAAATTTTAATAGCAGCTCAAAAATTCAAAAAAATATTTAAAAAATATAAATTTGTTCGTTTTTGTAAGGAAATTTTTCATAAAGACAATTTCGACAAATTTTGACTTTATGCAAAATTTTGACTTTATTTTGACTAATAAAATCTACCAAAACAGACTCCTGAACACCTGAAACGAACGTTAGTACACATTTGATCGTGTAACAAGGTCCTGAAAAATTTTTGACTTTATTGACTTTAGCGGGCCCTAGTTATAAAAAACGAAACGAATTTATTTTTGCCAAATCAAAACTGAAAAAATGTGAATTATTTACTGGTGCGTATATCACCGAAGACCTCACTCCTCTGAGGAATAAGTTATGGAATTTCGTGAAAACCAAATGTGATGACCAGTTCGTGATGTGCCACACCATCAATGGAAAAATTCGCATGAACCACTCTGCCGCTAAAGCACGTAAGTCGCTGGGAGATAGCGGCAGAAATGAAGGGACTGGAAATTGACTAGCCATATCATCACCTGATGATTTGTTTCGATATAACATTGACCTTAATTTTGAAGCTAGGTTATCAGCCACTACTGTTCAACTATAGCAATTTGAATGACAGTACCGTTACTGATAGTTCAAGTGCGTAACCCTACTAAGCTATTATGTTCGATATTGATGATTGTACTTCGACACTATGGCACTACTTTGTAATGTTTGTAATCATGATGCTATTAATCATGATGCTATTATAACGTCACCAGATGTAACCGTCACTTGCAAGGTTTGTCTGAAGCGCGTGCATTTGATTTGTTGCAAGCAGCTTTTGAACGCTTGCTTGAATGTTCAAGCTTCAAGCACCGATGTTTATGAATGTTTATTGTGCAACAGTATTGAAGGCAATTCGATACTTTCAAATTTATCGCGTCAAGACGGCAATTCTTTAAATGTTAAATTAATGACTGATGAACTTAATCGCCACGAAATATTTTTTAGTACTGTAACTGCAACTATTATGATACTGAAACGTTGAATAATTACTGCGTAAAATCAAAAACTAATGGCCTCTTGCTGATGCATTTCAATGTCAGAAGCCTTCAAAAAAACTTAGACCCGCTTATGCAATTTTTGTCGCAGTTAAAACGCCAACCAGATGTTATTGCCATTACCGAAACTAAACTAAGAGAAAGCCATATCTATAGCAATATTGATATTGAAGGCTTTACCGTCATTCATAAAGACAGCGCATCGCTCGCTGGCGGTGCAGGTTTATACGTGAAAAACAGCTTTAAATTTAACAAATGCAGTAACTTGAATATAAACACAAATGAAGTTGAAACTTATGGATTGAAATTACGACCGTTGGTAGACCATTAATTACACTGGTCAACAAAAAAACATTTTTTTTAAACGAGAACAAGAACATTCATTTCTGTGTAACTTTGAGGCGCTGATTCTGAATCTGGTATTAGTTTTCTTCTAGCACATCAGGATTTTGAGATATGAGGGGCATGGTGTGTGAGATGGCGTGCATAGTATAACTCATAAACGATAATATTTCTGCATATATCGACGCTTTTGTTCACGTAGTGACGTAAGCTACTAACTAAATTAGCATGCTCTGTCATACCTAACTAAACAAAATTGAAAAAAAGATCAAACAAAAAAGATTAAGCAGGTTTAAGGTACTGGTGTGTGACTGAAGATTAGGCAATGGGCAAACTCTTTCTTTAAATGTAGTTTTGAAAAGGACTGTTTATTGGCAGCTTTTAAACAGCTTGTACTAGGGTGATTTTGAAAAAGTCTTTTCAGGGTAGCTTCAACAAAAGTGTTTTTAAAAATAACGCATGCGAAAAATGTTTGCTCTCAACCTCAGTACTACTTAATGCAGCAATCAATACCAGTTTAAATGAAAAAAACTTAAAAATGTTTGAAATATGATTTGCGTTTTTATGGATAGTTTGCATCATCACGGTGCAACATCCAGCAATAATCACTCATCATCCCTTCATTCCAAACTCCTTTATACCTTTCTTCCATAGCTTGGATATCTTGGTGAAATTTTTCACCCTGCTCATCACTAACTGCTCCTAAATTTTTTGGAAAAAAGTCAAGGTGTGAATGAAGAAAATGCATCTGTAAGGACATGCGACACCCCATCTCTTTGTATGCTGCTAGCAACTCTGCAACACCTTCTCGATACAAATTTGACTTGAAATTTCCCAAAAAATTGGAGCAAATCCATTTAAATGCATGTCAAGCTCTTCATTCCAATGCATTTAATGTTTTTTCAAACTCTGAATCTTTAAAAACTTCCCGAATCTGTGGACCAACAAAAGTTCCTTCTTTCAACTTCGCTTGGCTTAGCTTGGGAAACTTTTTACAGAGAAATTTAAAACCATTCGAATTTTGTTTTGCCATAGCTTTCACAAAGTTCTTCATTAATCCTAGTTTGATATGCAATGGAGGCATTAAAACTTTATCGGGATTTACTAAAGGGGTGTGTTGGATATTTTTCAGTCCAGGTGCATATGAATTTCTTGTCGGTCATTCTTTTGTTTCATAGTGATGTGCAGTGGCGCGACTGTCCCACTAAAATAAAAAACAACAGTGTTTCGTAAAACCCCCTTGCAATCCCATCAGAATTCCAATTACCTTAAGGTCCTCGCATAAGCTCCAGTGGGAGTCAGAATAGCGAATCGCATTCAACAAATATTCAATGCTGTCATATAGATTAGTAATATCCTGAGCTATGCTGACAGGACTATAAGCTCTCGTATGAATCATGCCTTCTATTGCAGTGTTCTCAACCGAGATTCGTTCGAATCCTTGGGGTTCGACGAAGTTACTTCAGGGGTTCGGAGAAAGCTTTCCGAAATCTTGACATAAAATGAAGAAGTATAAAGTTGTCCCTGACGTTCTCACGTCATTTGTAAACCTCTAATATATACGAACGTGCGTTTTCTTGTCTGGCGAAAGTCAAAACAAAGAAACGATACAGGCTTGCATGCAAAAACGACTTGAGAATTGCTCTTAGCAAACCAAAGCCTTGAATTTCTCAGTTGGTCCGTTAATCGCCAGAAAAGAACTATTAAAAGCACATTGTTACAAAAATGCATTTATTTGTATCATGAATAAACACACTTGGTTTTTAGTTATATGAGAAAAAATTGGGTTTCAATGAAATCGTGCAGAACGACGTAGGTGTTCGGCAAGCAAAAAAAAGGTCAGAACCACTGCTGTATTGCCTCATTTCTGAATTCTTTCTTCAGAGTTATTGTTCAAACTGAACCAAGGGGATAAACTAAACCATTGGTGTGCCAAAGAGTTAGACAGACTTCACACAATATATTGCAATATTGCGTATACATCAATTGAATCCAATAAGGTACCGCCTTGATGATGAATTGAAACTTCAAAGTTAAACTTGATACAAACTAACTACAACTTAAAGAGTAGAACAACTTAAAAAACTAACTGAAGATGCTCGCAAAAAATGAAAGTGCTGTGACTTCTTCACCGAACACAGAGCTCCGACAGACTAATAGCAGTATATGACGCTATGAGCTAATAGGCGAGCATTAATATGCTCACGGTATCCACGGCTGCGAACTCGATCGAATTTTATTTGAGTTCAAGTTCGAGTTCAACCTATTTTAGCAAGTCCGAGTTCAAGTTCGAGTTCTCTAATTCAGGATTTCCCAAACTTTCTTGTGCTACGGGTCCATCATTGCGAATCAAGTTTACCGCGGAACCCACTTTTAAGTTGCGTTAATTTTTCACCCAACTGCTATAAAAGCATAAAATGCAAAACGAAAATAAATTGTGCTTAATCGTGATTTCATTTTTACCAACACATATGAATCACATCAATGGGACGGATGGGGTTGCTTCTCACAGCTTTTGTTTCAAATATTTGTCCATAAATTGTAGCCTACGTTTAGACCGAGCGATTGGCGTTAACCTGCGGTTCTTTGATCGCCAGGTTGCGGCTTTTTGTGAGAACAAACGAAGAACTTTTTTGGGAGAGGGAGAAACAAAGATCTATTCAAATTTTTTGAATGCCGTAGTATTTTTACTGCTCACAGTGTGTTTAATATTTTTAGAAATTGGCATGGGTGCAAATCCAGGAGGGGATGGGGGATGTAACCCCCCCCCCCCCACTAATCCGGTAGCATACCCCCCAATCTTTTTCATGGAAGTGGAAAATTCTCCATACGATGTATATAGTAAACCTCGAAAAATAATCAATTTTGCTAAATCATCCCCCCCTAATATCGAAAAATGGTCAATTTTGCTAAATCCTCCAACACAATACTCGACGTAGATTTGCACCCCTGGATATTGGTTAAGATTGCTCTTAAAGTGCAGTAGGTTGCATACCCCTGGCGTACTTGTAAAATACATCATTATCGGTGCGCAAGGTCTGGGTCCGATCTCCGGGCCGGTCAAATCAGACACAGCATCGCCAACAGCAGCAGTTTGTCATCATTTCGAGGGTTCATGGGAGTCGAACCTGTATTGCACGGACGCTTATAGAGTCCCAGTCGCGGAGATGGGTCCCGCCATTCGTTACACACTTCTGCGTATTACCGCAAGTATATTAAAGGTTTGATTTGATTTTACGTTTACGCAATTTCAATGCTTTTAGTGATTATTTAGCTCCACCAACAGCATGTAAAAGAAAGAAGGCCGTTAAAGCTTTCATCTTGTATCTTATAAACTTATATCTTAATAAGCTTGCGTCAGGGTTTCTCTGATCTCTAAGTTTATTATCTCTGCTTGTACGTTCAACTTGTCATTGCAATTCATAAACAATAAAGGCAAGAGTATCATAATCCATGACACTCAACAATCAAGAGATTGTGGAAGAAAAAATCGTTCCATAAGATTTTCAAGCACTACAGTAATTAAATGGGTTTAGAAATCATTTAAAAGTTTTAGTTTTTTTACTTTTTGCAACATTGTCGCGGACCCTTGTGCGGTCGTCGCGGACCCCCAGGGGTCCGCGGACCCTAGTTTGGGAAACTCTGCTCTAATTTAATTATTTACGAGTTCAAATCTTTATCAAACCAATTATTTTTATTGCTGCTATTTAATTGAGTCAAGGGAAACGATTTATTAAACACCTGCTGATATCTTTCTATCAAAATCTTGTATGATTCATCAGTTTTGGTTTCAGTTAAAACAGGGTTTACATCAATATTTTCCAATTCAAGATTGAAATTTCTAGTATTCATATCATTGAAATTTCTTGTAAGACTATTCGAACGTCAGGGTTGAAGGTTCTGCAATGCTTCGAGTAAGCAGCTGAAACTGACTGCAGTGGATTTCAGTTACTGGTCAAACAGCATTATAGGCAGTTTAGCTACAGTGCTTTACTAGCTAATCATTCAAACTCAGCACTGGTAGAACAGAAAATGAAATTAGAAGCAAAGATTGATTTAATTCTTGAAAAATTGGATTTTATCGAAAAAAGACTTGACGAAATTGACTCAAAATATAACCATCTCAGCTCGAGAATTGATGATTTAGAAGAAAAAGCTAAACACAGGAACTTAAAAGTTGATCAATTACTCTCAACAAAACCTGACTCAGAAAACCTTCAACTATTGAAAGACAAAGTTGCAACCCTTGAAAATTTTATATTAGATTATCAAAAAACGACCGTTATGCAGGAATCTTATGCCAAGCGATTAAATATCCTAATTCACGGCATAAAGGAAGACCACCTTTGGGAAAAAAGAGAAGAAACTGCAACTAAATTTCAAAATATATTGAAAGACGGACTAAAAATAGACGAACCCGACGACATAGAATTTGTGGATATCCACAGACTTCCACAACATCCGATATCAAGTAAAGGAAAAGCTATTAACCGACCAATAATCGTCAAGTTGCTGACCTTAGAAGATAAAAACCTAATTTTCAAATCGACTAGAAATTTGAAGGATTTCAATGAAAAACGTAAGCGTGATGACAAAATTTCCCCTCCCATCTACGTTACTGAGCATCTGCCTAAAAAGTTCCAGGATCAACGTAAGCTCTTACTGCCGTACTACAAAGAAGCAAAATTGAAAAAACAGAAAACTTTCTGGAAAGCGTTGGACGGTAATTATGTTTTATTTGTAAATGGCGAAAAGGTTGAGATACCTCAGTAAAAGTCTCTATAAACGTAACGACCAAATCGATACTATAGATAATGAGGTATTTCATTGCTGTGTTTTTTTGACAAATTGACTGTATATCAAAGGTCCTAATAGACACGCTACTCAGCGCTTAAATAGTAAAGCACTCTAATCATTCACCTCAAAGCGCTAGTACTTTGTAGAAGTCGATTTAACTCGTATGTGCGTACTGGAAGTAAACCAACCCAAACTGTTCTGGAAGTAATGCGCGCAGCTACAATTGTTCAAAAATGGTTGTAAAGTTAGCGATGCCCATAATCTCACCTCCCATTCCAAACCCCGGGTTCGATACTGTTAAATGATTTTTATGAATTAGAATCAACAGATATGCCTCGTACGCCTTCAACTGCGCACGATTCTCTGGTGATACCTCCGCTATTTCTTTAGTCGCACATCAATTATTATTTTAATTATTTGCTTCCCTTTTATATAACTATAACTTAAAGATTCGAATTCTTACTTCAACCCGTTGTTAATCATTCATAATAATTATGTATACTTTAAGCTATAGCATGACTTCTTATTTGATTGCATTTCCTTTTCCAACTCTCCCTTACACTGAGATTAGATGAATATGAAGTCATGCGACCTTTGACCTATTTTCATGAAGTCAAAATACCTTTGGCCTATAATCTCATCGTTGGGATTTCTGATATCATGTGTATATTTAATTATTTAGACCACTTTAACTGACTCTATGCAATTGTACTGTGTTGGGTTTGTAGACTAGTTTCT
This sequence comes from Trididemnum miniatum, assembly GCA_964006365.1. Classification (NCBI taxonomy): domain Eukaryota; kingdom Metazoa; phylum Chordata; class Ascidiacea; order Aplousobranchia; family Didemnidae; genus Trididemnum; species Trididemnum miniatum. Next base: position 2,229,166 of record OZ023231.1, on the reverse strand, counting down.
TGAGTTGCATTATCGCGTACTTACTGTCATGGCGCCTGACACGGATAAAGAGTTTTCTGACTTTCTCGACCCTAGTCAAGCTGCCATTTAGATTGTCGAAGACCACTTTTCTGATCCATTATGTGACAATGTATTTGATTTAATGACAAATAATATTAAAAAATGCAAATATTTCGATCTAAACTTGAACCATTTGAAGGTTGATAAAAATCACTCCTTGATCCTTTTACATGTAAATATTCGTTCCCTCCACAAAAATTTCGAATTATTCCATCAATTTTTAGTCACACTAAATTTCAATCCCGATATAATTTGCTTAACCGAAACACGACTTAAAAATGAACCACTGATCAATATCGAACTACCTCATCATAAATTCGTTCACGTTGATACGACTACTGCGGCCGGGGGTGTGGCCATTTATATTTCAGATAAACTTCAATACGAACCCAGCCCTATTCAGTATAAATTGAGCACATCTGAGTGCTTGTGGCTTGAAGTTTCCGAAATTAGTCAAAAATCTAAATTTATTGTAGGGGTAGTATACCGTCACCCTGTACAAACCCATTTAAATGAATTCTTGGAAAGTTTTTCCCACTGTCTATTCAACCTTTCAAATTCTAAAAAAGTTTATTACATACTTGGAGACTTTAATATCAACTTAATGCAAGAAAATCGGTCAAGCTTTGCTAACGAATACATTAACTTGATTGTCAGTAACGGTGCTGTTCCCGTGATAACCATTCCAACCAGGGTAACTGCAACTTCGGCCACTCTGCTCGACCACATTATCACCAATATTATGGACCAAGTGATTAATCCAGCCGTGATCGAAGCTGATATAACTGACCACTATCCTATCCTCTGCACAGTCCATAAATCGAAATACTCAACTACCAAAAATTCCAAAATGTTTTACAGAGATAAGTCATCTTTTTGTGCTGACTCCTTCCGCAATGACCTGCAGGCTGATCTTTGTAACGTTTTCGCGCACCAACCTGAACTAACGAACGAAAACTTCAACGAAATGTTTAATCTCTTTTCTCATACTGTTCTCTCCACCATAAACATTCATGCCCCCCAAAAACCACTTTCAAGAAAACAAAAGAAACTCTCCCAGAAACCATGGATAACCAAAGGCATTCTGACCTCCAATAAAGAAAAAAAGAGCTATGTTCAAATTCCACTTCTTGAGCGATAACCTTGAAAAAAAACTTTATTTTAAAAATATATGAATAAGTTAACCAAAATTAAAGCGTTATCCAAAAAATCATACTTCTCAACTGAGTTGAAAATAAACCAAAAAGACCCTCGTAAAATATGGGATATTCTGCGTTCTGCCTCCCTGCTTCTTCTAAACGAGCCCCAGTAACATCCTTGAAAATTAACGGTCGTATTGTTTCTAATCAGCAGGTAATCACCGAACAATTTAATGAATTTTTTTGCTCTATTGCCGCTAACTTAGCAAGCAAATTTGACGACTCGGCTCATAGCTCCTACTACAAATATCTTAAACGCCGTGTTTCACCCTCCATATACTTGGACGTACTTGAACTTTCAGAAATTATCAATGCAATTAATGACCTCAATATTAACAAAGCAATAGGTTATGATCACATATCCCCATATTTCCTTCGAATTGGCTCAACAATACTAGCTCCCTATATTCAGGTTTTCATTGATTATTGCTTCACCAACGGTATATTTCCCGAAAATGGCACCACTGCAAAAGTTGTTCCAATCTTCAAAAAAGGTAAACGTGACAACCCTACCAACTATCGCCCTATTTCAATACTAACCTGCTTTGCTAAAATATTTGAACGAATAATTTATAAACGTCTATTCACTTTTCTGAAAAAACATAATGTGATACTAGACTCTTAATATGGCTTTCAAAGTAATAGATCTACTAATCATGCTCTTATTGACGTAATAACCAACTCATTCGATAACATCAATGGTAAATTGTATACAGGACTGATATTCCTTGACCTCACAAAAGCCTTCGATACAGTAAATCACGAAATTCTTCTGCTTAAATTAGATCATTATGGTATTCGGGGCCAGGCAAATGATCTCATGCGTGCATTTTTAAAAAGAAAACAATTCGTTTCTATCAATAGCCACGAGTCTTCTTTACTATGCAATGACTTTGGGGTTGCTCAAGGTTCAACCCTTGGACCCTTACTATTCTTATTATACATCAACGATTTACCATCATCCGTTGACTGTATTCCCTGACTTTTCGCAGACAATACTTGCTTATTGTTTTCAGCCTCAAACCCATCTAAACTACGTTCCCACATGCAGAAAGATCTAGTCAATATTACTGAGTGGTTTAAGGCCAACAAACTAACAGTCAATCCTTCCAAATCTAATGTCCTAATTATCGCTCCAAAGTTAAATAAACCCCATCCTGATATGGATCTTTCAACAATTTGCCCCTTTTTATCTGTCAAAGTGCCAAGTACCTAGGCGTTACCATAGATAAGCAACTAAATTTTGACAACCATATATCAACGGTCGAACATAAAATATCTAGAGCTGTTGGAATTATTTCCAAGCTACGTCATTATTTACCAACAAGCGCAATTTTACAAATTTACTATTCTTTTATACATACACATTTGTTATATGGACTAATAGTACGGGGTTCTACCTATAAATCTAAACTTAAAACACTGTTATCCCTTCAAAACAAAGCGGTAAAGTTAATTGGCGGCGGTCCCTCAAGAGATGCAGTTACTCCCCTTTATTACCAACATGGCATTCTTAAACTTCCAGATCTATTTAAATTTGAAATCGGAAAATTTGTTCATGCTCATTTTAAGAACAATCTACCTCCCTCAATTTCTAATTTTTTTTTATTGACCAGTGTAATGTCCCAAGAAAATACTAGATCTACCCAACCTCAAAGAAACTGTTTATATATACCTCGCTATACAACTAATCGGTTGCAAAAATGTATAAGATATCAAGGAGTTAATATCTGGAATGATATTCCAACGAACATCCAGAACTCTTAGTTTAATTTATTTAAAATTCGGTTCAAAAAACATTTGCTTCAAACGTACAATAATTGAACTTTAGACCTGCTAGTGTAAAACGTGGAAATAGTTTCATGCTAATCACCACCTCGTAGTCCTGAATTTAAATTATGTTCATCTGTTAACCAATACATGTAAATGTGATCACATGTCCACTCATGAAATCGACAATAGGGTGGCAGCTGACTAGATGACCGAAAGGTCTATTCGCCGTCTTCCTGCGGTCATGTTTGTTTGTCTATTTCTTTAAGTGTATTATTATGTGCCACTTTACCGCTAATAAATGTTGATGATGATGAACAAATTACTATTAGCTGCGCTCGTAAATAAAGGCAAGTGATTAGATATAGAATGCAAATACCAGGTTTTATGTGATCAGAATAAGAGTTAGTCCATATTTGATCCAATACTGTTGCACCAGTATCTGTAATGCGAGCTGGCCTATTTATTAAGGAGCAAAAGTTATGATCTAACATTACCTCAGTAAAATCACGGACATGAGTATTCTCAACTGATTTGGCTAAGTCATAATCGAAATCACCAAATATATAGCATTTCCTTTTGGCATCTAACTTTTCAAGACACTCCTGTTAGTTGAAATCTAAATTCTTGATGAGCTTCAAGATCATCAGATGGTGAACGATAAATTACGCCACAAACAACAGTCGCTTTCCCTACTTCCACATTAATAAAAAGAGATTCAAAAATTTTTTCATTCATTACAAATAGTTCATCAATAGTATCAAATTGTAAACTGTTTTTAGCAAAAAAGGCTACGCCACCTTCCATTGAAATTTTACGGCAGTTTGATACAAAGTTGTACCCATCTAAGTTACTATAAAGTCCTGAGTGTCATGGCTTAATCCAAGTTTCACACATTGAAATCACATCTGGTTTGCATTGCGGACCTGCGATCAGAGCTTCCAATTTGCTAAAGTTTAATGGATTCGCAATGGATCTAATATTTAAAGCCAAAACTGTAAACGTATTTTTAAAGCTATTATTAAAGGAGAGACTTTTAATGTCACAGGATTCCAAGTATTGCTCATCAAGAGTCAGAGAACAATCAATATCAAAATCGCTATCTTTTTTCAGTAAGTGTTCAAATTTATCATCATAAGCAGAGTTTAAACAATCTGCTCTTATTGAATCAACTTCGCTTATCCTTTCATTGCAAATTTCTTGGCTGATGCTTATATTTTTGAAATAGTTTTTTTGGCGCATAATTTTGAAGGTTGTGGCAATGACATAGAAAATTACTCAATGGCAACAATATATACACAAATAAGTATCAAGGTAAGAAAAAACATTTCTTTTTAAATAAAAGTTTTAGGTTAAGGTTCAAAATTATCTATCTTTATATTTGAAAAGTTAGAAGTAGTCTAGGATGCTATCACAAAAAAAGGTTAATGGTTGATGGAATCTCAATCATATCTATCTTAATTTTTTTTTTTTTTTATTCCACCACCCTCTGATCACTTTATTCCTAACCATATGGTAGAAGCACCAAATGTTACGGCACCCCGCGCCTGGAGCGCTGACCTATATGATTTTTCAAGAAATGCATACCACAACAATGACTGCCGGTCAAAATGTTACATCCTACTACTATGCTATGTTTTGACGATTGCAGGGCTTGGACTATCTTAGTTCAAACTTACAAAAATATTTCGGGGGGGTTTGAACCTTCTTCATCCCCCCTAAATACGGCTTTGGGGACAAGGTTTGAAGTTTTGCCCCCCCCAAAAAAAAATTTGGCTGGCTACGCCACTGTTACCATTTACCTGTTTCCGGTGCATTGGAAATATTACCATAGTTATAGGCACGCGCCAGATTTTAAACATTAATTTGAGTCAAAAAAGAGTAAAGAAGCAAGCACATTAGCCAATTTACATTTTCTTGTTTTTTTCGCACCTATCAAGAGTATGTTAACGTCCCCAGCGTCCACCGCAAATGCTTCAAATCTGCCCTCAGTCTCTTAAGATTTTTAATTTGCTTCGTACGTCTCGCTTTTCCATAAAGAAAATATATTGCAAGGAATTTGAAGATTGGTTTGGTATATTTTGAGGCTGAGCGTTTGAAGTAAAGACCCGTGTGGCTCCCTGCGGGGTCACTTACAAGAGATTGCGAGTTGCAACACCCGACAACAGACTATTATTTACCAAAGTTTGCATAACTATGAAGTTTTACGGGCTTTGGTATTTATACACCATTTAAAAATCGAAAATTTTGTTTAGTTTTTTTTAATAGCACTACTAGACTTTAATATACTTAATCGCCGTCTCATCCCTTTACAGCTGAACATCAATGACAAAAGCTCAAAATATTTGAGTCATTGATTTGACCAGACTCAGGATCGAACTCATTCTTGTTCCTAAGTCCTGATTTATCAACAAATAGCCTAGTGAGCGCAGAAGCCCGCTCATATATACCTCATTAGTTGTTACCAGTACGTGATTGATTGTGTGTCTGACTCTGAGCATTGCCTGCATCAGTACCCAACTACCTATTTATTAACCTAAATTGTTGTTGATTTGATCTATCCTTGCTTTGTAGTGGTCCTATGAATCCTTACGCTTTACTTGCAGGAGGTTTCAAAAAAACAAAGTTGCTGGGTTTCTGCGTTTGCGCCAGAAATGCTGACCATTGGTAGAGTATCAATAAAAAGTAAAAGTACTGCTCCTTCTTACCCTAGATTTTCTAAACTTTCAATCGAATGCTGATAAGCTATAAACCGTCAATAACTGACTTGAGGTTATTATGAGATATTTAAAACTAACAGCCAAGTCGCAGAGTATCTGTGTATTACTAACAGTCGAACCACCCTATGTGCTAAGTGGACGGAAAATCACACGAGGATCCTCATTGTGGGGCAGTAAAGGCACCTTTATATTGTGTTGCCATTTCTCATTTTCATCGTAAAAAATTTTTGAATGATTATTTTCTCCATGTGTATCACATTTTTTTCTGAAAGACGAAAGTAATTTGCTACAATCATTTTTTCTACAATTTAATTCATGAAATAAGTGCATCACTCTCGTATTTCGTTTTAAAAAATAGCAGTATAGGATAAATAGCAGCACGTTTTTGAAGGCAATGGCTGCTCTTAACTTCCATCACATTTAGCATTTTTGTGACATACCGGTACGTAGCACTGCTTTCTCGTTGAGTAGGTCCACTGTAAGAATAAACGACCTATTTTACTAACCATGTGCTCACCTAAAATATAAGTTAAACTGTGGGCTCATTGATATGCTCAAGCCTCCGTACGCCGACAACGTTCTGACCCAAATGGAGGGCAGTAGGCCTAGAGCAAATGGTTCATCTTTACAAATTCATACATTAGGTCGCGCCAAAATTGTGCTTCTCCAAACATTGCACCATGTACCTGTTGCTATCCAAATTTTAAATAAAATGATGAGTCTACACAACTAAATCTGCAATACCTGTCATCAAATTGTTTTCTCTTTTATTGAATTTCAACATTACCGGTACCACAACTGTCATGAAAACTTTTACGACACAAAGGTCATTCATTGGAGCATTACGGATTATCTGTGACACCACGATTTTTCGTCAATTTTTTACCAATTTTACGCCGTTGTTATTTGAAATTCTTGTGGTTAAAAAACGCAGTTTTAGCTGCTCAATCGCGAACTGCACAGTGCACACAACAGCACACAAAATATTTATTTTCTAACAGCTTAGAGAGAAAACAGTTGTAACGATTTGGGTCTCTCGCTACACCAAAAATTGATAAGCTTAGGAATAATAAACAGCAACTTGTCATGGACTTATAAATGGTAGAAGTCCATGAACTTGTCCACTCAGTGTATGCCTGTTGCAAAAACTATCAAATTTCGGACAAGCATTATGACAATATCTTAAAAGTTACCCCAAAAAGCAATATAGTTTGCGAATACAGTTTTCCAAAATTAGAAACTCCTTCAAATAGGCCTATGTATGCCGAAAATATACCGGTCGGCTAGCTCAGCTGTTAAGCACATGCAATCGGTGCGGGAGGTCGGGGATTTGATTCCATGGCCGGTCAAACCGGTACAGTGTCGCCAACGACCGCTGCGATGTTTTCTCGGAGATGTGTTGGCCAGGCGCTAAGTATAGGGCGCCGTTTGTAAACACAAGCTTGTCCGACGATTTTCTGTTTATTTACATAAATAGTCAAAAAATAAATAATCAAAAACAAATATACAAATTCTTTTGTTTATTCAAGAAAAGTATGACATTTAATAAATACTCACTTTAAAATAAATACACAAAAATAAACATAAAGTTTTGTGTATTTATTTTTGTGCATTTATTTGTGCTTCTTTATTAAATAGCCATTTTGTTTTGTCCGTTTAATGTAGTTTATCCTCTTTATAAATATTCAAAAATAAACACTCAAAAGTAAATAGACAAAAATGAAAAGTCAAAAACAAACAATCAAAAATAAATAAACAAAACTTTTGACTATTTATTTCATGTCCATAAAATAAAATTGAGCCGAACGTTGATTTTAGATACAAAAATTTCGTAATCATTCCTTATTGCGGGTACAGGAGAATGGAGGAAGTGGCTAAGGAAGGTAGACAGGCTAGTCGAGCCGTTCTTTATCTCTTAGGGTATGCGAAATGGGAGAGTGAATACCGGTATTGACAATAGTAAGACAGTATGAGAAAAGAAGGGGAGCAATTTGACCAAAAATGTTTAAGTGAAGCCAAGCAGTGCAAGACTGCAACTGTTTAATAGCACCCCATACAGCAGTCTAAGTGTGAATTCTACAGTTACACAAAAAAGGTGACGGTTAACAGAAAATGGCGATAAGAATCGGAGTTAGGTTCAAGATTATATATAGGGTTGGGGTCAAGAATTAGGGATTAGAATTTGTGTTTACAGTGGGACAAGTTCACAAGCAACTGAAGATAATGGCTACAGGTATATAGCTTAGTTGAATGAGCTGCCTTAATAGCCTCAGAGCTAACGAACGGCTTGAATGGCCTGCCTACCTTCCTTAGCCATATCGTCCATTTTCCTGTACCCGCAATAAGGGATGATTATAAGCAATTTTTGCATCCAATCAGCGTTCGGCTTAATTTATTTTATGGACATGAAATAAATAGTCAAAAGTTTTTATTTATTTTTAATTGTATATTTTTGACTCATTATTTTTGTCAAATAGTTTTTGAGTGTTTATTCTCGGATATTTATAAAGAGGAAAAGCTATATTAAATAGACAAAACAAAATGGCTATTTAATAAAGAAGCATAAATAAATGCACAAAAATAAATGCACAAAACTTTATGTTTATTTATTTTTGAAGATGGCTTGAAGTAGAAGATTCATTTTTTCCAAAGCTTTTCATCTGACACTCTTCAGGGGAAATCATCAGAATGAAGAATAAGTGAACCGAACTGATTTAAAAAGGGAAAGAAAGAGTTCTGATTGGTTAGAAATAGAGAGCTCTGATTGGTTGGTTAGAAGTAGCCAATAGAAATCAGACAGAAGAGCTCTGATTGGCTAGAGAGTCAAAGGGTTAAGATAGTTTCAAAGAATAAACGAAATCTTTTTGTTTGCACAGGATAGGTTTGAGAGATTTAATAAAAGTAGCTTCTAGAGCGGAAAGATGAAAGAGAGAACGACCTCGAGCAAGAATTGAAAATTTGTCGTCATTGTAATGAGAAGCACATGCAGGGTTATCAAGAAGATGTTGACCAATAGCAGACTCATGAAATTGCCGAGAAGAACTGTTGGCTTTACACCGACGAGGAAGGCTTTTCCGGCTGGTTGAAATGGTGAATTTAGGGATGTGTTGTTTGATACGCTCTTGAAGACGTTGAGACGTGCGACCAACGTACCGACTATCACAGTGGCACACAAATAGTTAAACAAGATTGCTGCAATGATGAGAAGGCAACACGTCTTTCTTCGTAGGTGGCAAGAGTTGTCGGGTTGCAAAAACAACACGTGGTTCGACGGCGAAGTAGCAGCGTTTGACTGCAGAGCTGATTTGTTTTTCGAACCTCGTCGAAACGTTCCCTAGCCATCGGACATGCAGGTATACCGGGCACTGGTCTGCTGAGTGGATCAGTTTGGCATTAAGTTGCTTGAGCTTGCGTTGAAAAGTCGATGTGACTACGTCTTCAGGGTAGCCGTTACTGGTCAAGATTGATCGAATTTTGTTTAATTCCGGCTCCAGCTTGCTTTTCGAGCAGATTATAAAAGCTCTGTGTACCAGAGTGGAGATCAGATTGGTTTTCCGCTTGGTGGGGCTAAAGGAATTCCAGCGCAGGTACTGGCCTGTAAAAGTCGGTTTCCTATATACTGAAGTTACAAAATCAGAATTTTGCCTTTCTACCAAGACGTCCAAAAAGGGAAGGGAAGAGTTAGATTCTTTTTCCTGGATAAAACGTAGGGAGGGGTGGAGAGAGTTAAGATGGGTAAAGAAGTTGTTGCAGTCGTCTTCATTGTTGAAGGCAGCAAAAGTGTCATCAACGTAGCGAAAATACGCTAACGGTTTGTTGGTGTTGCTAAAATTATTTATTTTTGAGTATAGTTATCGGCGATAATTTATTACCGATTATCGTTATCGCCCAAAATAGTTTTGGATTATCGATTACCGATATCGCTTTTGCAGTATATTTCGTTATCGCCGATAAATTATCGCGATAGACGATTTTGTTTGCACTCAGTGTTCCAATTTAGTGAGTTGGCGCAATAAAAAAAATACACTGTGTTCCCAAAGTGTAGTTGCTGGTTAAAGCATCTTTCTTTGTTTTATTTAATGCCACGGCGGAGTCTGTGAACTGCTCTCTTTTCTTGAAAAATCTGGAAACACATTTTTGCAATGTGACTTGCAAAAAAAACTTCGTCAAACGCATTAAAAATTTATCCCAACATTTATTTATTATTATATTTCATATCATTAGATTATATCATTATATTAAAACATTTATTGGAAAAATTTATCGGCGATAATTTATCGATTACCGATATCGCTTTAAAAAATTGATATTTATCAATTATTGGTATCGCCAAAGGCTTATTTGAAGTTATCGATTATCGTTATCGCTTTAGTACAGAAAAGTTTATCGTGCCCATAACTGGGCGTAATACCGCGAGTAGAATGAAGATTTAATTTTTTTGATTTAATTAATGCCGAAAATGTGCCAACCAAAATGCTCCATATTTGGTAACGAAGCCGAAATGAAGGGAAAGAAACAATCGAAAATTATCTTATAAATTGTTCAAAAATCACTAAATTTGCAATCACTGCACGTCAAATTTCGAAAAATTTCCAAGACACCTCTGCTTCCAACACCGGCTTCGGCTCTTACCTTCACCACACGTGTCGCTTGCCTACTGTAAAAGTGTATGAAAAAAATGAACTGAACTCTTGTCTGTGCTCCGCGCTAAAATAGACCCGGACCCACCCCACAAGCAGGCTATCAAAAACTCTGCTGTAAAATACGATTATTTTTCATCTGACCGCCTGGAGTTAAATGGATAAGAGTAAAGGCAAATCTGCAGCTATTTCAAAAAGCGTAACAGCTTACTTTCGTAATTTTTATTGCTACAACATTCAGTTACTTGAATTGTAGGGCTATGATAGTCTTTTAATCGAGCTATCACCTGCATTACTGTAGGCGTATCGATATATATACCCCAGAAGTATATGATTGATGACGTAACCATGGGGGACATGCAACCCGTACAAATAAATATATAAATGCCCGTCCCAAGGGGAGGCATTTTTCAGCTCAACGTCGTACCCGTACGTACTACGTACGGTATTTATATAGGCCTATTCATATGACGCTGCAGAACGCCCATCATCTACCGGTGTTTTTCCCAAATCGACCTACAACAAGACTTCTTTGTTTTTTTGTTTTTGAGTAAGTACTCTGTAAACGCGATCTCATTTTTATATAAACTTCGATAATCACGAAATTTTTCAAGGTGGTGGTATCGCCTGTTGTTTTAATTAGCAACTTTCGCTTTGGCAATCAAGCTCAAAATTATGAAGATGATTACACTCACAGACGAAAAGTTTAAAAAATTTTTACGTTTTAAAAATACGGCATATGGGGTAAGGATATACGACCGGTGCAAAACGTGGATTGTTTTCAGGAAGGGGGTCAAAGTTTCAAGAAAATTTTTGATAATGCGTAATTAAGCAGCGTATGCAGCAATGGCGGAAGCATTTGTAGAGTGGGGGGGCCCAAAACCAATGACCAGATTTTCTTCACCTACAACCAAGGGCGGCAGTGGCGTAGCGAGAAATTTTAAAAAGGGGAAGGAGGGCAGAAACCATCAAAAGAATCTGGCATATTTCAGTCACTTGGCATTATTGGTATTGTTCTTTCTACTAAAAAGCAGAGTCAAAAGGGGAGGAGGCATGGCACAATGGCCCCACCTCTAAATACGCTCCTGAGGGCCGGATTTAGACAATGAGAGGCCCTAGGCTATTTGATCACACTGATTGGAAGAGCAGACGAAGGTCTTCACGTCCTCAGATGTCCTGTTTTCACGGAAAATATCGGTATAGTGAAGAGCAAAAAAAGGTATACAAGTCCCCTGATGCTTTTTTTTCCACTGAAAGTATCAGTGTAGAGAAAAAAAGTCTTCAATGTTCGTGATGAGGCCCCCCCATTTTCTCCGAGGTCCTAGGTTTCAGCCTGCTTAGCCTATACACAAATCCGGCCTTATGCCTGCGATACATATTTAGCCTGTCCACATGTGACATGTCCAATTTATGTGGGCTTCAGACCCACGGTTCTTGCTGCTAGTTTCTGTTACCCCACAAACAAAACTTTAAAGAAGACGTCTCTGGATTTAAGATCTTTTTTGGATTTCAATTTCGATGGTAGACCCATTAAGTTTCAAATACATTTATGCAGAGGTAATATTGTAGAAATAAACGCGTAAATTAGGGCCCCCTCTGAAAAAAAAGTGGGGGGCCAGGGCCCCCTCGGACCCTCCCGGTTCCTCCACCTATGAGCTTATGGCGTGACGTAGTACATTGAGGCGTCGTTTTTATGAGCCCATTCTCAAGGTTCGCTGTAATGCCCTCGATTGAATTCATCAAATATAAGCAGTCTCTCAATTGAATACCTCACACTATCCAATTGGCAGTAAATTAGAAATAAAAATTTGACCGGATATCAAACTTGTAAACTGGTCGGATATCTAACTTGTAAGTTCAACGCTCTTAAGGAAAGTAATATTTGATGTGGTTTTGTTTCAAATTTTAAAAAGAAATAATGGTTTATCATTTTTAATATTTAACACAATATTTAAGGCGTTTTACGGACCTGATTTGAGCCCCTGAAATTGAAAATTGGATCTCTACAATCAAAAATAGTGACGGAGAAAATGACATTTTCCAATATTTTGGATAGAGTCCGTTCAGAATTGAGCACCAAGCATAGGAAAAACATGCATAACGTATATTTTGTCAATCAAATCCTAAGTTGTTAATAAAAGCCCCCTGTTGGCGTATAGTAATTCATGACATCAACCAGTAATTCAGCGTAATAGTAAACAGCTTAGACGGCCGAGTGGTATGGAGCGTCTGTCTCTTGAGCTGTAGACTCGGGTTTGATTCCGAGTCGGGTCAAACCGATGACTTTAAAATTGGTATTCACAGCTTCTCTGCTTGACGCTCAGCATTAAAGGGACAGTGTGGTGAAAGCCGGCAAGTTTACTTGTTGTGCCGTTGGGAAAGGCACTTAGCGGGATTCTCTCATCTAGGTGTGGTAGGCAGATGGTTGGCAACTCCTAAGCGAGCTCGTATAGCGCTTTGATCGCTTTCTCGTGATAGGAGGATAAATATGCAACTAACTACCAGTAACAGCAGCGTCTCATTCGTATTAACGCAACGCTTCAAAATCATTCTACCGGAACGTCGTTACGGTTAGCCAGCTGGGTTCCTTTTTCTTTGTGAGGTCATTCATTGCACATCACATAGACCAGCGCAGCAGCGCTGCAAAAGAATTTGGAAATCGCAGTTGAAACACACATTAAACATTATTTGTGATTTTGATAAGCTAATTAGTAATTTACTTTAATAACAATTGGGAATCATTACTGGTAGGCCAACTTCAAAAGCCACTCGATAACTAGGTTCAGGTAGAGCAAGTAGCGTGTAGCCTACAGAATAACTTCGCCACAGTTAAAATGCATTTAAAACCCGACAATCTGTTTCACCCAAAAGGGATTATCAAACGTACCCTTCCGTGATTAACAATGTTTATATTTTGTACTTGAATGAAATTGCATTGATCTCCACTGCGTGCTCTGTTAATAAACTTAATCTCAATCAGGGTTGGTAAAAATCGATTGTAATCGACAGTGCCGAAACTAGTGCCCCCCGAACCCCCCAACCGGGGGAAGGGGGCCGCACAAAAAGATCACCGTAAATAGTCAGTACGTAGTACCATTTAATCAACGTATGATAAAGGTGCCTTAAATAAGCCTATTCTAAGATTCAATATATTTTTTGTCTTAACTCGCGCGATGTGGGGCCCCCATACCATATTTATGCTTTTGGTCGTGGGGAAGCCCTGCAAATTTTTCGAAAAATAGCAGTCACAAAACTAGCAAACAAACGTTTAGTAGCATACCAAGGGCCAGGGGGGATGTGGGGGATGCACCCCCCACCAGCCATTTTCAACAATGCTTTGGATAGACAAAGTTTTTCCATAATTTCGAACCTCTTCATTTCCATGGGTGCAAATCCATGGAGGGACGTATCCCCCCCAATAATCCGACAGCACCCCCCCCCCAATATTTTCATGTCCCAAAACTGGGCATCAGTGAACGTGATGATATTTTTTTTGGTCTTCACTTCATTGTGGGCAAAAAATTGGACATCTGCAGACGTGTCAATTTTGCTAAATCATTCTCCCAATATCGAAAAATGGTCGATTTTGCTAAATCATCTTTCCCAATGCTCAACATAGATTTGCACCCCTGCTCATAACAATAACGCCTTAAGCACGCATAATCGAAACTGTGCTTACAAAATGCATCATATTTGATGAAGCACTCAAAGTTAGGGGCCAAAAATATGAACAAACTTTGCCTGAAAATTGTTCGAAAAGCGCTAAAATGACCATTACAGAATGCAAATTTTCAAAAATTTTTCGGGGGAGCATGCCCCCGGACTCCCCTAAAGTTATTTTTGTTACTTAAGTTGCTTAAAATAACTCTGCCGGGAAAAAATTTGCTCTTGAAAAAGTAACGAAATTTGGTGCCCTCTCCCTGAAAAAAATTCTGAATACGCCTCTGACATGAAACATTTTGAAAGGACTTATTTACGCCCATTTTCGGGTCAAAACGTCTTTGTATTTAGTTAACATTCAACTTAATTTAAAATCACATCTCCCCCCCACCAAAACTTTCTAGATCCGCTCCTGCCAAGGGCCCCTCATCCTCAAGTAAAAGGCGCAAAAATAAGCCATAAAAACGTTTTTTCTTCGCATAGGTAGCGAAATGTTAGAGTAGGGTTTGCTTGCAGCATTATTTTAGTGGGTTTGGAAGGGACCTAGTTAAACAGACTACTACCAGACCTTGCTAAAACTGAGGGATTTTAAAGGCTCAAAACGCACAGAAAACCACCAAATTAAGGTCAAATTACGCAAAAGTTTCTGGGGGGGCATGCCCACAGACCCCCCTAGCTTGGCAGTGCCCTTTCGGGGCTCGCTCTTTGGCATCACCATCCAAGAAAAAAATTTTAGGGGGCTCCGAAAGATGTTTCGGGGGTGGGGGGGCCGCATTGTCTAGTTTCGGCCCTGGTAATCCGTATTCGATTGCGATGTTTTTTATTTTTTGTTCATCGAATGCACTGAAGCTTTTACTTTTTTGAATGAGTATCAAATGTGGCCTTGTCTTTACTTTTTTTTGGCGCAGTTCGATATTCCATATTCGATTCTTTTTGTCCAGGTTACTTCTTCTCACTTTAGTAAATTTAAAATAATCGTCGGTATGTCATTACCTTGTTTTTTTTTTTTTTTTTGGACCAAACAAAACAAAAAAAGTTTTAATAGCAAAGTTGCTTCGCATAATATGCTATGTCCGTCGTTTGTTTGTCGTTTGTCCGTAAGTTACATACTGCATGAATGTGAGGACATCACAAAAAATGCTTGGCGAACACCGCTAAATGCTCAATGTAATATCGAATATCGATTGGAATATTCTTTATTTTTTTCTTTTTTAAACTACCATCGAAATCGATTATTTCTTTACTTTTTGGTGAACTATCGAACATCGATTATTTCTTCAGTTTTTTGGGTATCGATTCCCAATCCTGATCTCAACCAAATTTAGGCCTCTGTTAAGCAAAATATGAGCCTCTTTCCGATTTTCAATCGTACTGGACACGTTCGAAAAGTACTGAAGTTAATAGTACCACTGCATCCTGTGAAATTCGCTGCAATTTATTAGTAATTTAACCCTTAGAGTAGCCTATAACCTTTTTTGCGACTAAAACACTAATTCCGGGCCTTTGAGGCCCGGTCCACATTAGGGCACCCAGATCCTTTTCCGTTTTCTTTTGTTTCGTGGCTTTTTTCAATGCAGCTTTTTCTGCTGATTCCAAAAATGAACTTAAAAAATTTATTCATTTTACTTTTGAAAAGTTGTGGGGGGGGAGTTGACCATCGTTTTTATCTAAATTAAGAAAAAATAAATGCTTGTGTTTGCATTTTGGGAGTTACGATTATTAGAGCCATCTTATATCATTTTCATGGAAGAACACTAACATTTACGCAATTTTAAAAAAAATACTTGAATTGACCCAGAAACTCGAGAGATATTAGACTCTTTGTTTCTTGTTTTTTGTTACGGTTGAGTGATTTTACATGGAATTTGGTTATTTATAGCTTAAAACTCGACACCAAACTATACTATTGGACAAACTTACAGAAGAGCAGAACCTTGGACACCAAGTAAATGTGATTAGAAGACCTCGTTCAAATTCAGAGAAAAGCTGGTCAAAATTCTTAATTTTAGCCATGCTTGAGTGGTTTTGGGTATTTTAACATTGAATTACAGGTCCAAATTTTGAGGGCTTTGCAAACATGCCGTTAATACAAGCAAAAGTTTGCGAAATCACCACCTTTTTTGTGCTTCCTTGTTTATCTAAAAGCCAAAAATTAACAGTACAGTATTTACATATGATCGTGTACTGAGATTACATCAGAAACGAGCAAGGAGCACATGACTAAAATTAAGAATTTTGACCAGCTTTTCTCTGAATTTGAACAAGGTCTTCTAATCACATTTACTTGGTGTCCAAGGTTCTGCTCTTCTGAAAGTTTATCCAATAATATAGTGTAGTGTCGAGTTTTAAGCTGTAAGTAACCAAATTCCATCTAAAATCACTCAACCGTAGCAAAAAACGAGAAACGAAAAGTCTAACATCTCTCGAGTTTCTGGGTCAATTCAAGTATGTTATTAATTGCGTAAGTATTAGTGTTTTTTTATGAAAATGATATAAGATGGCTCTAATAATCGTAACTTTCATCTTCTGAAGACTCTTGAACGTCATGTAGAGTATAAAGCTCAGCTCGCATAGTCTCGAAATCATTTCTATTTGCCATTTTTTGCTCTAAACTATCAACTACTCCACATCTATATGCGAAAAAGCAATCTAGTTACTTCTTAGTGCAATGTGGAAATGAAAACTATACTATCTAAAAACCTTTTGACTAAATAACACCATCGGGCCTCTCAGGCCCCTTATTATACTTTAAGAATGGAGTTTAAAAACTAAAAAAAATAATCACGAACCAAATATTGCTGTTCAGGACTAACAAAATAAAGCATTTGAGGCTTAGATAAGGAAGCATGACATTCCAAATAAATAAATAACTGAGGTTATTTTCAAATTATATTGAACGGAAAATTCAACAGTAATTCAGGGAGACTGCGAAGTGAGCTTGCGCTCTTCAACAGCCACCCGTGAAGTATGACAAATGCGATCGGCTCCAGCCGCGAATCGAACCCGTCACGTAGGACCTGTCACCTGCGCGCGGTACCGCTAGGCCATGTCCAACATCTAAAATAAAATATTCACGCTAAATTTCGTTCCAAGCGGGCCTCGTAGGCCCCTAACTATACTTTAAGGGCTAAGCTGGCCTCACATCACGTGACTGAGGCCTTGTTGACCAACGATCAGACTCATCACCACCGAGCATAAAAGTCTTCATGGTTGGTCTATAAAAAAAGGTCCTCGTTGTTCGTGACGAGGTCCGAGGCTTCCGCCAGCCAATAGCCTTTAATAAATTCGTCCCTGCCAGCAGTCCCACCACACGAAAGCACACCGATCTGAGCATTTGTTTTTATTTCAAAAAAAGAAAACAGAAAAGACAATCGTATATATTTCGTCATAATAGAAAACGTCGGTCTGCTTGTTACGGCACACGCCAGCAGCACACCCACATACACAAAAATTAAAGTTTCCGATTTTTTATTTGGTCCCGTATCGCGATAAAACCGCAGGAAAATCTCGACAAATTGTCATAGTAACATAGGAATGTCAACTACGTAAGCAGCTCTCGGTCGGCAGTGACGCAAAGCAACGTGAAACGGGAGCATAA
Organism: Trididemnum miniatum; assembly: GCA_964006365.1. Classification (NCBI taxonomy): domain Eukaryota; kingdom Metazoa; phylum Chordata; class Ascidiacea; order Aplousobranchia; family Didemnidae; genus Trididemnum; species Trididemnum miniatum. The sequence continues at coordinate 2,211,519 of OZ023231.1, read as the reverse complement.
AATCACGTGATCTCTGTTGTAAGCAGCGAGAAATATTTCACGTTGACGCAGCTGTGGTTATGACCGCTGATTGGTGGGCAGATATTAAAGTCGGATGCTCATTGGTGGATGCGGAGGGCGTTGCATCGTCGGAGTACTTTCGTTTCCTCCCATGTTCCGGTTCTTCTTCGTCCTCATCACTATCGGATGAATCCGAATCATCCTGGCCGGTTCCAGTCCGTATCTGCAACATCTCCTGATCTGGAAAAAGATCGAATCGAATGAAAATGCACATTGGAGCATCAAGATCAAATCTGCTTCGGTTCAGACGGACGAGCGCAATGTGCATAAACTAGAGCGTCTGCCTCTCGAGCTGAGGGCTTGTGATTGATTCCGGGTCCAGTCAAACCAGTACCTTTAAAATTGCTATTCACAGCTCCCCTGTTTGACGCTCAGCATTAAAAGAACAGTGTGAAGAACAAGCCGGAAAATCTACTTGCTGAACAGTTGGAAAAGGCACTTAGCGGGATTCCTCCTTGGCCGGCAACTCCAAAGCGAGCTCATAAGAGCGCTTTGATCGTTTTCTCCTAATATGAGGATAAAAATATAAACACGAGTTTGTAGTCTGCGACAGTGATGCATTAGGAAACCACTCGAACTGCGTCAGTCAATTACGCCAGCCATAAAATTACCTGTGATACTCGGTTTTCTAACCAGCGCCGCTGATGTCCGAGCAAGGATGCTGTTCTTCAATTTCAACTTGGTCGAATCGGACACGCACGAACCGGTCCGGCACAGCATGCGGTGATGCGGAGGCGTGTTCTCTTCTCCAACCGGATAGGAGACCGGGACAGACGTGGAGCGAAGCAGTTGCTTTTTACTCGAGTCTATAACCATAAAAAAATTAAATCTTCATTTGTTCATTATACCAGCGATATTACGCCGAAGCGTGTAGCGAGAGACGGGGACCATCTCTGCGGCTTAACGCCAGGATAATACAGCTCCGAAAAAACGTGCAGCAGCGGTGGTAGCACTTTGTCCGATTTGACCAGCTCGAGAATCGAACTCATAACTTTCCGCGCCAAAAAAAGCAAATACAGCGACAACAGTCAGCAACTAATAGCACAACCTTCACTATATTATTCAGTGATCTTTGAACAATTGCAATCTGTTTTACCTTGCAAATGGCGCAGACCTGGATCCAACCTCATTCTTTGGCCACCGTGTGGCGCTGTGGGGATTAAAGCGCTTCCGTGAGGTGGTGGCGCATAAGATCTTGGAAGTTCGATTTTGGTGTATTTTCTTCCTCCTTGATCTTCCACCATGGTTATCTAGCAATTGTAACCAATAATGAAGTCTGGATAAATCGTTCAATATGTTTTCCAACAGCTGCCACGCAGTTTCACAGTCGGTTAAACTAATTCTGGTCCAGGCGAGCGCAAATTGGTTGCAATGAGCGCAGTTGAGCAAAACTAAATTAGTGATCAGCTCACGAAAAGGCAATGTTTCTGTTAAATTTCATCAGCCCATTGCCGTAACCGAACTCCATATTCTACACCATAATTACTTTCCTGGTAGTTGTAACCTCAAATCACTGAAACGTCCGTTACGTCCAAGGTGCAATGAACTAACACAGCTACCTCAAATCAAAATCAAATCTTCATTATACTCGACGAATCACCACGCCGAAGCGTGTAACGGGATCCATCTCCGCGGCTTACCGCCTGGGCAACACAGCTCCGGAAGAAACATCGCAGCGGTGGCAAGCTATTGGCTACACTGCGCCCAATTTGACTGACACGGGAATAGAACCCTAGACCTCCCACACGAATAGCGACGACTTTATCTCTACGCTATCCGGACGGGACACCAGGTAACTCTAAACTGAGAATTTCCAAAACAATACATTGCAAATCGACGACCGAAAAGACGCAAAAATTGAGAGATAGTAAAGAAATTTTTTTAAAACCAAGAAAAAACACACAGGATGTATGAAATGTTAGTAGAGCCAAACCTACCTGCCCGTGCGCAAACTTTTTAGGCACATCTGGTTTAGGATCGCTTTGTTTCAAGCCATTTTCACTTTTATCTTTTTCGTCAGTTTTCGAATGAGTGGGCGACAATTGGTCGGGAATTTTTTGTGTCGCAGTAGTAGGCTTTGCATTGTTTGTCTCATGATTGACAGACGAGCTTGTGGTAGCAGGCTTCTGGGCAGAGGTTGCTTTTCTGAGAGCGTTTTGCTGATGACAAAATCGAAGCGCTTCATCGAGAAGACCTGTGTTGTCCGATGCAGGAGGAGACGATTCGTCATTACGCTGTAAATATTGTTACATCACTAGTTCAATTGTGATGCAACTGAACACATCAGCAAGCTCGATCCCGCACTCCGAAGTCCACAGCTCAGACGATGGAGTACATTGAGCGTCTTCCTCTGGAGCTGTAGACTCTGATTTGTTTCCGAATCGGGACCAACTAATGACTTTCAAATTGCTATTCACAGCTTCCTTGCTTGACGCTCAGCATTACAATGTGGAGAACAAGCTGACAAGTTGACTTGTCGTGCCATGAAAAAGGCACTTGACGGGATTTACCAACCTTAAGAGTGGCAAACAGATGGCCGGCAACTCCTAAGCGAGCTCGTTATAGCGCTTTGGTCGCTTTCTGCACATTCAAGAAAAGGAAAACATAATGACAATGTGCTGTAACGAGCTACGCCTCATGCTATGTGATGCAGCAGTTCCCACAGCCAGTCTACTGCGACAGCCAGAAAACCTACACTTACGTAAAAATTTTAATCTGTTCGATACAGTACACAGCTCACATTATGTGACATAACATACATTTTGGTGCAGAAAAAAATCAATATTAGGGTTGTATAATGTATACATCACAGTACAATAATGAAACAAGCTAACGTATCTAACAATGATGTAACTTTGCAAAAGCATGTTCACAACAAAACACCCTCCCACCCACAAAAATCATCCTCAAAACGAACAATATATGCTCTGCCAAACGTAAGACATCATTCGTGGAACTAAATTCATAAACCTGTAAAGAGATATCATGGAAATCTTATTAAACGAACGCAGTGAAAACCAATTGTACGCGGACGCCGCGGCTTGACCGCTCATCAGGTAGACTCAGATTCGAACCCACGACATTGTGATTGAAAGTTAAGCTCTGTTACGGCGATTTCGAACCAAGTTCGAACCAGAGTCTACCTGATGAGCGGTCAAGCTGCGACGTCCGTCGTGTAATTGTTTTTTACAGCGTTCACTTAACAAGACTTTCAAAACCTACCATAATTCCTCTTAACTTTATACTCATACATACACTACACAGACTTACACCGGCTCTACTTATTTCATACAGTTCATAGGAAGGCCATCAGTTGTAATGCACCAATTGAAATATTTCCCGGAATAGTTACTCACCGCTATACAAGTGTATTTGTGATACGCTTCTAGTACCAGTCGCTGGTGTGTTTTATCATCGGGTTCTGTGTCCAAATCAAGTTTCGTGGTAGATTCTGTGTGTTTCTGAGTATCTTGGTACACTCGATAAGCGTCCATTAACACATTAAGGCTCTCTTCTACTTTATCTACCATATTGCCTAGGTCCTGAAAAATATAAATCATATTTGTTACATTCAGTGCCATGCATATTGCAAGCATCTCAGATGCCAGAGTGGTAAAAGCGTCTGCCTCTCGAGCTGTAGACTCGCGTTTGATTCCAAGTCGGGTCAAACCATTAACTTTAAAATTGTTATTCATGGTTTCTCTGCATGACGCTCAACATCAAAAGGGACATATTAAAGTATTAAGCAAACGCTCAATTGTACGTTTCCTACGACGCTTTTCACTTCAAATAAATATCCACAACATTCAAATCGCGATTTTGGATAGTACTTCGCACACAATAGTGATCATAAAGCGCAAATTTCGCAAGCATCAAATTCTCAATTATCTGTGTTATTTTGATTAAGTTTCAGATTCCAGTTACTATTAGTAACTATCATGAACGCTGTGGTGCGAGAAGCCCAAAAGGTGAGATTATTTCCGGTTCAAATTAGGTCGATTACCACGCCAAATAATAAACAGAAAGCACTGGCAAGTAATTGCTGGTTAGTTATCAACTAATTTCTCACGTTTGGCGCAATCATTTCACAAAACCTACGCAAACTTACTACACTGTTATGTATCGCTATGTATTAATAGGCCTACGCACTAATACATTTTAATACATGCACAATCTAATCAGAGACCGGGCAGAAGGTGTAGCAGTTACAGACACCGCTATTTCTACTCCCGGGTCGGTCAATAGGGCACAATGTCGCTAATAGCTTGCCATCACCGCTGCGACGTTTCTGTGTTGCCCAGACGCTAAGCCGGGGAGATCGACCCCGCCACTCGATACACGTTCCTATAATGAAGATTTGATTGTGCATAAAAATCAAAAACGCTTATCCAAAGCAAAATAATCCTTCATACTACCGGCTATAATATTGACACCCGAGTTGTGAGCAAATCAAGAACTCAATATTGGTAGGCCTACTACTACAATACCGAGGAACAACTATCACATGACTTTCACAAGCTTGCAACAGAAGTGACTTTCACAAACAACAGAAGCAGATAAACTTTTGTATATCAGTCTTGCATTTCATTACCACCCTAGTCATTTGAACAAACGTATCCCGGCTGCACACTCAAGTGGTGCAGCCAGGAACATTTCGATATCTTTAAAACTACGCTGCCAACAGCACAACTCAACAAGACAACTACTGAATTAATACACAAAAAATAATGCCACAGTAATCTTGAAACTGGACGTTTGCACTACAGGGTTGGGGAACCTGGGGCCCCCGGGCCAAACGTGGCCAGCATAGCTTTTGAATGTGGCCCGCGTCATAACTTTGTCAAGTGTACAAAACACGGATTAGAAATCTTAACTTTTTCTAAAAACTTCTTCGCGTTTCAACAACATGCTGCATTTGTGACGCAAAAACCGCGCAAAAGTCTTTAATTTCACGGTAAAGAATAACTCCCAATGAATGGTTGATAAATTTTCGACGAAAAGTTGCGTATTATTAAAGCGAAGGTTAAAAATTAAAAGGAAATGTGGCCCGCATATAATCTTAAGCAGCCGATTAAGCCCGCTGAGCTTTACCGGGTCCTCACCCCTGCACTACATAAGACTCAGATGCCATCATCAGCAGTGTAAGCAAAGCATTACAAAACTGAAAGTCTCATTTTCATACTGCCTTGTTTGCAGTGCTGATGATGATAGCTAAATCTGTCGTCGAAACGTCTAGTTTTAAAAAATTATCATGGCTTTCATTTTTTCTATGCTTATTGCATTCAGCATCAGCACAGTATTTCATCAGCACTACCAAGTTCATAACCAGAAGCAATCGCAAATCATCAACAACGGTAAAATAATATCTTTGATAGCTACAAACTTCAACGAAATGAACTGTGAGCCTTCTTGGGTACGTTACATAAAAATGACATTACGTTAAAATAAAATATGAAATCGATATGCTTCATTGCTTAAAAACAGAGCTAACTGGTCCAAGATATAGATCTTAAATCACCACACAAATTAGCCTGTTGTTGATGCAAAAGTACATAAAATTGAAACAAATTTAAAGTCTTTCATGACCAGCTGCAAGCGTAAGCCAACTCAGAATGTTTAAAACCATCAACTGCATGGTCTTGTCTTTGAATTTTGACGCAAATATTCTGATAAAATTAGAACAGCATAACAAACAATTTGAGACATGGAGATGTTACTAACTTATATTTAAACTCGTTTTACCAAAACACAAAAGAAACAAAACATTGTTGAATATATAGTTTGGTGAATGACTTGCATCCAGATAAAATGACTCAAAGCTATGAAAGCTAAAATTAAAAAGGAAAATCACGCAAGAAATTGGTCCAGTTATTTCAAACCAGTTGTTTTTATCAATTTCTTCTTAACATAGAGCATACTGTAGTAGACAAGAGCTGTTGTCTGTTCTTTATCAACTACATCAATGCAAACACTAAAATAAGATCAGCACACAAAAACAACGAGTAAAAATAACAAAAAAATTCCGAAAACGAATTACCAAAAATCCTAACAACTCATTAACTTTTTCTCCTTAAAAATACTTTATCATGTGTATATGTTTTATTACAATACTTACTAACGTACAAAGAGATATTATAATAAGCCTTAAAAGACATATTAAAATCAACGTTGTAAAAATCAATACTATGTCTGGTTTCGCGGTTTGACCGCTCATCAGGCAGACTCAGTTTCAAGGTTCGATTCTGAGTCCACCTGATTAGCGATGAAACCGCGAAACTAATCGCAGAATTGGTTTTTACAGTGTTCATTTTATAGATTTTTTAAAGCCTTTACATAATATCTCTTTGCACGTTCATATATGTACATTTACTCCAGCTTAATATAGCTAACTGCAACCTTCAGTCGTATGCTGCTGTGAATACACTGCAAGTTAGCGCATAAACACTGTGTTTACCTAAAACTTTTTCATTTTATTCAACGTTTCCAATGATTCTAAATATAACCGACAAAGCGGAAGCAGGCAGGCGATACGGCCTGGCTCAAACTGTTGTGAAAAGCCATCACAGATCAATAGGAAAGCAGCCATCCGGTAGATAAGCTCATCCCAGACACGCGTACTACTTTCAACTCCTTCGCTTTGATACAATGGTGAATGTGGGAGGCACTTTCCGGCCCAATTATGAGTTCATAAACAGCACAATTTCATTGTTGTAAGTGAAATCAGTTCACCTGACCAACAAAAAGAGCTTGAACTCGCTCATTCGATCTTGAAAACGGTAGACTGAGTTGTGAACTTACCCTACACTTGACAAAAATTGCTTGAACTTGGCCTGATTCCGATAACAACTGCTCCAACTTATCATAAGCGCTGTAAAAATTACTGAACTCCAACCACAAAATGAAAAATTACAGATTCTTAGTAAACTCGATGAAGAACACTAGCGAGTCCCCAGCTTCGTTACGTACCATAGCAGCTGGGGCGTTAACGACGTCATCAACCGGTCATGCACCAGGACTAAATACTCAGCTATTTCTAATAGGACAACTTAAAGGCATAGCATCCAGGTAAAACCGCATGAAGCAGAAACCAAGCAGGGATTGGCGGAGAATTAACGCAGGACACTAAAAGCTAGCTACTGATAACAACACCATAAGCAAAAAAGTCGTTTAAACTTTACAAATTGCAATGGGTTTCATCAGCAACAGCTACTACAAGTTCAGCACCCGAAAGTTGTTTTAGCTCAGTTACATATTTATCTTCCTGTCACGAAAAAGCGATCGAAGCGCTATAACGAGCTCGCTTAGGAGTTGCCGGCCACTTGTCTACCACTTTAACATGGGGTAATTCTGCTAAGTGCCTTTCCAACGGTACAAAAGGTAAATTTTCCGGCTTGTTCTCCACACTGTCCCCGTTGATGCTGAGCGTCAAGCAGGGAAGCTGTGAATACCCGTTTTGAAGTCATTGATTTGGCCCGACTCGGAATTAAACGGAGTCTACAGCTACAAAGGCAGACTCTATATGCACTCGGCCATCTGAGCTGTTGATTGCAGTTCGGCTATAACAGTGTTTCCATTTGATAATGTCGTGAGAGAGAGCGCCAGCGCTAGGAAAGCTGCTACCGTCCAAAATAAAAATCAAAAAAGCTGAACCGCGAAGCTAAGCGGCGTGAATCATCGCCGCTATATTAAGGCCCGTTGTTTGTCATCGCGCGGCTATCAAACATAAACAAACGCTGACTTTTTGACAAACACCAACTTCTCTAGCTGACTAATACAATCAACAAAAGTATCAAACAAAACTGCTATTTCTATTCGCAACAAACAGAACCGCTAATGTCTTCCATGAAAAAGCGTCCGATGGGACATACCGACACCACATAGATGGGACATACCGACACCACGTAGATGGGACATACCGACACCACATAGAGACCATGTGCCACGAGTCCAGTTTAAGTGTCTCCAATGGCCCAAGGGCCTTCCGCATCATAATCATTCTTTGATGTCAATTTAACAATCACAGCATATTTCTGTATTTAAGCCACAAAAAATTTTGAAAAGCTTGTTACAGTCTGCTTTGCCTTTAACAAGTCAGGTATTCCGTTCCTTAAATAAATCTTTATCTGATATTTCATATAATTTCTCCCCAAGCCTAAGCAAGATCGTAAATCAATAGTAAAGTAGATTTACTAAAGCTCACTTCATTCGAATAAATGTCATTTTACACCAGATGACACTGCCACATATGACACGATGTACAGTAGAATTAGCCGAAGAATTTCCAAGTATTAGCAATACAAATATAACCGGTAGAGTGTCAGCGACTGTTTCCTCTAAATCTGATCAAAGTACAGAGTTATGACACCGATAAAGTTCACAAGCGAAAAAAAAACAGGATTTCTACACAGAAGCAAGTGAAAATGCGGTAAAAGATTAAACTACGATTTATTCACCCAACAAACGTAAGAACATCGGTAACTTTTTCAGTCGTTAATAAAGCTGAGCCACTTTTACTTAATAAACTATTTCACTAAACTACAAAGCAAAGTTCTGCTACTACAGCAAAGTAATCAAACTCAAAACTATACTTAAAATGCAGAGCAAAAAAGTTGGGCTGCGTTTTAAATCAACTATTTATTTTTCATTTACTTGCGTAATTATCTTCCTATCACGAGAAAGCGATCAGAGCGCTATAACGAGCTCGTTTAGGAGTTGCCGGCCATCTGTCTACCACACCAAGTTGGGGAAATCCCACTAATTACCTTTCCCAACGGCACAAGTAAACTTGCCGGCTTGTTCTTCACACTGTACCTTCAATGCTGAGCGTCACACATGGAAACAGTGAATATCAACTTCAAGACATTGGTTTGTCTAGACACTAGAATCAAACCTGCGTCTACAGCTCGAGAGGTAGACGCTCTCACCACTCGGTCATCTGAGCTGTAACTAGCTTTATTTATGGTTGACCATGGGAAATGAAACACCATGAAACAGGTTAATTAACTTAGGAAGCTCAATTAAAACTTCAAACTTTCTAGCAATTAACATTTCTGATAAACATCAAAGCTTCGAATAATCAAAATCATATTGACGGCATGATCAACCGACCTACATGTTGTGTGAACTGGTTTAAATTTGTTCCACCAGTTCAATTCCCCGCTCACTCTTTTTTTAGATTTATCAGCTCAGGTTGCCGAGTGCATAGAGCGTGCGCCTCTGGAATTGCAGACTCGGGTTTAATTACGGAACGGGTCAAACCAACTACTTTCTAATTGCTATTCACAGCTTCCCTGCTTGACGCTTAGCATTGAAGAGACAGTGTGGAGAACAAGCCGGCAAGTTTAATTGTTATGCCGTTGAAAAAAGCACTTAGCAGGACTCTCCCCAGTTTAGTGTGGTAGACAGATGACCGGCAACTCCTGAGTTCGTTGTAACGCTTTGATCGCTTTTTGTGATAGAAGGATAAATGTGCAGTTAAACACAAAATTACAGCTCAGCTGCAAGTCGAGTGACAGATCGATGCACGTAGTTTAGTTATTACTATTCGTAAATTACGTCAAAACCAAGGCAGTCGAAAAAATTTCTCGGAAAGCTACACTGCGTAGGTAGAATCAGATACAATGAATATAACGACTCAAACCATAAGGAGAAAGCCACCGTAAATCTTGAAACCGGACGTTTCGACAACATAGATTCAGCTGCCATCATCAGCTTATTTTCCCTAAAACCTATTTTTCTCCGATATTTACTGGGTTGCGAAGGCTCAATAACAGTTTGCATTAACTATGATTTTGCTAGTAATTCAACGCCCGCACTAGTAAACACATGGCATACATCAGGGGTTTTCGACATCTTTGGTGGAGCGGAACTCTAACAAAACATTGCAGAGGCTAAGACAGTGTTTCTCAGCCCTTTTCTCGAGCGAACCCAAATCGCTTAAAAACACTTCCTGGAAGAATAGCTGCGACCCAACTAAACCGAGCAAAAGTGAGCATAAACAAAAAAAGAATACCCTGAAACAAAAAAATCTTTTTCGCTTTGACAAAATTTTGAAATCGTGGCTTAACATTGCTCAACACCAAATGCATTGGACACTCTGCACCAGACGGTTTTTGCATTCCTCCTTTATACATGCCAAAGCAGAAAATCCCATCTCACACGTATACAACTTGGAAAAGGAATTATAATTTTCAAGACTTGTATACACAAGATAGGGTATTCGCTTACTAATAATCATGTCAAAATCAATCACGTTTGTTACAAAAATAATAACTTGCATCATCTTGCGAAAAAAAGTTAAAAACTATTGGGCAAATTTCCACTCGATTCAAGACGAAATAGACAATAACGCGAAACCATTGTTATGACATAAAGATTTGTCACCAACGACCAGGTTAATGTTAGATGACGTGCAAACACTTTTGTTTTACACCTCAGACATGAAAAATTATAATTTGTGAAGATTTTGAAAACACAAAAATTAGAAATTCAATGCCTAACTAATGATTCAGCGATAAGCCAAGTACCCCACAGCGCTCTCATGTGTCAACGACCAATCGATAAGGTCATGGAGACCCACATTTCGGTCGCGATTCATGATTTGAGAAACGCTGGTCTAGGGAGTAATAATTTAATGGTCTTATATGCAAAAAAGATTATTTCATTGATAAAGTACTTGCGTTACGATTTATTTGCAATAAAAACGCATTTTATCAATAATTTCAAAATAGAGTGCGCATGTAATAATTCTACAGTTTCTCGGATGTAGAATGTAAACTGGCAGAACCCCTAGACTACTGCTGTTCCTTCTTAGGTGAATTTGAACCAAAGTGTCCAACATTTACGCGCAAAACAAAAGTTTCATACTCTGGAAACCAAAATTTGATGCAAAAATTGGATCACACTTTCTTTAAATCTCCTAAATCTTTGGGCAAATGTTTTATTAAAATTTGTATTTGGGCAAATTCGCACTTGCTAAAACTCCAAGAGTGAACAGTGGCCCAAGTATAAAGGTGGAAACCAGGTTGAAAATAACTACTGCAAGTCGCAAAAACATCAACGCAAACCTAACTTTATGACCACCAAGAGACATCGCAGCAGCGTGGAACAGAAGCATTTAATTATTAAAAACGTAGTTTATCTAAAAAATTAATAAAACCAGTGAAAATAATTAAAAAATTTGAGCTATTTTAAGTTCTTATATTTAAATGTAATATTTAATTTTGACCGACTTAGAAATGGTAAAATTTAAAGACATGCAAAAAGCAATAACAAAAACAGTTAATTATCTCAATAATTAAACCTCATAATAACTAAATATGTGACTCCAGCCGTTGTCATTCTACCTACTTGCTCACTCGCCTAAATAAATGCTAAGTTAACTCATATGTACTATGCTAGGTCAACTATAGGCTAACCCATATGCCCAGGAATTGAAACCGACATCAAACGACTTTTTTTTTTCACTCAACCCAAACCAAACCTTCACTTTTATACCCCCTGTTTCAGCAAAATCAATTTCACCCACACCTGAACTAAATCGTATTTAATCGGTTCGATATAAAAAAATCGAATCAATTTTTTTCCGCTATTATTCTAGTTTTCACTTTTATAATCTAATTGATTCTCGAAGAACCGATTACGATTTTATAACTTACTCATCAACCTTACAACAGCTGCTAGGTCTACTTACATACTAGCGAAACATGTGCATGATTTACGCTCAAATATCGAAGAAACAGTAACAATTTGCTTTAAAAAATATTTCGAATCAGGAACACAATTTCCAATCTATATTCCTTAACAGCTAATTACGCGCTTAACAAAGCATGACGGAAACGCAAAGACGACCGTGATATTATACACAAAAACAGCTAAACACCGTACACCGACTGCCGCAATATCTTCAAACATGTCAAAAATCATGCAAGTTATTACATTATTCCTCAGTTTTTACAGAAACTCCCGTACTTGAATTTACGAACAAGCAAAACAAGCGCAGCACAGCCATCTCTGCTTCCATGCGTGTAGTAGCAAAGGCACTCAAATACTAGACGCTTCGTAATGTAAACAAACACTTCACTGTCCTCAACTGGCATAACGAGTAATGGCGTCTGCTTTCACACGATTGCTAGTTAAATAACCGCTAAGCAAAACTTGGTGACCATGATTTATCCAAAAATTAACTGAAACTGTTCACAACTAAAACCAGTTACCCAAATCTCAAACGCTATTCGCATTTTTTAAATTTTTTTCAATTTTCAAGAAACTTGTAAAAAGCAGCTGTAAAAACACCACCATACAGCTGCATAAACACGCATAAGCTACATTAACAAATTGAGTCACTGCCAAAGGCGACTACAATCCACACTATCAACCTCTGCATAACAAAGAAATTACTCTACCTCGACCTAAAATATCGCCCAGCCACAATTCCATTCTGAAAATACCTTCTGCCATAAGTCCAACAAGCAAACAGGGAATAATAAAAAGAAAAAAAGTGTGTGTGCATGCACGAGTACACATGGGCGCGCATGTGTGTGTGGCGCGCTTTTAACACGACGAAGAATGGCGGAAACGAGCCGCTATTTTTAGCACGACAAATATGACGACCGAAAACGGCTTTCACTGGCGTGTGGGAGCAATGCATTGCATAATTAACAATAGCATATAATATCAGCAACATGGAAAAAAATTATTAATCACCAACTGTTGCAAATCGAGCCTAGGTAAGTCTATTTACGCAACAATGGCTCAGTAACGTGAAGAATTTGAGGCACACGACAAAAGTTTCACACTCCAGAGAAAAAATTTATTAAACCGATCATTGACAGATCATCGGCTCATAAAGCCGCAAAACAGAACCTCTGGTTCGACCCTTAATCAGCTTAGCCAAAAATATGTAGCAACGCATCGATAAAACAAAAACAGTCAAAGCCTTACTAGAAAAGATACAAAGCAACTCTGTAAAAAAAAGGTCAATTATATTATCGCCCAAACTCGCGCCAAAGGAAAAGCCATCTATTTTCGAGGTAGACCTGAATCCAAGTGGGAATAGCAGCAAGCGCAGCGATATTATCCCGCAAAATTTTTAAAAAAGTGTAAGCTTTGCACAGCACCCGGAAATATATAACACCGGGGTCATTATCAGGCTATCAACCCAAATTAACGCACAAACGAAAATGGGTCCCACCAACAAAGAGAAAACAGCACCCAATACAAAACGGATTTGCCCAATACTATTTTTCCATTAATAACATTCGACTGCGGAAATCCAGCGTCGCGTGAAATCGGATGGCAATTTTCACCTCAGCTGCTGGTGTTTTGCCCAACCGGCAGGTTGTAGAGTGGTTACGGGGCATCGTTATCAGTGCGGGAGGTTTGGGGTTTGATCACAGGGCAGGTAAAATTAGAACCAGCGTCGCCAACGACCCACCACCGCTGCGACGTTTCTTCGGAATTGGGTTGCTCAGCGCTAAGCCGCGGAGATGAAGCCCGCAACTCGTCACACGCTTCGGCGTAATACTGCGAGTATATGAAGGTTTGATTTGTCCAACACTGGTACATCTGTGCTTGTCATAGTAGGAACTGGATAACCAAACTAGCCATGGGGAACTTTTAAAAATAATACGCAACAATGCCATGGCAGCTACTATTCATCAAACGAATGTCGGAGATTTTCGTTGCTTCATTTCCTCATTCTTACATTATTTCGATATGATATAAATAGAATTGTCTTCTTCATAATTAACAAGCATCCTTTGAAAAATAAAAAACAAAAAGCAACCAACATCCAAAAGTTCCCACTGTTAATTTAATCACGAAACTTCACAAATGCAAGGAACAACTTCGACAAGCAAATAAGTTTGTAATCGATTCAAAAACATGGCACTTCTAATATTGTAACTCGATTGGACTTCGAACACCGAGCGCAACAAGCACATACCCTCGCGTTTCAAAAATAACTCTCGGTTACGTGGATGTGTTATTTTTGCAATGTGGGCAACAAACCAACTTTCAAAACTAAAATAAGAAAAGAGGTGCTAGATTTGACACTAACCAACCGAAATGCATGGAACTGTGTAAGAGATTGGCACGTCAGTGATGTGCCTTCCTTTTCAGATCACAAGTATATCAGGTTCACAGTTCAAAGTAGTACCAAAACAACAAAAATGATCAGGAATATTAGGCGTACTTCTTGGAATAAGTATGTCCATGAACTTGATCAGAGATTATGTGAATTGAATAGAGTACAAGTCAACATATCGTCAATTGATGATATAGAAGCACTGGCATCAACTGTTCAATCAGAGCTATTGAAGTCTCACAATTTGGCTTGCCCACTGCGTAAGATTAGACGTAAGACGGAAAATATTTGGTGGAATACAGAGTTTGCCTGTCTCTGGAGGGAGGCTCGTAAAGCTCAACGTAAAGCCATTAAATATAAACTGGAAAAGGACTGGGAAGCTTTTAAGCAAGCCCAATTGTGTTTTAAAAATGCCGTTAGAAAAGCCAAGAGAGATTCTTGGCGTCTCTTTACGGAATCGATGAATAGTCACTGTGCAACCGCTCGGCTGGCTAAAATAATGCGGCGAAACGAAACGGTGCAAGTAGGCAACGTTTTAAGACCTAGTGGTGAATTCACCAAGTCAACTGCTGAGACTATAAATTGCCTACAGACACTCTAGCACCGGTAAGTCGAGAGGTAAGCTAGAATCAAGCAACAGAAGAACCAGATGAAAACATCGAGTTAACAATGGACGACGAAATTGTTAGTTCCAAATGTTCACTTGAAAAGATGGAAAGAGCAATAAACGAAGAAAAGATGGAGAGAGTGGGCTTCGCCCCAGTTAACTCAACGACTTTTGAGACTCAAAAGATCTAGATTAAATGAAACGTAGCAAGTCCTCACATGTCACTGCAACTTACAGAAACAGAGAAGCACCATGGGACATGACGTATCATCGACACGTCCAAAATGTAACCTGGAAGAAGAAACTACAAATCACCATGTTGGAGAATGCACTTACTACCTAGCCCTACGAATGAAGGTTTTTGGTACAGAAAAAAGCACCGTAAAGTCAGTGGTCGGAAAACTAAATATAAACCTACTGGCAAAGTATCTGCAGCAGGCCGGAAGACTTGCTGAATACGGCCAGTAGTAAACTAAATAAATGTGAAAGCGGTGAAAGTTGTAACGGGCCTAAATTACGGCCTACACAATGTGCCAGTGAGGGTTAAACCTGGACGGTCTCCTCTGACACCACCGCGCTTTAATAATAATAATAATACGTGGATGTGTGCTTTGTCTTATGAAATTGGTCAACGTGGACGGCCATGGCGGGCAAATTGCTGGCCCCGATGCGCATCGTGACCACACGGTAGCATAATTGTATCCCCCTTTTTGAGAGATAGCGACAAAAGCGCTATAACTGTTAGGAAAGGCACTTATCGGGATTCCCCCATCTTAAAGAGTGGTAGACAGGTAGCCGGCAGCTTGTGATTGCATTCAGCGGCGTGGAGCTGCCGGCCGTCTGTCTACCACTCTTAAGATGGGGGAATCCCGCTAAGTGACTTTCCTAACGGCACAACAAGTAAACTTGCCAACTTGTTCTCTACACTGTCTCCGCAATGCTAAACGTCAAGCAGGGAAGCTGAGAATAGCAATTTTAAAGTCATTGGTTTGACCGCTCGGAAACAAACCCGAGTCTACAGCAACTCCACAGACCGACACTCCTACAACTCGGCCCAATAAAAATGGAAAACACAACGACTTACAAAGAACACGATGCAATTTTTCGTGCGTAAAGTGACGCAGGTTGCGAAACAGACAGAAGTTATGAGGTAAAGCCACGTTACTTTTGCGCAGCATTCTAGAAAACAATCGTAAGGTGCTTTGCAAAATAACCGATAAAATGCAAAGCAAAATTGTAGGGGTTTGAATTGTGTGGAGATATTTCCGTCAACTGCTCACGTCAAAAAATGAATGGAAGTTCGTACGACAACCAGTCCGATTAAAATCATATTTAGCGCAAACAGACCTCCAAAGCTCTGGATGTTGTTTCACTGCTGTTTATATTATTATCACCTTTATTGAGGCTATGTAAGTAGCTGGGAATGATGACAACAAAAAATCAAATCGTCATTATACCAGCGGTATTACGCCAATGCGTGTAACAAGTGGTTGGGTCCATCTCCGCAGCTAAGCGCCTAGACAACACAGAAACGTCGCAGGGGTGGCTAGCCGTTGGACACAGCGTCCGATTTGACAGGCCCGGTAATTGAACCTAAGACCTACCGCGCCGATAGCGATGTCTTTAACTACTTCGCCAACAGCGCGACTATAAGAAAATGAGCTTCCTTGCGCAACATCTTATCATAACCGCTGCCACGACGCAACTGCATACTGTCAATCACTAGAGAATCAAACTACTTAATCATTGTACTATTTCCATTTTACACCTCTTTTTTGATACGTGGTATCCGCAGTCTGTCATTTTTTGTAAAGTCATTGAGCAAATACATTAGACTACTCAAACATATATCAACTCTTAACTAAAAAGAAAAACCGATTCTAATCTCGAACATCGAGATGTACATAACACCGATCATGTTTTCATAATCGATACCAATCATATACAACGACGTCATAATTACCTGCTGTTGTGGAGATGAACCGGTGAATGCGAAAGTTTCTAAAAACAACAAACTTATTACACAGTATGATGTTGAACGTGGCAAGCGCAATCATAAGGGATGTAGACAGCGAAAAATTGAAGAGGGTCAGGGACGGATTTATTCAATGAAAAGCCCCAGTTCATTCGCTCTTAAAGATCCATCCATAAAAAAAAGGTCTTCTTCGTCAAGGTGCACGTGTGGGGGAGAGGGGCTACGATGCCCACCTCGACGTAGCAAACCTTTTCGGAGAGATGGATCCTGAAGGTCAGAACAGCCCACTGAAGTCAAAATAGAGGGAAGAGAATTGACGAGAGCCTATTTGACCAGAGGTTTGGTTATCATGTTTCTAAATGGACATTTTAAGCAAATGGCTGAGATTTCTCATTCACTTGATTAAGAATAGCCTTTTTGACATTCGTACAGAGAATATCAAAATTCAAGTGAGTCTTCGCTTTTTTTTATTTCGTTTCACCAAATTGTCAGTGAGTCTACAATCGTCATTACCAAGTGCGACTTACCCGAAGGAATGGAAGAACTCGTCCGGATGTTAACAGTGGAAATATTTCCTCCAAATTTGTTATCCAAATCACGAATTTTTCTGTTTAATATACCTCTACAAAACACGAGTGCACGGCCAGCTAACAATACACGGTCCTCCTCACGAAGATATTTTCTAAACAAAATATACTGGATTGTTCAACTTCAAGTGGTTGGTGTCAGCGGTGCCATTCAAATTTTTCAATAACGGAAGTTATATTTTATATCAGCTGGTTGAAGACATCACCATCGGCGCTGGAGGTCAGGGGTTCGATTCCCAAGCCGGTCAAATCAACATAGTGTTGTCAACGGCTCGCCACCGCTGCGACGTTTTTTTCGTAGGTGTGTTGCCCAGACGCAAAGCCACGGAGAAGGATCCAGCCACTCGTCACACGCTTTGGTGTAATACTGCGAGTACAATAAAGATTTGATTTGAAGTTATATTTCCGTTTTAGCTAATGTTGCAAGTTTTCACTGGCCGGTTTGCGGATCTCATAAAGTTCCGTGAAACGGCATAGAACCGGCTGAATCCGACCACTGGTCGGGGCAACTGTACCCCATCCACGACGCTTAATTTCACACCCTCATCTGCATTCAAGAGGCAGAATTCAGCAAACGAACTGCAGTTTAGCCACAACCCCCACCCCCGGTTGAAATACAAACTCCGTGAGACCTTCAAGGGCAAGGCAGAATGTTTCCAACAAGCATTTGACAACGACAAACCCGTAAAGCGCATGCTCACAAAAAGTAGCTGAGAAAGCAAAAAATACAATTTTTATACTTAACACGACAAACGGATACCGTAGAGTGTTTCGGGCTAATAGCCCTCATTAACCGCACTCAGTTAAAAGAACCTACATCCTTCAAATGATTGACATTGGGCGAGACAATGACCTTTCCAAAAAATTTCACCTTTGTGGTACGTAACAGAAACACATCACACTTCAGTCAAATTTCCCGCGTGGCCACGGTAAAATGACATCGTCCTTTTTTACTTCGCAAATTTAGGGTTAGAGCTGTAGTTTTGCTGAGCTTGTTTCATTGTTTTGGCAAGAAACACACAAGGCGATAGCCCGGCTCTGCCCTCATCTTATCAGACATTTCGTGATGGGTAAACAATATTACACATCTACGTTCTATCATATCTGCGTTTTAGTTGCAAACAGTTACACAAAACAAACAATCTCTTGTCATTCAAAAAAGCTTCCAACACAGCAATGCTTGAATTCTATTTATGCATTATGCACAGGACTTGAAAACAACTCATTTTCAAAAAATTCAACTTTTCATTATACTCGCGGTATTACGCCGAAGCGTGTAACGAGTGGTGGGGCCCATCTTTGCGGCTAAGCGCCGAGGCAGAGCAGCTTCGAAGGAACATCGCAGCGGTGGCGAGCCCTTGGCGACACCGTGTCCGATTATACCGGCCAGGACCAGGGAATCCCAAACCTTCCACACCGATAGCGATGCCTTCAACGATTACGCAAAACGGCTGGTTCGGGAACAACCTACCTTTCAATATATAATGTTCCACTCCACACGAGCTGGTAACTAAGTGTTTTAGAATTAAATTTGTGTCTTTGATTTCAATTAACTTTGTTTCTCCGACTACAACGACCGCCACTGCGCTGGGATGGAAATCTGACACCAATGTCCCCCCCCCCCAAAAAAAGCAGCCAACTGCTGTGTTCAACACCAATTGGTCGAAGACCAAGAGGCAGTCCCAAAACTCGATGGCGAAATTACGTTGAAGATCTCAGCCGTTCTCGCCTTGGCATCCCACCTGCGCATCTACCCTTCGTCGTGGCAACCCCCTAAGGATAAGCGGATTCAGTAAAATAAGTAATTTCGTTGATACAACCTGTTGTCAGTGTATGGGCAGTAAAATATTCCAAGCATTTTTTTTTCAGAAGAAACTGACCAATTCTGTACACACTAGCATCTGTTTCAAGCAATGAATATCAGTGTTAACAGTAAATTGCGTTAGAGGCAGGGGCGGGATTCAGCCGGATTGCAACGGTTACATTATTTCATGAGACTATTGAACCTGCCATCATTGGTACTTGCCTGATTAGTTGAAACAGAACTGGCTGACAAAAAAACTGAATTCCAACATTGGTTACGGCTGCAGGTTTGAAACCAAAGTGGGTTATAAAATTCATGCATAATTAGTTTAACTTCTGGTCTATACCACAAAACAAGACAGCGCAATTACCGCGTATCAACCCCTTATTAGCCGCAATCATCACGCAATAACGTATTTACCTTACGCGACGATCAACCTAGCGTCGCAATCTTTCCTAAATATTCATAAACCTAAGAAAATTTAACCTTTGTGGTACGCAGATAGCTACAGTATTGTTCGTATTAATTGAAATCCACAATTTTTTTCATTCTTTCACTTCGGTTTATCTTGTAACGGAAATAATGTTTGTAGTTTATTTATTGTTTACATCTAATACAACAGGTCAATATTCTAAAAAAGTTTGTGACGTCATTTACTGCATTATTACGTCATAGCGAGTGCTTAAAGCAGAATGTCAGTGGCTACAGCTAAAAAAAACAACAGGGTAGAAGTTTGTCATGGCGGATACCACTCCTAGAAAACGTGCTAGTGTCATTAGTTTATACAAACATTCCGTACTTAACCAAAAAAATATTGCAAAATCACTTAAAATGAGTAGGGCAACCGTTTGCAGGATTATAAAGCAATTCAATGCAACAGGATCCGTAACCCCCCAAAGGAAAGGAAAATGTGGTAAAAAAAGGTTTACCTCCCCTAGGGATGATGCTTTAATTTTGAGGGAAAGCAAAAGAAATCCTAGAAAAACGAGTGACGAGCTAATGAAAGATTTAGCTCATGCAGGAGTGAAAATCAGCTCAAGCACTGTCCGTAAACGTCTTCTTGAAAGTGGTAGAAGAGCAATGCGTCCACTTAAAAAACAGCTTCTGACAAAAAAAAAAAGAAATCAAAAAGACTTGCTTGGGCCAAAAAACATAAAACCTGGACAGTTGAAGAATGGAAAAAGGTTCTTTTTTCTGATGAGAGTCACTTCTACGTCCGAGGTGAACACAGCAGATTTGTACGAAGGAGTATCGGAGAGTCGCTGAACTCTCATCATGTTAATCAAACTGTAAAATATCCTCAGAAAAAGATGTTTTGGGGGTGCTTTAGCTGTGCAGGCGTTGGATCCCTGTTTTCCGTGGAGGGCTTGATGAACTCTGACCGCCACATTGACGTGATAAAAAAAAAGTGATCCCAAATCTAAAGAACGCATTCCCAGAAGGAGAAGGCATCTTCCAACAAGATTTGGCCCTTTGTCACACATCAAAAAAATGTGCAAAATTTATGAGCGAAAACGATGTCAAAGTTTTAGATTGGCCTGGAAATTCCCCGGATTTAAACCCGATCGAAAATTTATGGTTTATAATCAAATCTCGTTTGCTAAAAAAGGATTGTACAACAAAAAGAAAACTTACAGAAGCGATCATTGAAGTGTGGTGCAGGGATGAAGAAATTGCTGAAAAGTGCAAAAAATTAGTTGAATTAATGCCAAATAGAGTGACTGAATTGCTGAAGAATGGTGGAGGACATATCAAGTATTAAGTACAGATTAACTTGCTTTTATGTGCCTAATAAATACAAAATCTGCAAACTTGTCCTATTTTATGTACGATTTCAATTAATTCGAACAATACTGTATACTCCAGTTTTTATGTTGTTATCTGTGGATTCACACGAACCGAATTTGCTGATGCGCGCTGAATAATTCTCAAACTACTTTAGTTTGTGTAGCCGATAAAGTAGCAATAGTGTCTTTTTATTTCCGCACCGTCAGCACGATAAAAAATACGATGAGATGAAGGAAATATAACAACGACACAAGAAAAGAGTCAAAACGATTAACATTATGGCATGCAGGTAGAAGAAAAGTTAAAAACAAGGAGTAAGTATGGTTGCAACACCAGCGCAACTTCTTGAGGTAATTATTTCCATTCGACCCTCAACGCAAGCTTGGCGAGTTTTAAAATTCTCGCTCGGTGTATGCTGTTTGACACCATATCATGGATGCGTTGAAATAGCGTGAACAATTGAACGCCCAACAGGTAACGCCTTTCCTCCATTGTTTTTTGCAAATGCAGCAACCTTGAGTTGACATAACCGGAAATAACGTCATCGACCTAGCAGTAAACTTTCACTAAATGCAGCATTTTTTACTTCACAACGTTGCACGCGCCAACGTATGATTTTAGATGCACAAGGTTCAAGTACCAGAAAAATAGCAGATTTGGATGAAATGCATTAAGTCGACCGGTTAGCTCAGTTCTTAAGCGTACACTATCGGTGCGGGAGGTCTAGCGTTAGATTCCCGGGCACAGGTCGCACAGGTCGCTAAAGGCTCGCCACGATTGCGATGTCCTTCGAAACTGTGTAGCCCAGGCGCTATGCAACGGACATGAGCCTCGCAACTGGATGCACGCTTCGGCGAAATAACGCGAGAATAATGAAGTTGAAATGTAACACATTAAAAACCCAACAGTTTCCACGTCTGTATATTTGAAATGGTCTTTTCACATATACATATTGTTTCCGACTCCGTGAAACAGTTTTTGACAAAGCTTTTTCACCCATTATTGAGGTTCAAGTAGAAACAACTTTGACAAAAATTTTTGTAACTACCCACAGTGGTAGGAAGGGCAATACACTGCACCCTTAAAAAACTGAACAAAAAACCATGCTATTGATCACCAGCGAGCAATTTCACAGAACAAGAACAATCACAGAACAAGCGCACCAGCATATAACTGTAATTCCACTGCCAAAGGATAACCGGCCGAAAATTTTGAGTTCGCTCAGAATCGATTATACCACAAACACGACCGTTTTAAACATTTGAGGGGCCAACTTTTGGGGAAGCTTAACTTAACAACATACACTAATCCAAACCTTCTACGCAATTAGACAAATCATTTCTCAAATATTTTCGAAGACCTGAAAACGGTTCTCTGCATTACTAGTTCTACATGTTTCAGAGCTGATCTATGCCGAGAAGTATCTTTATTCTCAATCAATAGCAGTCTATGCTAGCTATGGAAATGCGCTGAGAAACCTTATCTAGCTGAGCAAGCTGCATCGTAATATCGATCCATTATATCCACGCCTAAGTATATAAGGTTTTACTGTAAAGAAACAATGCGGCAGATGGTCGACCGCGCACACGGCCCCGAGGCGTATTTACGTTTCTTTGTCAAACCCGAACGATGTATCTGCGACGAGTGCAACCAGTTAAAATAGTCTGCAATTATATTGTTCAACAGGAAATTTCTAGCATTTGTTATCCGCTGCGCACCTCGTTCTCGACAAAGTGACGATCTATTCATTTTCACCCTCCTGTCACGAGAAAGTGACGGAGGAGTTATACACAGAACCAATTTGCTTCCGAGTTTTCCGGCGAGTTTTACTTCTGACTTCTTTAATTTGATGCTTGTTAGAATCCACCAAGCAGAGATAGTTATCGTGAAGGACGCAACAACGAGGCTTGGGTGGGAGTTGAACCATCAACCTTGCGACCATGGCCGTCGTACAAACAACGCTCCGAACGGCTACGCTTCCAACTTAACTTCACCAGGATTGATTTGACATTACTTCATTCTCATTCATTTTTAAAAAACTAGCACTATGACCAAACGAACGCTATTTTTCATGAACTAGATTTTTTATAAAGCAACATCTAACTTTTCACTAGGAAACGTTTCTCGCTAATGGCGGAACTTTTCGTTTCGGGGAAAACAGTTTGAACTCCTGCGCAGCACAAGGCACACCGGGAGTGAGCTAGAACTGTTGTTTGTATGACTTTAGCTACATGAATTTCTGGACTTGCTCGTAGCAATTTTTCGCCACTTTTTACTTCATTACGCAACAAACATATCCTTTGAGCAAGAATTTTTTGAGGCAGTGTCTACTAAAGCACCGGACCGGTTTCCATTCATCAAAACACTGCTGCACCGGACTGCTTGTTTCTTTCTTTACATGATGTTGGCGTCACACTGGTATGACGTTATCAGCAGTAATTTGAAACGTAAAACTTGGGGGGTTTTGAGTACAGTTACGTGTGGGGGATAGGATTTGAGACGTAAGTTAATATAACTTTGAGGTTGGTGTACGCATAGAGCAATTTCAAAATATCCCACCGGTGCTCTAGACACTGCCTTTACTAAATAGTGCCTCTTGACTTGGGTATTTGCAGCGTCCTTATCGCGCATGAACGGCTGCAAGAACACAAAATGTTGCTCTAACTCGCTCATTCTGCCTGCAGCCAAAATAAATCGCCATTTTAACAACTACATGTAACTAGCTTCAGGGATGTCGAAATTGTAACGTCACAATTATATTCAATTCTTGTCTCTGCAAATTTAAATTGGAATCCAGCTATTTTGCTGCTAATAAGTACAACCGAGGTTATTTTCGAACTATATTGAACAAGGAAGTTCAACGGTAATTGAGGGAAACTGCGAAGTGACCTTGCGCTCTTCTGTTCAGCAACCACATGATACATATGTCAAATGCGATCGGCTCCTGCCGTGAATCGAACCCGTCACGTAAGGATCTGTCATCTGCTGGCGGTGTCGCAGACTAAGCGCCACGCACCTTGCATATACGCGTTGGTTTAACAGCTTATATGAGTCATATCGCGACGGTTTAGCTCTTTTCGAAATAAGCAGCTTGAGAGGCAGTAAACTGAATTTTTACTGTGCCTTCCTAATGCCAAGTTAGCTCTCAGCTTTGACCAGTTCTGCCACGCTCTTTTCAATTTAATCCTTTTCTTACGTATGGCTTAATACCGGAGTGAGTTATCTACAATCTGAAAGTCTTCGAAAATTACAATGCGGTAGTTTAGAATTACTTGAACGTACAAAGCGAGCCTCTGCGCAGCAAGCACACCATTTCTGTTTGCTTTTTTTTTTTTCTTTGCTTTATTTTCATTTGGTAATCAATTATTAATGAAAACCGCCTCGCTATCATGAATGCGCTTTCATCTAGATCACCACGGCCAGACAACTCGATATTTAACCATCTGTTGTAATAAACAAAGCATATTCCTGCGAGATGGCTTTAGTAATGATTACGACCTTGGCATCGGTGCGGGAGTTACAGAATTCGGTTGCTAGATCGGTCAAATCCGATGCAGCTTCGCCGGAGGTGCGATGCTTCGTGCGAGCTGTGTTGCCTAAACGTTAAGCTGCGTGGATGGACCCAGCCACTCGCCTCAACGTGATACTGCGAGTACCACGAAAATCTGGTTTTCTGATCATTGCTTGCTTGCTGCAATTTTACAAACCTGAGGCAATAATCTTTCGCAATAAAACCTTGTTATCTGACGAAACTTTTTTGTGGTCAACCGTGTTCGCGATCCTGAGCGAGAAGGTTTGTACAAGCACTGGCCAATCAGTTTGTATTGCACCTGATCATAAAAATCATGCAGAGTAGAAACAAAATATCCCAATTGATATCATCAATTTTATTTTGATCAACTGCAGAGGCTGTCCGAAAAATTTACTCGTTGGCGGAAAAAAATTGCCGAGAAAACCGGTAAACTTCAATAATAAAAGGAATTGCGTAAAAAAAAAAACATTTCATCTATTTGCAGTACTGGTGAATTTCTTTCCGTGAGAGTTAGCTTTGCACAAGGTACGACGCAGAATTAAGAATATATTTTAAGATATTCAGTTTATTTCTGTATAATTTCTAGACTGCTAGCTTGCGGGTAAACAATTATGCTAAAATAGCCTTAAAAAAAAGAAAACTGAATAAGCCACGCAAACACCAAAAAATAGACGCTAAATTAATAGTTCTGCCGGACACTTTAGTCGTAAATCGCTGACGAACCAAAAAATAGAAAAAAAAACGTCACAAGTCGCAGACTGTTACGTAGATGCAAAGTTAATCAAGCGAGACGTGACGTCATATGACGTAAAAACGATGAGTAGAAGCGAAAGCGAGACGGATTAAGGTCGATTTTGAATGAGCAATTTATCACGTCGTGTTGGAAGTCAATAAGACTGGCACAAATTAGTAATTGTGACTAACGGATTCTCGATCCAAATCCTCTCAACCAAGTATTTGAGTGGAGATCACCCGATACGAGCAGAACGCCAAACATGGCAGCATTCCGACCGTTGGCGGAGTGCTTAAAGACATTGCTGAGATCAGGGGTTTGATCCTCAGATCGGTCAAATCTGACAAAGTGTCGCCAAAGGTTTAACACCGTTTTAATGTTTTTTCGTAGCTGTGTTGCCCAGTCGCTAAGCCGCGGAGATGGACCCGCCACTCGTTACACGCTTCGGCGTAGTACCGCGAGAATAATGAAGATTTGTTTTACACTGACGTCCTACTGTTTCCATCTAACCACCACCAGTATCTATCACTTTCGGGCTAGACGCGTAGGAAGAAGTAAGTTATTGCTCAAATTCAGCCACGAAGGATAAACAACTGAACTCGGTTGAACTCGAATTGCTCAGGAGCAGAATTGAACTCGAACCCAACAATCTTTACAAAAACTCTCCAACCAACTTAGAAACGATGCTGGACAGATCACATGGCCGATAGGATAAAAGCGTCGCCTTGATGCCGAATCGGGTCCATATCAATGACTCCAAATTCAGTATTCGCAACTTCCCTGCTTGACGCTCAGCATTCGACACATGTGTGGGGAACAAGCAGGCAAGTCAATTTGTTCGTTATAGAGCTTTGATTGCTTTTACACGACGGGAGGATGAGTAATAATTAAATATGCAACTGAATGCAAATACAAAAATGCGCTAGTATTGGAAAGTGAAGACGATGAGTTCACCACACGCGCAACTCACTTTCCTTGCTCCGGAATCCGATGTAGCAGATTATGAATATGCAGCAGAACATCGTGACGGTTGAATTGACGCAAAATATCAAACAACAAAACAAGACAACGATACAAATGAAACGGGAAGCTACCAGGTCTGAAAAAACAAGTCAACCATAGAAGTTCAGTGTAGTGAGCCACAGAGGAACTGTGGGGCGGCAGAACAAGCATCATAACGCAATGGTAACCGTCATCTTGAGAAGAAGCAACTGAATGATTGAAGACTGATTTGAGGAATAAAACTATAGTCTTCCAGTATCCGTTACATTAAAGGCTTGTTATTCTTGCAAATCACAAAAATTTTGCAAATCTTGCGAACCAGCCGATGAGCACAGTGGTTAAACACATTGCTAACGGCGCGTACATTTTGGGTTCGATTACCGGGGCAGCCAAATCGGACATGGTGTTGCTAATGGCTCGCTACCGCTGCGGTGTTTCTTCAGAGCTGTGTTACCCAGGCCCTAAGTCACGGAGATGGACCCACCACTCGTTACACGCTTCGACGTGATAGCGCGAGTATAATGAAGGTTTGAATTTTGTGTTAACCTTGCACCACTACCCACCTGTCGATATCATCCATAGGGATTCTCCACACTCCGTTGAAAAGGTTCGTTTTATTCCGGTCCGCCAACAATCCGGGTGCCGGCATGTGACGTAATTGCTGCCATGGCGACGACGCGCCATACAGCAAATCACGTGACCACGACAAATGCTGAAACCAAAGTTATTTAATATTTATACTATATTTTATTTCGCAACAAAGTTTATTCTCTGTCACGAGAAAGCGATCTAAGCGCTATCAATGAGCTCGTTTAGGAGTTGTAGGCCATCTGTCTACCACTCTAAGATGGGGAAATTCTGCTGAGTGCTTTTCCCAATATCACAACAAGTAAACTTGCCGGCTTGTTCTTCACACTGTCCCTTTAATGCTGAGCGTCAAGCAGGGAAGCTGTGATAGCAATTTCACAATCATTGGTTTGACCCGACTCGGAACTAAACCTAACTCTACTCGGAATTAAACCATGCTCGTCGAGCTTCACATCATGCTTGTGATTAAAAACGTATCAAGAAGTATCACATAAAGAAGCATCTCAACCGAGAAACAAACAGTGAAGCTTGGATGAGCATCGAACCCCAGCCCCATGGATATCATGGTGGCCGCACGGAGCAGCGGTAATTACGGGTTTGAACTTTGCATGCAGGAGCAATATTTCAATTTTAAAAGAAAATTTTATTTAAACCGAATTACCGAAGATAAAGATTCGCTTTGGATTTGGGATTGCAATTTTGAAATGTTAATTGCGAACATCTGTGGCAAAGAACAAGGCTTAATGTGAAACGGTGGCAACAGACTTCCACCATGATGACAACTTTCTCATTTTTATTCGCCTGTCACGAGAAAGCGACGGAGGCGCGCTGCATCGGACCAATCCAGACTCGCTTAGGAGTTGCCTTGGTTTCTGAGTTTTCCGCTTGGGTTTTATTTCAACTTCTTTTGTTTGATGCTTGCTAGATTCCACCAAACAGAGGTAATTATCGTGTAGCATCCTCGCTTGGATGGTACTTGAATCATCAACCTTGCAATCATGGCTGCAGTAAAAACGATACTACGAACCATTACGCCACTTTGCCGATATTTACCTTTTTCGAGGGGTAAGTAGCGTAAATGTGGGCGAGTCGGTAGACTGCTTTGACGTGATGTGGAAAGCGACGCACACAAAGACGAAACGAACTTTCACATGCTTCAACAATCGATTCCGTGTCAATCTCCATATCCGCCAACTCCGATGATGGATTGGAGCGGGAAAGAGAAGCATTCTCGGCTAAACAGTTGAACACAATCACCGTGAAAAACTTCAAACTGAGGCTGTGAACCGGAAGAGTGCAAGCTCACTTCGCAGTCGCCCACAATCAGTTAAATCTGCTTCGTTTTGTTGAAGAAAAATCACGAAAATGCGCCAACCGTAACCCCCAAAAGATAAACAATGGGACATCACTATAACGCATAAACTAAATCATTGCCCACGGCTCGCCATTGCTGCAACGTTTTTTCGAATCTGGGTTGCCCATGCGCTAAGTCGCGGAGAGGGACCCCACCACTCGTTGCGCGCCTCGGCGTGATACCGCGAATATAATGACTTGATTTTTGATAAATTATTCCAAGAAAAAAACAATGCACTTTTACAGCAAGTTTTGTTCAAAGAACACAGCACATGCGATTCTTCATCACTGCAATATCTGCCAGAGCAATGTTATACAAGAATTTCAATGACATCGAATTACCCGGTTCAGAAATAATAGCGTGAGTGACAGTAACGCTCTGATGCCCTCCACTGGTCATTCCATCAAACGAATGTTCACCACTCGGTTGCGATATAGAGCAAGCAGACGATTGAGTATCGTTTTCTTCATCTGCGCAAAGGAAACGTCATTGAAAACTAAAGTGCAACTTATTGGTAGGCGTTCACCTTAAGTTTAGGTTATGTCTAGGGTTGGATTGAATTTGAATCCACTCACAAATTCTTCGTGAATTTGAATTTCGTTTTTTCAAAGTCAATAAATTTGAATATTTTGATTAAACATTTGACGAACTTTTGAGTTTTTCGATTTGAATCTTACAAAGCAAATGTAGCAATTTGTAACTGGTTTATATCAGTTAATGTTGCAAACGTTCCATAAAACTTTATCAAGCCAACAGAAAGTTTGTGATGGCAAATATGACGCTGCAAAGCGCTTTGAACATTTGAAGTTGTTTTTGGCCACGGCAACTTCCCTAGTGCACCTGCTGGAGAATGAACTTTACACTCAATCGCTCGGATTTCATGTCTTTAATGGTTTTTAAAGCATTTTAATTTGAAGTGAAGTTGCCGAGAATGAAATTCGTTTTTACGTCAGCAATTTTCCACATGAAATCAGTAAAGCTTATTTATTTCACCAACAGTCGAGCGAAAGAAAAGATACGAAGTTTTAACTTCAAACTGTTTTTGTAAAATTAATTAGTTTACTTTTAGTTGCATATTTATCCTCCTACCACGAGAAAGCGATCAATGCGCTCTACGAGCTCGCTTAGGAGTTGCCGGCCATCTGTCTACCACACCAAGATGGGGGAATCCCGCTAAGTGCCTTTCCCAACGGAACAACAAGTAAACTTGCCGGCTTGTTCTTCACACTATCCCATTAATGCTGAGCGTCAAGCAGGGAAGCTGTGAATACCAATTTTAAAGTCATTGGTTTGACCCGACTCGGAATCAAACCCGAGTCTACAGCTCAAGAGACAGACGCTCTATACCACTCGGCCATCTGCGCTGTTAAGTGCAATATAAGAACGATTTACAGTAGCTTATTAATATAAAGATCTAATGGCCGGACAATGCTTTCTCCTCTCATATAGAGTAGAATGCACATTTATGCGCAGCGATCTTGAATGTGGAATAGCTGCGTTTGATCTATGGTTTCAACAGCAGTGGTTTCACTACGCGTGGTTTATGGTTTCACTGGGCGCGGACACGTTTCAGAGGCTGTTAAAATGCAATAAAAATGTTTAGTAGCCGTTAAAAATTTATTTGTGTGCTTGGTTTATCTCTTCGATTTCGTTACATGTTCTTCGTATTTTCTGATAAAAGTTATGTTTTTTTGCATCTTGTACTGTCATTTCTGCAGTTAGCAACACTTTTACTTTATTTTACACATTTCTTGAGTGAAAATGTTTTGAACAAGTTGCTACTCGCTAAACCTACAGTACTTAAAAATATTTCTTGTTACAAACGCATAATTATAATAATCTGGCTGACTAAGTATGGAATTAGTAGAGGTGGCCGATGAGTGGCGACACCGGTGAGTATACTGGATTACTGGTGACTGGTTAAGTTGGATTGAATTTAAATTTTGAATTTGAATCCGCTCACAAATTCTTCGTGAATTTGAATTTTAATTTCGTATTTTCAAAGTCAATGAATTTGAATTTCAAAATTAGAAAAAAAATGAGTGGATCTAACCCTAGTTATGGCGTGATAGCTGAAAACATCGATATCGGTGCGGGAGGTCATGGCTCGATTCCTGGTCAGATCAAACCGTACAGAGTGTCGCCAACAGCTCGCTACCGCTGCGATGTTTCTTCGGAGAAGCGCTGCCGAAGTCGCGTAGATGGACCCACCACTCATCACAAGCTTGGGCGTAATACCGCGAGTATAACAGAGATTTGATTTTGGTATTTTCACACTTCATTAAACTGCAGATTTCTTCGATTCACGTTTAGCAAAAACAAGACCTGGTTTCGCTTCTTCAATGTTCAATGATCGCAAAACATTATCCGGTAACAATGATCCCATGGTGAGGTCATCAGATTGTGACGTTACCATCAACTTGGAAGCCTGAAAAGTAGCGATATTAATCTAAAACGTGGTTAGAGCAAACGAGAATAATTATTGTCTTAAGATGGAAATTCTACAAACTAATTGCCTACCTTGTCAGAATCTTGTGACGCAGATTGAGCCGATTTTAATTCTTGTCGAGTTACAAAAGGACTCGACTTCAATTCCTCTATAATATCTGAAACACAAACACGCAAACAGTGCTATAAAGGTGTGCTAACATCCACTTAAAATAACACTCAAATGCCATCAGCTCCAGCCGTGAATCGAACCCATCAAAGGATCTGCAATCTCCGCGCTACCTGCGCTTCGGGAAAAAAGTCGGTGAATGCAATTTTCAACTTGTAAACGCAAATAAACGAATTCTCATGCGAACAGAAACATTCCCAAAGATTTGTCCTGGTAAATGTACGAGGAAGCCGGTGCAACAAACACAAATTGTGTAAGCCATTCTCAAATGACTGCCTATTACAAATATCGATCATGAATGATTGAACGCTGATAGTGGACATACAAGACAAACAACACACATACACTTAGCCCTTCGCTAGTGTGATCAGAAGCTCTTACCGGATGCCAACATCTTCTAAGTATCGGTTAAAAACGATGTTAGTCTGTATAAATATGAACATACAGACATTATGGTAATCAGTGTCAAAATTAGCTGCGCGTTTAACCGCCCATCAGATAACCCAAGACCTTATAAACGAAAGTCAAGCTCTCTAACCACTCGGCCGCGGAGCTTACAACGTTTTGAACGCAATTTCAGCTATACAAAACCCAAGCCCTTGCAACTGCTTACTTAAACATTAAGCAGTTAACCTGGCTGGGATTGCACACAATGATAGGCCTGATTCTACTAGCAATAAAACATGTAAACTAAAGCCAATGTAAGCAATGGAACACTGTTAGTGCGATTTGCAGCAAGATTTTCTCACCTTTAATAAACACTTGCTCTTCTCGGGACATGAACGGATTTTTCAGGACATATTTCAAAATCGAGGCATGGATGCGGAAATGCATTTCTAAAGCTTCTATGGCGAAATCGTTCACATATCCGTACTTAGCTTGAATTTTCTTTGGATATCTGCAAATGATGTGCCATGATCGGACAGACAATATTACAATTCAAGAACGTCCGATTCTACAGCTGTAAACTCAAGTTTGATGCCAACTGCTTGCCATCCAGAGATGGAAACCGGTCGGGTCGAGATTCTTGGACCAGCTGGTCAAGCCGATCTAAAAACCGGTCAAATTCTCCTTCCTTGAAGCTAAAATACGCCGTAACAATAAAACCCAACCGAAATATACATACCGATATGTATTTTCAAAATAAAACAGTTTTATAAAAAACGGCATTAACAAATCACACCTTCTAAAAACAAAAGTTTGATGTCTGTTTTCAACAGTGAGACTCGCATACTTATTAGCATAGTTGACGTTCTCTTTTTAGCAGGATTGTGATACTACTGTGATGTTATTACATTACCGCAGCACTCCATCGTATTTAGCTTCTTTCCATGTGCGCGGGCCGGTCAGGTTGTGACATAACAGCCCAGGCTGGTTAAAAAAAAAGATTTTAAAGTGGTTTAAAAAAAGAAATTAAGGGCCTCTTCATGATATACAGGTTTCACCACCCATGGATTTATGCTAACCATTTAAGTGGAATTTATGTATAGCAAGTAACATGTTAAGTAAATGTCAAAGTCAAATCAAATAATGCTAGCTTCGTATTTATACAAGTGAAACAAATCAACAGGTGAAATTTATTTTCATTCAAATACCATTTTCATTAGATGAAATTTTACGTGTTCAATACATGTAGTGGCAAAGTTAGTGTCAACTACAGTTTATCATTAGGTTTATTGAACACTGAACATAAACCTTCAGTATAAAAACCGGTGGACCGGGCCGGTCAGTGATTGGTCAACCGGCCGGTCGGGTTGAGAAAGTCCGGACCGGTTCCATTTCTGTCGCCACCGCTGCGACGTTTCTTCGAAGCTGTGTTGTCCAGGCGCTATGCCACATAGATGGACTCCGCCGCTCGTTACACGCTTCGGCGTAATAGCGCGAGTATAATAAAGAATTGATTTTCATGTGAATTCACTGCAGCGACTGAAATCTTACTTTGCGTTACGATGATGTAGCATGAAGGCTGCATTGTGATAGTGCTTGATGTATTCGATCAGGGGTTTCCCCTCTTTTTCGGCTACTTTCCCCAGCATGTACTGAATCAACCATTCTTCATCGTGAAGATCATCGCACTGAAATCACAACCGAAACATTGGAATTATCGTCACCAATTGAGTCAACAGCCATCCAGTGTTTATGTCAAACGCGATCGACTCCAGCCATGAATCAAACCCGTCACGTAGGATCTGTAACCTACGCGCTGCAACTCTTGATGAGACACAATGCGGTGGGCTTGATTGCGAAATCGCACATTTTGGGGCCACAATGAAATTTGGGAACAAAAGAGCAAAACAATTTATCGCTTCGGATTTTTGTGTTATCGATTATTTATTTTATTTCTTACTTCATAATTTTTTGAGTGGTACGATGCGAATTCGCAACGTAGGATCTATAACCTGCGAGCGGCACTGCATGGCCATGTCGCAGGCTGAGTAGCCAATAATAATACTTCCACCACGCTCAGTGACTTACTTCGCACGCGATAACTTTCTGGAAACTTTCTCGCGATATTTTCAACATTTCAATTTTCTTTTTTTGGTCTCCTTCAAGGGGATTTCCCGAACGTTTCATTTTTCTAAAAAATTCTTAGACTTAGTGAAGCGAGCAAAGGTTGAAAGCAGGAACAGCTTTGAGCTGTGGTTCTCAACCTTTTATGGTATGCAGCCCCTTCATAGACACCAGTGTCTCACTGCTCATCAATAAAATTTTCTGTCCCTATTTCATGCATAGTAGCCACACTATGCTACAGCCGTTCGCTGGTACAAAGCCGTTAATTACCACTAATAAAATTTGAGCCCGTGAGCCCTTGGGGCTCAAAAGTACCGGGTTTGATAGCTTCTGGTTTAAGAGTAAAATCACAATCACTAGACGTACTTAAACTTTTTGACGCAAAAAAAATCATTTTCGTTTAAGAAAGCGTGACAAGCTGGTTGATATACGATAATATTATTAAACATTCAAGCCATTAGTTGCATCTTTATTCTCCTTTCACCAGCAAACAATCGAAGCGCTACAACGAGCTCACTTAGAAGTTACCGACCGTCTGTCTACCTCTCCAAGATAATTGAATTCCTCTAAATGCCTCTCCCAGCTGCACAACAAGTAAACTTGCCGGCTTGTTCTCCACACTGTCCCATAAATACAGAGCGTCAAGCAGGGAAGCTGCGAATAGCAATTTTAAAGTCACTGGTTTGACCCGACTCAGAATCGAACCGCAAGTTTAGCACTCAACAAGCAGAAACTTCACCCATTCGACCAAAATCTCATTTGTAATTTCATAGTAAGAAATTTGTAGCAAACTAGGTGCAGGCAATCTCGACCTTGATATCATTGATTGCAACCAATACGCCAGAGACCCATATTCAATCCAGAGCTTCATGTTGTTCGAATCGAGATGCAAAGCGCGCTTGAAACAGGTCAGCGCTACCATACCCCGGCGCTCGGTTCCACTGTCTCGCACCTAAAACAACCGCATTACTGTTACAGGGGCTAGAACGAATTTCTACGCGGGCGGCAAAGTGGTGAAAGATATCGCTTTCAGTGTGAGGGTTCGATACCCGGGTCGGTCAAATCGCACAGTGTCGCCAACGGCTTGCCACCGGCCACCGCTGAAATGGAACTCGCCGCTCGTTACACGCTGCGGTGTAATGCAACGAGTATGATGAAGAGTTGATTTTTTTTGTTTTCTGCAAATGACCCTTCGCTGATTAGAATTAAATATATCTACCAAGATTTTACGCAAATACCACATATCAGTGCAACAATATTGTTAAAACATAGATTATAAATCTAAACAAACTAACTTTGTGTTGTGATTTTTTATTTTCGCATAATCGCAATCGATCGTCAATCTGGCTTGATCGCGACAACGCCATTCCAGCCCAGGAATCGAACCTACAAACATGAATTACTGCAGAAAAAAGTTGAAGAATATTCCACGCTAGAAGTGACCAATTTTAACCCAAAAAAACTAAAAATTTTGAAAACCAGTTTTATTTCCAGACCCCGTCAACCGTAGAAAAATCAACAAAGGTAAAAACGCGTTTATCACTGAGATTGAGCAATGAAAGCTTTTACCGAAGTCTATTCAGTTTAGCTTCAAGGCGAAGAGAGTGAATCAAGCTTATAAATCAGTATAAGGAATTTCAACCAATGAATTGAACTTGATCTAACCCACCAAGATCTTAGGCTAAAGCAAAATTTTCTGATTACAAGTGGGATTCGAACCCACGCGCACTGACAAGTGACGTGTCACCAGCTCAATGTCTGCGGCGAGTCTTTGCCGAAGACGCGGCCTTAACCACTAGGCCATTGTAATCTGATGCCGGAGCAGCCGAATTTCTCGTATATGTGATAACTGATATGACAAATTCATCATCCCACTGTAAGCTGCCAGCTAATTCAGCAATTATGTTAAGAATCGCAATACCGAGAGATGTAGTTCAACTTCGCCACAACTTGGATAAACTTCATGAGCAAAGCTCAGATGAGATTGGCGTCGAAAACAGGAATATTTCAAAGCAAAGTTGAGCGCTATTGTGATTGCAGCGCGACCGTGAAAAAGTATTCGCGAAGTTCAACGTATATCGGATTGTGTTTGCAAATCCGAGCGTACCTGAACTTGACTTACCGAATCTAATTCAGTAATATAATCTTCGCAAACGCCAATGAACTTAACTCAACGCCCACCTCGCTGGGTTGATTCGAAGATCAAGTAGATAGTATTTGACTGCTTTGGTCATCTCGTTGTTTTTGAAGTAATAATC
Source organism: Trididemnum miniatum (assembly GCA_964006365.1). NCBI lineage: Eukaryota > Metazoa > Chordata > Ascidiacea > Aplousobranchia > Didemnidae > Trididemnum > Trididemnum miniatum. The sequence goes on along the minus strand of OZ023231.1, from coordinate 2,176,017 downwards.
AGCCAGAAGATAATAAATATCACCCAGAATCAACAAATGGTTGTTTCCTGATGATGGCACGAGCCGTGAAACATCTTCGCAGCCATTCTCAATGAATTCATTCAAAGCAATTTCCGAATTTGGAATTTGATTCTAAAAAAAAAAAGAAGTCTCGGTAAAAAAACAAAAAATGAGGCAGGCGGCAATTTTGTTTCGCATTCTTAAATTAAAAAGCAATACTTCATTATACTCGCGGCGTTACATCAAAGCGAGTATAAGTGACGGAGCCCATCTCCGCGGCACAGCGCCTAGCCAACACAAAAACGTCGCAACGGTGGCGAGCCGCTGAGAGTGCATCTCCCGTCCAGTGTCCACATTGTTTTCGCAGACCAAAAGTCCACGAGCTTACTGCATCACAGTGAAATTTTTGATGCCACAATCACTTTTTTAAACTATGACATCAAAAATTTAATTATGATTTCGAAAGTTTGTGGACTTTTGACTCACTAAAACTAGACATGTGGGCAGGGCAACCAAGTCCGATTTAACCGGCCAGAGAACCGAAGCCCAAACCTCTCGCACCGTTAGCGGTGTGTTTACCTATGCATCATCCATCACGTTTACCTGCCGGCAGACATTCACATATGGCGCTTTGAAACTTCGTAGTTATTCACATTGCAGCTGCAACGATGTGAAACAAGCATACTCTACTATAACGTCATACAGTCGCGTGCAATACCCACCGTCACAGTGCTTGGTGTTAAATGATGAAGTTTGAGCAAAAGTTGCGAAAGTTCAAGAGACACAGTGCTGGTTTTAAAGCTGTCGAACTCCGGTAAAATAGCAGGACGAAAATATTTGAAGAGCGATACACCGTCCTTCCATGTTAATGGAACCGATCTAAAATAAATAAAATACAAATTTTCACTACAATCGCGATATTACGCCGAATCGTGCCACGAATGGCGGGGTTCATCTCCGCAGCTTAGCAACTGGGCATCACAGCTCCGAAGTAACGTCGCAGCGGCGGACTGGTCTGGGAATCGAACCCCGGATAGCAAGGTCTTTAAACCACTAAACCAACCTGACGTTCAGTACCACATTAAAACTGCTAATATGTTAAAACTATTTTGGTACGACCAAACCAAGAAATGCACCCTTTTATCATGAATTTTGTTCAACTTGGATGAGTTGGTCGAAATTAAACCCAAATTATCAAAACTCCGAAGCGCGATTAGGAAAATTGCTTGTTCGCATGACTCACTTCGCGTTGTGTTCGGCAATCGCTCGCGATTTCGGGCGATTCGGAAAGGAGTGAAGACAATAAAAACATTGCTCCGCGAAGTGAGTGATTTCATCTTTGAACAACAGATCATGGTGTCTGAAAAAATGCAAATATTTATCACTTTCTTCTTCACTGAAGAGAACGGTGTGTTTGCGACTAAATCTTTATTATACTCGTGGTATTACGCCGAAGAGTGTAGCGAGGTGGCTCATCTCCGCGGCTTAGGGCCTGAAAAGCACAGCTTCGACGACATGCAGCAGCGGTGGCGAGCAGTTGGCGACACTGTGTCTGATTTGATTGACCCGAGAATTGAACCCAGAACCTCCTGCTGCGATAGCGGTGTCTTGAACCACTACGTCAAATGGCCTCGTAATCGCAAGACGGAATGAACTTACTTGGGAAATCGCGTTTCAATCTCAGCAACAAAAAACTTCAACAAGCTTCCGTCTGTTGAACAGCATTGTCCTGCAACAACACTAATCATTACTTGATGTACCGGCTGGTGAGTAGCGGCATAACTCATCACTTATCGATGCGGAAGGCCTGCGGTTCGATTACCGGGATGGTCAAATCCGACAAAAAATCACCAACGCTGCGACTTTTTTTTGAAGCTTTGTTGATGAGGCGCTAAGCCACAAAGATGAAGCTCACCACTCGTTACACGCTTCGGCGAAATACCGCGAATATAATGAAGATTTATGGCAAGCTTCCTGGAAAGTCAAATGCCTTGGTTGCATCAATCAAATAAGAATGTCTGTAGTTTAACTATCGGCATCGATCAGGGTGACATGAAAAAAAAAAGATGCGGTGCATGGTGCAAAATTTTCAGCCTTGACGATGTAGAAGGTATTATTTTACTCAGTAGAAGTATTTGCTCATTGGTCAACTCACCCTTTTCTCCCAACCACTTATGAGCAGTAGAGAGCAATAGCATGGAAGGCGGGCAAGTTTCTGTGGTTGAAATTTCTTCGTTTTCGACAGATGCAAATAATCTGAAACATAGTTCTAGTTAACAACGAGTGGGTTGAAGTTTAGCAGTCAGCAATAGAGAGGAGTGGTACCGCGCACAAGCCGCTGATCCGGTGTGATGGGTTCGATTCACGGCTGGAGCCGATTGTACTTGACATATTTTCTAGGTGGCTGCTGACTCGAAGAGCGCAAGCTCACTTTCCAGTCTCCTCCAATTACTTTTGATTATTATTGCAATGCATTGCATTTAATGACGTCATGATTGGTACGTTATGACGGCAACATCTGAACATGATGATAGCATTTACACATCATGACGTCATCACAACTTACTTATAAAGCAGCATCCAAGCCACAAACAAATTCTTCAACACATTTCCACGATCAATATGTAATAATAGGTAACTGATGACGTCAGCAAGAGCATGTGACAAACAGTTACGATCGGTGACGTCAGCGCTCCTCAAATCGTCATACGATTTCAACATTTTGTCCATGACTGAAAAAAAAAATATCACTGATGCGAATATTTTTATCGGAAAAGTTCGCGCGGTTTCGCGAGGCGCTGTACCAATAAACGCACGAGAAAAACCAGCTACAAACTAGGGCGTTTACTTTTTTATTCCCAGAAATTACAATCGGCTTACCAATTTCCTAGGTCAAAAATTGACATAGAAACTAGGAATGTCCATTTCAGAATATCGAATCCTACGGAACCGGTTCCTGTTTTGAACCGGTTCAGTTTTTAGGATTCGGTTTGCGAAGAAAAATTGCGCGTGATAAATCTTTTCAGACGTTGCGCATAAACACAAGTGCGCGCTCGTCCTCGCGTGTGTGTCGTGATCATGCGGTGTTCGTCGGAGGCCGTACAAATTTGTGGGAGGCCATGAGTGTAGTATGTACCGCTTCTATATATACTGGAGCCGTACTTTTTTCATGTGTTTTTAAAATTTAAGAGAGGCATGCCCGCTGTTAGCACCACGACTAGGCCACTGCGTGTGTATTTGCTTGGAATTTACAATGCTTTAATCCCTGTATGGCTATAAATTCATTAAAAATGAAACAAATGGTTGATTTTTTTTGTTGTGCAGCAATTGAGCGGTTGCGTGCTGAACTGATATTAAAACAGTACTAACGGCCATTTTCTATATTTAGGATTCGGTTAAGGAATCGAAATTCTGGATTCGAAGAAAAAGATTCGGAATTATTCTAGAATACGTAATTATTCTGCAACGAACATTCCTAATAGAATCACAATACAAAAAGATTTAAATATTAAAGTTTCGATGCTTCGCGGAACATGGAAGATTTTGTAAGGACCAAAAACACGATTTTACCGTAATTTAAAATCTGCACACAATTGACAAAATTGATTTTGGTGTCCATCGAATCAGAGACAGCGGTTTACTACTTGTCCACAGCACATTGCAACGTTATATCTTAATCACAAAACAAACCAAGTTATTAAACAAAAAAATTTTGCAAGCGACGTGGCTTAGCGGTACCGCGCGTAGGTGACAAATCCTACGTGACGGGTTTGATTCGCGACTGGAGTAGATCGCATTCGCGCCGATCGCACCGGGTGGCCGATGCGAAGAGCGCAAGCTCACTTCGCAGTCTCCCTCAATTGCAGTTGAATTTTCTATTCAACATAATTTGAAAATAACCTCAGTTGTTTATCTGTTTCAGCCATTAACGGATGGATGCATAGTGACAAACGAGCACAATCCATTACAAAGTTTACATGTAATTTTTTTGTCTGATTTTTCACATCCCCATTCGTCAGTGAGTTGTAATAATAACGCCACACCTTGAATCACAACGTTTAATGTATTCGTCCATTGCTTGACCTGTTCCTTGTTACGCTTGACGGCGCTAGACGTCGATTCACCAGGTTTGCAAGACTGAAAAATCGCAGAATGAAAGTCTCAGATGAGGATATTCCCCGCAGGCGATGTATTCGACCAGAAACATAGGACCTTCTTACATAAGGCCAGGGACGCACCCAGCACATTTCAAGGGATGAGGGGGTTCTAAAAAAATCTCGATCTCGCACTCAGGAGCGGATCCAGAAATTTTGGAGGAGAGGGGATGGAATTTTGAATTAGGTTGAATGTTAACTAAATACAAAGACATTAGACCCAAAAATGACGTAAAAAGCCCTTTTGAAAGATGTTTTTATGTATGCGGCGTATTCAGAAACTTTTTCAGGGAAGGGGCACCGATTTTTGACATTTCAAACGTAGTCTTTTTCGGCAAAATTATTTTGAAGCATATTGAGAATAAAAAAGGCTCTAGGGGGGTCCGGGGGCATGGTCCCCCGGAAAGTGTTTGAAAATTTACATACTGTAGCGGCCATTTTAGTTGTTTTTGAACAATTTTTAGGTAAATTTTGTTTAAATTTTTTGCCCCTAAATTTGAGTGTTTCACCAAATATGATGCATTTTGCTCGTAGCCTACATTTTCGATTATACGTGCTTAGGGCGTAAGCCTTTAAAGGCTTATTGTTATCGAAAAGGTTCGAAATTATGGAAAGATTGTATTCATCAAAAACATGGTGAAAACGCATCCCTCACATCAGCCCTGCCCGCTCTGATAACAACGTCTCTTACCACCACAGTAACCAGCCGATTCGGCTTCAGGATAATGTGGGGCAAATTCTGTCACAGCTGTTTTCAAATAACAGCGCATTTCACTTTAAAAACAAGGATTCGGTTTCAAAAGGGGCTTTCGTTCCCCAACCCCCCCCCCCCCTGGGGTGCGCCACTGCATTAGGTTATGTTAATTGAGATATTCCTGATCTAAATGGCCGGATGACGGAACGGTTGATTACATCGCCATCCGCGCGGGAGGTTCCGGGTTCGATTTCAGGGCCGGTCAAATCGGACAGTGTCGCCAACTGCTCGCCACCGCTGCGACGTTTCTTAGGAGCTGTGTTGCCCAGGCGCTAAGCCGCGGAAATGGATTACGCCACTCGTTACACGCTTCGGTGTAATACTACGAGTATAATGAAGATTTGATTTTGATATTCCTAATCTACTGGAATCAGAAGTTTTCCGGTCCTTATTTCACCGACTTACTTCTTGCATGATAAGCGCGCTTATAATTTCCATAATGACGTCACCAGATATTTTCAAAAGCCCATTGTGATCAGACAAATGTTGGCATGACAACATTAAATAACGTAATTGTTTTGCTCTGCTGCACGCAGCTAACAATTGAGTGTACGATTGTTCCGTCACAGTCGGTTTCAATATCGCGATAACTTCCGCGTATCGACTTTGATTGAAAAAGTTTTCGGCGCTTTCGAAAACCTGAGTTCTGAAAATATAGAAGACATTTTCCCTGTCCGCATGTCTCTAGTCTAAGGGACTCCAAAACGCCACGAGCAATGGGCTATCTACATTATAATTAAAATTTGTTGTCATAAAAACTTTTTTTAATTATGGCATTAAAACTTCATTGTGCTGCACAAAGTCAGTGGCAACTTAAACCATTTAAAGCAAACATGTGGAGATAGGCAGGGAAAATGCAAATCAAAAATGCCAATTAAGAACAAAAATTCAACAAGCAATCATTCGTAGACTCTTACATTACAAAACTTTACTATTTGATTTTTTGACACATTCACAAAACCAGAAATTGACACGGGATTATTCATTTCGATGATTTCTTCATTTTTATCCTCCTCTCATGAGAATGCGACGGAGGCGTTATACGTAGGACGAATCCAGACTCGCCAAGAAGTTGCCGTAAATCCGAGTTTTCTGGTTGAGTTTTGCTTCTGATTTCTTTAATTTGCTGTCCACCAGGCAGAAATGATCATCGTGAAGCATCTTGCCCAAGGAAACAACGAGGCTTGGATGGGAGTTGAACTAATAACCTTGCGATCATGGCCTCGCAACAACTACACATGTTTTTTTGGAAATATTACGTGCTACACTGCTGCTTACTGTTCCAGAGCCTTTAATCGACCTTCAGTGGTTACCATGGATATGATTGGGTACTGTGACGTATTTGGAAGTTCAATGACGTAGGTGTCGGGAGATTCCCTGACGGACCACTCATCCGAGAAAGAACTGGTTCGCACAGTCACAAGTATTTCTGAAATATATCGATATTTCTTATACTGCTGGTAGCCGTAACCGCACTTATAAGACATCGCTATCGGTGCGGCAGGTCATGGGTGCGATTCCCGGGCCGGTCAAATCGACACAGTGTCGTCGACTGCTCGTCACCGCTGCGATGTTTTTCGTGGCTGTGTTGCCCAGGTGTCAAGCAGCGAAGATGAGCCCTGCCACTGCTTACACACTTCGACGTGATATGTAGGTAGCGAGCTGTTGACGACACTGTGTCCGATTTGACGGCCAAAGAACCGAACTCCAGACCTCTCGCATCGTCAGCGGTATTTTTAACCACAACAGTAACCGTTTACTATGATTCATTGATTATTTCTGGTGAATTATAAGCAAGTGACTGTCTATGACTCGAAAGTTATTGAAGTCACGGCAGACCTGAAGTTGTCAAATCAAAAAAAAACTCAAGGTGAATTGAATGAAGTAAGTATTGTTATGCAATTATTGTTTTCACAAAAACATCAATGACGGGACGATGCAACACAAAAAAGCTATAGAAACAGGCTAATTCGTTGAAAATCAGTCATAAACTCATACAAATGCAATCTCCACTTGTGAAATAATGTTGACATGCTACGCAGTGACTAATAAGGTCGAGCAGCTCCTTGTACGTATAATACCTTTAAATTAATTAATTAATTAATTAAGGCTATGTTCATAAGCGTCCAGAATCGCGTTACAATGGAAGCAAACCTCTACATGTGTCCAGGTCAGATATAGCTTCTTGGCACCGGGACAGGTGGGCATTGTATTTTGACCTGGCCCACAGTGTCCGCAGCGTAAAAGCCTTCCATGTCCGATGGCGAGCGTTATCGTCATCTAATCCACTCACATCGTGATTGCACAGGAATATTTTGTGGTGGCAAGTTGCCGCAGACACAAGAAAATCGAAGTACTCGAAAATGTCGGGATATTGACCTAAAGAAAATGTGGATTGATTACCTCATTGTCATCTTCCTGCCACGAGAAAGTGATGCAGGAGCTACTCAGCACAGTACACAATATACATAGGACGAATCCCGACTCGCTTAGAAGTTGTCTTTCTTTCAGAGTTTTGCTTTTGGTTTCTTTAATTTGCTGCTTGTTAGATTCCACCAAGCAGGGATAATTATCACGCAGCATTTTATCCAAGGACGCAACAACGAAGCTTAAGTGAGACTAAGAGTTGAACCATCAACCTTGCGATCATAGTCGTCATGTAAACAACGTCCGAACCACTCGGTCACGCTGCCGCAGATACTTAAAAATAAACAAATAACTGAAGTTGTTTTCAATTACACAACTGAAAAATTCAGCGGCCACTCGAAATCTATTTTACATGCAACCGGCTTCAACTGAGAATCGAACCCATTAAGAAGGTGGCACGAAAGGTACCGCTTGGCCATGACGCTGACAACCAAGTCACTGGGTGATTGCAGACGTCATGCGAGTATAAAATAGATTACATAATACAGAAATAAAACCCACTCACCTTCCTGCTGTTTCGAATTTTTATCCACGATGGACTCCAAGCAAGTCAAGTAATCAAAGAGAAGACGTTTGATTAAACTATAAAAAATATTGCAACCTCTAAAAGAACATACTGTGGTGTAGAACTTGGTTAGTTTTCATTTGAACTAACGGCTCGGCGAAGTGGCTAAAACATTGTTATCAGCACGGGAAGTCTGGGAGTCGATTCCCAGGACGGTCAATCGCCGTCGATGGGACGCCTGTTCAGAGCTGTGTTGCCCAGACACTATTGGAGGAGATGGACCCCGCCACTCGTTACACGTATCGGCATAACACCGCGAACATAATGAAGATTTGATTTTTGAATTTATTTTGGGCAAAATTGAGAGCTAGTTTTACTGTGAAGATTGAAAAAAAAATAAAACTTATTCCACCAGCGCATCAAAAAATGACGTACAAGAAAATAATACTAATATGTTAATACAACTAAACAATGTGCGTTACGAAAACAAATGTTCACCAGAAGTGCAGCAAAATTATTTTATGCAAACCAAGATTGAAACCAAATTTATTTGCTTTCAAAGATTGCCTATCATGCAAATTACTAAATATTATATCAATTCTTTGCAACATATTTATTTGATTTATGTACGAATCAAACCCAGGTTGCCAACTCACTCGTAATCGGTAACTTCGGACAGATGTGGCAGTAGTAAGTGGGATTTCGTTTTTAAGAAAATCTTGCCTAAAACTTCGGCCACGCCTTTCTCCCACTGTACATGAACCTGTTAATAATATACTTCTCAGTTATTAAACAAAAAAACAAATCTTTATCATACTCGCGTAAATACGGCGAAGCGTGTGATGAGTGGCGGGATCCATCTTGGCGGCCTAGCGCCTTGGACAACAACACTCTGAAGAAACATTGTAACAGTGGCAAACCGTCGGCGAAACTGACTCTGATCTGACCGACCCGGGAATTGAAGCCAGACATTACGCGCCGATAGCGCCATCTTTCATTACTACGCTGCCTGGCCGGTTAGCTATTCTTCGTTCAAATATCTGGCTGGTGCTTCAGTGGTATTGAGCACAACTTTAACAAAAAAATAAACCTCATATTCTTGAACGTTTGGTCTTTACCTACCCCATAAAATCATCGAAAACGAAGGCAAGATCGCGGAAAAGCGTTGAAACAGCGAAGATGCTGCATTCTGATTGGACGATCGATTGATCAATCAGAAAGCGAGAGAGTGATTTCATTTTAATGCTGACCAATCATGTGCCAACAATTTTAATTTGAAAACCATCCAATGTCGCTTCGCTTTTTGATTGGTCGAATTTTTCTAGCGTCCAATCAAAAACGTGCACTTCGTTCTCCGAATTATTCTGTCGATTTTCCTACGTGGAAAACAAAAGAATGTTTGGGAATGAGGAATATTGTTTCTTGGCAATGTTTCATTTAAGCAAGCGTTGCGTGTTTAAGGCTTGATAAAGAAAATGCATTCGGTCGGATAGCTGAGTGTAACAGTGTGTGCATCTGGAGCTGTAGACTCGGGTTTGATTCCGAATCGCATCAAACCAATCACCGTAAAATTAATATTCACAGCTTCCCTGCTTTGCGCTCAGCAATAAAGGGACAGCGTGGAGAACAAGCCCACAAGTTTACTTGTTGTGTCGTTGGAAAAGTCACTCAGCGGGATTCCTCCATCTTGGTGTGGTAGACAGGAGGCCAGTAACTCCGAAGCCAGTTTGTTATCGCTTTCTCGCGCTAGGAGAATAAACATGCAACTAAACCTGTTCACAAACTTCAAGTTTACCTTTTTCGATAGATTGTGGAAATAGCTCTGCATTATATTGATGATGAAACTTCCTTGGTTATTTTGCACAAACTTATCAACATCATCAAGCTCGCATCGATAATGATGATCGAGATTGAAGAAGGGCTTGTCGGTGGACGCTGCAAGTGGATAAAATAAATCGAGACTGGCTGGTTGGCAGAGTGGTCAAGACATTACTACCGTGGAAGGAGGTGGCGGGTTCGTTTCCCGGGCCGGTCGAATTGGACAGGGTCGCAAACGTTGCGATGTTGCCCAGGCGCTGTGCCGCGGAGATGCATTCCGCCGCCAGTTACTAGCTTCGGCCGAACACCGCGAGTATAATGAAGATTTATTTCTTTCTGGATAGAGACATAATACTGATAATAAAACACAGCCAACCTGGAATACGAGCAGCATCTGCGTTTTCAGAAAACCTGTCTCGTTGTTGATTAATCAGCTGTGGGAAGATCTTGCATAATTCTTCCTTATAATCAATTTTAGGCCGCTCTGGCTCCGGGACAACTTTTTCCTGAAAAAATTTGCCAATTGATATATTTCAACTTTTCCGCCTGCTCGAAAAAGGGTTTCCTTGCACAGTGCGTTCATCGATAGGCCGCAACGATCATGAAGCAAGTCGACTGAGAATGATGCTTCACTTGGTGGTTAACAATTCAAATTGTACCTGTCGTTGTTTTTTCTTCGAAGACGTGCGAACACGGCCCGACCTGCGGGTCATTTGGTCCTCCCTGAAAAACAATTGGAGTAGCTAAAAAATATCGTTTTGCTTTTGAATACATTGGTGGGGCGCGTCTTCCAGGTAAATAGTAACCTTGCGATACTTGAGATTAATAATTATGACCGAGGTTATTTTCAGATTATATTGAACTCATTATTCAACAGTAATCGAGAGAGACTGTGAAGTGAACTTACGATCTTCAAGTCAGCAGCAACATATGTCAAATGCGATCGCCTCCAGCCGTGAATCGAACGCGCCACGTGGGCTCTGTCACCTGCGCGCGGTACCGCTAGGCATATCGCTGACAACCACCAAACTCGAGATAATGCGCTAATGCGCAACTACGCCATCAAAGCGCTCGCTTAGGAGTTTTCAGCCATCTGTGTACTACTGCAAGAAGGGAATACCCCTTAGTGCCTTTATCAAAGGCACAAGTAAACTTGCCGACTTGTTCTTCACATTGCCTCCATAAAGCTGAGCATCAAGCAAGGAAATTGTGGATAGCAATTTTAAAAACACTGGTTCGACCCAATTCGGAATCAAACCCGGGTCTACAGCTCCAGAGACAACGTTAGCGATTTGATCACCAAAAAAATTTTTCAGTCTCACATGATGGTGTCCAAATATGATTTCTTCTTTTTTGGCAACTTTTTCAATTTTTCTTGGTCGCTGTCATCATTCTCTTGAACTTCTGTGGAGAAATGACTTTCCACATCTGCGACGAAGAGTCAAACGAAATCATGAACCGAAAACCGGCTGGCTGACGTAGTGGTTAAGCCCATCGTAAGCGGCGCGGGAGGACTTCGGTTCCCTCCCTGGACTGGTCAAATGGAACACAGTGTCGCCGACGGCTCGCCATCACTGCGGCGTTTTTTCGGAGCTGTGTTGCCCAGGCGCTAAGCCACGGAGATGGACCCTGCTACTCATTACGAGCTTCGGTGTAATATCGCGAGTATAACGAAGATTTAATTTTGATTTGAAAAACCTAACAAATTATACTTTTATTTCTGATTTTGTTTACTGCAAACAAAAAGTTTGCAATAAAGTTTTTCTCACCTTTTCCTAAAGTCGAATCATTTACTTCCAGCTCCACTTTGTTCATGACACCATCAAGCAGGTTTCTAATGACATCACCATCGCAAACTTTCTCGTCTGTTACCACGGCGACTAGATCATCGACTACTTCCCTGACAACCGTATCTACGTCAAGGGTTGCCGCCACAGAATCGAGCAACCCATCGACCACCTCTTTTACATCATCGTCCGGTGTGGGGGAGAAATGAAGATTTGGGTCCAATTGAGACACATCCTCTTGCGAAAGACGGTCAAAAAGTCCGGATGGGAGAAGTAAATCTTGAGAAAGATCAATCGAATCGTCCATGAGCTGCACTGCAGCGAAATCTGAAACAGATCTGTTTCGTTCAACGCAAGCTCGTCAGAAAAGCGAAACATAAAAGTGCAACTTCTTCGAGTCAAAACAACGAAATTCAAATCACGGCCTGGGCTGAATTTACCAATATTAGCGATACAGACTGAAGTGTAGGTTTCGGTGAAATAAGTGGCCTCGTCGCAAACACAAGGGCTCAGCACGATCACGGAATAACCGTTGTTTTGAGATCAACCATGTAAACCTTTAACTAGGGATGAGCCCTATCATCAGTCACCAGCGGCAAACGTGAAATCATAATCGCCTATAGGCTCGCTCATTGTCTAAACCCGGCCGCGATCACGACTAATCTTGAAATCTACGCAACTCCACCTAACCAGTGATTCTCGAACCTATTTTTTTGTCCCGGTTCCTTTCAAACAATTACTTAGCTTACGGTCCCCTTCATTACTATGATCAACCGTTAGCAAACAATTTGGCAAAACACATTTACCAATGCCAGCGAACTTTAAATGCAATTACAACAGAAAATGGCTCAATCCCAACATAAGAAATGCAACTTCAAAGAATACAGGTGCACTGGTGCCATTCAATGAGAAGCTTGTGATTGACTTTTTTGCACCAAAACGGCGAACTGCGGTGCCCTGGTTGAGAACCACTGACCCAAACTCACCTAGCAATCCGTCCACTTGCTGGTCTTCTTGTACGACATCACGTGATTGCCCATCCTCAACAATCACCGTCTCATTCTGATTACCTACAAGAATCAACCAGTTGCAAGATGACACGTGTCGTAAGATTCTAGCGCTCAACCAGATCGTGAAGTTAACAAATGTTAACACAACATTTTCGCGAGAGTTCCAACAAAAATAGAAAACAAAAACTATAGAGTAGTCGGTTGGCGCAGTGGTAACGACACCGCTGTCTGTACGGTAGGCCTGGGTTCGATTCCCGGGCCAGTAAAATCAATCAAAAACGGCTCGCCGCCGCTGTGATTTTTCCCTGGAGTTCAAAGCTGAATTGCCCAGGCGCTAAGCAGCGGAGATGGATCCCGTCATTCGCCACACGCTTCGGTGTAATGCCGCCGCGAGAATAACAAAAATTTTTGTGCATTATCGCTTCAAGAGTGCCGATGCGCAACTATTTTTTCATGACGACAGCAGGGGCATTCCCATCCTTTACATCATCACCCTCTTCTTACTTGCAACCTGTTTCAACGACGAATAATCACCAAAATGAATCGGTGAGTTGACGGCATAATCATCTCCGTTCATAATCAACTCGTATGTGCTGAGAATAGATTCGCCCAAACTTAACTGCAACAAGATAAGAGAGCTGAAATACTAGAAGGGCAACATCAGCGCGGCTCAAGACATTGCTATCGGTGCAGAAGGTTTTGGGTTTGATTTCCGGGCCGGTAAAATCGGACGCAATCGCCAACGACCTGCCACCGCTGCGATGTTTCTTCGGAGCTGTGCTGTCCAGAACGTTAAGCCGTGGAAGTGGATCACGCCACTCCTTACACACTTCGACGTAATACCGCGAGTACAATGAAGATTTAGTATAGAACTAAAAGCTCAGCGATGAAGCCGAGGACGCAGAAAGTGTATTTCAAGATAAAACAAATTAGTTACAGTACACAGCTGCAACGACTGCAACCAAAATGCCTGTACTTTTTCACAAGCTCACCGCAAATCAACCGCATTCAAAGCCATTCTTACCCACGATAAGTTTTTGAGTGGTGGAGACAGTGTGCATGGTTTGGGAGGTTGAGGCTTGCATATATCTCTGTGTCGTTCACGCAGCTCTAACGCTTCGTTGATGATCTGTAAAAATTACTTTGAAAAAAAAAACACGCGAAGAGCTCACACCAGGGGTGGTACCGGCAAAGCAGAGTGGGACACATTCACTTTAATTTGTAACCTTCGCTTTAAAAATACAAAATTTTACGTCTGAAATTTTTTAAACATTTACGGTGAGTTGATTTTTACCGTAAAATCAGAGACTTTTGCACGATTTTTACGCCACAAATAAACTATGTAGTTGCATGTGAAGCAATTTTTACGAAAGACTAACGTTTTCTATTCTACCGGTATGTCGTACACTTAACAAAGTTCTGATGCGGTCCACATTCAAAACTTAAGCAGGCCGCAAGTTCCCCATTCCAGGCTTGCACATCGATGCATGCAACTACGGGCGATCGACTCAAGCGCGAAACGACACTATAAGCCTGGGTTCCAAACAAAACCACGGTGCGTTGGTGTGATCTTGCATTGCATGCGTAACGGTGACATCGATTAATCCTTCGGGTTCCAGCAAGCAGTAAAACGCAAAGCTCAAACGAAAATGATTGCCAGTAAAAAACAAAGCTAAACTTTTATAAATGATTACAACCAGTATATTCGCTATCATCATATAAACGTTTTGGTTAAAACTTAAACCATCATTAGTGTGAACCTACAGAAGCTAGCCCAGTGCCTAGCCTCTGCAGGCACTGGGCTAGCCTCTGTAGGTTTGTACCAATGATAGAATAAGTTTTTACCGAATGGTTTAGAAAACGATTGCAAATATACTGGCTATAAGATAATATTTTTGCTAAAGTAGAGTTTCAAAACTCATTTCATCGCAACACTGCTAAATTCCTTCACTGCAGTCGGTTTCTCATAGGTAATTCAGATGGAAGTGACCAAGAATAAGAGCCAATCATCTCTAATTAACCGGTTACCTCTTCTGCTTCCACTTCGTCAATTTCCAAGTCATACATAAGCAAAGAACTAAAAAAAGGTGAGTCAGCTCGGATTTGCAGTTATCAGCCACAGCAAAAAATTAACAGAAAGAGCAATGAAAGGATAAGAAAAAAGCAAGTTCCGTAGCATTATTATCAAAATAATCAAATCTTTCGTTATACTCGAGAGCAGTGTTATTTTTTATAAAAGGCGTTTTGAGGAATGGAAATGGTCTCTCACAGTCAAAATTGTCCAGCGGTCTCTCAAAATCTGCAAATTTCTGTTGAAACGTTTGTTACCTGCAGTTTCATTTACATATTTAAAACTTGTCGGACTATCAAAATTGCTTAATGGTTCCTCAAGCCAAACCTTAAAAAATACGCCAAAGCGTGTAACAAGTGGCGAAGCACATCGCCACGGCTAAGCGCCTTGACGACACTGTGTTCGATGTGACCAGCTCAGGACTAGAACCTTGACCTCCCGCACCGTTAGCGGTGCCTTAAACCACGACGCCAAACGGCCGATGTATGGTTAACTATATGAAATCAAGAAATTGTACAAACCAGTCTTTGAACAAATGCTCGCAATCGCTCCGTAGATGAGGACATTCGCAACAAATCTTTTCACGAAAGACAAGTCCTTTAACATAACCATAGTCTTTTTCTAGAGCTTTTGCAATCCAGAACATGCAAGCTGAAATAACAGCAGTTTACGATAAATACGAGTCATTTATTAAGAAGTCCTGTGAAGACTAAGGCCAGAATGAAACGTTTAAACTAAAATCAAATCTTTATTATTCTCGCGATATTACGCCGAAGCGTGAAACGAGTGGTGGGTCCGTCTACGCGACTTAGCGTCTGGCAACACAGCTCCGAAGAAACGACGCAGTGGTGGCGAGCCGTTGGCGACACTGTGTCTGATTCGACCGGACCGGTACACCAGACCCCCAGCACCGATAGCTCGGCACTTAATAACCGAGCTAGCCATCTGGTTTGCTTCATTTCTTCAGAAACAAGGTACAAAGAGATGCCTGTACCGCGCACCGCCATTTACTAAAAACTCAAAGAATAGCAAGTTAATAATAAGTTTAATAAAAAAGTACCCACCGTATTTGAAACAACAGATAAATAAAGTACCCGCCGTATTTGACGGACCATAAAGCGCACTTGTCAATGAATCGCTTTGATTTTTTCTCACACATAAGACGAACCGGATTATAAAATGCAAAGGTTTTTGAGAAGTATCGGCTTATCGTATAACCTCATTAAACAAAAAACTCGATGTTTTAATGGCAATAAGGCATGAAGCACTACCTAATCCATACATTAGGTGCATTGGCTGATAAGGCGCACGATAAATTAAAAAAAAAAGGATTTAAAGTGCGCCTTCATGTCTGTAAAATACGAGTAGTTAGTATTTTAAATATTTAAACAATTGGTTCGTGGTACAGAATTTTAGTATAGCAAAGTATAATGATTTCATCTCGAGATATTTTAAATAACTATATTTTAAATATCAACTTACTTTCATAATCAGATAATGAATAGAGAACAGTGATGGCAGAATCCAAGCACGGCCAGTAATTTTCATTGCACTGCAAACCACAAATGAACGCGTGGCGAGCGAGCGCCAGACGAGCAAGAAAGATAGCGTGAGTGCCGATTCGATGCCACAATGTAACGTCACTAGGATCCAACATCACTGCCTTCAAGGAAAAAAAAATTAAAAAAAAATCAAATCTTCATTATACTCGTAGTAATAGACCGAAGCGTGAAACCAGTGGCGGGATCTATCTCCGCGGTTTAGCGCCTGGGCAATGCAGCTTCAAGAAACATCGCAGCGGTGGCAAGTCGTTGCTGACACTGCGTCCAATTTGATCGGCCCGGGAATTGAACTCCTGACCTTCCTCACCGTTAGTGATGTCATTAACAACTACACCAACGGGCTGCAAAAATACAATCCTAACTTATATTAAACGACGAGAGGCAGTTACAGTATGATTTCGATTTATCGGCAGCATTACCAATATACACTTGAGTGCTACTAGCCTAGCTACAACACCTGAAGATAATGTTCCATTGCAGAATTAATATCTCCACTATCAGCAGCCATGCTTGCCATGTTCTTGTGAGTTGAATATTTCAATATTAATCCTGGATCTTTCAGAGGTCGTTCAGTTGCTTCTCCATTCTCATCGACCATCGTTGTCGCAGCCTGATCAAGAATGAAATATACAATTTCCCCGTCAACATGTCCGATTATCGTCGGCTTTGGGCACGCGGTGCTAGGTTCTAGTTTCTGTATCATAATCCATTTTCCGACGTCACAATTAAAAAAGTGATTGTGATATCGATAAATTGATAGCAAAGAACCGCGGACCTTAAGCTCACCAAAACCGGGCATGTGGATTGTGGACAAGTTAACTGCCATATGCACAAAAGCAGCATTGCGCTGAGCACTGAAAACGAAAAATCGTAACTTGTTAAAATTAGCACGACTATCCGATTGGTAAAGGCTATGCACAGATGCAATACAACGTATTAACAAAAGACCATGGCCCTGTTTAAATGTTGAAATACCAACACTTATACTTTTACCAACTACTAATGCAACATAACAGCGTGACATCCAAAACATTCCTGATACTCGCAGTATTATATTGAAGTGTGAGAAGAGTGGCGGGGATCATCTCTGCCGCTTAGTGCATGGGCAACACAGCTCTGAAGAAAAGTTGCAGCGGTAGTGAACTATCATCCACACTGTGTCTGATCAGCCCAGCCAGGGAATTGAACCCCAGAGCTTATGCACTGATAGTAGGGATGTCCATTTCAGAATAATGAAGTGTTCTAGAATAATTCCGAATCTTTTTTTTTTTTAATCCAGAATTTCGAATCCTTAACAGAATCTCAAATCTATACAATGGCCATTAGTAGTATTTCAATATCATTTCAGCACGCAACCGCTCGACTACTGCAAGACAAAAAACAACCATTTGTTTCATTTTTAATCAATTTATAGCCAGCACAAAGATTACAGCACTATAAATTCAAAGCATACCGGTGTATACACGCAGTGGTGTAGCCACGGAGCTAACAGCGGCCATGCCCCTCTTAATTTTTGAAAACGCATGAAAAAAATACGGCTCCAGTATATATACAAGCGGTGCATACTATACTCATGGCCTCCCACAAATTTTGTACGGCCTCCGACGAACACCGCATGATCACACACACACGAGGCCGAGCGCGCACTTGCGTTTATGCGCAACGTCAGAAAAGATTGATCACGCGCAATTTTTCTTCCCAATTAAACCGAATCCTAAAAACGGAACTGGTTCAAAATAGGAACCAGTTCCGCAGGATTCAATGTTCTGAAATGGACATCCTTAACTGATAGCATAGCAAAGTGTTTAACCACCACGCCAACCGTGATTTCAAATTATTATACTAACCGTGGTAACAAGTGAAGTTCCCAGCAAATCTTTATAGACAGCAATTGCTTCATCGTGGCGCTGATCACTTTGTAATTGAAGAGCATTATTGTATAAACTAAATGCGTAAGCTTCCTGGAACATCAAACATAGCAAACTTCAAATTCACTAAATGGGCTTGCATGATGACCAAAAAAAAAGATGGCAAAAAAGTTGGCCAAAAATTAAAAAAAAATACATCATTTTGTTTCATACCTTCAAAATTAGACTGCGTAAGCACACTAAATTTGAACTGTCACAAACTCACACACTCTGGTTCAGCAAAAATTTGTACGGGAACTATAAGCTTGTCATTTTTAATTTTGCGAGTTTAAGTTCAAAATAATTTAGCGAGCTTATGCCAAGTTCAAGTAATTTTTGTCAAGTTTAGGATAAGTTCAAATCTCAATCAACCATTTTTAAGATTTTTGTGTTTAGATGCACATTTATCCTCCAGTGACAAAAAAGCAAGCAATCAAAATGCTATAACAAGCTTGCTTAGAAGTTGTGTGTTATATTTAAATAAATGCAGTAAATTACTTAATTGATCACAAATTGCTCAATAGAGGAGAATGCAAACAGACTTAACACAAAGTCATATTCATAGGAATAGCCCTCAGCAAGGACAGTCATTCTTGTGGCATAACAGCGTAACAATGCCTGAATATCAACCGCTAATGCCCAACATTACCCGAAACAGCAAAATGTTTTTATGGTAATTATAAATGGTATGCATTTTAAAAAGGTCCCACTAAAACCTGCGGGAGCACAAGAATCATAAGGACTGTTCCTCGCAAGAGTACAAGGACCGCTAGGGGCTAGGCCTAGCAGTCCTTGTGCTCTTGCGAGGAATGGTCCTTGTAATCCTTGTGCTCCTGCAGGCTTTAGCAATACCGTTTTAAAGACAATAAACTTTGGAATATATACAATGAATATGGGACAAAAATAGCTTAAGGAGAAAAAACAAAAAGCCACTGGAATTTTTAACACTAAACGTTTCGACAACATAGATTCAGCTGTCATCATCAGCAGTGTAAGCAAAGCAGTGACAAACTGAGTACAAGTTAGTTTCATACTGCCTTGCTCACACTGCTGATGATGACAGCTGAATCTATATCGTTGAACGTCAAGTTTTAAAAATCAAAATGACTTCATTTTTCAGCCAAAGGAATTGCAATAATTTCATCTAAGCAAACTGGCAAACATTGAAAAGGCCTTATATCTTGGTTGTAATTTTGGGTGGTGTACTGGCTGTTGACATCGTAGTTTTTTTGATGTCAGAAGTGTTATATAATGTCCATACAGATGATAGACCCAGCGCATCATCCGTTGCAATTCACCTGAGCTTCTTTGGTTCCTTTGTGCGAATCTCGGCTGCCAATTGAAGCCTCTTTAGTCTGTTCATTCAATGCTGAAAGTCGAAACTAGAAAATAATTAAACAAAATAATTCATAGTTTTAGCAGTGCTGATTGTTAGTTTGACACTAAAAGTTTGTCAAAAGTCCAGCAACCAATCACCAAAGGTGTATGAAAAAAAAAGCAGTGTCTATTTTCTGTTTTGATTTTAACTGCAAAATAATTTCCAGGTCTATTTTGGCAGTAGTAGGTAAAATCAACACCTACTTCCGGCAAAATAGACCTACAAGAAGCTACCGTACTGTATTTTGCCGACGCTCAAACAGTCATGAGTATCCACACAACACCAGTACCGGAAAGTGTATGGACTGAACCATATTTAATTTAATATAGAATACAACACAATAATGCTAGGTCACAAATCAAAGCACACTAACAACTGAGGATACGGTAAATAACACAACATCAAAACAAGATAAATCAAGTAAACCTACAAATTTAACTGTTCAGAGTAGCAAAATATTAACAACGAGTGACGGCAACTCTGCAACAAGTAATACTACATAAATTAAAAAGTAAGAGACGCAAGAGAAGAAAGGTTCAAGTTATTCAAACGCTTTCTGAATATAACAATGTTGGGTGCAGAAACTAAGTCATGAGGTAGATTTATTCCAAACTTTGATAATACGGATGAAGAAATTGCGATATTGGTCAGTATTGGCACAAAATTTGGACTTAAATTTAAAGGTCATGAGAACAAAGGTTGTACAAATTATCAAAGTGCTCAAAATAACTGTCAAAAGGCAAATCAGAAAGGTTATGATAAATTTTAAACTTAAGAATATATAATACCAAATGCTAATCTACAGTATTCCAGTGACTTAATACCTACTGGTAATTTATCTAAGGAAGCGTCTATTTCACCAGAAATTCCGGTTGCTGAAGTTCAAAAATCGTGGTTTGCGGAACCGGAAACATCCCCTAACGGTTCCCCTACTGTGAGAGTCGCACTACAGGAATCGAAAACGGTTACACAACTACGATTTTTCAAACTTCGGTAACCGGAATTTTCGGTGAAATAGACACTTCGTTGATCTAAATGATCAGTATAGGAGTCGAAAAGTATATTGCAGAACAAAAATATATTATGTGTAGGCTTTTTTTGTGCTGATTCCAAAAGAAGCATGTCTTTTTTTAAATACAGATTCCATACTGGAGAATTATATTTTAATTTGGGATGAACGTAAGCAATAAAAGCCTTAGTAGAATAGACTACAAACATTTTTAGAAAAAGCTCGTAAGATCTGATAAAAACATACAGAGGCTGTAGAGTAAATGTGATAAATATGTTGGAACCATTATTTTAAGATTAGAAGAAATAAAAATGCAAAGATCTTTGACAAGTCCAACTGCAATAATATCAGAATATTGTGGGAACAAACTTGAAAGCTTTGGTCTGAAGAATTGCCGAATCAAGAAATGTGCAAATACCGGTACTCACACTTTGTGGGAGCAAGATTTAGGTGACGAAAGCAAAGCAAAGCAAAGTCTATTTAGTGCCGTTTAAAGGCTTTCAACATTATTGCTAAAGAGTTTAGCATCATCAGCATAAAGATACATATTATTATCAGTACCGGTACCATGTAAGTTAGATATTTTAACACCTTCATCAATGCAAGCAACAAACAGCAAGGGACCAAGTATACTGCCTTGGGGAACTCTTTTAAGAACAGGTAAGTAGGATGAAAAATGATTGTTTGCACAAACACACTGAATACAATCATAGTCTAGTTACAGAGAAAACATTTTTAATGAAATATGCAGCAAAATAGACCTATAGAAACTATTTTACCGTTAGTGGAAAAACAGGCAATTCCAAAAAAATGCCAATAATAAACCAGATATGGCACTACAAAACAGTACCAGTAGGCTTAGCTGCTTAGATCAGAAGAAAACCTACTTACCATTTTCGTTTCTTATCATGCAACCGTGAACCAGTACAGTAATCCAAGTAATGTGGCCAACACTGATTAAGTCAGATTCTACCTTACTGCCTAAGAGCAATTGCTACGCTGTCACTCCATTGCACCTGTGCAGTGCAGTGTAGTCTCATCTACTTGCACAGTGTACCTGTGTTTATAATCACTGGTGCTCAGCAGTCAGTACTATCAGTGAAACCACTCTCTGTGTGCAGTGTCCGGAACAAAATTTCAGCTTACATGTAATTTTTTTTCAAAATTTGCAAGGAGTTTGTGTTCTAGTTTATTTGATTGATATAGTAATAGCGAGCAACGCCATGGATCCTACTAAACAGGAATGTGGAGGCGGTATATTTGAAAACAGCTTCCACTTCCACACCTGTCACTTCCGCTTCCAGCGCTTCCGCTTCCAAAAAAAATTCACCAAAATTTCGCCAGTAAAATACGATCAGTGCATTGGTAGCCGATAGCGTAATCAATCAATCTTTTTGTTTATACACCAAGTGATACAGAACGTGCAGTAACAGCAAAATCAAAAAACGTAATAACGCAATTCGCAGTGTAGATGTGTTCACTCTAATTATGTCATTGGTTCACTTGGACAGGAGACAGCGAATAGACCGTGCGGTCATCGAGTCTACTGCCACCTGCTGAACAAAACAACATTAGAAGTAATCGCTACAACTACTAAAAAAAAACAAACGAAAAAATAAAATAAAATCACCGAAGAGCCTTTGTCTGATGAACAATATTAATTCCATTGTGTATTTTACTTTTGAATTTCAAGGGAATTAAAAAAAAATTCTCTGAAGCTTTGAATTTAGAAGTTACTCAATAAAAATAGTTTCCAAGACAAAAGATGTTTCTAATATTTTCTGATGAGAGTACTTTTGAGTTTCTTAGAGAATAGGTGTTTTGAGTGCACCTTAACATGAAGGGGAATTTTGTTCCAACTTGTGACGCCAACATAGTTTAAAGAAGATTGTCCAGACTGCGAGTGCATTCTTTGCAAATAATAATTTTTATTGGCAATGGATCTTGTATTGTGATTGGTGATTATGTTGAGTTGTTACAGATTTGTAGTAGCTGTCAAATATACATGGCAGATTGCCATGATAAAATAAATGCATAAACTTACCCACCTCAATTTTAAAAATATCTTTAACTTGCAGAATTTTCATGTCCTTGTACAAAGTCGACATTTTTACCAAGGGCTTTGGAAGTACTTTCAAGTAGAGGGGCTGAAATTTGTAATACAAGACATATCATGCGCTTTACTTCAGTAAAAGTCATTTGGAGACTGCTTGATGAACTCACGCTTTTCTCTAGCATAAACACAGTAGATAGATCGATGTAGTAGTAGTAGTAGTCTTTTGTTTCTGCACCGTCAAAATAAATTAACACAGCAATATAGGATTTTAAATACAAACGGACACAGAAAAGGGAAGAAGCGACAAAACGATCAACGTTGTAACATGCTAGCGAGAGTGAAACTTGAAGATGAGGGGATTAGTAGGCATGGTCGCAACACCCGTTTAATCTAAAATAGGGTAAAAAAGAACAAAAAGCAAACATATGACGGCGAGATAAAAAAGACACCGGAGAGACCACAGCTCCAACACCGCCATGATATAGTGCAATGGTAGGAACCATAACAGTGTACGGCATTTCGAGGTTACTCAATGTCGTCACAGTGCAACTAGAAAGAAAAAGAGTCCCAACCTAACCCCATACCAAGCGCCGTTGAGACCATTGAGTAACCACAAAAAGCCAGACAGGCAAAGAAACCTTCCTAAAGAAATCCTGTCCAGCATGACCGCAGATTTACGACAACTATCACAAATGAAAATAAAAAAAAGATTATATCTCGTAATTGAAATAGTTTTATTAGGATTTTAACAATGCACTATGACTATGCATCCCATGCAGGAGTGTGTACAGAGATTGTGTAATAAAATTGACAAGATGAAGTTGTTTGCGAATCTGGGGGCAAGACTGTTTCAGGAAACTGGTGGTCTCTCAAAATGGCAAAAGCTAATAAACAACGAAAAAAAAATAATGATAATAAAAAATTAAAATAAATTAAAAAAAAAAAAAAAAAAAGGAAAATTGTTATGCTGTTTGAGAGTGAGCCGAAGGCATAGCAAGAAGTACAATTTGGCATGCAATAGATCCTGCCATCTCACCATATCTAGGCCTAAAATAGCTAAATACAAATGTCCAAAAGCGACGGTGGGTTTGAAGTTAGGTGAAGTCACAGGGCTCGACGTAGGTTACCTGAAAAAAAATAGCAGAAAGCTGTTTTCTGTTCGAAACAATTTAACTTATGCAGGCAGGGTTAAGGAAGAGCTAGTAGCTATTTAAAAGATGCTGTTTTAATTTTTTCTTAAACGCGGCGATTATCTTAGATTCTCTAATAGGTAGCGGGATATTATTCCATGTTTTGGGACCAATATATCTAATTGATTGCTGACTGACAGTACTACGACAGCTTATTGGGATTACGCGACTATTGCTTCGAGTTGTGATTGAAGTAGACTTGGATTGGAAAATAGGATCGAAAGCCGATGGTAGAGTACGGTTACGAAATCTAAACATAAGTACAGCCATTTCATATTTAAATATATCGTTAATTGCTAGTACGTTGTGCTGTTTCATCAGTGGCAAGACGTCTTCATTACGGCTTATTCCTAAAGTCAGTCGAATGAATTTATTACAAATACTCTGAAGTTGATTTAGGATTGTCGAATTACCATGGTTCCAGTTAATTATACAATAGCGAATACGACTTATTATCAGAGAATGATAAATCGATAATAAAGAATGTTTATTGAGATAAGGTTTGACTCGAATCACAGCACCCAAGGTAGCACGCAATTTACTCTTAAGAGCTAGCATATGCTCCTTCCAAGATAAATTTTCATGAATTATTGTTCCTAACACTCGCACTGACGACACTCTTTCAATTGGAATGTTTCTTATTACTAAATTTAGATCAATGGGGGGAGTCTTGGAGTTAGCAGTCTTGAAATATACACACTTTGTTTTGTTAGCATTTAGGAAGAGCTTGTTGGCGACCAGCCAATTATCGATATTACGGAGTTCGTCGTTCCCTTTATCGAAAAGCGTTCGGGCCGTTTTGCCACTGATAAAAATACTTGTATCATCAGCAAACGACAAACTAGTTCCGTATTTCAAGCAATTAGGGAAGTCATTGACGTAAATAATAAATAATAAAGGGCCAAGAATCGAACCTTGAGGCACCGATAAATTTATCTCATTAATATTGGAAGAAGCAACACCGTTGTAACAAACCTGTTGAGTGCGTCCAGTCAGGTAACTCATAAACCAGTTTAAGGCTGTGCCTCTAATGCCATAATGATCAAGTTTATGCAAGAGAATTTTATGGTTAATAGTATCAAAAGGTTTATTAAGGTGTTTACCTCCTTTAAAATAACTTGCCGCAACATAGCCCCCCCAATTTACGAATTACATACTGAAATTAAACAAATAAGACAGCAAGTAAAGAATTATATTAACTTAACAAAAATGCAAGAAATGTATAGGCCTACAGTCTTAAGCTAACAACTTCAAACAAAACCGATAGATCTTCAAACAAACAGCTGCTTTATGATTGAACGAAAGGTTGACAGCACAGGAGTTTACCGTAAAATCTACCGATTGGAAACACAAAATCAAAACAGACAAACCAAAAATAGCTCATGGCAAACCTTTTAACACAAACGTAGCTTTACTTAAGTTTAAGAATCATCCTCTAGGTGGCGCCCTCGAGTTGTGATCCACTATATCAAGCGATTTCTTATAGAACAAAATACTCTAACACATTACGACATTTAAATTAAAACGTAACTGTTAAACAACAAAACTGTAACCACAAAATCGGTCACCAGAAATGACAAGGATTAAACAACAGCACTAAATAAGCATGTGACAGAATTCAAATATCAATAGCTATTTACGTTTACGTTCATAATTAACGGAAAACATGTTCACAAACAATAAAAGTAACAGCACGTATGCACAAACTATTAATGAAGAGAAATGAAATTATTACCGCCCTATACCTTTAGGAGGCATGCGGAAATTCTAGTAATTAAAGAGATTAAAGACTTTGACGACTAATAATAATGGAAAACAAGATAAACACAAATGTACACAAACAAACAAAAGAAAACACACACGAAAGTTGAAGCGAAGCGTAAGCGTGAAAGACAGCCGCTGCTGTAGACAGTCCGTAACAGTCCATAAAAGCTCATAACAGCTTACACAGTTTTGAAATTGGGCGTCGAAAGGTCTAATTTTGGGATTTGACCACCACTTGGCGGACGTGGTCCAAGTCGTCCGGGAATATTTGAACGATGCGGCTCAAAGGGCATTTCTCTCGGGGTGCAGCTGTATCTGCTAACAAAACGATATATCCGATCGCAAAATTCGGTTTGACACCAGACCACTTTTGGCGCGTTAACAAAGTTTGTACATACTCTCTTCGCCATCGATGCCAAAACAAATCCGACAGGTACTGAATTTGGCGCCATCTTTTGCGGACAGAGTTGTCTTAACAATCGAACTTTCCTGGGGCTTGTTGCGCTGTAGGACGAAACATAAGTTGATGATTTGGGGTCAATGGCTCTTCTCCCTCTGGGTCCATGGTGATCGGAGTCAACGGACGTGAATTAACCACGTGTTTTGCTTCTGAAAATAAAGTGAGTTGAGCATCACTGCAAATAAAATTGGGTAAAACTCTTGGTAAAACTCCACTCAACCCAATTCATATTTGGGTAAAACACGTTTTACCCAAAATATTTTGGGCATAAATCGATATGCCCAAAACATAACTTAAATAATTTTTTTGGGTAAAAAAGTTTTTGGGTAAACATGAAATTTTGTAGGTAAATACAACTTTTACCCAATTTTTTGGGGGGTAAACACACCTTCTACCCAAGTCCGACTTTTTCGCTTTTGGGTAGTTTTTTATACTTAACAAAATAATTTTGGGTATTTTTGAAAATTACCCAAACGTAAAAAATTTCGTTGTATTATTAAAAAATTTTACCCAATTTTAAATTGAATTAAACAAAATTTACTCAAACATTCAAGTTCGAAATTCTGAAGAATATTTAGTGAATGCGTAACTTTCACTAGTTTTTCCTTTGCTGTATGCAACTGAAACCTATACCATATAGCGTTATGCAGATGAAGGCAGCAGCAGCGTGATGCAACTTTTCCTCAGGGTCATAAAGAGTCAAGCAACCACCCTTATACCGACGGATAAATCGAAATCTAAACAGTGGACTTTTATTGTTATTCAGATTTCCAAAAATAAGCAGCATTCATATGAATTCTTGATATACCCAGCTGCTGCTGCTTGGACTCCTGCAAGGTCAAAGTTAATACATTATGGAATAAAATGCTGTAAAGTTGCTTCTGAAAACTACGCATAAAGAAGGACTTTCTGTCTTTAAAATATTGTTTTAGATGTTGACATCTTGATAAATAATTGAGCGCTGCAGTTTCGAGGTGCTATAAAGGGTGAATCTTATAACTTTCTTTGCCCTGAAAGATTGGCTTGGACCGAACAGGCGTGTTCAGAAAACCTGCTATCACTTGGCCACTTGCCATATTTGAGTGGCGTAGGCAAGGGTGGGAGATACCGGGGCCATGCCCCCTTAAATTTTACGAAAACAGAAAAAAAAACGATGCACAAACTATCGCTCACTTTGCTTACATTAAGCTATACAGCATTAGTCATGAACCCCTTCAAATATTTTTTGGCAACGCCACTGTGACCTGTCTATTCCTGAAGGTGCGCGAATCCTGTTGGGTGCTTTTCCCAACTGAACAAGTAAACTAACTGACTTGTTTTTTGCAAGGTTGTTTCAATGCTCGACGTCAAACAAAGAAGCTGAATTACAGACCTCGAGCTTACTAAGCTATATTTTATCTGATATACTGTACGTGCATCTATTGGCCAATCAATTGAAAATGATAGGCTCACCTATGCTGTGCAAGTAAAAAAAAGTTTTAGTGGGTTATGTGCACTAATTTTTTCTCGGAACAACAGCCCCGGATTGAAAAAAGTGAATTAGTCTAACCTTATATAGGCTAAGTATAAACGGACAGCTTGGAGAACAAACCGACAAGCTTGCTTTTACTGTCGTCAGGAAAAGGCACTTGGGGCTTGGTGGAACTACTTTTTCTTGTTGTTGCATAGATTGACCTAAATATTACTAGATACGCTGTTTTCAGATAGGTCGGTGGCTGAGCAAACACGCGTGCACTAAAGATTATAGGCTAAAACACTGAAAGTTAGAAATTTAAGCAACGCAGTAAAAAATTTGCAAGAGGGATAGTTGAAACTGAAGAACTTGAACGTTATGGAAAAAAATCTTAACAGCCATAATGAAATACAGTTCACAACAGTTCCAAAGATTTCATCTTTGTTTATAGAATTTTTTGGTTGTTGCACAAACAAAAGTGAGGTAGGCGTTAACGTTTAGGCCCCAGAAAACGTTTTAGTAAAACGAAGTATGGAAATGGGTAACCAGATTATCGAAAAGCTCACTTGCGCAATATTCCCTTTAATATTCGCGACACTATCAGTAGCGTATTTAGGGGGGCATTGGGCCATGCCCCCCCTTTTGCCCCTGCCTTTTAGTAAACAAGGACAAAATTAATTGTGCCAAGTAACTGAAATATGCCATACTCTTTTGATGGTTTCTGTAGCTTATGGCCAGGGGCGGACTAGGGGGGTAGAATGAGGGGCATGCATCCTCTACCAGCCATTTTCAAAGTTGTTTTGAATGTATACAATTTTTCCATAATTTCGAACTTCTTCGATAGCGATAAGCCTTCCGCCTTGAGCACGCATAATGGAAAATGTGCGAACAAAATGCATCCTATTTTGCGAAGCACTCAGATTAGGGTCAAACAATTTGAACAAAATTTGGCTGAAAATTATTCAAAACGCACTAAAATAACCATTACAGCATGTAAATTTTCAAAAAATTTTCAAGGGAGCATGCTCCCGGACCCCCCTTGAGACTTTCTTGCTTCTCAATCAGCTTCAAATTTGTTTTTCCGAAAAAAATACTCTTGCAAAAAGTGTGGAAATTATGGCTCGGACCCCCTTTTAAAATTTCTCGCTTCGCCACTAATC
This sequence comes from Trididemnum miniatum, assembly GCA_964006365.1. Classification (NCBI taxonomy): domain Eukaryota; kingdom Metazoa; phylum Chordata; class Ascidiacea; order Aplousobranchia; family Didemnidae; genus Trididemnum; species Trididemnum miniatum. Next base: position 2,147,552 of record OZ023231.1, on the reverse strand, counting down.
ACTACCATTGGTCTTCAAGTTCAAACCAATCTGAAAAGTCACACGGCGCTAATGAGAATAGATTACATTCGAAATATCTAACTATATGCAGGTAATAGAATAACAATCGCAAAATATAGCTTCTTTTGCCAGCTTGAAAGCCATACTTTTGTGTGACAAATCATAGGCGATTCAAGATAAAATTGGACTACATTTGTTCATTTGCAGACAGTAGGCCTATTTTATTTTAAATAAAGAAAATATTTATTTGCGAAGAGCCTGTACACTGATCACTGCATGCAGCGAAAACAAAACTAAATTTTAAAAAATATTGGGTATGGAGTACCCAATATGTAGTGGGTATGGAGTACCCAGGAGTACCCAATATTGGGTATGGAGTACCCAATATGACGTATTTTCAAAAATACCATTAGTGAAATATCATTACGATTCTTTGTGTTATATACAAATCGGAACACATAAGTTAATAGAATATCAAAATCGCTTCTTGTGAGGTCCTCCGTACGAAATGCAATGGTAAGTATAGGCGTTAACTAGACGCTGTAGAATAACATAAATAACTCATCCAATACTCTGCAAACGAGCGGTGATGTCAGCGAGAAAAATTTTAGGTTTTCTGTTGCTTAAAAACATTTGGGTGGCAAAAACCCAATAAAAATAATTGGGCTCTTGCCTTGGGCGAAAATAGCCCAACGCATATAGGTTAGTAGTCAGTCAGTATACTTCATTTGGGTAATCTCCACCCAACTCAAGAAATTGGGTTTCTCAACGTTAATACCCAAAATGTTTACCCAAAAAAATACCCAATATTATTTGCAGTGATCGTCAGTGAGAGCTTGTTGAGTGGTTATAGCAGACAAAACCCGTTTAATGGAGCGAATGACCCTCTCTCAAATTCCTCCCATGTGGCTGGCGTAAGGAAGATTAAAGTTCCACAGGATTTGCTGTTGCTTCAGTTGCTCTTCGATGACACTCTGGTTTAGCTCTTGCAGGGACCGTCGCAGCTCCTTGTATCCTCCCACTATATTCGTGTCGTTGTCGCTGTAAAACGTGAGGTTTGCCCCTGCGGTTAATAAAGCGCCTAAGAACATTAACGAAGGCATCAGTTTCCAGAGAGAATCCCATTTCAAGATGTTCTGTACGCATCGTAAGGCAGGTGAAAACGCACCCATATCTCTTTACCTGGCTTCTGTTTTGTTTCACCATTATGGGGCCAAAGAAGTCGATACCTGTAAAGTAGAAGGCAGCATTGCTAGAAGTAACGCGACACAATGGGAGGTCTGCCATGTATTGGACACTCTCAGTTTAAAAAGTTAAAATGAGATTGTGAGAAACAAAACTTTTTGTTGCTGTCTTCGAAAGAGTTTAATTAGCGCCAGCGGGAGACTATCTGCATTAAATGGGGCGCTGAAGCGCTGCCGCTACTCTGCTAAAATGACAGCGGCGCTGCCGCTAGTCGCTGGTGGCCGAAAAAACAGCGGCGCTGCCGCTACCGCTAGCGAAAAAGTAACGGCACCAGTGGCGGCGCAGCTGAGTAGCGCCGCTGTGCCCAGCTCAAGCTCCCAAGACTTTTAGCACGGTACCTGTCCCTTTTACAATCCATTTGGTAAGCTGAAACCTTCGTTTTCGCAGCAGCTCTGAAACTTCGTGCACCAGTCGCACGGCTTCGCCGATTGTTGGAACAAACAATCATCCATGTAAAAATTACGACGGATAAGTTGCCTCACCTCCTCATCAAATTCATTCTTCTGGTCTTCGGCGGATTGCAGCAGGCTGAATTGAGCACAAGCAGGTGAAGACGTAGCTCTGAACGTTCATTTGCAGATGTACGTTCATTTGATGAATCACGGGTTCAGATGTTAAGTCATCACCAGGCCACCATAAAAAACGTAGGTACTGCCTATTTTTCGGGTCCACAAACACTTGATGATACATTTCTTTAATGTCCCCCACAACAGCTACATTTTCTTTACGAAACCTTGTCAGCACTCCGATTAAACTACTCACAAAATCGGGACCTTTCAAAAGTAGAAAATGTAACGAGTTACCTGCGAACTCTGCCCCACAGTCAAATACCACACTTATCTTCGGCTTGTGTGGATGCAAGACGGGATGGTGAGAAAGGTACCATTTCGAATCTGACTCAAGTTCCGGTTCAACCTGTTCAGACATGTCCCTGTGAAATATATGATGATACTGCATCAACGTACTTGGATTTTAAAGACAAGTCTTTCATCAGTCTCCTTTTCAGATAAGAGAGTCGTACACGTGCTTGTTTTTTTTTATTTAGTTGCATGTTTATCCTCCTATCACGAGAAAGCGATCAAAGCGCTATACGAGCTCGCTTAGGAGTTGCCAGCCATCTGTCTACCACACCAAGATGGGGGAATCCCGCTAAGTGCCTTTCCCAACGGCACAACAAGTAAACTTGCCGGCTTGTTCTCCACACTGTCCCTTTAAAGCTGAGCGTCAAGCAGGGAAGCTGTGAATACCAATTTTAAAGTCATTGGTTTGACCCGACTCGGAATCAAACCCCCAGTCTACAGCTCAAGAGACAGACGCTCCATACCACTCGGCCATCTGAGTTGTTCATAATAATTCTTCAGCTGAGGTGCTCCAGGCTTCCATGGCAACGCTACTTGGTAATGTCCATCAACCACTGACTGTGAATTCTGCAAAAGCTGCAAAAGGCGCCATAAGCACTCAGTTTGAGAATTTATTAATAGCTCCGAAGTACTTACAAAATTGACCGACACTGAGGATTCCTGGCCCCCGATGAACTTCTGACCGACTATTGACCAACCCAACGTTGTACGAACTGCGTATGGCTGATCAGTAACACCTCTCCTTTCTTCAGCAACCCAAAACGCTTCCGGAGCATTTAAAGCTATCAAAAGCAAAACCTCTCCCAGCACCATGGGGAAAGATAAAGTTTGCAAATGTGGCCAAACTTTCAACTCATCTGAGGATAAAGATGGATTAGGATAAAGATGGATTAGGATAAAGATAGATGGATTCTGACAGGTAAACGATCCACCGGCAACACATCTCGTAAAGACAGAGTCTCATCTCCAGATAAAGAACAAACGGTCAAGTTTATTTTACACCCTTGTGTTAGCGTTTGCTGGTTGACTGTAGAAGTTGAAAACTTAGCAGGCTCCCCAGACACTTGCAATAGATCCATGAAACGTTTGTCGCTTATCTGAAAAGGAAAACGTAAGTCATCATAGACTTACCACAAGTTACTACTTCCACTGGCATCACGTTCAAAAATACAGCGCTACTCAGCAGCGCCGCTACTGGTGCCGTTACTTTTTCGCTAGCGGTAGCGGCAGCGCCGCTGTTTTTTCGGCCACCAGCGACAAGCGGCAGCGCCGCTGTTTTTTCGGCCACCAGCGACTAGCGGCAGCGCCGCTGTCATTTTAGCAGAGTAGCGGCAGCGCTTCAGCGCCCCATTTAATGCAGATAGTCTCCCGCTGGCGCTGATTAAACTCTTTCGAATACAGCAACTAAAAGTTTTGTTTCTCACAATCTCATTTTAACTTTTTAAACTGAGATTGTGAAAACAAACTTTGTGTAAAAATTTAAGACTCTGAGAATTGACTTCTCAGCGGGAGATTCGTGAGGTAGGAAGAAAATTCCAGCAGAAGGATGGGAGAGAGAGGTGCTTCAAAGTTTTCTTCAAAGTCTCAAATTTACTTTGTTATTTGCTTATAAGGTGTGATCTGTGATGTAAAGCAGTCTGGAGAATGTGGAAATGAGAATGCCGCGCCCGCGATCTTATTTGATGTTTATCTTTGTTAGAGGTGCTCGTCGTCGGCGTCGTTTGGCGGGGCATCTCTTCCAAGACAGATGGAAGGACCAAGGCCGAGGGTTTATCCTTTTACCACCCTGGCCACCAAACTGCTTGGGTCAGATGCTGACTGTAAGGGACTTCAGCCAGCATCTTGTTTCGTCATCCAAAACCATTAGACCAAACATACCTCGGGGTGCTCGATGTATGGGACACTGTGAGATGATATGATCTGCGGTTTGTTCACTGGCACCACACTCACAATTCGCTAGAGGGGCGAGACCCCATTTGTACATGGACGAACAGAAACGTCCAACACCAGAACGCAGACGGTTGAGCTTGACCCAGGCTGCCCTCGGCAGACCCATACCCAAGGGTCTGGATCTAGCCTTGGGAATGAAAGCGTGGAGTGACAATGCGTTGGCAGAGTACTCCATGTCCCATTTCGTGTTCGTCCACTCGGCTGCACGGACGTCCATCTCAGAAAGATTGTCTAGTAATTTCTGAGCAGCAGGTACAAATGAGCGTCTAGATTTCAATCTCTCCCTACATACGTCCTGTGACTCATGAAACTGGTAATGTAAAATGTGGTCAGGGTCCAGGGAGCTGCGGTTGGCTAGGGAGAGTGTCGCTCCTTGGCGGCGAAGCTCAGCTGGCTGTATGCCTGAAAGAACCGGAAGGTAGACCGATGGAGTGGGACGCAGGCACCCAGTGACAATGCGCATGGCGTCATTTATTACACTGTCGATAAGCCGTATGTGCACGCTGCGACACCAGACTGGTGCGCAGTACTCGGCAGTCGAGTAGACCAGAGACAGGGCAGCTGTGCGTAATGTCTTAGCGCTAGCACTCCAATCTGTTCCAACAAGTCGCCTCAACAGTGAGACGCGAGCACGTAACTTCTTGCGCAATGCTTCCAGGTGAGGACGATATGTGAGGGATCTGTCTAGTTTGACCCCAAGATAAGTGGGAACTGGACAGAAAGGTAAGGTCTTACCGATGTTACAGACCTTAAGCTCACTCTTAGCCTCTCGATTGTGGAAATGGAAGGCCGCCGTCACCGTTTTAGTGTGGCTAAGCTTCAATCGCCAGGTCTGGAGATATTTCGAGAGTGTAGTCATGTCCTGACTTAGAGTCCTTTCCAACTCCTTCCATTCTCCAGATGTATGAAGTATCGCCAGGTCGTCGGCATAGGCGAACTTCTTGGAGGTTATGGAGGGGATATCATATGTATAGATGTTGAAAAGGAGGGGGGCCAGGACCGATCCCTGGGGGACGCCATTTCTCAGGCGTCGTAACCTGCTAGGCTTGCTGTCGCCAGTTGTAAGGGTGAAGCTTCTGTTGCGGATCAGCTCCATAATCATACGAACCATGTGCTTGTCCGGCAGAAGCCGCAACAGCTTGCAGGTGAGGCCACGGTGCCAGACAGTGTCATAGGCAGCTGTCAGGTCGATAAAGACGGCACCGGCCTTCTTTTTCGCTTCGAATGCATTCTCAATGCTTTGCGTGAGCAAAGTGACTTGATCCACGGTGGATCTTCCGCGTCGAAAACCCGCCTGTTCCCGTGGGAGCAGAGGGTCAATAAGAGGTTCGACGCGGGCGTAGATAAGTCGCTCGAGAATCTTATAGGGTACACAGAGCAAGGAGATCGGACGATAGCTCCTTGGGTCCTCTACCTGTTTTGAAGGCTTTGGGACCGCTACTACTAGCGCTCTTCTCCAGATCTTAGGAATTTTGAGGTGGTGCAGGCAGGAAGATAGGAAGCCACGTAGCCAAGATTTTAAGCCGGTTCCAGCATGAATTATTAGCTCCGGACAAATGGAATCAGGTCTAGGAGCTTTGCTGGTTTTAAATGTTGGAGGGCAGCAGCAAACTCCGGATGGGAGAAGCTCCCGGAGACATTCGCAGGATGTAATGGATCAGCCCTCCAAAGGTCAGACACTTCCTGTAAAACGAGCCGAGATGAGCGTCGATTCACACCTTCGTATTTCCCGTTTTTAACAAGCTGAGAAGCAATAGCATCAGCTGAAAGGGGACATTGACGAGGGGATTGTCGTGACCTACCAGTCAAGTTGTTTATAGTATTCCATGCCAGCCAGCTGGAGTGTGAAAAGTCAATGCTGCGGGCCGTCTCTGACCAGCGATTTCTCCGCTTCCCGTCGAGCCTCGTGAGTAGGGCTGTAGCAGCCCTATCCGAATCAGGGCCCCCAGGTGACTGCAGGAAATGCTGATAGAGGTCTTCACACTCCGCATCCCAGCAAGGTATGTGGTTTGATCGTCGACCACGAGGGATGCATTTCTTCGCCGCAGTGCTTATTACCTTGCAAAAGCACTGGTAAAGCTGATCGATGTTCTGAGATTCAGGTGGCGGTATACTCTTGGCCAGTTTGTTAGTTAGGTTAGAATAGTGGTCCCAGTTGACCTTGCGGAAGTTCCATCGCTTTACAGGCTTGCTCGGTTTTGGATGAGCAAGTTTGGGTGGACTTATAAGCGAGGGTCGGTGTTGTGACCTTGGGAACTTTCCTAAGATACGTCTGTCAGGTAAGCGACTGTCCAAATCGACACTGGCAAATGCAAGATCTGGGTTGGTGTCTGTTTTCCAGCGGCCAGAGTGGAAACTGGCGGCCTCCTTGGGGCTATATAGCGGGGTGAAGTTGTTGGCACTGGCCCAGCCAGCCAGCCAGGCATTCACCATCTGGATTGTTATTATCATAACCCCAGTCAACATGGTGGCAGTTGAAGTCGCCAACATAGAGGCAGGGATGGGGGAATGCTGGAAGATCAGATGCTTGCATCCGTGTTGGAGGGGGTTTGTAGACGTTGACTATTTTATAGTTATCAACATCCACGCACACCCACTCGATCTCCGTTGTTGGTGGGGACTGGTCGATTAGGATCCACTTCAGACGCTCATGGACAAACGTAGCAAGACCATGTTTCATGCTCAAGGAGAACCCAGCTAGATGGTAGCTCGGAAGATCTAACCTTTTTACCGAGGTGCAATGGGTTTCCTGTAAGAGGATGACAAGTGCCTCACACTGTATCGCAAGATGATGCAACACGCTCATCTTGCTTGCAGTGAGGCCTTCGATGTTCAGTTGGAGAATGCTGGGCCTTTGGAACTTATTGACGGTGCGCCGAAGATGCGCATCGCCCCGTCCTGAAAAAGACGTTTGCCACTGCCCAGCTTGAACATCGTTAGGTGTCCCGTCGTTAAGGCAGATTCGGTTTCTGTCAGCCAGATTAAATAGCGTAGACAGAGTAACACTCCGGGCTACGGGAAAGCATCTGCCATCCGGAGCAGGTGCTAATTGCAGCTGTCTACTTTTTTGCTTTGATGTCAGGCGATGCTCTAAATTTTCCGTTGGGGGCCTTTACATGAGGATTAAGCTTGAAGTGTAGCATGGCAGTACGATAAGGTTTTGTCATGGGAGTCAATTAGGCCAGACTCAAGGTGATTGTTTTCAGTCCTTGCTTTTCGCAATTGTAGCAGGAATTGAGCGGATGTTTAAACCTTTGCTGCACAATTTCGAAATCCAAGTAGCTTCCGGTTTGCATCGTTCATTTAAACTTACTTGGCTCCCTTTTCTGGTTCATGCTGGAATTGAATTGGTGCGAAACAAAAAAAATGGTGCATTTAGTCGTAGGCACACGCAGGGGGGCACGGTGCCATGCCCCCCCCCCACTTTGGCCCTGTAATAAGGTGCTAAAACCTAACTTTCGGTCTATAATTTTTCAAAGTAATAATGGGTAAAGCCTCCTTTCACCTATTTTAGCCAAGCTTCTGCTTTTAGACATAAACTGGGAAAATATTTTTGCATTGTCGCTAGTAATTGCTCTCATTGCATGCCCTTTTTCGATAAAAGTGTGCTAAAATGAGTGTTTTTCATGTAAAAACCATAAAATTTTGTTGGCAGCTGGAGATTTCACCCCAAAACCCCCGGTTGTGGCTCTCCCCCCTTTGCCAAATCCTGGGTGCGCCACTGCTTTGGTACAATTGTGGATGAGCGAAGTCTATCCATGTGACATCACTGACAAATTAACAGCAGTATAGTTAAGCATGTTGGAGAGTACTTTTTTCATAAGCTTAGGCCTACATGTAATGCCGAACTCCAAATTCACGATTCAGAGAGGCATGTGATGGAAGAGTTTTTAAATTAAGCTGCATTTCATCGTGAACGACTTTCGCCGGAACTTTTTAAAAACAAAATATTGAGAGACTTGTTCCATGTCCATTCACTTAAATACTGCGATTCTTTCAAGCGCGACGATTGAACGACTTGTTTTCCGTGGGAAAAGACGTGCTAAAGCCTGAGCGCAGTGGTTTAACGGACCAGCATTTCGAAATGCTTGTATTTTTAAAAGGAACATGCAACCGATCAGTGGTGTTTTAATTTTTTAACGCTGGTTGCAACTTGCGTTTATTTTTTAACTTGTTTCTATTGTATTTTCAATCTGTGTTTTATTTTCAACGTCTTCTGATTATTTCTTTTCAACCTGTTTTTTGTTATTCACTAAAAAGCTGACCATCGGTTTCTATTTACATCCAATCAGATTTCAAAATTACCTTCTCCCCAAAGAGCCCTGTATCTTACTGGCAAGGGTGGAAACCTGGCTACTTGGCGTTAGGGTTTCAGTTTCGGTGTGTTGAAACACAGATGTCAGGTTTGAGTTTTGGTTTGGTTTCACGGCTGTTGAAAAATCTATTCCAGCAATAGAGAACTATGGTTCCAGTTTCGGTTTTAGTTTTGCTTACGCGCAGCTTCGGTTTCTGGGTTTCGGTTTCAGTGGCGTACGCAGGATTTTTCAATAAGGGGGGGTTCAGTGACGTCACATCGTGATGACATAAAAATGCTACAATTAGCCTATAGTAGTTCAGAGGTATTAAAGTGCATCGGATTATAATGTTTCTAGTCTAAATTACTGCGCAATTGCACCTACCATGATTAAGCTATATAACGCCATAGCGAAGGAAACAATCCAGATATTTCATTCACACTTTTGCTTGATTCTTTGGGCTTCATTTAAGGAGCGAAAAGGTTTCACCTAAACTCAAGCTGTCAATACGAGGTTAAAAATTTACTGAAAAAAACTTTAGTTGACCTCATTTTTGGGTCATAGGAAGGTTAACTGACTAAAGTAGGCTAGCTTTCGCAACGTCACAAACAGGGTGTAGCCAGGAGGGTAAAACAAGTTATTGCTTCCCTCAAAAAAATCTTTTTTCAAAAACCAACATTGATACAAACAACGCATATAAACCTTGATATAAACATTTAATATGCACTCATTACGAAAGGAGCAGTATCCAGTATTCCCTGTCTTGAATAATGAAGACAGTGAAGCATGAGAACAAACTGCCCTCCCTACCGAAACATTTTTAAACTACAATAAGTTACGCGCGAGAAGAATCCACCTGATCATGCGATTGAACTCAAAAACAGCGTCGATATTATCTAAGCATTTTTCACCCAAATCACAGCGTCGATATCATCAGATACTCTTAAGCACATAACCGGGGTGTCTCGTAAACGAAGCACTCCAGCTCCTGAGATAGTAGCGGGGCGTAAAAACAATTTTGCCACCCCCTCCCCGTTCCGCCCCTGGGCCTCTTTAAATCTTTCGTTGGTTTGGTCTTCCTTGGCAGTGTTTTTATTTTATTTTTAGCATTTAGGGCAGCGTCAATTTAGATTTTTATATTTTAATAATTTTTCAACAAACCGGCCGGTTATAGCGCAGTGTTAAAGTTGTCGCTATCGATGTGGAAGGTCTGAGGTTCAATTCCCAGGCCGGTAAATCGGACCCAGAGTAGCCAACGGCTCGCTACCGCTGTCACGTTTCTTCGGACCTGTGTTGCCCAAGCGCTGAGACGCGGGGTCGGACCCCACCACTCGCTACCACGCTTCGGTACTGCAGCGAGTTTAATGAAACGAGTACAGTGAAGATTTAATTTTTTAAAAAAATTTTGTGTGCAGCCATAGTTGCTGCAGATGCTTCGTATTTAAGGGAACTCCCACTTACCAATTGCTTCACAGCAGCATCGATGACATAATTGCAGTTCAAGCAAAACACATCAGAAAAGTTGGAATACCGGTATTGTTGCATTGTATCATAATAAAAATTTCTCGAAATTAAATTAGAAAGTTGGACTGAACAGAAAAAAAAACATGACAGCTATTTCGGCAACCTCCGCACGAAAAAAAGTCGGTTCGTCTCAAAAAAGAAAGATTTCACTTTTTCTGCAATCGTCAACGTCAAGCGAACGCACCAGAAAAGTTTGACTACCGGTATAATTGCATCACAATGAAAGTTTTTCAAGATTGTGTAACATATTAAGGAAGTTGGACAGCACAGAAAAACATGATAATTGCTAACAATTTCGGCAATCTCTGTATTAAATAAGGCGGATCGTTTCAAAAAGAGAGGTTTTCATTTTTTTTTAGTCATCAGTGGGGGGGGTTTCGACCCCCGAACCCCCCCCCCCCCCCGTGCGTACGCCACTGTTCGGTTTAAGTTTCATCCAAGAAAGTTATTTTATTGTGAATACGAATTATTTAAATCTTCTACTTTTTGGCGTTTTTGTTTCATTACGATGATAAGTAGCAGATCAGATGGCCGAGTGAGGAGAGCAATTGCTTCAGAAGTTGTCAACTGGGGTATTATTCCGAGTCCGGTGAAACCAAAGACTCAAAAATTAGCATTCACAGCTTCTCTATTCGACGCTCAGCGTTAAAGGAACTGTGCTGGTAAGGATGATGATGACAATTTTTAAAACGTAAAACCTTAGAAAATTTTGAACAGGTTTTAGTTTCAGTTTCGGTTTTGACGTTTCAAGAAAAAACTGTTTTGGTTCACGTTTAGGCTTTCAAAAATTTGGCTAAGTAGGTGTCAGTTTCAGTTTGGGTTTCAAAAATTTCCTTTAAAACCGGGTTTTCAGGTTTCGATTTAGGTTTGAGTTTCCACCCTTGCTTATTGGATGAAATGGAAGCTGATTGTTGACTTTTTGTCACTTCGTTTGATTTTCATTACTCGCATTGCTATGCTACTTCCGTCAACAAAGTTGCAGTTTTACCAGTAGGCCTACAATATTAAAAATGCCTTTGTGCTTTTGACTTTTTTTTCCTTTAAAACAACGGCAGGGCCCGCTGTTTTGCACTCACTAGCGGCAGCGGTAGCGGCGCTGCTTTCGTAAACAAGCAGCGGTAAGCGGCAGCGCCGCTGCTTTTTTGTTCAAAAAGCGGTAGCGGCACCGGCGCTACTTTTAAAGTAGCGGTTGCCCACCCCTGCAAAAATACATTGCTGTTAGACTTCACCGCGGAAGCTCCAGTGAAATTCGAGGTTGCATTCGTAGTTGGTTGAGCGGTTTGTGCAGGTGTGGCTGTAGCGGAATTTGTACTGGTACTGGCATTACTTGGTGTTGGGTATTCTTCTCGTCGCGGACAATGAAGTAGACTATGATGTTTCCGGTTGCAACCGACCACCGTACAAGCAGGTCTAGAAAAACAATACTTCGCAACATGTCCTCGCCTACCGCAATTATCACACAACCGCTTTTGTCGCATAAATTGAAGGCGCTCCTGAGCAGGCTTTCGGCGGAATTCCGAGCAGTCCCACAGATTGTGATTAGATAAACAAAAGGCACATCTATTCAATAATTGCTAATTTTTAGTGCCCGAAACCAAAGTTGAATGCGTAGAGAATTTAGTTAGCTTTTGACCGACGGTTTTCTTGCTCTTTTTGCCGACTGCTGTCGAATACGATGACTTGACAATGTTCTCTTTATTGAGCACGAAACATTTGAGATCAACAAAATTAGGTTCACGACCTTCACTCTCTATCGCTGCTGAAAAGCGTAACCATCGCGTTTGTAGTGAAGCGGGTAAACGACGTACAATTTTTGCAATATTCTCAAAACAATTTAAGTCAGAAAAGTAATGTAAATGTTTCAAAGTCGTATTGCACTCTTCTAATTTTTGAGATAAAGAAATTAGTGCGTTTCACAGAGGCGGATTCAGGAGGGGGATGTGGGAAATGCATCCCCCCCACCAGCCATTTTTAACAATGCTTTGGATAAATAAAGTTTTTCTATAATTTCGAACCTCTTCATAACCATGGGTGCAAATCCATGGAGGGATGTATCCCTCCCAATAATCCGGCAGCATCCCCCCCAATATTTTCATGTCCCAAAACTGGGCATCAGCGAACGTGATGATCATTCTTTTGGTCTTCACTTCATTTTGGGCAAAAAATTGGGCATCTAAGAACGTTATGACCTTTTTATTTTGGTCTTCATTTCATTTTGGGCAAAAAATTGGATATCTGCAAACGTGTCAATTTTGCTAAATCATCCCCCCAATATCGAAAAATGGTCGATTTTGCTAAATCATCTCCCCCAATGCTCAACATAGATTTGCACCCCTGTTCATAAAAATAAACCTTAGTCGTCTTAAGTACGCATAATCGAAACTGTGCTTACAAAATGCATCATATTTGATGAAGTTCTCAAAGTTAGGGGCCAAAAATATGAACAAACTGTGTCTGAAAATTGTTCGAAAAGCGCTAAAATGTCCATTACAGTATGCAAATTTTCAAAAATTTTCCGGGGGAGCATGCCCTCGGACCCCCTAGAGTCGTTTTTGTTACTTAAGTTGCTTGAAATTAACTGCCGGGAAAAAACTGAGCTTGAAAAAGTTACGAAATTTGGTGCCCTCTTCCTGAAAAAAATTCTAAATACGCCCCTAACATGAAGAATTTTTAAAGGGCTTATTTACGCCCGTTTCCGGGTCTGAACATCTTTGCATTTAGTTAACATTCGACCTAATTTAAAATCACACCCCCCCAGCAAAACTTTCTGGATTCGCTCCTGGCGTTTGAATCATCATATTTAATGTCGGGTCCATCTAGAAGGGTTTTGATGTAAGCTCTTGCTATTGTGTTCTTTTTGCCAAAATTTTCGTACAAAACTGGCTTGGTCTTTGCAAAACCCTCGGCGGGATTTAAAAGCAAACAATATTCAATCAGAGATTTAGCCTTACCGGTACAATGTTGAATCAAGTAAAGAAGTTTTCTTCTATCATCGGGCTCACTTTGTTCAATTGCGGTCTCGAAAGTAAAGATGAATCGAGAGTAGGTTGTAGGATTGCCGTCGAATTTAAAAAGTTCCAAATTTGGTTTACCCATCGCTTCTTTCATTACGTCAACTACAGTGGTGTAAAGTAACGAAATACTTTTACTTGAGTAGATTACTTGAGCAGTTTTTTTCGGTAACGAGTACTTTTTTGAGTAATTTTTTTTTGGCTACTTTTACGTTTACTTAAGTACTTTTTGTATGAAGTAACTCTACTTGGGTAGTTTTTATTTGAGAAAATTAGAAGTAGTTTACTCTTGTGGCATTTGAGTTACAGTCTCGCCTTGAAATCCCTCGTTGCGCCTAAAATCTGTATTTACACTCCAATTCTCCATTGTTCAACTCCATAACACTCGGTCTCGTCATAGCCATGGAAATTTCACTCCATGCGATAAGAATTACGCTGTCACCTTTGATGCTAAACGTCATGCAAGGAAGCTATAAATACCAATTCTTAAGTCATTGGCTTAACCCAACTCTGAATCGAACCCCAATTCTACCGTTCCAGAAGCAGACGCTCTTTCCAATCGGCCATCTGTGCGGTAATAATTTCTTTTGGTTTACCATTTTGCCACCTTCAAAGCAAGTCCATCATCACCGCATCAGCAAGTGTGTAGTTGACGCTTTAACGTTTGAAAACGCTATACGAGTACTTTTACTTGAGTAGTTTTTAAATGACTACTTTTTTACTTTTACTCAAGTGCTTTTTTCAGTCAATACTTCCTACTTCGAGTAGTTTTGCCGTCAGTAACAATACTCTTACTTAAGTTCTGTTTCAAAATACTTTTTACACCACTGGTCAACTACGGCGTTCATAGATTCTCGGAGTTGTGGGCGTGTCTCTGACGGAATCTGTAACTCGCTGACACGGTCGATGTCATATGAGCCATTGAGCTTTTGAGTTGCCGGCCTGTCGTGAAGTTTTTTTATCGTCTTATCTTTATCGAAACTTTTTTTTCGCGAAGTTTTTTTATCGAAACTACTTTAAATTTTTTATCGTCCTTGTTCTCATAGTAAAGCTATCGATTTTAAGTTGCGTTGAAATAGCCCATGTAAAAATCAATCAATCAAATCCGTAAGCCCAGTGAGATATAGGCAAGTAAACATCCCGGAATCGTATCGAACAAAAAGAAAAACATTTCGGAGGGCGCATTCATTTCACTAGGGCTACACATTGCGCAACTCTGTGCAACATTGCTTAAGCCAAGTTGTACGCACGCTGTTAAAAAATCTATTCAGGTCTTGAGACTTTCTCTTACAGTAGTGCAACCACATCAATGGACGCCTGGACGGTAACGCAAAAAAGACCAGACGAAATTATTGAAAAACTTTTACTCTGAATTGCCTTTCAAAAACAAAAGCATTTGAAAATGGTCGTCTGAAAGACCACTTCTCTTCGGCGTCAAAACATCTTTTCTTTTTGAAAAAAAATCTTTCTATTGCCGGGCTTGACGGGATAGCAGTATTGTATTTTAGAAACAAATCTTTCTAACGATTGCTGCGGAAGATGAAGTTGCGCAGACTTCACCTTTTTCATGATTTTTTTTTTATTACACAAAATTTTGCAAAAGTACCGAGTACGTATGCGCGGATTTATGGGGGGGGGGGGGGCCAGGGGGGCCCCCCGAAATTTCCAAAGTTTTATAAATTTTTACTTGTAAGCAAATGTCATAATTAGTATCAAAATCTAAACTACCTTAAACTAAAATTCAGAAAGGTCGCTTGAGTAGTAGCGTTTTCTATGATCAAAGTCCTTTCTTCTCAACGACTAGGCTGCTATTGTTAGCCTACTTATCACGCTTACATGATAATTCACGTGAAAGTCTGAAATAAATTTATGATAAAAAGATTGCTTGGACTAGGCTACCTATTCGGTGAATCAGTTGAGCGGAAAAGCATAATAATACACATAGTTCGTTTATTTTAGTTTTAAGGTCAGGACCGGCGCCAAGGGGGGGTCTGGCCCCCTCCAATTGACAGGCTTGCCCCCCCCCGATCAACAAGCTTACTCTTTTGAAGACAGGGGCTGCTGTGCTTAATTTAAAACTTTGCCCCCCCCCCCCCCCGGTCTAATAAACGCTTGGCCCTACTAAGTCGACTGCTCTGCCGCCTGCTCTGTGTAAGGTATTGAAGTAGCCTGCTGATATGCCATTATGCTTTGGAAACCTGGAAATTGTAGTTCAGCCCAGTAACCTAATCGTAATACGACGCTGTAAGCCGAGTGTTTAGAGCCGACAAGCCGTATTTCTGCCAATTAAAGTCCTACCTTGTTTTCTTTAACTAGCATGCGTTAACCAAAAGAAGGCAGTTACCCCTTTCCTAGGGCGAAAATTAGCCAAAGATCTAAGAACAAACTAATGAAATTGAACTGTTGGCATGGATTACACTTGCTGTCAACAGCAACACCAACAGTCAACGCCCACTCCATTGACGATTGCAGAAAGAAGAAGCCTTTCATTTTTGAAACGAACCGGCTTTTCTTCGTGCGCAGCTTGTCGCAATTGCTATCATGTTTTTTCTGTTTTGTCCAATTTTCTAATCTAATCTCGAGAGACTTCGATGCGATGGAACAATACCGGTAGTCCCACTTTTCCGATGTGTTTTGCATAAACTGCATTTTTGTCATTGATGCTTCGGTGAAGCACTTAATAAGTAGGAGTTTCCTTAAATGCAGTGTATCTGCAGTAACAGCTCAGAGGGCCGAGTACTATAGAGCGTCTGTCTCTTGAGCTGTAGACTCGGGTTTGATTCCGAGTCGGGTCAAACCTATGACTTTAAAATTGGTATTCACAGCTTCCCTGCTTGACGCTCAGCATTAAGGGACAGTGTGGAGAACAAGCCAGAAAGTTTACTTGTTGCGCCGTTGGGAAAGGCACTTAGCGGGATTCCCCCATCTTGGTGTGGTAGACAGATGACTGGCAACTCCTAAGCGAGCTCGTATAGCGCATTAATCGCTATCTCGTGATAGGAGGATAAATATGCAACTAACTAACTAACTAAACTAAACTATGGTTGCACATAAATTAAAAAAAAAATTGAATCAAATCTTCATTATACTCGTTTCATTACACTCGCTGTAGTACTGAAGCGCGGTAACGAGTGACGGGGGCCGACCCTGCGGCTTGGCGCCTGGGCAACGCCGCTCCAAAGAAACGTCGCAGCGGTGACGAGCCGTTGGCTATAGTGTGTCCGATTTGACTGGCGTGGGGAGAGGAACCCCAAACTGTCTGCATCGATTGCGACATCTTTAACACTGCGCTATAACCGGGCGGTTTGTTGAAAAATTATTAAAATATAAGTGCTAAAAATAAAACATAAATAGGCTACTGCCAAAGAAGACCGAACCCACAAACGATTTAAAGAGGCCCAGGAGCGGAACGGGGACAGGCAAAATTGTTTTTACGTACCGTAACTGCTGTCTCCTGAGCTGCTGAAGTGCTCCGTTTTTCATGCATCCCGATTATGTGTTGAGAAGTATCTGATGATATCGACTCTGTTTTTGACCTTAATCGCATGATCAGAAATTCTTCTCTCGTGCGATTCATTTTAGCTTAAAAATGTTTCGGTAGGGAGGGCAGTGTTCTCTCATGCTTCACTATCTTCACTTTTCACGAAGAGTTATGGGAGACACACCCCCTTTTAGAATGAGTGCATATTAAGTATTTATATGAAGGTTTATAATATTTAGGCGTTGTATTTATATCAATGTTGGTCCTTGAAAAAAATTTTTGGAGGGAAGCAGTTAACTATTTTACTCCCCTGGCTACACCCTGTTTGTGACATAGCGAAAGCTGGCCTACTTTAGTCAGTTAACTTTCCAATGGCCCAAAAATGAGGTAGCCTAAACCAAAATTTTTTCAGTAAAGTTTTAACCTCGGCTTAACATCTTGAGATTTTGTGAAACCTTTCTCCCCTTAACTGAAGCGCAAAGCATCAAGCAAAAGTGAATGAAATAAATTATCTTGGTTGTTTCCTTAGTTAAGGCATTATATAGCCTAATCATGGTTAACTGCAATTGCGTAATAAAAATAATTTAGATTAGAATCGAAACATTACGATCCGATAATCCGATGCACTTTAATATCTCTGAAGTCCGAACTACCGTAATTGTAGTATCCTTACGTCATCACGATATGACGTCACTCAAATTCCTTCCATCGAAAAACCCTGCGTGCGCCACTGCTAGATGGCGGACTTTAATCATAGAATTTTTCCTTCAGCTCCCTAAAAAAGCCTTAACATATTAAATTTTCTGGTTCCCCCCCCCCGACAAAAACTATTTGATCCGCGCCTGCGAGTACCGCCTAAAAATTGAGAAATAAAAGTACCGCCATTGCGGTACCGGTACTTTTTTTCCAAAGTACCAACGGTACCGGTACTAAAAAAGTACCGCGGTACAGCTTAAGTACCGCGGTACTGCCCACCTATGAGCACAGCGTAGCGGAGCGGTTTTCAAAGGACCAATCAAAGAACAGGAAATACCGGTAATATCACTTAGCATTATTTCAATTAGCAATAAAGATAGGAAGGGCGAAGAAAAGACCAAATCTCACAGTTCAGCAAACTACCGCTGAGATAGAGGAAATCGCGGAAATGAAGCATTACGTTAGGCCTTGATCTTTAGCGCACGTGTCAGAAAGGAGAAAAACAGTAAACAACATAGAGAAAACATAACATGAATATCATTCCAAACTTCATCAATCAACGTCTAAAACTTGCCGTAACATGAGACTTTTACAAGTGAAAGCAAACCTCATACGCCACCTCAAATCAAACCAAAAAGCTTACGAAGATCATGGATTAATTCAAAGATACTTAAACTTTCCAGAAGCAGCAGAAAAAATATTGAAAATTGGAGTTTTAAACAAATCTAAATGGAGTTTTTACTTCAGACCATTTATCTTTTCGGATTTGCAGCAAATTTCAGTTCTTTACCACTGCTTCACGTTTCAAGTTTGCACATGCTTCCTTTTTTGAAACGTCTTCATATCTTGTCTATAAAGTTTCGTATTGAATTTAAAATAGCTTTATTAACTCACAAATGTTTGCATGGAAATGCTCCAGCATATTTAAGAAAATTGATATGTCCTCGATTTGCGAGCACTCGTTATTGCATGCGTGTAAATAATAATAAATGGTTACTTCAAACTATGCCACATCCTAGCTTGGTCAAATGTAAATCTACCGGTATGTTTTCCTTAGCTGCTTCAAAAATTTGGAATTCTTTGCCTTTGTCGCTGCGTGAAATTAGCAGCGTTTCGCTTTTCAAAACGCATTTGAAATCTTATTTTTTTAATATTGCTTTTGAGGATGTTGCCAGTATTGAATAACTGTGCTATGTTTTTCTGTAGTAGTGTATTGCTAATGTTGAACAACTGTGCAAATTTTTTTGCAGTAGTACCTGTCATTTATTTATCTTTGATGCTGTTGGGTAGTGATTTTTACCGTTAATTGAATTCTGGTCAACCCCTTCGTCAGATTCATCGAATTGTTGATGAAATCTTAAGGGGGATACAAATTATTATTATTATTATTATTACCGCATTTCCGCGAACGTTTGCGGTAGAAAATCAATTTCGCAAATCTGCAAAAATAAACAGTAGTCCGCAATTTGCGGATTTGCGGTTTTGCGGACTGATTAGCGGAAGTGCCCAGCTCTGCGTTTAAGCAATAAGCAGTGTGGGTCTATAGGTGGTACTGATTAGCAAAGTTATCTAAAAGTGATTTATTGTTGCATTAATTAGGCCTAGTCTGTTAGTAGTTATACTGGTACCAGCCTAACTGCCTTGTGCTAGATTGCCGACATACTGGTAATATTGGTAGGCTATTAGCAATTACCGGTACAAACTTATTGCAAAAGAAGGAAGTTTATTTTAAATGAAATACAGTATGGTATCTTACCGGTACCGTACATGCAGAGGTGGTCAAAGTTCTAGACAGTATTCTAGAACTTTAGTGAAGTGAAAGCATTGTTACTTGAACAGTGGAAGTATGAACTGTATCTGTGTATAAGTACCAGTAGTCAAAACTAAGTACCGGTAGCCTTGTGAAAGAACAAAGTAGGCTAGTTTTAAATTTAAAATTGATTGTTGAATCATTGCTAATGTAATGTCCAAACGATCAGCCACCAGCATACCAGAAGAGCAGCAGCAGATATGAAGTATCGTAAGTCAAAGTGTGTCCTAATTTGTGGTGTTTTATTTCATTTATTTATTGAATTACAACACAATGGTGCTAGGTTAACACTCATGCACACTGATATGCAAGGAAAAAAACGAAATAAAGCAGCAAATATTTAACAAAAAAATAATATCAGTAAACAAGTGAAGCAATCGTGAGTGTGTAAATCATAACGTTTCAATTTGGTTTTAAAGATAGACGGATTAGAAGTGGAAACTACAACATCAGGAAGCCGATTCCAAGTACTAACTATACGGTTAGACTAAAGTAAAATTGACGAAATTTGGTCACGACTGGCATTCATCATTACTTGGTTACGGGTATCTGGGTATTGGTACCGGTACCGGTATGTGTTTTTCAGGAATTAGGTGTGAGATTATTTGATTGTATACCATTTAGTCCTATTTTTGAAATACTGGACTGAATACATGCTTAGTGTTTGAATGAAAAAAGCAGCATCTAGTCAAAGAAGATTAATTGATAATAAAAAGGCACTTTCTTTGGCAACTGCTAAAAAACATCAGCTAAGCTGATAAGTTTAATGCATGGAAGGAAATGGTGGAAAATATAGCATCCAGAAGGTGAGAAAGCTCCTTACCAGCTCTCACAAATGTTTCTTTGATAACTAGCTCGTGATACATGTCATTTACCTATCTAATTTAGAGTGCTCCCTACTGTAGAAAGTAGTGGCAAAGTTTGAAACTTGTAATTTTTTTTGCATTTTTTGTGTTGGTTCATTTTTTGAAATTTGTTGCTTTTTACTCATTAGCTACATTAGACCTACGTAGGCCTATAAATCTTAATATGTTTGCGGTGCGGTGCAGGCACCAGCATCATTACCTCTAAAATTTTGCAGTGTGGTGTGGTTTGCAAACAGGGTTTGCAAACACAGCGCGGTTTGCGAACAGGGTTTTCGTCGTTTGCGCCATCTCTAAGATGAACTCTCAGCTCTGACTTTCGTTTCGGACACTGAGCACAGAGAGTGGTTCCACTGTTAGTAATAATGGTTACATTGTGGCATTAGAGTGTCAGTTTCAGTGTGTTAAAACCCAGATGTCAGGTTTCAGTTTTGGTTTGGTTTCCCAGCTGTTGAAAAATAAGTTTGAGTTTCAGTTTTGCTTACGCACAGCTTTGGTTTCTGGGTTTCAGTTTCGGTTTAGGTTTCATCCAAGAAAGCTCTTATATTTTGAATAGGAATATTATTCAAATGCTCTACTTCTTGGCGTTTTTGTTTTTATTACGATGATAAGAAGCAGCAGCTCAGATGGCCGAGTGAGGAGAGCAATTGCTTCAGAAGTTGTCGACTTGGAAATAATTCCAATGAAATCAAAAACTCAAAAATTAGTATTCTCACAGCTTCTCTATTTGACGCTCAGCGTTAAAGGAACTGCACTAGTAATGTTGGTGATGACAATTTTTATAACCCAAAACCTTAAAAAATTTTGATCAGGTTTTAGTTTCGGTTTTGACGTTCCAAGAAAAAGCGGTTTTGGTTTAAGGTTTAACTCCCGTTGAAGACAGAGAGAAAGAGAGATGTCTGTGTGAAGTGTTGAGAGGCGTTGGTTGTAGGCATTGTAGAGCATGTGTAGACGTAAGAAGGAAGGTCCAAGTTGAAGCTTGTGTAGGGCGTAGGTTGCGAGTTCAGATGACGTCAGATTGCCACCAATGTAGCCAAACGTCAAATAATGATCATTCATATGCAAAGCGCTTCTGGCGCCTGGGCGTTATCTCTTTGACGTTACAATTGATACCTTGTTTCGAGATTTTAAATTTGTGGTACCAACCAGTGTTCTCTCTAGAATGAGAAATTTGAGAAAAATGTGAAATTTTTTCGTCAAATTTTACTGATTTGAAATCAGAAATTAATATTATATGTAAAATGCAAAACTGAAAAACTTAATAGAAAAACTTGAATATTTTAATGCAAGGCTGAAGCTTGAGGAAAAGCAAATTTAATGCAAAAAAATTGTAAAAGGGGTCCTCAAAGTAGTGAAATCTTAGGGCAAAAAATTCAATGAATTAATCATTTGGGCAAATTCGCACTAGTCAAAATCCTAGAGGGAACACTAGTACCAACTAATGTAGCTGAAGCGAGCGAGCATTGCTACACTGTACCTGGCCACTGTTAATACATGCTTCATGCAGTTACTGGTATGCTAGTCACTTAGTCAGCTTATTGGTGCCTGGCACTGTTCCCTCTAGACCAGGGATTCTTAACCTTTTTTGTATTTTTTACCCCTTGCAGATTGAAAAAAGTATCACTTACCCCCAGTGTAACACTTTCACCTTTTTAATACTAAAAATTGAAGTTTGTTTTCGTTTATACTTCAGAAAATTTACCCCCTCGTTAGGCAAAATTTACCCCCAGTTAAGAACCCCTGCTCTAAACTCTATCTGTTTATCATGCAAAATTTACTGGATAAAAATTGAAAAATTTTGGCAAAATTGTCCAACTTTTTTAAGTTTTCTGACTGGAATGGTGATTTTTGTCTGATTTTAAATGAAAGTGTTCAACTTTTTTACATTGTGAAAACTCAACTTTGAGGCAAAAATTGGATCAAACTTTCTTTAAACCCTCTAAAACTTTTAAGCAAATTTTTTATTAAAATATGAAAATATTTGGGCAAACTCGCCCTCTCTAAAATCTTAATAATAATAAGTAATCTGTAAACCCTAAAGCTGTTAAGGAGAGATAACACATCAACACCTAACTAACAGACTAAAGGGCACTTAGAAGCGAAAATCAACTGAAGACAAAAATTTCACAAGTGAATCAAGATGAGCTAACGATCTTACACAGTGAGGTATAAAATGCAAATATATGGATACAGAAAACTCAGCAACATATACAAACAATCAGATACCTGGTAGGCTATATCAGAAAGCTAATTCAAAATAATAAGATTTTAATTTATATACTTTTAAACTGTGCGATACTGTCAGCTTTTTTAATATACACTTAATGGTAAACTGTTCCAGACAGTGGCTGAAGAGTATGAAAAGGCTGATATAGTTAACATAATTTGGTTCAAGCGTTCTTTTAATCAGGAAGCTATCGCAATTGTTCCTAAAATGATGCACACTAAAGGGTTTTCGAGAATAACCAATAGTTGAAGATAAGAGCTCAATTCTTTGAACATTTGAAAACTAATAGGGCAATTTTAAATTTAACTCTGAAATTAATAGGCAGAATATGCAAAGATTTTAAGAACGGTAACAAATGTCAACGATGCTGAGAAAATTTAAAACTAAAAATAAACCAAACAGCAGCATATAACACTTACGTGAGCTTGTTTAGGCTAGTAGATATTCGGGTAAACCATACAACAAAGCATTACAGTACTCTAAATGCGAAAGTATTATTGAATAAATGAACTAATTAAATCTTGAGTTTCATGGACAGTTTAGAAGCAATTCTACCAAGGTTCTTCAAATTACAATAACATACACTTACAACATTGTTTATATGATTTACATGACTGAATTTGTCATCGATCAGTGCACCCAAACTTTTAACAGACAAAGAAGAAGAAAGTTTTGATTATCCCTAAAATTAAGTCCATGAATTACTTCAGTGCTGTTTTTATGAAATGGTGCAAATTCAACAAAGTTAAGTTTTAAGCTCATTGAATAATGGTGAACAATGGTGCCTGGTTATTGCCACAGCAACATGGACTAGTGGCACTGCGCACAAGATACAGATCCCCTTTGTAATGGTTCAATGCTGGAGCCAACTGCATTTAGCATATATACCTAGTATACCGGGGTGCTGTTGACTCGAAGAGTGCAAGCTCACTTCGCAGTTTCCCTCAATTAGTCTACCAGTTACTGTTGAATTTTCTGTTCAATTTATTTTGAAAATAGAAAGTGGCTATTTTTACGGACCCATAACATTAGTTTCGATGGTCTATTTTATTACTTCGTGACGCTCGCATAGAACTGGGAGAGCGCAATGGGATAATACAAAAACCTAGCGCTTATTTGTACTGGCTTGTACAAATAGCCCCTGCCTTGAAAATATCCTCAGATATTTACTGCTAGTCTATCTACCAGTATTCATCAGTATCATACACATTTGACTGTTTGACCACGGAAAATATAACTCTCTATGCTCTGAAAACTATTGATAGTGTAGTCTGGCACGTTCTTGTAATTATAGTAATTGCTCTGAAATGCATCATCCATTGCTCAACCTGTAACACTGCCAATTTAATATTAAGATTTTTTTGGGCAATTTATTGCCTTAGAAAACATTATCATCTACAGTCTAGCTCAACTCAAATAGCATTTTTTATATTTTCTGGTTACTATTCAAAGTATTTTGTTTTGCTGCATTATTACACCATTTTTAGTGATGTTTATATTGTTTAACTTTTGCCTGTTTTTGAGCCTGCAATTGACCTAATTACTCCATCCACATGTCCACTGTGGAATGGTAAATTTTTAATGTCATATTCACTTTTCTTATTATGACATCAAAAATTTGTTTATGATGCAAAAAGCTCGTGGACTATTGGCCGACTAGAACTAGACTTGTGGACAGGGCAATTGTGAAACTGTACGTTAAATTATGTTATGCTACTTGTTTTGTAGAGCATTGCAGTTGTTTTGTTTAATTCACGTCAACATCTTAGGAGCTAAATTGTTGTTGAAATCATTTCATTATGGCTTCATCTAGAAAGCCTGACACTGTTGCAAAGAATGATAAAAGTGCCAGATCATATAGCACATTTTTCTTGGAATATTCTTTGATGGCCGAATACAATCTGTTGAGGAAACAAAATCTCCCTGGTGTTTACATCTTGCCATCAGCCAGAACTCCTCTGCTCTGGTTTGGTGTGATTTTTGTGAGGCAAGGACTCTATCAATCTGGCATCTTTAAGTTTTGTGTTGTTATTCCTGAGAGTTATCCTGACAGTGAATGCCCCAAAATTGTTTTTGACCATGCCCCGTTCCATCCTTTGATCAACCCTCAAACTGGCGAGCTTGATGTGCAACGAGCTTTTCCAGCGTGGAAGCGCAACGTTAACCACATATGGAATGTTTTGCTTTACACAAGACGAATATTTTATAAGATCGATGTTCGTTCTCCTCTTAATCCAGAAGCTGCCGTGCTTTATGAAAGCGAATTAACGCGATATAAATCCTCTGTGATAAAGAGTATTGAAGTGAACAGAAATCACTTGTTTGACAAAGCTCGCACCAACGACCCTCATGAAATCTACTTTGCAATGGCTAACAATGAAGTTACCAATCAAAGAAAAACATTAATGACCAACTCAGTAAAAGACTCTCAAAATGAAAATAACATTTCTGGTTTATCATGGGTTGCTCATGGCTCGTCGATGCCATTTAGCAAAAACTACAAAGTTGTTTAACTACTCATATAAAACAACGTCCCACCCACTTCCATATTTTTTTATGAAAAGTTTTAGTATAAAATATTACAGTGCATTTTGTTAACCTGATTCTCTTGGCCCTATCGTCACCTTATGTCGAAATCAAAGATTACGTAAATCATAAAAATAATTCTGATTTTAAAATGCTGCGTTCAATAGGCAGCAGTTGCAACATAACATAAATTCTAGACTAAAAAAATTTGTTGAACCGCTTGTGTACTTGCAATATTTTCGCTAAATGAACCCATTTATGACGTTTTTGTCTTGTTTTTGGTGATATTGTACTTATATTTTTTGCTAGTTAACCATGAATGGAGTATCCTAACTTTTAATAAACATTTTCTACGGTTTGGTGAGTTTATTTACTCCACGATAAAAAGAAATTGTAAGAAGTACTTTAAATTTTTTTCACTTGATTCACATAGCACTTCTGACGTTTTGTAGAGTTTTTGGTGCCAGCTGCAAAAACATTGGTGCATTTTCATGTTCGAAACACTTTCAATGGCTTCTGCACAATTTTTTCTTGATTTCTGCTGAAACTTCACCAACTATGCAATGGATCCCTGCATTACAAATTTTGTTTCTAGTTTGGTTTTTCGTTTTAAGCACCGGGAATGGGGAACTGGCATGGTGGTGCGGGCCACATTAATTGCATATTTCGAGCGGGTTGAAGCATCTTCAAATTTTCAAATCCGCTCAAAATACCCATGTTTCATTGCACATTTATCATATTGTTATTACAAAATTAGAAAACTACTTGACGCATTTTACGTCGCAAATACAGCGAACGATCGAATGTTCTAACGTACGCCTCACTAAAAAACTGAGCGGGGCGCAGGTTCCCACCCCGTACATTGTCAGCTGGGCAAGTTTGCCAGATCACGCACACAATGTTGTGACGTATCTGTTTAAGGTCCGTTTCGGGATGCGGCGTGTTTGCGGCGCAATATTTGGCGCCTGTCTGCACGTCAACCTTGTATGCTTTATCGTTACCGGCGCGTTTTGCTGTTTTGAGAATCTATCTTGATGTTTTTGGATGTAAAGTGTTTGAAAAAAGATAGACAATTTCGATTTTTAACATCTAACTGATTTTGAGGTAACGCAAAATCAAAGAATTGTATCTTAAATTAAAAGGTTTTTACTAAATTCATCGAATTTTCGTTAGGCTGGCAATATGTTCTAGAATTGATTTAGCTATGAATTTTTGAAGCTGTTTTTTTTTGGGGGGGGGGGTGTAATTTGTGTCTTGTTCATGCGTTAACAGTATCCTTGCGATTTACTGCTATTGTCTGTTCACTTTGTGAAGTGCACCTACACCAGTTGTAATGTTTTTAAGCAAGGGATGGGGATACGGCAAAACAAGGCTGCCGCACCGATTGTGTGATATTTTCGGCGGGCCACATTTTTTTACCGAAAAAGAACAAAATTTTACGTCGCAAATTTAGTAAACATTGATGGTGAGTTATTTAGTACGGTTTTTCTACCACAAATATAGGATGTAGTTGAATGTAATGCAGTTTTTAAGAAAGATTTGTTTATTATTCTTACTCTAACAAAGTTCTAACGCGGGCCACATTCAAACTCAACCGGGCGGGAGATTTCCCACCCCTGTTTTGTCAAAATTATTCGCTGTCGAGGTTTGGATTGGAGCTTATTGTTTGTGTGTGATCAAACTAATCCCATACGATTGCAAGCAGATCTAAATGTCAACCAGAATTGTTGCTTCATGTTTATTAAGATGGTATTGTACTGTATATTGATTTTTCAGTGAATTACGTATCTCGATTTCAACCTTACAGCTTTTAAGTGGTGGTAACTATTTAGAGAAGCTAGCTAGCGGCAAGACTACATCAGCAGTGACTACTTTTTTTTCTAAAATGAACTACATGTTATTTAAAGCCTTTCGGTAAACAGTAAGCGGCCGTATATTATAGGTTGTATAGAGATGGGCGCTTTGCTCAAATTCTGAGTGAAACGATACCGATACAGGGTCCGTTAAATTGTGAAGCCAATGGAACGGTTCGTAAATGTGACAACTCTGCTGTGAGGACCTTTTATGTTACGTGTTGTTTCGAATACTGAAGCAGCAAAATGGTTATTGGTTACCGGTTTATGTGGTGCACTGAACCGCTACTCTCTGCATAGTCAGATAAGAGATAGAAAAGCGTTTTTTTTATTATCATGTCGGTATAAAAAAAATAATAACTAGGCAAGTTTGCTTCTCAATATCATCCATTTAGCACCTTTGCTATAGCGACCTCGTGACATGCTTTGAGGCTAATTGGCTTGCACATTCTTGATGGAATTCATCTTTCCATTTTCACGAGTTGTTTTTCCACGACGGTCTCTGTTTGTTGTCCACGTCATTAAGTTGATCTTGATATTCAGTGTAAAGCCGCTGGAAACTTAAATTCGACCCAATCACTGGCAAAATATCTCGTTGTAATAAAGTCCGCTTGTGCATTCCCTGAAACGCAAAAGATTTTCAATAAAAATTCGACCGGTTGGTTGGCGTAGGGATTAAAAGACCTCGCTATCGGCGCGGGAGATCTTGGATTCGATTCCCGGGCCGGTCATATCGGAGAGTGTCGTCAACAGCTCGCCACGACGTTTCTTCGGAGCTGTGTTGTCCAGATGCTTAGCCGCAGAGATGGACCCCGCAACTCGTTTCATCCTTCGGCGAATACCGCGAGTTACAATGAAGGTTTGCTTTTTTTGACGACGCAATGCTAAGTGTTTTCACATGTTTGTTACCATGATGTGTGGTTTCCATAACGATGGTTTGCTGCTGACGTGTCCATGACGTAGGTTTGGCGGACCAATCAGATCGTCGCAAACTTCACGAAGACGAAGTTCAAGTTTTTCTTGCACCAAATACCTGCGACGAGATTCATCAAAGTTATTTACGAAAAAAATGTTCCAAGTAAACACAAATAACGTATGATATTGATGGTGCTAGGTGCAAAACTGCTAAGCTACGTTATTTCTGTCGCATCCTGCTTGTTTGCTGTTCACCGACCACAAAAAGCTTTGCTACATTTACGTACATAATAAAGTTGGCGTGGTGGTCGAAGACACCGCTAGCAGTCCGGAACGTCAGGGGTTCGATTTCCTGGTCGGTTAAATCGGACACGGTGTCGCCAACGACTCGCCGCGGCTGCGATATATTCTCGTAACTGTCGCCCAGGCACCAAGCCGTCCAACTCGTTACACGCTTCGGCGTAAAACCGCGGGTACAATGAAGATTTCGATTTGACTTCGATTAAGAACGCGAGCCTGACCTCACATATGCGAGCAGCCATTTCCTGTATTCTGATAGAGATTGCAATGCGAGACTTGAAGCTACTTTCTGTTCCAGTAATGCCAGAGTTGCGTTTCGTTGCACGGCCGGGGAAGCGTGGAATGCCCGGGCCGCGTGGGCACCAGTCCTGTGATAGAAGAAAAAACATCGTCATTCGTCAATCTAGAAAAATCCTTATTTTTTATGAAGTAATCTGAAGATTAGCTTGTTTTATGAAGTAACGTGAGGATTAGCTTGAAAACCAAGATCCAGTTCAAATTTCCCACACATCCAGAATCGTTATAACGATAAAGGCCAAAGGATTGCTGGATAAACTAGTGGTGCTTAACATTTTCAGTCACTGGGACTTGTATACTTAAAAAGATATTGGCTTGAGAAGCCTTTATCCGCGCAACCTGCAAAGGATATATTGAAAAAAGAAACAATAAAAGGCCAGGCACCACGGATTTCCACTGAGGGCCCTGGGGAAGGACTATCATGTTAAATGAATCGTAGCTGCTCAACGGGATTGTCGATAAACAACCACTTGATAATTTTGTTGTCAGTGTAAGGAAAAAGCGAAGTGCCACGCATGGTAAGGGACAGGTCCATACTTACTCGGTCCACATGCAGTGGCGGATCCAGTGGGGGATGCATCACCCCACCAGCCATGTTCAACAATAGCTTGGATAAATAAAATTTTTCCATAACTTCGAACCTCTTCCTAACAATAAGCCTTAATCGCTTAAAGCACGCATAATCGAAACTGCGAACAAAATGCAACATATTTGGTGAAGCACTCAAAGTTGAGGGCCAAAAATATGAACTTCGCCTGAAAATTGTTCAAAAAGTGCTAAAATGGCCAATACAGTATGCAAATTTCCAAAATTTATCCGGGAGAGCATGCCCGGTACCCCCCTAGAGTCGTTTTTGTTACTTAAGTTGCTTAAAATTAACTCTGCCGGAAAAAACTACGCTTGAAAAAGTGACGAGAATTGGTACCCCCTCTTTGAAAAAAATTCTGAATACACCTCTGACACGAAACATTATTAAAGGGCTTATTGACGCCCGTTTACGGGTCTAAACGTCTTTGTATTTAGCAAACATTCAACTCAAATTTAAAATCACATCCCCCCCACTAAAACTTTCTGGATCCGCCCCTGTCCACAAGTCCAATTTTAGTAAGCTTTAGGCCCCACGGTTCATGGTCCCAATATCTGAATCATAATCAATTTCTTGATGTCATAATTACTTTTTTTTAACTATGACATCAAAAACATTAATTACAGATGCAAAAACAAAAACCGTGGGCCTAAAGCTCACTAAAACTGGGCATGTGGACAGAGTACGTAATTTTTCCTGTCCTGAAACCAATTCCCAAATTGGATGGTTTTGGAGCCCAAATTGGCTGTATGATTTCAGGTTATCAGGCTGAGCTTTCTAAGCAATGAATTTAATCCAACTAACCCGTTGTGGAGCTTCTTGTTCAAAACTGAGAAAATTTCTTTTTCGTGTGACGTCATGCTCGCGTCATTGAGCGTAGTTGAAACGACATTTTCGGCGAAGTGTTCCACTGCACTGTGTGCGGATCCAACAACCATCCTGTAAAATCAAAATTAAGCTAAACAAACAACAGAGGTTATTCTCAAATTTTATTGAACTGAACATTGAAACAGATCGATGAAAGGCTGCGAAGTGAGTTTGCACTCTTCGAATGAGCAGCCATCCGGTTATATGTCAAATGCTATCGGCCACAGCCCAGAATCGAACCAATCCGTATCATGCGCGATTGCGCGGCGTACCGCCACGCCATGTCGCTATTTCATCATGAGTAAAGTTAACCAACAAGCAGCATCTATGAAGATCTTTCAACAATATGGACCAAATTAAATCATTTATTTATCACGAAAAATAACGGTGGGACTGAAGGCGTTGAAAATTTCTAGATGGAGGCTGCTCGAAATTGCCCGAAATGTATCGATTCCCGGGCCAGTCAAATTCGACACAGTGTCGCCAGCGCTGCGACGTTTCCTCGGAGCTGTGTTGCCCAGGTGGAAAATCGCAGGGAGATGGAACGCGCCACTCGTTTTGGCGCTGTGCTTTTTTAAATCTAACAAAAACGGTGCGTGAAACAAAAAGTAAATTTCTCGATGGAAAATAGTCGAAACGAAACATTTAAACACAGAAAAGAAGTTTCTACCGACGCAGCATCTCACCAGGATGAAAGATCAACGTTAAATGTGTAGCTTTTACCATTGTGGAGCGATATAACGGGGAATCCCCGCTCAGTGAGGGAGCACTGATGAAGGAGATCGAGTGGCTTGTCCTTGGTCGTCTCAGGTAAGAGGTGGAGGAATGATCGGTGGTCGACAAGCACTTTACTGTTCTTCGTATCCCTGGTAAAAAATTCGCACTCCTAGTATACCAAAACTAGCCTAGAAAGAGCTGGTTGGCGGAGTGATTGAAAAATGACTGCTATCGGCATGGAAGAACTCGAGTTTGATTCCCGGGCAGGTTAAATCTGATATAGTGTTACCATTGGTTCGCTACCGCTGCGACATTTCGGAGCTGTGTTGGCCAGGCGCTAAGCTACGAAGATGAATCCCGCCACAATACGTTACACGCTTCGGTGTAATAGCGCGAGTATGACGGAGATACGATTTAATTGTAGCTTAGGTTTTCACGCTAGTGAATCACATACATCATGGAAGAAGACCTAGCTGAACATCGAACCTACGAAACCAGTTCCAGAGTCCAACCCACCAACCACTCCGCTTTTTTGCACTTACCAAACGGTCATATTGCACGTTGAATCTACCGCCATCACGTGGTGGCCCCTACAATGCAGTCGCGCGGCCGCCGAGCCCACTGAACCGAAACAGAGCGGCGGAAGCAATCTTCTGCCGGAAGTGATGGAATAAACATGAATTGTGTGATCCAAACACGAACAACAAACCAAAAACCTAAACAATGACATGATTATTGGCCAGTTGGAACCGGAGATATTGACGCCATACTTGCTGGCGCGTAGCAAGTTGACGGGGGAAGATAGGACGGTGAACCAGAGTTGTTGTTCGTCACCGACACATGATATCTTGTGCAGAGCACCCGCAACCGGTTTGTTGTCAGAATTCAGTTCATTTTCAGTGATAATTGAAGACTCAGAGTTGGCAGGAGACTGAAACACATAATGAAATGTTGATTTGAGTTTGTGTGCAGCGAGGATACAATGTCACCACGAAGCAAGAGCATAAGAATTGTAGTAACGCTAATCACTCAAAAACCGAATACGAGACGAAAATAACTTAAGAAACATGAAGCCAAAACTGTCACTTTAAATGCTTTTGAAAAAGCAGAAAACATAAACTACAACTAGGTTACTACTCCGCTTCCCACTTGCGCCAGTCAACCTGCTTCGGTAACCTTGACCAACAATCTTCTGCTGGTGGTGCGACCATGCCCATACGCGTTAATTTTTTCGTGAAAAAGGCAAGAAGCAGGGAAGCGAAAATTTTTACTAGGACTTTGCTTTCTATATCTCAAAAAATAACTTTTCAAGGTAGCAGTAGCATCGTCGCTGACCACACGGCCAATCGGCCATAGTTTTCTTTTCGCTTTATATATAGCGTGATCGTAAAATTGCGATAAAACAATACTACGATTTTGAAATGTTATATTTCGGAACTGATTTAGTTACTGCGCAATGCGCAGGCATTAAACTATAATGTATTGTAGCCATAAAACACCGCGGAAGCCAGGCATATGTCCACCCCCTTCGGTGTTAGACCCGTGGGGGCGCCGCCCCCGTCCGTTTGGATCGATGCCCATGATTATGCCCACTCTTGTTTTAATTCTTCTTCTCCTACGTGCAATCCTGCTTGCCATAACGTTAATCGCTTCCTTGCTTCTTTTATCGTAGCGTTGTTATATTTCATCTTATTGTATCTCCATGGTATTGATGATACCAAAATAAAACACACTACTACTACTGCAGCAGGCTACTTACTTGGATAGAAATTTTTCTGACAAGTTTAGGAGTCGGCAGGATTGCGATCGCGTTTTTAACGAGATGAGATGGCGCCTTCACTGCGCTGGTTGCCTGGAAAAAACAAGATTGAAACAAATAAACAAGTCGCAAACACAAAAGGTCAACCCAAACATCAGACTGACTCGGTGAAAATTTAGCTAGCTGCGGTAGCTTGGAACTATTAATAATGCAAAACTTCTACCAACGATAACCATAGGCAATCAAAAGACGTCGAATTGACGATATCGGAGAGAGGATACTACCCAGCGATTATATGACGAAAAGCACAAATTTCGACGCAAACCACCTCGACGCACATAATTAGAATTCGATGCGACATTAACTCTACAAAAACAATTTAATCTTCATTATAATCGTGGTATTACGCCGAAGCGTGTAACGAGTGGCGAGATCCATCTCCGTAGCTTAGCACCAGGGGAACAAAACTTCGAAAAAAACGTCGCAGCGGTGGCGAGCGGTTGGCGACATTGAGTCAGATTTGACCGACTAGGAAATTGAACCCGGAACCTCCCGCGCCGACAGCGATATTTAACCACTGTCTAACAACTCGCCAAAAACCATGACCCCTTAAATTTAAATAGGTTGCTCAATTGCAGTTTAAACCTACCAAAAGTTGGCTAATTTCAAAGCAAACATCTGGCACTAAAATAAGTCGCGTCTAACTTCGTGCGCCAAAATCGTTTCAACAATCTTGCCTCTTTTTCAATCGATGAAACTGGAGCAACATTTTTGTGCGGTGACATCCGGGAAGCTTGTGACATCCGGGTGTGTTCTTTGCGGATTTGTTTATGCTTTTTCTTGGCAGGAGAACTCGTCTCTCCTTGCTTCCGCTTCAAACTAAGAGGGGGGCGGCCTACGCGACGGGGCATCGTTGAGAGAGGTTCTTCGTCACCAGATGACGCTACAGAGGTGGGGGGGCGGGGAGGGTCCTTAGCGGGAGTTCTAAATATTGCAAACAAAACATTAAAAACACAAATTCAGCTCAGAAGGGACAACTCGTCACTACGCAACCATTTACTGAACTTAGTGATAAATAAAAAAAATCAAATCTTCATTACACTCGCGTTACTTCGCCGAAACGTGTAACGAGCCCCATCTTTGACCGGCGCGGGAATGGATCCTCGGATCTCTCGCACCGGTAGCGGTGACTCTAACCACTATGTCAGCCGGCTCTTGCGTGATAAGCAAAGGCATTAAACCTTCATTATACTCGCGTTATTACGTCGAAGTCTGTAACGAGTGGCGGGTTCATCTCCATGACTTAGGGCCTGGGTAACATAGCTCCGAAGAAACATTGCAGCAGTGGCGACTGTTGGCGAGACTGTGCCCGACTTGACCGCCTTGGAATCGAACCCAAAACCTCCCGCGCTGACAGCAATGCACCCAGCCAATTGGCGAACCATCCGCTATTAGCAACAATATTATCGATGAAAAGAGAGGATTCTGGTACACGGATGCTAAATAGAAACAAGATTTAACTCAAGCAAATATTGTGGTAAAACTAAGCCACTCACACTTGAGCTGGTTTTTCAATTAGTTTATCTTTCTTTTCTTCATTTGTCTTGTTGTTTTCTGATGTTACTTTAGTTTTTTCGCATAAACGAATATCAAGTACAGCTTTTTTCTGCAAAATTTTTGGAGTAAATCAAAAATGATTTGTAAGCCAGTACTAGCATGCACTGCAGACGAAATGGATAATGACGTAGCCAATTTGCGAAAATGTCTATGCGGTTATCCGATACATGCATTTAAGCAATAGGACTTGGTTTGAGATTTCAGATGGCTGTGCAGTTAAGTAACTTTGGTGTTAAGCCGC
Source organism: Trididemnum miniatum (assembly GCA_964006365.1). Lineage (NCBI taxonomy): Eukaryota > Metazoa > Chordata > Ascidiacea > Aplousobranchia > Didemnidae > Trididemnum > Trididemnum miniatum. Next base: position 2,113,912 of record OZ023231.1, on the reverse strand, counting down.
ATGCAATGCAGCATTCGTAGATCATAGCAACATATCATCAGATTCATCACGTTGAATATGCACTACGAAAAGCTGCGATTGTACATAAATGCAGACTGGCATCGTACTTGTCCAGCATGGGGATTTATATATGGCCAAGCGGTACCGCGCGAAGGTGACAGATCCTACGTGACGAGTTCGATTCACGGCTGGAGCTGATCGCATTTGACATCTACTGGAAGTTGCTTCTGACTCAAAGAGCGCAAGCTCACTTCGCAGTCTTCATCAATTTGTTTTCTGTTCAATTAGAAAATAACCTCAGTCATTAATCTTGCTTTTCCAACAAGATTCGTACTGAAATTACCAAGTAATAACAATTCGTCTATATATACACGAGATGGGAATCGATGTAAGGCTTTGCAATCGCGTCTCCTCACAATGATTAGTTAAAAAATCCAATCTTCATTACACTCGCGATATTACGCCTAAGGAGTCGCAGAATCCAACTCCCCGGCTGAGTTTGGGTGACACTGTGTTGATCTGACCGGGCGCGGCATCGAACTTACGACCTCCCGCACCGATAGCGAGGTCTCTAACCACTGCACCAAGCAGCTGGTCAGTTATCATATTGGCTGCACGTTTTCATTTGACAAGTATTGCTTGCTGCTCAATAAACTCGCTTCATAGCTTCTCAATTCACCAAACCTTTGCAGCAAGTAAGTCGAAATCTAAACATTCTCATAAATATAACTGATATTCTCCAAAAATATTATTAATCACTTTCAGTTGAAAATGATGAGATGAAAAACTCGTCAACTAACATCAACGGCTATCCTATCATCGCAGAGCTGAGTATAACAGCCAACACTCACCAAGTCACGAGCTGTGTCGATTTGTTTCAGCGAAGATTCTGCGCCGTTTTCTGTCGTGCCTGAAAAAAATCAAATATAATCAGCACTTCGGGTCAATAAGGTTCAACTCGGCTGTAAATCTCGAGGCTGGGTTCGATTCGCGGCTGAATAAGGATAAGAGATACGGTTGAAATCCACGGCTGCAGGCGTTTTGACGCAGGCCTATAATAGTACGAACTTTGCAACAGCTTATGTTGTGACGTGTTGATCAAAAAATCAAATCTTCATTATACTCGTGGTATTACGCCGAAGCGCGTAACAAGTGGCGGGCTCTGTCTTCGTGGCCCAGCGCCTGGGCAACACAGCTACGAAGAAACATCGTAGCGGTGACGACACCGTATCCGATCTGACCGTGCCGGGAATTGAACCAGAAAGGTCAAGCGCCGATGGCGATGTTACCACTACGTTATGTGCATCATGTCCACAATGCAAGCATTAGTATGCCAAATCGTATCGCCGAACGGCAAAATTAATAGTGAAAACCTCAATATTCACCCTTTTTCTCGCGAACGGTAGCAGCGGTTCCAGCGACTTTATCGCCAGTTTCTGGAGGTGCAATCGCTTTTTCAATAGAACTTTTTGCTTGTTCTGCCACACTGGCTTCCACCTGTGCAAAAAATAACGTTTAACCCCAACACCACTCGCCACTGATGTAGCACAGACATCCGAACATAATCCAAAATAATCCGGTTTTACTAGCATAGTAACGGGCTCATCTCCACGGCTTAGCGCCAGGTCAGTACAACTCAGAAGAAACGCGGCAGTGGTGGCGAACCGTTGGTGACACGGTGAGTTTAACGACCAGTTTAACCGGCCCGGGAACCAAACCCCAGACCTCCCACACAGTTAGCTGTGTGTGTATTTGTGTAACCATTAAGGTGCTATCACTATCCCATCCGTTGGATGTGATGTCATAATAAAATAAAGCTGCCCTATGTCCCAACGTCTCAGTGAGTGTGATCGCACCTTTATGCCAGCTGGCAGTTTTGTCAAATAAGTTTTGACAGTAAAAAAAGGGGCAAATAGTTTGTCAACGGACAACCAAACCACTCGTACAAATCGCTTCAACTTACAGCACTGTTCGATTTCGCGGGAGATACGTCAGCACGAGAGGATGAGTCAGCACCTATTTGATCAGAAGATTTCAACAAACTGGAACCAATCTTTCCGAAAGTTGTGCTCGAACCGAACGGTCGAGGTACTCCGCTGCAAGGACAATATTATGACATCACAAGTGATTAATTGTGATTATCTTGGATCACGAAAGACCACACAAACGATTTTCACATTCAACTTTTTGAAAGTAAAAACTCACCGGGACATTATTCAAAAATGTATTTAGGTGCATATTTATCCTTCTTTTACGAGAAAGCGATCAAAGCGCTATAACGAGCTCGCTTAGGAGTTGCCGGCCATCTGTCTACCACTCCAAGATGGAAAACCCTTTTAAGTGCCTTTACCAAAGGCACAACAAGTGAACTTGCCGGCTTGTTTTCCACACTGTCTCTTTAATGTTGAGCGTCAAGCAAAGAAGCTGTGAATAATTATTTTAAAGTTATTGGTTTGACCCGACTTGGAATCAAATCAGGCTACAACTACAGAAGCAGACGCTCTACCCATTTGGTCATCCGAGCTGCTAACTGAAACTAAGCAACCAGCTGCCTAGTTCAACCTATAACGCGATAAAACTACTCAGATTTGAGAACGCGAGACCGAAAAAATAAACATCCTGTTCGGGAATGCAATCTGAAACCTTGCAATTACCAAAAAAATAATAACGTTGATGGGACTTCATCAAGATAAATGAAGTAATAGGCCTAGTACCACAACTATCACATACCCGAGAGCTTCTTGAGGAGCCACAAACACTGGGATAATTCGTCGCTTGCCCGTTTTTGTCCTGGTTTCAATTTGCTTTGTCTGAATTCCACAAAAATCAAATCTTCATTATCCTCGCGGAATTACGCCGAAGCGTGGAACGAGTGGCTCTGCGGCTTAGCACCTGGGCAACACTACTACGACGAAATGCCCCAGCGGTGGCGAGCCGTTGGCGATGCTGTGTGCGATTTGACCGTCTTTTGCACCACTAACGGCATCTTTACCACTACGTTAACTGCCTGGTCACGCAAGTAGATCGGTGGAAATGGTTACGAACCATTCAGTACTTGTTTGTTAATTTTACGTAATATTTTGCTTGCTGCGTTCGTAGTAAACACATTTAAGCAACAGACACCACAAAATTTTACAGTAAAACCATTCATTTCAACTAAACATAATTCTAATATACTTACCGGGTACACAAGCGGAGCTGTAGGTTCTTTAGGCAAGCCGTTACCGGCTGCAAATTCATTCTTTTTTTCTTGCATTGCCAACATAGCAGGGTTTTCAATTACCAGAGGTTGAGACACCAGAGCAGATGATTTGCCATACGTGTCTTTATGCAACTTGTTCTAAAAAATTATACTTTACAATATTCCCACTTTGCATTTTCTTTTCATTTCTTATTACACTTGCGGTATTACGTCGAAGCGTGTAACGAGTGGAAAAACCATCTCCGCAGCTTAGCTCCTGGGGAACATAGCTCCAACGAAACGTCGCACCAGTTGAGAACACTGTGTCTATTTTGACCGGCTCGGGAATCGAAACTGTGCCCTGACGCGCGATAGCGATGTCCTTAGCCACTGCGCGAATCATGCATACTACAAGTTACTACTGCAAGAACTTCATGATTACCTTTTCTTCTTGAGATAAGGTTTGTCCGATCTCTTCCTGAGTGAATTGAACATAAGCGACTGTTCCGTCCCATGAACAACACAAGAGAAAGTAACCGCTGAAAGACCTGGGACAATTTGTATATCAATACCAAACAGCATTGCCTGAATTTAATTCTCTTTTGTATTTGTTTACACATTTATCCTCCTATCACGAGAAAGGAATCGAAGCGCTATAGCAGCTCGCTTAGGAGTTGCCGGCCATCTGTCTAGCATACCAAGATAAGGAATCCCGCCAAGTGTCTTTCCCTACTTACCACGTAACATCCATGATGGAGTTCTCGAACAAGTCATGAATAACCACTAGAGGTCGACGCAGAGAAGTGAGCCAGATAGAGAGAGAGCGATCTCGACTTCCTACGGCACAGCACGTGTAAGGTAGTGTTTTCGATTTGTCATCGCTTGAAGATTTCGATTTTGAAAATACGCAACCGTTAAACCTGAATGAAAATAATCACTGCCATCATCACGAAAATTGCTTCGCTCGCGAAACAAAATCAAAGCATATCTTCATTCATTCATCCTTCAGCATCCACCCGGTGTATATATTAAACGAAATCGGCTCCAACCACGAATCGAACCCGTCACGTAGGATTGGCAACCTCGGCGTTGTACGGTTAGGTCATGTCGCTGACCAGTAAATTTACGCGTACAAAATCAACGCTAGAGTGCTCTTTTCATAGCATCTAGCTAGCTACCTTGTGCATGTAATTGCTTTCCTGTGACCAACGAAATCCATTTCTGTTTTCCAGCCAGTACGTTCAATGATCTGCGCCGTGGGACCAGAGTTGTTCATCGCATGAGCAGAAACAAGGTATCCGCCATCAGGAGACCAGCTCAATCGCAGCACGTGTGTTGTAGCAGTGCACTGACAACAAGCAACGTGACAATTTCCTGACTATGCACTTTGGTTTGGTTGTAATTTAGCTCAGATCCCGAGTTGGTACAGCGTGTCTCTGGAGCTGTAGTATCGGGTTTGATTCCGAGTTGGATCAAACCAATGACTTTGAAATTGGTATTCTCAGTGTTCCTGTTTGACGCTCAGCATTAAAGAAAAAGTGCGGAGAACAAGCCGGCAAGTTTAGTTGATGTATCTTTAAGGAAGGCACTTAGCGTGATTCCCCCAGGCCCAGACAGACAAGAGTTTATTTGTCAACAACAATAAAGTACATTATACAAAGATGGCACGCAATAGGTAGGCCTAACTGAAATTAAAAAATTCTAAGGGTTGCGAAACTTTAAAAATTTGTGTCGACATGAAGCTGCGAAGTGATCGAGTGGTCTTCGAGTCGAGCAGCTTCAGTCGATCCCCACTATAAGAGTAGAAGACAGGTGGCCGGCCACTCCTAAGCGAGCTCGTTATAGCGCTTCGTTCGCTTTGTCGTGATAGAATGATTAATAGGCACCTAAACACAACCAGAAAGAGGTCTAAGCGATTGAACACACACACAAACTCTACACTTGGGTTTGGGCAAGTTTTGTGGATTCCGGATGCAGCATCAATATTTGAATTTTGAACAGAAAACGCAAATCATAAAGGATTATTTAAAATTTGGAATCTAATTTCACTACTTCTTCGGAACTGGATCAAACTAGGATTTTTAAAAATCTCGCAAACCGGCTGGTTGGTGCAGTGGTTAAAAACATGGCTGTCAACGCAGGAGGTTTCGGGTTCGATTTCCGGGTTGGTGAAATCAGACGCAACGTGGCCAATCACTCGCCACCGCTGCGAGGTTTCTACAAGGTAGCTCAGTCGCTAAACCGCAGAGATGGACCCGCCACTCGCTGCAAGTTTCGGCGCAATACTGCGAGTATAAAGAAGATTTAATTTTGAAATCCAGATGTCTCTGCCGAGCACAACAGCTGGCATACCTCTTGAAATGGCTTCGTGATGGTTGTTTCCAACTTCCAGTCAATAGTCTTCCATATTTTGACAGTTTTGTCATCAGATTGTGACGCAACGTACGAACCAACCGGATCCCACGTCACTCCCTACAGTGAAAAAATAAACACTGCTGATGTTGAACGGAAATTGAAATTTGGAGGTCTTGGGTTGGATTACCGGTCCGGTCAAATCGGACACAGTTACCCTGTCCACATCTCCAATTTATGTGGGCTTGTTGCTGTGGGTTTTCTTCATCACAATTAAATTTTTGATGTCATAATTCAAAAAAGTGACTATGACATCAAGCCCACATAAATTATACATGAGAGCAGAGTAAGTGTCGCCAACGGCTCGCCACTGCTGCGACGTTTCTTCGGAGGTGTGTTGCCCAGGGTTATGCTGCGGAGATTATCCCCGCTACGCGTTACACGCTTCGGCGTAATACCGTGACTACAATGAAGACTTGTATTTGAATAACATGGAGTCCATCGACCAAAAGCATTCATCATCACCTTCACTAAACTGCTGTGTCCCTTCAATACAGTTGCAATCTCCGGAAATTTTTCAACATTCCATATCACCACAGTGTTGTCGATGCTGCATGACGCCAGCCACTGATTGGCTGGAGACCAAGCCAAGTCTAGCACATCTGTAAGGAATCGTCAGATGATAATTCGATTGACATACCAAATTATAACGAACGAGGATAAACAGATCTAGTGAAATTTTAATAGAGTGACTAAAGGTGGGATCACACTAACGGAGACGTTGACACCTTTGGGACATTGTGCTGGTTTATCTAATTATGACATCACGTCTCAATAACAATTTGCGAAAGTGATGTCATAATAAGATAAACCTGCACAATGTCTCAAGAGTCTTAACGTCTCAGTTGGTGTGATCGCATCTTCAAAATTACAGTATGTGCGTTTGTTAATAAGCTGTGCAATTTGGTTCATCCGAATTAACCATGAAAACAGTTGTCGTGGTGGCTGAAGACATCGCTATCGGTGCGGGAGGTCTTGGGTTCGACAACCGGGCTGGTCGGATCTGACACAGTGTCGCCAACATGCCGCCACTCGCTACAACAATGCGCTCACTGGTTGAAATACTTTGCCGTAAGTACTTCAAACTACGAACGCTCTCACCGCTGCAAAACAGGCCAGGGCGCATTTACCCTGGCCACATGTCCAGTGGAATTGGTTAATTGCCCGGAGATGTCATTGCCAAAACAAGTGACTATCAAATCAAAAATTTTATTATGACGCAAAAAGCTAGTGGACCTGTGGAACTATTTAAAGTCAACAAGTAAAATTGTTGACAGAGTAATGGTGACCCCAGAAAAATCATATATTCTTTTCATTATTCATAAACTTTGTCTTTTTGCATAAAATAGCAGATATTGTCAGCGATATGGCCTAGCAGTACCGCGCGCAGGTGACAGATCCTACGTGACGGGTTCGATTCGCGGATGGAGCCAATCGCATCTGACACAATATATCCGGTGGCTGCTGACTCAAAGAGCGCAAGCTCATTTCGCAGTCTCTCTCAATTACTGTTGAATTTTCCGTTTAATTTATCGAAAAACAGAGGTTGATTGAGCAAGCAAACAGCAAAATATGGAGCAAAGCAGGCAACTTCACCTCCAGTATGACCTTTCAAAGTATGTGAGCATCTCCACCGCTCTCCAGAAGATGTCTTAAAATTAGACGAGCCACCAAACACTCCAGCAGCTCCATAACCTGAACAACAAATCTTCATCATACTCCCGCTATTACGCCAAAGTAAGTAACGAGTGGCGCAATTTTTCTTCGCGACTTAGCGCCTGGGCTACACAGCTTCCATGAAACATCGCAGCGGTGGCGAGTGGTTTGGCGACCCTAGTGTTCGATAAGACTGGGAAGGGAATCGAACCCCACACCAGCCGCATTGATAATGGTGTCTACGACTACTATGCTTACCGACCGGAATCACAGGTAAGTTAATAATTAATTCAACATCAAACTTTGAAGAAAAATTGCTCCGTTGGCGACGGTGTCTATTTGAGCTGCGAGGGAATCGAACTCCAAACCCCCAGCATCGCAAGCGATGTCTTTTAGGCCTAAACCAACCCGACGATCGAACAAAAAACTTCTTTAAAAAAATAGCAATTACTGTACAGTTTGATTGAAAATTTCAAATCAAAAATTGATTAAGATTTAATTCCAAAATTCACGAATGACATTGCAATTCCAATGTTCTATTTATGCAACGCGAAATGTCTGACAAAAAATACAGTTACAATTTTTTATCGACGTTAAAGCCAACCACTATCATCGATCACCAACAGACAAAAAGGCTTTCCATGATCATTGGACTTACCAGCGAATTGCCAGATCATAATCAACCGATCATCTCCACCAGATGCAAGGTATCTACCATTGCAAGACCATCTCACACAGTTTACACAAGCTGAAATGGAAAACAGACATTTCTTATTTAACAATGAGATTTTTCTTCAAACTCACCCTTATTTATGTATTTAGTTGCGTATTCATTCTCTTATAACGAAAAAGCGATCAAAGCGCCATGGCCAGCTCGCTTGGGAGTTGCCGGCCATCTGTGTGGCACTCCCAGAAGGGGGATCCCGCTAAGTGCCTTTCCCAACGGCACAATAAGCAAACTTACGGCTTGTTCTCCACACTGTCCTTTCGATGCTGAGCGTCAAGCAGGAAAGCTGTGAATACCAATTTAACTTCATTGGTTTGACCAGACTAAGAATCACACCCAAGTCCACAGCTCCAGTAGCGGACGCTCTAACCACCCGGCCATCAGAGCGCTGATTTAATTCGTGCTGCCTGATCCACAATAAAGCGAGAAGCAAAACAGTTGGTCACCAATTCCTTTCGCTCACATTGCAGACTTTTACTGGTAAAATTTTCAAGAGTCAACAATATCATAGCACGAAACATTTAAAATTACACCTTTATTATACTCGCGGAATTACGCTGAAGCGTGTAACGAGTGACGGTCCCATCTCCGCGGTTTAGCGCCTGGGCAACTCAGAAACGTTGCAATGGCAGCAAGCCGATGGCGACTATGTCCGATTTGAATGCCTGGGAATCGAACCAAAAGCCTCTCTTTCCGACAGCGATGTTTCCAACCACGACACTAAATTTGCATAATTTTTAAACTGCAACCAGAGCTGGAACGAGGACCGAACCTACCGAGACCGAAACATCATAACTTCAAGACCGAGACATCATAGCTTCGCGACCGAGACAAGACTTTAAAGTTACGAGACACGAGACTTCATAAGCCAAAAATTAGGAAATATAAAAACGATAGTAATACCTGGAGTATGGGCTCTACTAAGCCAAGTTATTGAAATAACTTTAAAGCAAAATGACATTAGCAAAAACAAATGAAGCAATGAAGCCGTCGCGGTTATGAACTGATGTAGCCTATTATAAATGTGCTACTGGTTATATCCTTTTAACGATAACAATTAATGATTTAACGAGTTTACCATAACAACAAAGAAACAGCTCATTATCACAGAAAATTTAAGTCCTTGTAGCTTGCAAGGCAAGCAATACCTCTCGCAGACGATTACACGGCCCAATAATCTTTTTTAATCTAACGAAAAAGATGTCAAGAAAACTTTAAACAAAAAGTCATCGGTAGGCTATGTTGGTCTAGACCAGGAATTTCGGCATTGCAGCCCACTATCCTCTGTTAAAACAATTTTGTAGCAAGTTTATCAAGTATGGAGCACGAGAGTGTTCATGAAATTTTATCAAGATACTTTATATTTGATAAATAATAAATTAATTAACATAAACATTTTAAAGTCATTGTGACACCATGCATTTTTGAAAATCTATCTGGTTAATAACCTTCTCATAAAGAGCTAGCACAAATCTGGAAGCACTTCCCATGTCGGTAACCAAATTTCCTGCGACTGTAATCCCTGCACTTTTTTCGATTTGAAGCCTTTTTTGGGCCTGGACTACTTTGAATAATCTTTTGATAGCTGTTGTAAACCAGACGTGAATAGCATCTTCCATAGGGAACAAATTTGTAGAAATCTTAATTTTATGACATATGACACGTTACTCTCTTGAAAATTTTTTTAATTTCGTCAGCGACATGGCCTAGCGGTACCGCGCGCAGGTGACAGATCCTACGTGACGGGTTCGATTCGCGGCTGGAGCCGATCGCATTTGACATATTTAACGGGTGGTTGCTGACACGAAGAGCGCAAGCTCACTTCGCAGTCTCCCTGAATTACTGTTGAATTTTCAGTTCAATATAATTTGAAAATAACCTCAGTAGAAAAATTTAATAATGACACCGCTTCATGGAAGATCAAGAACTCAATTGGATCGATCACTCAAAAGATGTCAAATGCTTAAAATAACATTGAAAAGGTTGCCTAGGTATCTACTCCAAATTGACTTGAAGGTCTACCTTTTCAATGTTAAAATAACCTCAGTTATATATTTTTTTTGACACACCGTTTGCCCATAAAAAATAGGCTTATATCAATTTTTTAGACGTGGCTAGCGGTCGTTATGTCTTTGAGTGAAGGCCGAATTGTTAAAAGTTAAAACTAAACTAACATTATTGGATTAATTATTACATTAATTAATAATATTAATGGATTTTTAAATTTTCTTTGTTGTTATAAAAGATGCATTTTCAGCAAAATGCGGCTCAGTACAAGGCCTATCTACCAATGGTTAATTTTTTTTTTTTCTTAGAACTATAATATGAAATATTGGAATTCTGGTCGCTTTGCGGCCCAGTTAAATATTTAATTTTGCAATGGGCCCCTAATAAATTAAAAGGTTAGACATCCCTGGTCTAGAGAAGATTACCATCGAATGCATGTTCTTAGTGGTTGAAATAGACCAGTTTTCATATATGCTGCTCACAAAAAGAAAGCAAAAGCCTGCAATTCTGCAGGCGTGAACAACAAAGCAAAATGGTCTAAACAAAATGTGGCCAACTGTTTTTGCAAAGTGCGAAATCACGCACAATGTTTTATTTTGAATACATCGGGTAAGTAGCATTGTTGCTTCCGTATCAGAGACCTGAATGCTGTTTCAAATCCAAAATTTTTTCATGTCTCGATCGAGACATGACCATTTTCCGAGACTTTCAAGGTCCGAGACCGAGACGAGACACTCAAAAACGTGTCTCGAGACCGAGACACGTCTCGAGACATCCAGCTCTGACTGCAACTATAAATTTTTTTCGGCTGAACAGCAAAAACAAATTTGTAAGGCTATATTACCGCAAGAACTTTCAAATTCTGGGGTATAACTAGATGGACAGTCATTGGTAAAAGCTTTCACTGCTTAACCTCATTAACATGGAATAATTACCAGTTGTCACGGTAATAACAATAGCTGATTGGCTGGCTGCTTATAGTGGGATGATGAACTAGTCTTAGCATATATACGAGAAATTAAGCTGCTGCGGCATCAGATTACGAAGCCCGAGTGGTTAAGGTCGCGTCTCCGGTAAAGACTCGCTGCAACCATTGGGCTGGAGATACGTCACTGGTCGGTGCGGCCCAGAAAAGCTTGATTTAGTCTAAAATTTTAGTGGGTTATATTCAAGTTCAAATCATTAATTAAAATTTTTTAAAATGTAGTGTATCTAATAATGAAGACACAGCATTAGTAAACTGAGGACGTACCTAAATGATTTTCCATGACGCAAAGAACCTTGGGAATATCTTTGTTCATTTCATGTTCAGCATTACAAACAGGGGTCATATTCCACACGACCACCTTTCCACTGCTTCCCCCGTCCCCTTGCCCTCCTGTCGCAAAACGAGAACCATCCGGATGAATGTCAATACAGAAAACCGGCTGGCCTGCAATTACCAGAAAAAAAGTTATATAACGAAGTAAAGAAATTTTGAATTAATTATTGAACAAAAAAAAAACCGCCACTCGTTCCGCCGTGACACCAAGAGTATAATGAAGATTTGATGTTGAAATACAACCAGTTTCAGCCCGCCTTGAAGAACAACTAACCAATCAGCGATTTTTAACGTAAAAAAATTTTTTTTACGCAAAATATCCTACATTTCTATCTCAACTCAAGCTAAGTCACAGACAAAGTCTGTCAAGCTAAGTCACAGACAAAGTGCTAAGTAGAATGTTTTGAAAACAAATCTTCATTATACGCGCGGTATTACGCCAGAGTGTGCATTGTGCAACGAGCGGCGGGGCCCATCTCCGCATCTCCGCGCCTGGGTAACACAGCTCCAAAGAAACGGCACAGCGGTGGCAAACCGACAGATTTGACTGGTTCTGGAATCGTACCCAAGACCTCCCGCGTAGGTAGCGATGCTTTTAACCACCACGACAATTGTTCGGTCACAATGTTCTGCGCTATCTGCCAATCCAGAAAATACACATTGGCAGAGTTGCGCGTACAATTCGCAGATGGAGTCACTGCTAACTAGTTTAAATATTCCACCCGCTAGTGGTTTCACTACCAGCCAGAAAATTAACTTATCATATATAAACTCACCATTATGAGATACCCATGATGGTTTAAACAGCTTCATTTTGATGTCATAAACGCATATTTCAAACTAATCACGGTTTTTCTACACCTAATCATCTGCACTGCATAAAGAGAACAAAATTGCGAAAAATAGCTATAAGTGCTTGTCATATCTACACCAAATAGAACATAAAGCAAATAGAAAATAACGTGAAGCATGCTTTACTTATAAACTGCAAAAATCAAAAAGTGTAGAAATTGATGATGATTGCTCAAGCTCTTATACAATACAATCTAACACACATCACAACTCAACAAGAGCTGCGAACTCGAACTCGGTCTTTTTACCAAACTCGAAAAACAACAATTTTTCAACTCGAACTTGATCACGACAAAACTTGAATGAGGTTTGAAGTTGCCCGAAATTTGACAGCAATTACTTGAACTTAGCCTAAACCAGACAAAAAGTAGTTAAACTTAGCCTAAACTCAATAGAAATTACTCAAACTTGAACTCGCAAAATTAAAAACAAAGAACATGATCTGGGCTTGCAAATTTTTAGGGTACTCGAACTTAAACTTGATTGTATGTGCTTGGCTCGTGAGCTTGCAGCTCCGAACACAAAAAAGTTGTTTGAAAACTTCTAGTGCCAAGGGCTGATCTCCAAAAATATAGCTAGGATGGACATTGGACACTTGGAGCAAAACAAATTTCCGCTACAACAACATATTATAACCACACCAACTGCAAGCAGCCGACTACGCATTCGTTGAAGATATATGTTAGTTAGCTATAAAACTAAAAGCTAAGCCATAGAACCCTTTGTTTTCTTATGGCAAATCACGTTTTATGAGTTCCACAAGCTAAAAAATAAAAATTTATGAAATATAACAAACGATTATCTCCATGCATTAAAATTATATTCTCAAAAATATTTTCTTTACATTTTGAATTGGTAGGAATTTGATTACATAAAGAAATACCACGATATAGCAACTGCTCCCAATATCGCAAAACAAGCCCAAAAAAATAGCATCTCTTTCACTATCTTGCTCATCAATGGACTCTTCATTAAATCTTCATCAAAGAGTCTTGCGTTTTTATTTTGATGAGGATAAGGAAGATCTGGGATGTCTTTATCAAGATACTGGCACAACGAAGGCCAGCCATCAGCACTGCGATGAACCAACATCACGTCTTCTGACATAGTCTGAATCACATGAGCATTGTGCATTCGATATTTCAACTTGTAGAGTCGTTCGTTTGCAGACCAACCTTTCATCATTGATCTAGAACCTTCAATTCCAAATGCAAATCCAACTGAAAACATAAAAAATACTTCACAATACAATAAATGTAACACGAAAATAGCTTAAGCAGGAAAAGTCAAGCCACAGTAAATCTCAAAACTGGACGTTTCGACAACATAGATACAGATGAACCACAGTTTTGTACGGCCTTGCATACAGGGGCAGCGCCAGTCGAAAATAAGTGGGGGGGACAAACCTAGCGACAAAAATTTGAAAAATTTAGACTCTTTCAAAAAGGTACGGGGAGCCTTCGCCAGAAAATTTCGAAATTTTACAATTAATTTGGTGCGTTCTGGCGTATATCCAGGAGGATTTTTCGTCAAAATGAGGTCTTATAACGAAGTAAAAATAGGATACTAGTAAGCATAATTCTTTAGAAATTGATATTGCCTTCAGTTATCGTGCCTAGTAGCGTGGTCCTGCAGCACAGTGTACTACCATACTGTACTTCAACGTAGGCTATTAAAAAAACAGTCTACCCAGCAAATAGACCAAATTTAGTGAATCATATGGTGTATTATTACAGTATCAAGGTAAAGAATGAAAATTGACAATTCTTAAAAATGTTAAAAAAACAAACAGTGACACTGGCAGAATATGAGAAGCGTAGCGACCAAAAAGTAGTATCTTGTGGTCAAATTATATACTTCTGGGTAGCCCGGACGCTTTATTTAGTGACTTCTTAAGATTTTTGTCGTGTTTTAAAGACAGGAAAAAAAAGACGCCAGGAGGTCTCCACGTCTGCCTCCTCCATCACCCCAGAAAAAAATTAACCGATTTGCACGATTTACAAAAATGAGCCTGAGCAGAAGTGGGGGGACTAATCCCCCCATTCCCTCCCTTGGCGCCGCCACTGCTTGCATACACTGCTGATGATGACAGCTAAATCTATGTAGCCAAAATGGTCAGCGTTAAGATTTATCTTGATACTGTGGCTTTACTTTCAATGCATATCGATAAAAAATATTGTAAAGCAAAAGTTTTTTCAGTATATATACATTCATCTACTGAAACAAGACTCCAGGGCGAACTAAAGTTGAACTACCACAATCAACTTTTTTCGAAATCAGCAAGAAAGACGGATTTCAGCGAGCTTGATGCCACAGCCCTGATACAAAACAAGCAAGACAAAAAAATAAGGTCAAAACAACAGAAAAATCGCGCAATTTAGCGAACTTACACACACGATCTGCGTATTTTCCCAAACGTAATCCTGTTGGTGAGACTAGCAAAGCTGTTCGCAATAAAGGTTTATCATAAAATTTATCCTGCATTTTCTTGAAACTTTTCCACCAACCATCTTCATCTCTGATAGTCAATATCACCTGAAAACACAAAATTTTATCCTAGAATTTACTGGCTGGTGTAGTGGTTAGACATCGCTAGCAATGCAAGAAGTCTGGTTCAACTCCCAGGGTGATCAAATTAGACACTATTGCCATCAGCTCACCATTGCTGCAACATTTTTGTGTCGCCCAGACACTATGCCACAAAGATGGGCCTGCTACAGTTATATACATGCTTCGACGTAATACTGTGCAAGTGATAAAGATTTGATTAAACTTTTGAAAATACAAGTGAAACATAGATTAGGCAGTGGCTAAAGTTACATTGCAGTAAAAATAGCTCCTTTCAGTCTTTCACGCTCTCTCCAGCTGTATGAGAGCATGACGGAGTAATAAAATAAACTCAAGCAAGAAATGCTATGGGCCTGTAAGAGTAGGTTTTTTGCATAGGTTCAAGTCATGCGCTGAACTGTTGACCGGTTGACGAAAAAAAAGAGCTATCAGTTTTGAAGCTTACTAAAATCTTGAATTGGCCTATACTCAATAGCAGTGTTCCCTCTAAGATTTTGACCAGTGCGAATTTGCCCAAATGATAAATTCATTGAAATTTTTGCCCAAAGATTTTACTACTTTGAGGATCCCTTTTACAATTTTTTTGCATTAAATTTGCTTAAATTCCAAGATACAAGCTACAGTCTTGCATTAAAATATTCAAGTTTTTTGTTTAAGTTTTTCAGTTTTGCATTTTATAATATTAATTTTTGGTTCAAAATCAGTAAAATTTGCCCAAAAATTTCGCATTTTTCCCAAATTTCTCATTCTAGAGGGAACACTGCTCTATAGCCAAAATCAATGCACTGCATTCTAGCATAAATCATGATAAGCAAATGAAAATAATATTAATAACAAAAAATTTGCATATGGTAGCCCTAAAGTTGTAAAGATTCACTGATAAAATCAGTTTATTTGGCGAAGTGGTCTGTCAACAAAATCATAATAGTACGGTAAGATTTAATTTAATTTAAGTTACAACACAATGGAGCTAGGTCATAAACCAAAGCACACTAACATGTGAGGAAAAAATAACACATCAAAATAGAAAAAATAACTTGCAAATTAACAGCACGAAGTAGTCTAGCAAAATATAATGAGAATAAAGGCAACTGTACAATAAAGTATCATTCAAAAAGTAAGAGATGCAATAGAACAAAGAATAAAGTTTTTCAAACGCTACCTTAATATAACAATATTGGGCGCAGAAACTAAATCATGAATTAGATTATTCCAAACTTTAGCGATAATAAAGGTTATACACCGGTATAAAGGAAACATAGCGTACTGCGCATACCAGATACTATGAGCTGCAAGTGATGACACACAACTTAAACAGACACAAACAAGAAAAACACAGCACAGTGCTATCATCCACACCTCCAAAAGCAATATCAAAATAGTAAAACTTCAATCATTCAAAAAATGCTATCCTACAGAAAATTACTAGTACCTTGGCATTAGGAAATACTTTGTATATTTCACTCCAGAATAGAATGGTAGGTCCATCAATCAGCACATCTACATCTTTCAAAGCTTCATAAATGTCAGCATCAGTAACACTTCCATCAAAAAATTTCTTCCATAAGTCCAATAAATACATATACTGCTCTTCAAAATCATAAATGTTTTCATACCCCAGAAGTTTTAATGCCTTTGTCATACTTTTTGTTCCAGTCTTCCAAAAACCAACACAAATAACCTTCATGTTTAGCCAGTACCTGACACTCTTGTAGTCCAGCCTGGTTTACATTAGCAGTTCAGTCTAGCCCAGTTACCAGTACTGGTAGCTACTGGTACCATACATTGGTAGGGCTGTAGCCTAATCTATAATAAACCTTGTCCGATTCATTTCCAATTAGCAAAACAGGTAGAGTTGTAAAACGAAAGCAACAATTATCAGCAGAATAGCTACGAGGCATTCAGACATAGAGGGGCATTGGGAGCTTATTTGAATTATCGATAAGCCGCATCTTATAACACGCAGATGCCGTAAATCATGAGCACAAGGACTGCTAGGGACGCTAGTAAGTTATTGGTAGGGGTTAGGGCCTGACCCAAACCCCAAACAAAGGCTTAATGGAAACAAGCCCCGGGCATTGTGCGACACTACCTTCTCTTAGGACTTTGCCTTTTATGAAAAATTGTTGAGTGACTGAAAATACTGCCAGGCTCTTTTGATGGCTTGGGCAGTTAACGCTTCTCTCCATTACCATGTCCTCACTCCCTTTTCACTTTCACGCTATGTCACTGTTAGGAGGCTATGCAATTTTTAGGAATGCGGACAAGAAGGAAACTGGGAAATGTTGTGAGGTTTTATGGCGCTTCATAACTTCTAAGGCCCTTTAGCGTCAGGACTAAACTTTGTAAAGAATTTACTGACGTACTTTTTTATTCTCTGTTCATTTCATCCTCCGCGCTAATGGCGCTACCGTACACTTAATTGCTGAGCGTAGGCCTATAGCAAGCGTAACAGCAGATACCAGTTTTAAAGTCTTAGGTTTGACCCAACTGAAAATAGAACCCAGTATACCAGCTTCCAAAGCGAACGTTCTTAACCACTAGACCATGGCGGTGGTCGGGACAAGAAGGAACTGACTAGAAAATGTGAAGTCAACTTCACAATTACGAAAATCGCGCTGTTGGGCAGCAGTCGGCAGTCGCAAACCGTAGGCCTACGCGGCTAATAAAGGTGCGTTTACCGATACGCGGCATGCGATGATGCGACTAAAATTAATAATGTAAGTAAATGTAGAAGGATTTCGCAGGTTTTTGCGTGGTCGGTGAACAGTAAAATAAAACAAACAAGGTGCGAAAAATGTTTGTCGCGTGCCGCATATTGGTAAACGCACCTTAACGCGGTGCACGGTATAAAGCGAAAAATCAATTGCAGAAGCCTATTAGAGTGAGATTGCGAAAATAGCTTGCACATTTTGAGTCAGCAGCAATCTAGTTCAAATGTCAACTGCGATCGGTTCTAGTCGTGCATCGAACCCGTCACAAAAAATGTGCAACGTGCTCGCGAAGTCGAAAACCTGCTTGCATTTTCTTTATAAAGGTGCGTTTACGGATACGCGACAAGCGGCAACGCGACACGCGACAAAAATTTTCGCATTTCCTTTGTTTTATTTCACTGTTCACCGATCACGCGAAAACCTGCAAAAATCTTCTACATTCACTTACATTGTAATTTTAGTCGCGTTATCGCGTGCCGCCAGTCGCGTATCGGTAAACGCGCCTTTATGATCGTTGTCGCGTCGCGTATGAAGTTAGATAGTCAGTTATATAGTGCCTTTTATTTCCGTACCGTTAACACAATAATAATATACAGTATATCAAGTTTCGAGGCTCAAAAATCTGGAACAGCATACCCGATAAACTTAAACAACAAAATCATAAACAGTTTAAAAATAAATACAAAAAGTTATTACTGACACTTTAAATTTTTGTCTATTTGGATTAGATTGATGATGTAGTTTTGGTACTGTATTCCGTAATTCGGCAACACATTTTTTTTTTTTTTCTGTCTTTTTTCGTTTTCTTTTTTGATAGTATGAAACTTGATTATGTCATATGCACTAGATATTTTCACAGGTGGTCGCTTGACTCGAAGACCTTTAGGTCCCTTCGCGACCTTCCTATGTATATCTGTAAGTCTTTGTGCCGTGATTTATTTAACGTTGATGTTATTGCATATAACAGCTCAGATGGCCGAGTGGTATGGAGCGTCTGTCTCTTGAGCTGTAGACTAGGGTTTGATTCCGAGTCGGGTCAAACCAAAGACTTTAAAATTGGTATTCACAGCTTCCCTGCTTGACGCTCAGCATTAAAGGGACAGTGTGGAGAACAAGCCGGCAAGTTTACTTGTTGTGCCGTTGGGAAAGGCACTTAGCGGGATTCCCCCATCTTGGTGTGGTAGACCGATGGCTGGCAACTCCTAAGCGAGCTCGTATAGCGCATTGATCGCTTTCTCGTGATAGGAGGATAAATATGCAACTAACTAACTAACTAACTATTGTTTGTGATTGTTTAACTCGAAGACCTTTAGGTCCCTTCGCGACCTTCCTATGTACATCTGTAAGTCTTTGTGCCGTGATTTATTTAACGTTGATGTTATTGCATATAACAGCTCAGATGGCCGAGTGGTATGGAGCGTCTGTCTCTTGAGCTGTAGACTAGGGTTTGATTCCGAGTCGGGTCAAACCAAAGACTTTAAAATTGGTATTCACAGCTTCCGAGTCGGGTCAAACCAAAGACTTTAAAATTGGTATTCATGAGCTGTAGACTAGAGTTTGATTCCGAGTCTGGTCAAACCAAAGACTTTGAAATTGGTATTATCAGTTGTCAGTAGTTGTCACGCGGAGTAGACGCTATTTTTTCTCTCTGAAAAAAAAAAACTGCAAGTCAATATGCCAACCAGATCATCACAGAATGAAGAAGAATTAATCGAGAAATGTTTGGCAATGCTAAAACCTAAAATTAAAAGCGTAGTTGTAAAGGAATTAGAGATCAATCGAAACGCACAAGCAGAAGAAATTATGGTTCTAAAAACTGAACTAGCGCAAATCAAAGAAAGTCAGCAATTTATTTCTATGCAATTTGAAGAACTGAAAGCCGAAAATGCTAAATTGATCAAATGCAATAAAAACCTGGAGAAAGACAATCAAAAATTAAGAGATGAAATGGAAATGCTGCATGATGTGCAGACCGATCAATTTGAGCATTTGGATAACCTTGAGCAATATGG
Source organism: Trididemnum miniatum (assembly GCA_964006365.1). Classification (NCBI taxonomy): domain Eukaryota; kingdom Metazoa; phylum Chordata; class Ascidiacea; order Aplousobranchia; family Didemnidae; genus Trididemnum; species Trididemnum miniatum. Next base: position 2,094,462 of record OZ023231.1, on the reverse strand, counting down.
CAGAAGGGAGAACTTGGAATTTGAAGGAGTTCCACAAGTTCAAAATGAAGATACAACTGAAGTTGTAATTAAAATTGCTGAAAAATTAAATATTAATTTAAATGAAAACGACATTTCCATTGCGCATCGTCTACCCACGAAAAGACCTGGCAAAAGCAATAACAGCAGTACCAATCTACCAACGCCTGCAATTATTGCACGATTTGCGAACCGAAGAATTCGTAATTTAATCTACAGCAAGCGATCTGCAGCGAGGAAAATCCCGACCACCGAGTTTCCAGTGCCAGGCATAACGCGTTTGTTTATAAACGAAAATCTTACCTCGTAGCGCAAAAAACTGCTCTGGCAGACCAAGCAAAAAATGAAAGAAAACAATTACAAATACATCTGGACGAAAAATGGAAGAATCTTTATTCGAAAAGAAGATGATTCCAACCCAATCGAAATTCGCCGTGAACGAGATACTTGGTCACTGTAACTGTCTATATGTAAAGCCTACGGTTAAAATTCTGCAATGTTCGATTCTAAATTTAACACAGAAACAACGATTTACAAGAACTTCGACTATAAATCTGATGACGCAAGCAATGACAAAAATCACTGTGCAACCGAGGTAAATGACTACGACGAGCTTTTTCTAAATAGTGAGTACTATGATACTGAGTCCATTAACAAGAAGTTTAACACTTCTAATCCCCAGAAAAAACTTTTATTTATGCATTTTAACATGAGAAGTTTGTCAAAAAACGTTGACAAGCTTCATGAGTTTCTCACTGATTTAAAAACCCGTCCTGCGGTTATTGCTATTTCAGAAACTAAACTGAAAGAAAGCAAAATTGCTAACAATATAAATCTGCAAGGGTACAATTTCATACATTACGATAGTAAAACATCTGCTGGTGGTGTGGGACTGTATATTAATAAGTTATTGGTTTACAGTAGCAGAAACGATCTGCGTCTGAACCTTAATCGAGTCGAAGACTTATGGATTGAAATTATTGTAAATAATAAGCCCTACGTTGTGGGAGTAATATATCGCCATCCGGCATGCTCGATGGCCGAACTTGACACCTTTAGCAAATCAGTTTATGACACCCTTAATAACCTAAATCTTAAAAAAACTGATTTCTGCATTTTAGGTGATTTTAACATTGATCTATCAAGAATTCGTGAATATAACAATACTAGAAAATACGCAGATAATTTACTTAGTTGCTCAGTGAAATGTGTTATTGATCAACCGACTCGTGTCACTGCTCACTCAAAAACGTTATTGGATCATATCTATGTTAACAGTCGCCAACAAAATGTGAGCGGGGGAATAGCCGTTTCTGATATTTCCGATCATTTTCCTACCTTTGCGGTAATTAAAATTAAAGCAGGTCAAAAAAAACAAACTGATCAAATTTTCACACGCGATCTGAAAAACTTCAATGTAGAAGCGTTTCTCCAAGAGTTGAACTCTAATTTTACAGATCTACAAATAACCGATACTGCTTCTATGCATCAACAATTTGATAAATTTGTCAACGACTCTACCGAGATTGTTAACAAGCACGCGCCGTTAAAACGAGCAACCAGACGAGAAAAAAGGCTGATATCGAAACCATGGCTAGGGTGGCCATACGTCCGGCATTGCGCCGGACAGTCCGGCATTTGCGTCCTTCGTCCGCCATCCGGCATCGGCCGATGCCGGACAAGCAAAAGTCCTCCTTTTGTGCTATTGTGCAAATATTAATTGTCTCAAAAGGCTTGACAATCGATTGTAAAAATCCCAAACCGATTAGAAAATATTTTACTTTCTTTTTGCATTGTCTTAGGTTTAAATGCTTATAGGCCTGCTGTAGTTACAATTAATTGTTACGACTCAATGTTTAAACCCACACGATCAATTAAATGCTTATGCACTCTATGGCGTCATTCTAGTGAGCGTAATTCTTTAATCCGAACGAAATAAGAGGTAGTTTGGGCTTTGAAGATCGAACGTAGCCTATAGATCAGGGGTTCTTAACCGGGGGTAAATTTTGCCTACCGAGAGAGTAATTTTTCTGAAGTATAAACTAAAACAAACTTCAATTTTCAGTATTAAAAAGGTGGAAGTGTTGTTCTGGGGTAAATTATACTTTTTTCAATCGGAAAGGGGTAAAGAATACAAAAAAGGTTAAGAACCCCTGCTATAGATCACACGTTTGCTCAAAAATAAACAATTATTGCATCTGTCCAGAAAAGAGCTAAAATATCGGCTTTTGAAATGCTTAGGGGTAATGAAGCCTTTTGTTCTTCGTTTTACGTGAGTTTCCTAATGCTAGCATGCTTCGCCCACGCCAAAAAGCTTGTTTTCTTTGTTCCATTATCAATTTGGAATTCATTTGAACTTAATGTTGCTAAAATAATTTCTGTTAAATTGGAGTAATTCAAGTGCCTTCGAAAAAACAAGTCAGACATGTATTGACAGTAGTTTTTCAGTCAGCTAAAATTCTGATACAGTAACGATTAGGTTAATTTTGTAATCTTTCGTGTGAATCATTTTTAGATATTAATGTCCTCCATTTTCGTGGCTTCGCAATGGTCACCCTAACCATGGCTGACCAAAGGTTTGTTAAAGTCTATCAAATCAAAAAACAAAATTTTTAGTCGCTTGCATAAAATGTACGACCGACATCTGGAAGCTGAATTCAAAACATACCGCAATACTTTGAATCGCGCCATTAAATGCGCCAAGCAAAATTATTACAAAAATTATATAGAACTGAATAAAAATTCTTTTGATAAAATCTGGAAAATAATTGACGAAATGGTAAACGTTAAGAATAAATGTAAGAAAACCCCTACTAAGCTAGTAATAACTTGAAGAAATTATCCTAACTGAACCTAAAGCTATCTCAAATGCAATGAACGATTTTTTTGTAAGTATTGGTAGGAAAATGACTGACGCTATTCCTGATGTACACTCTTCTGTTCTCACACCACCACCAGTTATCAGCATGAAAAACTCAATATTTCTGCAGCCAACCACTTCTGATGAAGTAGAAACAGTTATCAATGCACTTAAGAATAATAAGGCTATTAGAATCATGGATGTAGAGACCAAATTTATAAAGTTAAGTAAAAATATTTTGTCGCCTGTATTAAGTGATTTATTTAACGTGTGTATTGCACAAGGCGTATTTCCTGACTGCTTGAAAATAGCGGAAGTGATTCCAATCTTTAAAAAAGGGGATCACAATTTAGCCACAAACTACCGTCCAATATCTATTTTATCTCAATTTGATAAAATCTTTGAAAAGTTGATCTACATCAGAATCTCCTCTTACCTTGAAAAGTACGATTTATTGAGTAAAAATCAATTTGGATTTCGTGAAAATTCTTCTACGAACTTTGCGATTGCCCACATCCATGATAACATTCTAAGAAATGTTGATTTAGGACTGCATACCTGTTGCATATTCTTAGATTTTTCAAAAGCGTTCGATACTGTTAATCACCAAATCTTGCTAGCTAAATTGCAAAAATACTTCGGGATTCGTGGTAAGCCACTTGATCTACTTAAAAGCTACTTAAGTAACCGATATCAATGTACTAAAATTCTACAGACCCAGTCTGAGCTAATGTCTGTTTCTTGCGGTGTCCCCCAAGGTTCTTGCTTAGGCCCACTCTTATTTCTGATGTATATTAACGACCTACCTTTAGCTACAAAATTTGAAACGACCTTATATGCTGACGACACATATCTAGCTATGTGTGACAAAGATTTAGATTCTTTAGAAACTCGCGCCAATAAAGAAATTTCAAAAATTGATCTATGGCTACGGAAAAACAAGCTGTCTTTGAATTACTCTAAATCAAACTACATGATAGTCAATGGCAATCCAAAGAAAACTATTGATGATAACTTTAAGCTGATCATAAATAATTCTGCGCTGATCAGAGCTTCGTCGGTTAAGTACCTCGGCTTGCACATTGATGAACATTTAAACTGGTCTGTTCATTTGAAACATCTCTCAAATCAATTGGCAAGATACTTCGGAATTTTTTACAGGCTTCGTGATTTTGTTAACGTGGAAACTCTGTGCATGCTATACTACAGCTTTATCTACAGCAGATTACAATATGGCATAATTGTATGGGGCACGGCTACCAAAAATTATCTAAGTGAAATCAGTGTCAGATTGAATTATATAATTCGGACTATTACCCGTAGCAACCGTTATACGTCAATGACTTCGCTTGATAAAAAACTTAAATTTTTAAAACTTCATGACGTATATAATTTTGAACTTGGCAAATTCATGTTTCAATTGTGTAAAGGAAATGTGCCGAAAATATTTTATGATTCGTTCATGAAGATTAATCAAATTCATCATCACAATACAAGATCCACTGAAAAAGCAATTTACTTTTTGCCGCGTATGAACAAAAGTTTTTCTCAAAAAACTCTTTCGTTCAGAGGAACCAAACTCTGGAAAGAGATTGACAATGATATAAAAAGCACACACTGGGTTTCCTTTAAAAAGGCTTACAAACATTTTTTATTGCAATCGTATTGATGTTTATTGAATATGCTTTTCTTTGTATAATCTTCATTAAATGTTTTGAATTTAGTTAATTGATTACTCACTGAAAATTTGATTATTGGCACCTAAAAATATTGGTAATCGTTTTTTTACTCTGTGATTTTCTTTTTCTGTGTGTGATGTACTTTCTGCGACTGTCAGGGAGCATCTTGATTCGAAAACCTTGCGGTTAGTCGATGCTTCCTGGCCATTTGTTTACTAGATTTTTTTCCTTTTTTTATATTTTGTTATATTGTGTAGTGAATGAATGGCGAAATAAATCTCTCTCTCTCTCTCTCTCTCGTGGGCTTTCAGATGCATGAAAATAAACTGGTTGTTGTTGTATAATTGGACAGCACGAGAAAAGGGAAGAAGCAACAAACCGATAAACGTTGTTACATGCAAGGGGAGAATAGAAGATCAAGAATAGTAACATGAAAAGCACGGTTGCAGCATCCGATTTAGGGACTAAACTAGAGATTTAGGGTCTAAACTAGAGATGGCAGTTGAAATTTAGGGTCTAAACTAGAGATGGCATGGACCGCTAAGAGACCCGCTAACGAGCCGTTAACCGGTCTTTTTATTGGTCCACTAACGGCCCGGTTTTATGTTTGTTTATTACTGGGCCGCTAACGAGTCGCTAACACTTTTTGAGATCCCTTTGGGTTTGATTAATGTGACTAAAGGTTCATATAAAGAATGGGCTTTGGGTGGGCTGGGCTTTATTTTTGTACGAGTTGCCGGGTCGGTTACGGTTACTGGGCCAGAGGTTCCGGGCCATGAGCGGTCCGAGCCTCAAAAAAGTCAGCCCGAGCCATCTCTAGTCTAAACATGACCCGAGTGTTCAGTGAAGAATCTTCCATGTGGCGAATCTTCTGTGACGAATTGCCATTGTGACGAACGTTTGGCACGCTTGAATTCACATCGTTTGGGGTGGTTGACTGCAGGTAGGCTAGCCAAAATTGGATTTTCACTTCCCCAATCTGTGCTAAAATTGATTTCTTGAGGTAAATTTATCACGTAACGTTGTGTTTTAAAATCAATCGCTTGTGGTGTAGAAAATAAACTGTTCTAAATTAACGTTGTGTTTATAGTCTAGTGCCAGTAGAGGCTAAGGTTTGAGTAGGCTACCGGTAGTAAAATATAATAATAAAAAAATAATAATAGGCCTTGTACCGGTAATAAATGAGTTACGATGATGCAAGCATTAGTGCTTTTACATCATGTTTAACACTTTTATGTAAAACAAAAGTTTTTTTCAATTTTGGGTGTGGCTTAGACGGTTGGGGTTAGGGTGGTTGAAGTCAGGGGGGGTTGGGTTGGGGGTTGGGCTGGAGGTGGGATTGGGGTTGGGGGGGTTGGGGAGAATTGGGACCCCCCAACCCCGATCCCCCGACCTCACCCCCCCCGACCACAAATCCCCGACCCCAACTACCCCGAATTCAACCCCCCTAATCCCAACTCTCCCGACCCAACCTCAATCTATCACCGTTGTGTGGCGAATCTTCCACATCGGCACTGTTGCAAACGTTTGTCCGACGGTTACGCTCAAATTCTTGGTCACATACGTTGTGTGGCGAATCTTCTTAGTGGCGAATCTTCTGTGGCAAATCTTCCATGTGGCGAATCCTCTGGCAACCGCTTAGACTACCGGTAGTCTAGTTTGTGTGTTACAGTATTTTCAGATTTCAGCAACTTCAACATTTTCAGCAGATTTCCACTTACTGAGATCATACAGAGAAGGAAAAGAATGAGAATAAACGTAACAGACTAGGTTAATCTATTCATCCCTCACTATAGATCGAAATTGATACACCCACACTTTATCAAATTATATAAATTGGTCTAGACTGCTAAACATGCAGTAAATTCGTCTAGCCTAGCACCCTAAAGATAACTAAGGTGGCTGCTCGACTCAATGACCAAAAGGTCCCCTCGCAGCTTCCTGTTACCATTTCAATAACACTGTACGATGTTGGTGGTTTGCCTTTGTGTTGTACTGGTAGTTTTTTTCTTGTGGTTCATTTGTGTGGCAAAATAAATGAACTTGAATTCGGTCCTACTAAACACCGCAAGGAACTACAAGGTACTGAAAACAGTGCAAAGAACTACAAGATACTTTCAAACGAAGTACAAAGTAGCTAAAAACACTACAAGGAACTACAAGGTACTTTTAAACCAACGACAAGGTACTTTGAAACACTACAAGGAAATACAAGGTACTTTTAAATCTACAAAACGCTTGAACAGTTGAAAACACTACAAGGTACTTTTAAACCAGCTACAAGGCAGTTAAAACCACCGCAAGGAACTTATAGACTAACGACAAGGGCTTTAGGAACATCCCAAGGGTTTGAGTTGGGATGGGGGATTGGAGTAGGGGGGGTTGGAGTCGGGGGGTTGGGGTCGGGGGTTTGGGGTCGGGAAGGTTGGGGGGTGGAGTCGGAGGGTTGGGGGGGTTGGAGTCGAGGCTGGGGTCGTTGGGTTGGAGTCGGAGGGATGGTGGGGTCGGTTGGCGTTGGGGGGGTGGAGTCGGAGGGGGGTGGGATCGGGGGGGTGAAGTCGGGGGGTTGGGGTCGGGGGGTTGGAGTCAGGGGTTGGGGGGGTTGGAGTTGGGGTCGGAGGGGTTGGAGTCGGGGGGGTTGGAGTTGGGAGGGTGGAGCCGGGGGGGGTGGAATTGAGGGGTCGGGGAGGGTTGGAGTTGGGGTCAAGGGGTTGTAGTTGGCTTGAAATTACCTTAAAAGTCTTGTAAGTACCTTGTAGTGTATTCAGCTACTTTGTACTTGGTTTAAAAATACCTTGTAGTTCCTTAATTGTGGTGTTTGCAAAGGTTGCCAGTAACTTCGCCACATGGTAACTTCGCCACAGTAACTTCGCCACAGAAACTTCGTCACATGGTAACTTCGCCACACTTTGAGAAGGTGAAGGGAGATGTGTGGGGATAGTAGGAAAATGTGTTGGGGTGTGGGGGGAGGAAGGAGGGATGTGGGAAGAGGTATGAAAGGAGGTGTAGGAAAGTGTGATGGGGTGTGGGGGAGGTAAGGGGAGATGTAGGGAAAGGCGAGGGTAGGGAGATGTGGGGAATTAAAAGTGTGTTGGGGCCCCACACCTCAACACATTTCCCTACATCTTCCCCATTCCTCTCTCCACTTCCTTTTCCCACACGCCAACACACTTCCCCACTCACCCCATACACTTTCCCACACCCACCTCACACTTCTCCACTCCCCACACATCTTTCCTTACCTCCCCCCACACCCCAACACATTTCCCTACATCTCCCCCCTCACCCCCATATCTCTTCCCACAGCTCCCCTGACCTCCCCCTACACCCCAACGCACTTCCTTATTCACCCCATGCACTCTCCCACACCTCTCTCCCCACATCTTACCCCACAGTTTCGCTTTTGTGGCGAAGTTTCCAAGTAACTCGAAAAGCCCGATAAAATTTTTTACGGCAACCGGGAATTTAAAGTCTTGTTTCGGTGTAGGCAATGTAAATTTTCGATGTATGAAAGTGTGGCGAAGTTACCATGTGGCGAAGTTACTGTGGCGAAGTTACTGGCAACCTTTGCAAATACCTTGTAATAGCTATAAAAGTTCCTTGTAGTGTTTTTAAGCATTTTGAAGGTTTAAAAGTACCTTGTAGTTCCTTGCGGTGTTTAGTAGGACCCGACAAGACTGGTAGATGCAACTGCTAGACTAGGCCTAGTCCAGTTCAGACAACATTGCACGAAAAAATGTACCGATATCGTACCTATGATAGAGGCTGGCCCGCATCTTATTATCAATAGCTGATTAATCTATCAGAGTTCAGCAGACAAGGTATACAGGTATGTGCAGATATACCCCAGTACCGGTAAGTAAACTAGGCTTAGATTAATCAGCTATTGATAATAAGATGCGGGCTAGCCTCTATCATAGGTACGATATCGGTACATTTTTTCGTGCAATGTTGTCTGAACTGGACTAGTCTAGCAGTTGCATCTACCAGTCTTGTCTACCCCTATTGCTCCTTTGCCCAGTACAGAGTAACACAGAGATACAGTTGCATTTGCTAATTGGTTCTGGACTACTACTGGCAAACAGATAGTCTAAAAAGGGTCTAGCCTAGTCTGGTGAGTAATCAGTTGATTGTACACGGTTGCCAGTAACTTCGCCACATGGTAACTTCGCCACAGTAACTTCGCCACATGGTAACTTCGCCACACTTTCATACATCGAAAATTTACATTGCCTACACCGAAACAAAACTTTAAATTCCCGGTTGCCGTAAAAATTTTTATCGGGCTTTTCGAGTTGCTTGGTAACTTCGCCACATAAGCGAAACTGTGGGGTAAGATGTGGGGAGAGAGGTGTGGGAGAGGGCATGGGGTGAATAAGGAAGTGTGTTGGGGTGTAGGGGGAGGTCAGGGAGCTGTGGGAAGAGATATGGGGGGTCTGGGGGGAGATGTAGGGAAATGTGTGGGGGGAGGTAAGGAAAGATGTGTGGGGAGTGGAGAAGTGTGGGGAGGGTGTCGGAAAGTGTATGGGGTGAGTGGGGAAGTGTGTTGGCGTGTGGAGAGGGTAATGGGGAAGATGTAGGGAAATGTGTTGAGGTGTGGGGCCCCGACACACTTTTAATTCCCCACATCTCCCTACCCTCATCTTTCCCTACATCTCCCCTTACCTCCCCCACACCCCATCACACTTTCCTACACCTCCTTTCATACCTCTTCCCACATCCCTCCTTCCTCCCCCCACACCCCAACACATTTTCCTACTATCCCCACATCTCCCTTCACCTTCTCAAAGTGTGGCGAAGTTACCATGTGACGAAGTTACTGTGGCGAAGTTACCATGTGGCGAAGTTACTGGCTGCCATTGTACACTGGTACACTTGCCAGCCTGCACCTATGTACACTGACATCCGATCGTTCACTTTACAACTTGATCCAATAAAAATGTGCAATAACAAAACTAGGGGGCCTACTAGAAATTGCTTTGCTGTTTGATAACAGGAAAAAAAGGAATGGCAATGAATATATGCCATGAAGGTTGTAATTTGTGGTGGTGGCATTAGTGGTCTATCTGCTGCTTATTATGCCAGCAGGTTATTATCAAGATATTCCAAAGAACCATTTCGAATCATATTATTGGAAAAGTCTTCAAATGTTGGAGGATGGTTGAAAACTAATGTGAAGAATGGTGAAAGAAAATGTATGTTTTGTGCGTGCTCAAGATTGATATCTTCATTTTCATCCTCTTGTCACAAGAAAGTGACAAAGTCTCTATGCATCAAGCAAAGTCATACTTGCTTAGGAGTTGTCTTTGTTACATAGTTTTCTGGTTGAATTTTACTCCTGACTTTAATTTGCTGCTTGTTAAATTCCACCTAGCATACTGGTAGATATTAGTGTGATGCATCTTATCCAAGGACAAGTTTTCGCTGCTTTGTACTCTTGTCTCCAGAAATTTGCATAGTTTACTTAATCTAATCTTAGTGTGAAAGATTCTACTCAAACTCTTGACATTTTTTTTTTGTTTTGATGTACTGTGTACTACGATAGTGAATGTTATCTGTGCTGCGTGGACGTTAGACTGTTTGAGGCACATTTTCTCTGACTTATTGTTTACAGTAAACTTCATTCTTGACCAACTGCAAACTACTCTGTGCAATGTTCCCTCTAGAGTGGGAAATTTGAGAAAAATGCGAAATTTTTGGGCAAATTTTACTGATTTTGAACCAGAAATTAGTATTATAAAATGCAAAACTGAAAAACTTGAATATTTTAATGCAAGGTTGTATCTTGGAAAAGCAAATTTAAAGCAAAAAATTTGCAAAAGGGGTCCTCAAAGTAGTGAAATCTTTGGGCAAAAATTTCAATGAATTTATCATTTGGGCAAATTCGCACTAGTCAAAATCCTAGAGGGAACACTGACTCTGTGTTTCGCGCCTCGTATGGCAATCTTCAGGTGTTCGCTTATTCAAAAAGGATGATTAAATGCAAGGTTGCAACTGCAAGACTTGGGTGGTAGTTAAACCACCAAACTGACAGTCATGATTTTCATAAAAATAATGCTCAGTTGTTCGTGCTTATCAGGCTATGGTACAGGTAGCTTATACTAATAGGCTTCTTGATACCTTGGAGATCTTGATCTTTACCATTATGAGCTGATGAAGTGTAGGCTTACAGTATACCAGTGCAATTAAGTCTGCAGCTCTGCTACAGATAAGGGTTTTTGTTGCGGTTGGACACTCATAGATGTATTACTGATATCTTAATTTTTTTGCACTTTTGCTATAACTGCAATGACATTAGTTGATGTAGGCAAAATAATTCGAGACTTGCATTCTAGTATTTGTTTGTTTGCGTAGTTAAAATTTTGTTTTTCCAATTCTTGAATTAAGTTGTGAAATGTTATCATCTTTTCTTACTGAGTAAGTTATCCAGTCCCAGGATGTAACAAAAGAAGCAAGCCAATCACGTTCCATTTCTGCTGTAAGAGCAGCATACTGACCTACTAAGGCAGATTATAAAGTGCTGAACTCTTCAGCAGCTCAGATGGCCAAAAGGTGAGATCCTCTGGAGCTGTAGACTCAGGTTTGATTCTTAGTCGGGTCAAATCAATTACTTTAAAATTGCTATTCACGCTTCCCTGCTTGACGTTCAGCACTAAAGGGACAGTTAGGAGAATAATCTGGCAAGTTTACTTGTGCTGCTGGGGAAGGCACTTAGCAGGATTTCCCATCTTGGAGTGGTTGACTGCTTTCTCATTGTAGGAGAATAAACATGCAACTAAGCTATTAAAATTTCAGCTTATGATGGTCCCATCCATGAGCTTGGCCCCAGAAGCGTGCGAGTTGCAGGTTTGGTCGGAAATAATACTCTGCAACTAGTGTCAGATATCGGCTTGGAAGAAAGTGTACTACCAGTAAGTTAAAGCGAAAAAGCTCTTCAGGTGCAATGATGTACCGCATATCATAATATTGCTAGGGGTTCTGTGTTTGCTTCAGTAATTGTAACAATAAAAAATGAGTTGATGAACAGTCTTTACTGTCGTCATTTTTTGTATAATTTGTATTTAATATTCTATTTTCGTGTTATCACTAAAAGCAATGAAAGCGCTGTAACGAACTCGCTTGGAAGTTGGGACCATCTGTCTTTCGTGCTTGGATGGGGGAATCCCACCGAGTGCTTTTCCTAACGGCACAACAAGTAAACTTGCCGGCTTATTCTCCACACTGTCCATTTGATGTTGAGAGTCAAGCAGGGAAGCTATGAATACTCGAACAATTTTATAGTCATTGGTTTGACCCGACTCGGAATCAAACCCAAGTCAACTACTCCAGAGGCAGACGCTCTTACCACTCGACCATCTGAGCTGTCAAATTGAGCATACAAGCTGCTTTTCAGCTCTCAAAGAATATCAAGAACTTGACGGTTTTGTTTCGCTGCTTTGCTGAAGCAATTTGGTTCGACTTTTTTCATACCTTCAAAAGCAATACTTGGTAGTGTTGTTGATTTCATTTCAGGAACGTCTATTGTCAAGTAAAGTTGTTTTTTAATAAACTGTTTACGAGTATATAAGGCACTGTAATGCAGTGTGTGCTGTAGCTCCCTTGCGATACGTTAATACGAAACGATTAGTCATAAATATTTTTGCATTTTGTAATGTGCTGTAGGTGAAAGCAACTGAAGAAGCAGCAAAAAGGCGATTGATTTACGTAAATAAACGACTTCATGAACTTCCATCAAGTCTTTGGTCAACATTTCAAACAAATACACCTTTCACAAAACCATTATCGAGATATATTATACCTGGCTTGTTTACTAAGGTATTTATCATTTATGTGGACATTATTAATGTAAAATTCAAAAATTATATACAAAATTTCCAGTTGATAAACGACCGGTATTTTTTTTTTTCGACTGTTATTCTGTGCCCTGGCACTGTACTCTTACCTGTCCACATGTTCAATTTATGTGGACTTTTAGCCCTCATTGATGTGAGCTTGTTGCTGTGGGCTTTCTGTGTCACAATTTCTAAAAGTGATTATGACATCAAGCCCACATAAATTGGACATGTGGGCAGGGTAATTGTGTCTTTTATGTCCACTCCACTGCAAGACACTTCATGAGTGTTTTCTGTAGTTGCTTGAGATGATCTCACAACCACGAGTAGGCAATTTAGCTTCACCTAATGAATTGTCAGATGCTGGTATTTTTATGTCTACGTCTGTGCTATTTTTGAAGATCGGCCGGTAAGCTTAGTAGTTAAAGACAGCGCTGACAGTTCGGGAGGTCTGATGTTTTATTACCATGCCGGTCAGATTGGACACAGTGTCACCAACGGCTCGCCACCACTGCATCGTTTCTTCGGAGTTGTGTTGCCAGGACGCTAAACCCAGACGTCACAGCGGTGGAGATCTGTTGGCGACAGTGTCCGACTTGACCGGCCTGGTAATCGAAGTTCAGACCTCCCGCACCGTTAGTGAAGTCTTTAATCACTACGCTTACCGGCCGCATATTTCGAAATGGTTGCATAGAAAATTTCCATCTTGCTTTCCAGCGATGTGATTGGCTAGAGCAGTTGCGCGAGCAATCAACAATAAACTACATATTTCCGAATGGTTGTACTGTAAGTTTTTTGTAAGTTAATGGTTGTACTGTTACCATCACTCTACCTACACAAAAGAAATAAAGTTCGTTGAGAATAAAATCAAAACCTAGAACAGCATTGAACCCAGACCCTATGAGTAGCAGTCCGGCATACTGGCCACCATACCACGCCGCTGTTGCCAGTTTTGTGTACAATTTTTTTGCTTCTAGTCATCTCGGTCGAGCCTTATCATTCTCCTCGCAACTGCTCTAGACAAGCAGATCGCTGGAGAGCAAAGTGGAAATGTTTTATGCAACCATTCCGAAATATGCTTACCGGCCGGTGCGAGTCGCGGGCGACCTACCAGTTAAATTTCAATTTCGTTTTTTGCAGGTTCCTACCGAATATGAAACTATGCATGAAGTTTGTTCTACTCGCTTTGGACCTGAAGTGGCAAATTATATAATAAGTGCATTTTGTCGTGGGGTTTTTGCCGCTGATTCTCGTCAATTGAGCATGAAGGCTGCATTTCCCCCGATGTGGAAGATTTTAAAACCTAGAGAAGTAAATGATTGATAATCGATCGATAGCAGGGGTACTCAACCCGTGACCATTGGCCCACCTGGAGGGCCACAGGATATTAACCAGGGGCCACATGCGCAACTTTTATTAATGGTAATTACCCACTGAAGTACAACGGAGAGCGGTAGCTACTATGAATGAAATATGGACACAAATTTTATAGCAGAGCAGGGAGCCACTGGTGTTGAGAGTATCTAGAAGGGCTACAACAATAAAGCATTGAATGACGTAGTGTATAAGGACATCGCTATCGGCTGGGCAGTTCATGGGTTCGATTCTCGGAACGGACGAATTTGACATAGTGTCACCGACGGCTCGCCACCGCTGCGATGTTCCTTCGGAGCTATGCTGCCCTGGCGCCACGCCATGGAGATTGGGCCTTGCCATTCTTTTTACACGCTTCGGTGTGAAGGCGCGTTTACCGATACGCGACAAAAATTTTTCGCACCTTGTTCGTTTTATTTTACTGTTCACCGATCACGCGAAAACCTGCGAAGTCCTTATACAGTTACTTGCATTATAATTTAGTCGCGTTGCCGTCTGTCGCTCATTGGTAAACGCGCCTAAATACCGCGACGACGCGAATTCTTATAATGAAGATTTGCTTGCAGATTTAGAAAAAGTATGCCTGCTATCAAGCCTAATATCGCATTTTGTTGCTACTTGCGGACAGGGCGGAGACTCCAACTCGCCGAGCTCGAAAAACAAAAATCTCTAAAATCGATCTCGAGAAAAGTTAATTGAGGTCTATACTGATCGTAAACTTGAGCAAAATTGCTTGAACTTCGCCCAAACCCGATAAAAACAACTTGAACTCAGCATAACTCGGTAAAATTTGCTGAAATCGAACTCGCAAAATGAATAACTCGACTAGCAAATGTTGAGTGATCTCGATCACAATGAGTTGGCAGCCGTGTTGCTAACACGTGAAACCATTAAGGTTGTATGATGTTCACCAGAAGCAACAGCTTTCTGCAGCAATTCTTACAGGACCAAATTATCTTCTACAACCAGAATGGCGAAAGAAAGCGCAAACTGTCCGCAAGTAGCGCATACGTCGCTGATTTAGCGTGTCAACGACATTTCCTTCCTGTGTTTGTTATTTGAAGGCATTTCTTGCTTCGTTTCACAACTCAATAGCTCCGAGTGGTAAGAGCGTCCGCCTCTGGAGCTGTAGACTCTGGTTTGGTTCCAAGTCGGCTCAAATCAATGACTTCGAAATTGCTATTCACAGCTTTCCTGCTTAACGCTCAGCATTAAAGGGACAGTGTGGAGAACAAGCCGGCATATTTACGTGTTGTGCCGTTGGGAAAGGCACTTGGCAAAGTTACTCCATCTTCGAGTGGTGGACGGATGGCTGGCTACTTAAATGAGCTCGTTGGTCGCTTTTTCGTGATGGAAGGGTAAATGATAAATATGCGTCTAAGTACAACTACAAACTTTTTAATTTTCAGTAACCTGAGTACAAACAATTAACTATCTCTTGTTTGCAGGCTTCTCTCTCCCGCAAGCCGAATGTTGATAAGCCGCAAATGTTGAATAAAGTTTTTGCGACCAACCCGTTTGTTAAACGTGCTCGGCAAGAAAAGTGGACTCAGTGGGCTACGTCGGAAGGTTTTCAAAATTTCACCAAGAAAATGGCGGATTATTTAGAGAAGAATTTACATGTTGAAATCAGATACAACACTGAAGTAGACAAAGTTCGAATTACTGACGACAATCGTGTCAAACTTTCCCTTAAAAATTCTAGTAAGGATAGCGTATGTATAAACCGAACTAAACGAGGTGCACCTTAGAATGTTATAGCTCAGATGGCCGAGTGGTAAGAGCATCTGCCTCTGTGGTTGGAAAATCGGGTTGGGTTCCGACTCTTGTCAATGCCATCTGTCTGCCAGTATAAGATGGGAGAATACCGCCAAGTGCCTTTCCCACCGCACAACGAGTAAACTTGCCGCCTTGTTCTCCACACTGTCCATTTAATGGTAAGCGTCAAGCAGGAAAGATGTGAATACCAATTTTGTAGTGTTTGGTTTGATCCGATTAGGAATCAAACCCGTGTCTACAACTACAGAGGCGGACGCTCTTACCACTCTACCATCTTTTGATCCTGACAGTACACATGGTTATCAATTCAGTTCATTGAAGTTTCGTTGAACATTTTAGATTCGTTTTCGTTGCGCGATGATGTTGATCATGTCGTATTTGCGATACCTTCGTATTCTCTCAGCAAAATTTTTCGTCGTTCCGAGTCTAAGGACTTGCAGCAAAGTCGTCAGTTAATCAACCTTGCCACTTCGCTGAACCACATAAGATGGGTGGACGTTGCGCTTGCTAATTTGGAATACGATGGTTCACCCGATGCCGTGCTACCAGTGCGAGGCTTCGGTCATTTAGTACCTGCAACAGAACCGTCTAATGTTCTCGGAATTGTTTATGATTCGTGTGCCTTCCCAGAACATGACCGGTGAGTATTGTTATTTTGAAGCAGAGCATCGAACTCGCGTAACTCAGTCATGTTTGCTGAACTCGAACTTGAACTCGAAAAGCAAAAGTTCCTGAACTCGAACTCTAGAAAAGTTCGTTGATTTTGAAACATATCGTAAACCTGACAAAAAAATTACTGAAGTCTGCATGAGCTTGGTAGAAATGACTGAACTTGTAAATTTGAAAATAAAGAACTTCAACTCAAACTCGGCTTGCCAGAAATGTCGCAGCGGTGGCGAGCCGTTGGCGACAGTGTGCCCGAATCGACCTGCTCGGGTATCAAACCCCTGACCTACCGCGCCGATGGTAATGTTTTTAACCACTACGCAACTTGCTGGTTCGTTACTTGGTCATTGGCTGACTTTATTTTCTCTAAATACATAGCGTTAATGAAATTTCATTTACTAGATTCAGTTTGACCTTAGTTGATTGATAGGCATATGTAGAGTTTTGGTTATAATGAAAGTTGAATTCTAGCCGGTTGGCTTGGTGGTTAAAGACATCGCTATCGGTGTAGGAGGTCTGGGGTTCGATTCCTGGGAACGTCAAATCGAACACGGTGTCGTTAACGACTCGCCATCGCAACGATGCTTCTTCGGAGTTGTGTTATCCATGTGCTAAGCCGCGGAGATGATCCCGCCACTCGTTAAACGTTTCGGCGTAATATCGTGAGTATAAGAATATTTAATTTTTATGAAAGTTGAATGTTTAGGATCGGTTCTCCCACAACACGATTAACCTGCATGATGGGGGGCTCATGGTTCCAGCAGTTATTTGGAGATTCCGATTCTGTCGCAACCAGCAAGATAGAAACCGCCACTCTGAGGAGTGTTGGTGAGCAGTTACAGATTAAACAAGATCCTCTGTCTATGCAAACAACAATAAGCAAGAATTGTATTCCAACTTACCGGTAAGCTCCTCAATTATCTTGTAAACACTTCTGTTTTTTGTTTGTTTTTTTTTTTTCGATTGTTGATTTCTTCACTTTTATCCACCTATTAAGAAAAAGTGACCGAAGTGCTATACGTAGAACGAATCCAGACTTGCTTAGGAGTTGCCTTTGTTTCCATGTTTTCCGCGTGAGTTTACTTCTGACTTCTTCGATTTTGCTGTTTAAGATTCGCCACGCATAGATAATTAACTATCGTGAAGCGTCTTATGCGAGACGCAAACACCAGGCTTAAGTGAGGATTGAACCATCAGCATTGCGATCATGACTGTTGTGAAAACGATGCTCCAAACCACTCCACCACGCTGCCGACTGAAAAAGATGTGATAATGCGTAGAAAGTGGCCTCCATGTTATAGTAGTCGGATCACTTTGCCTGCTGGCTTTCGACCATCATCAATCCAGTTTTAATTCGGTTTTTTCCTCGTCACCGAAGGTGGCCGAATACACCTCATCCCCTCCGCGATCGCTCTCACTCCTTCCTCCATCTCGTTCGATCTGCAGCTTTCGACCAAAAATATAGAGAAAAAGACCGAGAGCTGCTTGAACGCGTGAAGTGCGCATAGAATGGACCCGGCTTAGGTGTCATTACTTTTATTGCAAACTGCTGCTAATTCAGCCATGTTGAAGTTCCTGTGGCTGGTTGTCGTGGTGGCTACAGGCATCGCTGTCGGCGCCAGAAATGCCGAGTCTGATTTCCTGGTTACTGGTCAGTTAAATCGGACACAGTGTCGCCTGCTCGCCACCGCTGCGATGTTTCGGTGTTGCGCCAGCGCTAAACCGCGGAGATGGACCCCGCCACTCGTTACGCGCTTCGGCGTGCGAATGATGCCGAAAGTATGACAAAGATTTGATTTTGGTTTGTGAAGTTCCTGTGTGTTTTATCATCTATCAGCCTCTAACCGAAGCAGATTTGGTGTAATAGAATTGTGTCAAGATTTTAGTTGATGATTTTGTTGCAGCGTCGGTCACACGTCCCTGGTAGAAAGTATGGAAGACACAATAGAACAATACAAGCTTCCTTTCTCGTTAGTCGGAGCTTCGTACTGGGGTGTCAGTGTCAATGATTGTATATTTAATAGCAGAATTGCAGTCTATAATATGCTCTTAAATAATGGTTTGCGAATTCAAGATTCTCCAAGATAACGTTTAGAATAAACGTTTGCTTGCCTTGAACGGTTTCTAGCAGAAATTTGCATTTATTATACCGGTATTTCTCTCCAGAAATTTTCAAACTGAAAAAGTTTTCGCATAGTAGTCGTTAAAACGCATTTATTTTCTGTTCTTTTGTACGAGCCTGCATAGCCTAGAATTTATCAGCTAACCACTGCAAATATATTGTTATGTGCTTAATGTGGCTCTTGAGTTGGTAAATCTAAGTTTGTACTTTTAAATGAGGCTGCTGTCATGTGTTGCATGCAAGTTCTTCCTGTTCAGGAAAAAGAACCGAAACCTTCATTATACTGGCGGTATTAAAGCCGAAGCGTGTAACGAGTGACGGGGTCCATCTCCGCGGCTTAGCGTCCGGGCAACGCAGCTCCGAAGAAACATCGCAAAGGTGACGACTCTGTGTCCGATTTGATCGACCCGGGACTCGAACTCCAGACCTCTCGCACCGATATAGATTTGCTTAGCAACTGAGTTGACTGACCAGTGTTCTTCCTGTTCTGCGCCTACAATTACAAGATGTGAAATTGTATTTAGCCCTAAGCAACAAAAATTTTTGTTAAACGTTAGCGTCGATCATGCGGGCAGGTCGGCGTTAAGTTAAAAGCATTGTTGTCAGCACGAGAGTTCGATTCTCGTGCCGGTCAAATCCAACACAGTTTTGCCTACTGCTCGTCACCGCTGCGATGTTTCTTCGGAATTGTTTTGCCTCGGCGCTAAGCCGTGGAGATGGATCTCAGCAGTCGTTCCACGCTTCGACGTAACACTGCGAGTCTAATGAAAATTTGTTTTTTTAACATGAAACCTTGAACTTTGAATTGAAAACCGTTCCTCGCTGATCAAAATAGTGAAAGTTTTTTCGTCTTTTGTCAATTTCATCACAAGTTTATATTTCAATGGAAATAAATAATTTTTGAATCAATGGATTGATGGGAACGTGAGAACATCTGTGATCTAAAATATTTCAGAATTAGCTACTCCAACCGCCCACCACCGCTAACAAAAAATATTGCCTTTATGTTGGCGATAAACGAATAGCTCACACTCTTTCTTGAGGCTTAAGATTTATTCTGGTTTGTTTATCTGGCGAAGGCGTTAGAGCAGTATGGTACTATGGTAGCTTTTATCAGCCACGTGGTCTAGCGGTACCGCGCTGGGTACAGATCATCAGTGACAGGTTCGATTCAGGGCTAGAGCGTTTGCTTTACATGCCGAGTGCCTGATGTCTCGAAGAGCGCAAACTCACCTCGCAGATTCAGCTGTCATCATCAGCAGTGTATGCAAGGCAGTCCAAACCTGTAGGTAGTTCTGCAGGCTATCAATTCTTGAATCGCTTACAGTTTTATATTGCCTTACATACACTGCTGATGATGGCAGCTGAATCCATGTTGTCGAAACGTCCAGTTTTGAGATTTACAGCGGCTCTTCTTTTCCTCCTTAGATGTTTTCATCCCATGTTTATTGTATTCCGAAGTACATTACTATCGGTGCGGAAGGACTTGGGTTCGATTCCCTGGCCGGTCAAATCGGACACAGTGTTGCTAACAGTTCGCGGCGATGTATCTTCATTCTTCCGAGCTGTGTTGTCCAGGTGCTAAGCCGAGATGAGTCCCGTCACTCGCTTCGACGTAATACCGCGAGTATATTGAAGATTTTTTACGTTGACAACAGAGCGGCAACGTTTGTCATCAAAATGTACAAAAATAACAATCGACGAAAACAGAACAGTGCTGTAAAGGACATTACTAAGTAGGCCTATGGTTACGCTCATCGTGTATGTAATCGCGTGTCCTTGCAAAATTGTGTAATGAGCTTGCTTTGCGAACAAGGGCGTGGGCCAAAAAAAAATTGAGGGGGCCAGACGTAACTTTAAAGCTGACATCATTTACTTATAGCAGCAATGCAGCCTATTTCCCTCGTATCGATGAAAACATAAATTTTGTGGAATTTCTGTCTAAGTCGTAAACTGGTCGCTAAATTATGCTAAAATATTTACTTTTTCTCTAAAACAGCCAGTTGGTGATAAATTTTTACTAGGCAATCGTCACACAGTACACTGTTGACCCAGACACCAGTGGCGTAGCGAGAAATTTAAAAAGGGGAGGGGCATAATTTCCAATTTTTTTTTCAAGCGTACCGGTATATTTTTTTCGGTAGAACTAGGCTAATTTTAAGCTGACTGAGAAACAAGAAAAGCTCCAGGGGGGTTCCAAGGGCATGCTCCCCCCGGAAAATTTTTGAAAATTCAAATATTGTAATGGCTATTGTATTGCTTTTTGAATAATTTTCACGAAAATTTTGTTTAAATTTTTTGGCCCTAATTCTGAGTGCTTGGCCAAATATGATGCATTTGGTTCGCACATTTTTGATTATGAGTGCTTAAGGCAGGGGCGTGCCCAGAAATTTGAAAAGAGGGGGGCCACAATTTTCGACGTCCAACTGAAGACCAAAAAAAAAGGTCTTCACGTCTTTCGACGTCCAATTTACCGCTCGATATCAAGTAAAAAAAAGGTCTTCACGTCCTCAGCTTATATTTCAGCGGGGGGGGGGGCGGCCCCCTCCCCTGGATACGCCCCTGCTTAAGGCGTAAGGCTTACAGGAAGCTACAGCTATCGAAGAGGTTCGAAATTATGGAAAATTTTTATAGCCTTCATCAAAAACGTTTTTGAAAATGTCTGGTTGGAGAATGTAGTACCCCTCATCCTACTTCCCTAGATCCACTCCTGGACATAAGTTACAGGAACCATCAAAAGAGTCTGGCATATTTCAATCACTTGGCACCATTAGTTTTGTTCTGTTTTACTAAAAGGAAGAGTCAAAAGGGAAGGGGACATGGGACGATGCCCCCCTCCCCCTAAATACGCTCCTGCCAGACACACTAATTTATCATCATTTATGAATGCGTAGGCCTACATTATTTTACTTGTTGAAAATTAGAAAGCGACGAGATACAGTGCGTATAACATGGATAAGGTTATTAAGTTAGAAAGGGGTCAGCACATGAGATGAAGTCGAAATCAAAGTTCATTAAGTTTTGATTCAAGTTCAATGCTTATATCAGTTGACGAAATTACGCTCGGAAGTCCATCCGTCGGCGCTTTTCGCCAGCCATTGTTGCTAGTATTCGATTGGCCTTTTCTCAAATACCCGGTACTCCTTCATGGTGGCAATGAAGCACGCACAATTCTGACAGATGATCAGAGGCCATAGCCGAACGTAACCAAGTTTTCACTCGTCCCATACACGAAAATGACCGTTCAGCCTCAACGGTTGTTGAGAGCAGCGTCATTAAATTGCGATTTTACTGATCTGATACAGTTTTATGAAAAAAGGCTTGAATATAATTTAACTTTAATTGTGACGCATCGCGCAGTTACGGAATTTTAAGGAAAATACTCCCATTGGTAGGTTAAACTTCTTGATCAAAGAAGCGATGTTTTCGCAGCCGTGTGCAACAGTGCGTCGTACTACTACAACTAGTTAACCTAATCTAACGCACTCTAAGTAGGCTACTTAACATACTCAACAATCTAACTCTAACGAACTGCTCCATAGGCAGTGGCGAAGCTAGAGGTTCTGCCGCCCGCGGCGGTTCAAGAAATTGCCGCCCCCAAATGCAGTGGTGTACCCAAGATTCGGCCAAAGAGGGGGAAATAACTAAGGGTCTGTATTACAAATGCAGTGGTGTACCCAGGATTCGGCCAAAGAGGGTCTGCCGGAGGCTAAGGGGGTCTGGGGGCGTAGCCCCCAGCCGCCAACGAATTTTTGCGGTTTTCACATTAAAAACACTCTTTTTAACACACTTTTATACCGAAAAAGGACATGCAGTGAGTGCAGTCACCACTAGTGTAGCCAGGATTTTGCAATGGTGGGAGGGGGTTGAGAATGACATCACATTTGATCACACGTTGTTTGCAGGAGTGGATCCAGAAAGTTTTAGTGGGGTACATGTAATTTTGAATTAGGTTGAACGTTAGCCAAATACAAAGACGTTCAGACGTTTAGTCCCGGAAACGAGCGTACATATGCCTTTTCAAAACGTTTTATATCAGGGGCGTATTTAAAAAATTTTTCAAGGAAGGGATATCAAATTTCGTCACTTTTTCAAGCATAGTTTTTTCCAGCAGAGTTTCGTTGAAGCAACTTAAGTAACAAAAACGACTCTAGGGGGATCCGGGGGCATGCTCCCCTGAAAGTTTTTGAAAATTTGCATACTGTAATGGCCATTTCAGGGCTTTTTGAGCAATTTTCGGGCAAATTTTGAGTATAATTTTTGCCTCTGATTTTGAGTACTTTACCAAATATGATGCATTTTCGCCCAGTTTCGATCATGCTTGCTTAAGGCGACTCAGACATATTTTTATGAAAAGGTTCAAAATTATGGCAAGTTTTTATTTATCCAAAGCATTCTGGAAAATGGCTGGTGGGAGGGAATGCATCCCCCACATCCCCCTGGATCCGCCCCTGTTTTTTCCTGCAAGTACAAATTCCACCTTAGGGAGCCAAGTGGCTTGCTTTGAGAACCACACTGTAGTTGTAGCCGCTTAAAATCTAAGTCCATACATGACGCGATAGAAGGCATTGATTGCATCACGCCACCAACACAACGAGAAATAAGTTCTGTTACGACAATCGCCTAGATTAGTTTTACAATCTTTCCACGAAACTACACACTATTAATTGAATAATTGGAACGAAAATTATCTCTCTGTAGCAAAAAAACAGCAGCGTCATTCATTGTTACTACCGTCAAAACAACTAAACAAACACAAAAATGTAAACTTATAGTGACACAAATGAAACAGAATTTTTCAATAAATCTAGCAATTTTTTAAAAAGTTCTGTGGCCGACTTCAAAATGTTTCCATGGCCCACGTTGAGAACCGAAAGCGTTGAGAACCACTGCTATAGACAATGCAAAAGCATTTTCGGAGTTTATGTCTAAAAGCAGAAGCTTGGCTAAAATAAGTGAAAGGAGGCTGCAACAGTTATTAGTTTGAGAAATTATAGACTGAATGGCACCGTGCCCCTCCTGCGCTACAGCAGTTGTGATGAATTTACTGCCAGCCACCACTGTCCTGCGTGCGCCAATGTCGCTTGCGTAGTGCTGCCTAGTGCCTACACTGCATTCGCACGCTGAGTGTGAGCCATTCTAATGATGCAAATACGAAGCAGAAAACAGTGCGCAATTGTGACATAATACACAATTAAAATCAAATCTTTTTTATACTCGCGGGAATACACCAAAGCGTAAACGAGATGGCGGGGCCCATTTCCGTAACTTTGCGCCTGATGGGCGCCACAGTAAGATGATTTACGATTAGCAAATAAGCGATATAGCCAAGTAATAGTTGATCAAAATACTGAAGAAAAGTAACTACATAAAGCTAATCCAAAATGCCGCCCCACGGGCGTGCCGCCCGGGGCGGACCCCCCCCTTGCTACGCCACTGTCTGTAGGCTACTCAACATACTCTAACTCTAACAAACTACTTTTATTAAGAAACCTTCTGTTCACACATTATATTTCCTATAGGCCTAATCAATTTGCAGGATCTATGCACAGAAAATTGTTTTGAAATTACACTGTAAGACAAAAGTTAGGCTAAATTGTAAAAACATGTTTCAATAGGGCTGCTGCTTGACTCAAACACCTTTGGTCCCTTCGCACCTGCCTGTTGCCAATATTGTATATATTGCCAATCCCTTATATCAGGCCCGCAACGAGACGCAAATGCTTAGGGGGGCGAAAAATATCTTAGTGGGGGCTAAACTACCCATACCGGTATCATGTATTATAGTAACCAATTTGTGTAGGGGGGGGCAAAATTTTTTTCAGGGGGGACTACGCCCCCCCGCGCCACCCCCCCTGGTTGTGGCTCTGCCTTATATGTGTTAGTATATTTTGCGCAACAAAATAAACCTGTTCTGTTCTGTGCTACAACAGAGCGCTCAACGGAACGTTTATTCCTTCCAATTACCATAATGTGTTGTCAGTAGAAACAGTATATTTGAAGGAGACTGTAAAGTGAGTTGTACTCTTTGAGTCAGCTGTCACCTAGTGTATAGGCCTATGTGAAACACGGTCAGCTCCAGCCATGAATCGAACCCGTCACGAATGATCTGTAACCTGCGCGCGGTCCCATGTTCCTGACCGATCTAGACGGACTAATGGACATTCTTGTTGTAAAGCATTAGTGCGTGTCCCCACTTGCGAGAGATGCATTGTATAATGTTTGTTGTGCGTTAGATTATTGGTAAATGTTGAAGACGGTTAAACATTAACGAGTTAGGCTACCGTGTAAGAAACTTGATTTGCTTATGTTCGAGATGAAGATGCTAAAATATTGCAGGTTTTGAGTAAAGCCATAGCTGGCTGAGGTCAAAATCATTATGTGTAGTTATTGGTTAGTTAAAGTTGGTTAAAAAAAAACTATACAGTATTAATCAAACTTGCGCTAAGCTGAATGGGAGTGCTGTAATTTTTAACAGCTTAAAATGCCGAATGGTAAGAGCATCTGCCTCTCTAGCTGTAGACTCGGGTTTGATTCCGAGTCGGGTCAATTGCAAAATTGCTATTCACAGCTCCCCTGCATGACGTTCAGCATTAAAGGGACAGCGTGGAAAACAAGCCAGTAAGTTGACTTGTTGTCTCGTTAGGAAAGGCTTTTAGCGGAATACCCCCAGCTTAGCGTGGTGAACAGATGGCCGGTAACTCCTAAGCGAGCTCATTATAGCGCATTGATCGATTTCTCGTGATAGCAGGATAACTACACTGCCTACGACTAAACTAAGCTAAACTTGAAGCATTTACTTTTGTGTGCTTCGGCTTACTTGAACAAATATCGAGTGGTTTGGGGGAAAATGCGCAGACTGAGTAAGTACTTCATCATAATACAGTAACTGGAACATCTGTGAACAAATGTTCAAAATTGTGAGTGAAAAAGCAACAAACAAATGTTTTTAGTAACTTCTCACATTTATTTCTAGTTTTTGCTTCATTTTTCGCTTTGACGGATTTGATTAGATTGGTCAAGAAATCGTTTCGACATTTTGCTCAAAGTCTCGTCTCGGTCTCGAAGGTATTGGCCAAGCGGTGGCGAGCCGTTGGCGACACTGTGTTCGATTGATCGGCCTAGGAATCGACCCTAGACCTACTGCACCGATAGCCCGGATGTATCTTTAACAGCTGAGCTGGTCGGTCGGTCGCTCAACCCATTCATATTCTAATTACGGCAAACTTTACAAACAGGAAGCGAAGGTTTGCTTATTGTTCAAGCTTTCCTGTCATTTGCAAACGAAGTAGGCTCATTGAAAGCAAAGCAGGTAATTGATTGCAAGCTGATAAGTTTCGATAAACCAGTTTTACTGCAAAGCAGTTTTAGAAAAGACTATCACTAGAGGCGAAGTTTTTCCATTTTTAAACTTAGATAAAGGACACAAATTTTCGGTTCCGGTATCTTTTGTTTTGTCGAGAGCACAACAGTAAAATTATAATTTTACGCTGCTAGGAAAAACTTTTCCATTTCAACAGCTCGTTTTGCTGACTTAAAGATTTGATGTGAAAAGAAAAATCGGCAAGTTGGAGTAAAAGTCAATCACTCCGCTGACGATACGGGAGGATGGGAGCTCGATTCCCGCGCCGGTCAAATGGGACACACTGCCGCTAACAGTTCGCCACCGCTGCGACGTTTCTTCGAGGCTGTGTTGACCCAGGTGCTAAGCCGCGGGGATGGATCCGCCACTCGTTATACACGCTTCGGCATAATATCGCAAAACGCCAGTAGGCCTACACAGTACTAGAGATTTGATTTTTTTGACAAGTTTTATGAGTTTTATTATATTTTTTCCAGAGATTTTTGAAGTAATGAACACTAAATAATGAGCGATTACGGAATTAGTCAAGCTTTGCCCAGTTTGAGCAGAGAAAAACATGATGAGGTGCTGACATATCTTCAACAACTCGGCGTTGAGCGCGAGGATGATTTAAAATCTGTGACAATTGAAGATTTAATGGAAAAGAATTTGTTGAAAAAGTTACAAGCTAGAAAATTAGTAGAGTTTTGGAAATCAGGTTTGCTGAATGATTTTACAGAATTTTGTTAAATAAATACCAGCTCAAATGGCTGAGTGGATAAAGAGTCTGCCTGTGGAGATATAGACTCGGGTTTGATTGAAAACTGGACTAATTCGAACAGACTTACGCTAAATTATTCAAAAACAAATTGTGTGTTGTTCTCCAACGTGAAAAGTAAATCTAATAAAGATTTTTGTATTAATACCTTAAACGGTACGTTACCAAAGAAAAATACTATCAAGTACTTGGGAGTCATGGTAGATCACAAGCTGACCTGGGAGGAACACACGATATACGTTATTCAAAAACTAACCAAAGCAAAAGGAATCCTTGCTAAATTAAGACACCATGCTCCTCAATCTATATTAATAAATGTGTATCATAGTATTGTCTATCCGCATTTATACTATGGTGCCACATCATGGGGCAATACCGCAGCAAAGTATACTGACCGTATTCAAATTAAACAAAATTCCATTGTCAAAATTATCACTAAATTGCCTTTCATCAAAACAAAAATCTCTCCGTTATTCGACAAATTAAACTTACTGAGATTAGATGACATTTATAAATTAGAAGTCTTGAAATTTATGTTCAGTTTTAAAAAGAAAATTCTGCTAAATTGTTTTAAGGATTATTTTACTATACCCTCGGAAATACACGAGTATCCTGCCAGGTTTGCTTGTGATGATAACTGGGAAGAAAATTTCCATTGTACCAAATCTACCACACAAAGATCAATAAAATTCACTGCTTGTAAACTATGGAATGATTTGCCTTCAGAGTTTAAATCAATTCGAGAATTAAGCTTAAAATCCTTTAGATTTTTTTTTATTATTGTTGGCATATTTATCCTCCTATCACAAGAAAGCGACAAAGCGCTGTACGAGCTCGCTTAGGAGTTGCCGGCCATCTGTCTACCACACTATGATGGGGAATTCCGTTATGTGCCTTTCCCATCGGCACAACAAGTAAACTTGCCGGCTTGTTCTCCACACTGTCCCTTAAAATAATGCTGAACGTCAAGCAGGGAAGCTGTGAATACCAATTTTTTAGTCTTTGGTTAGACCCGACTCGGAAGCGAACCCCAAGTCTACCGATCCAGAAGCAGACGCTCTGTACCACTCGGCCATCTGATCGTTTTTTTTTTAGTTTTATTAAACTTTGATGATGAACTTTGTTTAGTAAAAAAATTAAACTTTGTTTAGTAAAAAAATCAAAACTTTGATGATGAAGTAAATTTTCCTATATGGCATTAAATATAACCGTTTTTTTTTTACTGCTATGCTAGTTGTAAGCTTAATTATACTAAACTATATGTTTACGTGTCTTTGCCAGTATGTTTTATGCCTTGTAACGTATTAATTATGTCATCAGAAAGTGAGAGGCTGCAGACTCGACGACCGCGCCAATTCTTTAGGTTGCACTCATGGTCTTTTCGCAGCCTCTCACAAGAAAAACCTCATTTGTGTACTTATTTAATTTTTCTCGTCAGTGTAATTTTTTCTTTTTTATATTTCGGTGTTTTTCCAAATATAAATAAATGAAAATGAATGAAAAATGATTCTGAATCTGGTCAAACCAGTGATTTTAAAACTGCAAATCACTGCTTCTCTGCTTGACGCTCAGCACTCAAGCGAGATCGTTATAGCTTTTTGATCACTTTCTCGAGATAAAGGAATAAATATGCGACTAAGCATGTCTGTTTATTGATGCTTTTTAGGGAAAATGAACCAAGGAACAGGAGGTGTTGCCCAACACAATTATGGAAATGTTGACAGAGGTAAATCTGTGAAAACTTATTTGTCGGTTTGCGTTTTTCTTGAAAGAATACTCAAATCAAAAAATCAAATCATCATGATACTTGCAGTAGTACGGCGAAGCGTGTAAACGAGTGGCGGATCCATCTCCGCGGCTCAGCTCCTGGGGAACAAAGGTTCGAAGAAACGTCGCTACGGTGGCGAGCCAATGGTGACACTGTGTCGGAGCTGTAGCCAGTTTTTACATTTTTCGGGGGCTGAATATATTTTGGGGGAGCTGAAAATCAACCTAAGTTTTTTTTAATTTTTTTATTGCTTTCCAAAGCTGAATAGATAAATTTCAATCAAGTAAAAAGTTTATGCAGAAAAACAGAACTTGCACAAGGAAACGAAAAAAGCAAGTAACAAATTTGCGCCGATGTTACCGGTAATACTCTCTAAACTTACCATAATCCTAAGCGGAAATAAAATGATACATAGAAGCAAAATGTAGGATTAATTAGGTAAGGCAGAGAACTGCAACAAAAAAAAAAAAGCATCACGCGTCTTAAACCGCATTGTATCCATTTGCGGTTGCTTACAACCAGCGGTTTGTGTTTTCGTAAAGCAAATTTTGTTAACTGCGTTTATGTAGCCTACACCATTGCACAATACTCAGATATCAGTCTGTCTAAGGGTGAAAATTGAAAGCCGAGATTCAAACTCATCGACTCATGCAGATATCTTGATATCTTGTCAGCGACATGGCATAGCGGTACCGCGCGCAGGTGAAAGATCCTACGTGACGGGTTCGATTCGCGGCTGAAGCCGATCGCGTTTGACATTTTTAACTGGTGGGTGTTGACTCGAAGAGCGCAAGCTCACTTCGCAGTCTCCGTCAATTACTGTTGAATTTTTACTTCAATATAATTTGAAAATAACCTCAGCTGTTTTGTTTCTTGAAACAAAATTATAAACCATTGGGTTTACATACTGTCATCATTTTGACGACATGAATAGTTTTTGGGGAGCTAAAATCAATTCTGAGAGGCTTATCTCCCAATAGTTCCCCGTGTCTACGGCCCTGCACTGTGTCGATTTGACCTGACCGAAAATCAAACCCTAAACTTCCCGCACTAACAGCGATGTGTTTAACCACTACGATAACTGGTCGGTTCGAACAATGCTGTTGCAGTAGTTTTGTTCAGCGGCAACCAGCAAGTGCAGCTATTTGGCGATGCAATTATTCATTCCAAGCGGTAGGTGAATTGATTGATTAATTAAAAGTTGAATTGATTGATTGATAAAGGTGCCGGAGATGATCTTGTGTTATTAATTTTAAATTTTTATTCACTTAATCAGCAAGTTTTAGCTCATCAAAAATAACTAAGCAAGTGATCAGCCATGTTTGAATTAGTTGCACTTCAGCAAGTAATTCATTAAAAGTCGATAAAAGTGTATGATAAAACCGGAAAGGCTGCGATGTTTCTTTAGAGCTGTATTGCCCAGGTACTAAACCGCGAAGATGAGCAACGCCACTCGTTACACGCTTCTGTGCAATAGCGCGACTGCGCGAGTATGATGAAGATTGATTTGTTAACGTGGATTAGTTTGCTGAAGTATGAGTTGCGCCAAGGGATCCTTTGCTTGGGTTTTTTTCATTTGATCAATATGCGCTGTGTATGTTGCAGCAACTACGGTCCAGGGCACTTACAATGAAACCCACCAAGGACCAGAAATAACCAACCACGGAACAGTCCAAGGTGACGTCATGGCTGGAGGGAAAAAAAGTAAGTGGTTTTAGGTAAAGACTTTTATTCACAAGTAAATAAAACAAAGTTTTATTGAACATCGATGACAAAAATTGATTAAAAATTTAAAACGAAACGTACATTACCGGTACCGGTACATTACAATTTTGCCTGTACATTGCGTTTTACTGTTGTTGACTAATCGCACAAAGCTCTTTTCACAAAAATACTATGAGTTTTATAGCAAGCCTGTGGATACGCCAATGCAAAATCGTCAGACCATCAACCTCTGCCTAGTGGGGGCGATATTTCTGTTTCTACACATGGTTCCTTCTTTGGGTTCTTTTTAACCGGAGGTTGAAACGGAAAGCTACCGCTAGTGGTGCGGAAGGCTTGGGTTCGATCACCGGGCTGGTCAAATCAGACGCAGTGTCGCCAACGGCTCGCCACCGCTGCACCGTTTCATCGGAGCTATGTTGCGTACAGTAAGCGCTAATTAAGCAGCGGAGATGGATTCCATCACTTGTTGCACGCTTCGGCGTAATACGACGAGTATAGCCTAATGAAGGTTTGATTAAAAAAAACACTTAACTAAAGCAAACAAGCAAGACTGGGCTGGCCCCTGCCTAGCCGACATATGGGAGTACTCATCAACTCCATGATTTGCAGCGACTTTTAAGACGGATTTCGGCAAAGCAAATGTTCAAGCCGGGACCATTTTCACCGGTCAAGGCGAAGTGAATCAAGGTGAGACAATGACATTGCCAACCGGCCGTTAGCTCAGTTGCTAAGCGCACGCTATCGGTGCGGGAGGTCTGGGGTTCGATTCCCGGGCCGGTCAAATCTGCACAGTGTCGCCAACGACTCGCCACCGTTGCCACGTTTCTTCGGAGCTGTGTTGCCCAGGCGCTAAGCAGCGGAGATGGGCTCCGCAACTCGTTACACGCTTCGGCGTAATACGGCGAGTATAATGAAGATTTGATTTTTTTTGATTTGAATGACATTGCCTATCATCTTGTATGTTTTTCATAATATTAAGTACTATTTTTCTTGTTTTAACGACAAGACTATAGCCAGTACATTAGTAATCATTTTGCAAGCGTTTCCGTAAAAACTTATACCATCGTCCCTGAAAAACTACAGAGACAGTGTCCGTACAGTTTTACACTGATAATGGCATAAGTTTTACCGAAACGTTTGTGAAATGATTACTGGCAATCATTTTGTCTTGTTTTGTTTGTAGCAAAAAAATGTAATTTTTTGCAGCCTGGCCAATGATTGCAGACTCGAAAACCTTCGTGAATGGTCACTTGGCAGAACTTGTCGGTTAGACCGGAACGAAAATAGGAAAAAACTTTTTTTGGCTTTGTAATAGCAATATAAAGTTGCCATTTGACCTAAAAACACCTTAAGCAAAAATTCAGCTTTGTTGAATAAAGGTTAAAATCGCCGCAAGCCAATTGAAATTTTCAGTTCTTGCCAAACAAAGCTTCCGTGTTTGTCACTCAGCATTCAAGGGACAGTGTGGAAAACAAGTCGGCAAGTTTACTTGTCGCGCTGTTGGGAAAGGCACTTAGCGGAATTTTCCCACCTTGTAATGGTAGACAGATGGCGGGCTACTCCTAGGCGAGCTCGTTATAGCGCATTGATTGTTTTCTTGAGATAGGAGGATAAATATGCAACTTTATGCTGTT
The DNA here is from genome assembly GCA_964006365.1 of Trididemnum miniatum. Taxonomy (NCBI): domain Eukaryota; kingdom Metazoa; phylum Chordata; class Ascidiacea; order Aplousobranchia; family Didemnidae; genus Trididemnum; species Trididemnum miniatum. The sequence goes on along the minus strand of OZ023231.1, from coordinate 2,062,885 downwards.
CGCAGGCGTGAAGGAAGGAGAGCGAAGGAAGAAAGATTCCGACTCCAAGGAACCTTCAATCTGTGAGATTTGTTTTGTTTATTTTTACGTCGTTAGTTTGTTGTCAATATTCGTTTACCGATATGCGGCAAACGGCAGTGCGGCTCGCGGCAACTTTTTTTGCACCTTTTTGAATTAATATTCTTGTTTATCGATTACGCTACACCCTGCTACAATCTAGTGTGTTTTAATCGCTGTCATGAATCGTCCGTCGCGTATCGGTAAACGCTTGTTTAAATTTGTAATTGCAGATAGCCACGTTTCACTGCTCAGATACCCAGTGGCAAGCTCGAGCGTCTGCCCCTGGAACTGTAAATTCGGATTTGATTCCGAGCCGGGTCAAATCAATGACTTTAAAATTGGTATTCACAGCTTCTCTGCTTGACGGAGGAACAGTGTGGAGAACAAGCCGGCAAGTTTACTTTTTGTGCCTGTGGAAGAGGCACTTAGCGGTATTCCCCCATCTTCGAGTGATAGACAAATGGCCAGCAACTCTAAAGCGAGCTCTTTATAGCACATTGATCGCTTTCTCGTGAGAGGAGAAATATGCGACTATTATTATCATTATTATTAACGGGCGGTAGTGCCAGAACTAATCATGTTTAAGTTATCGTTTCTGGCATATTGTGTAGGCCATTATTTAGGCCCATTACAATTTTCACCGCTTTTTGTTGATTTAATTTGGCCTACTGGCCGTACTCAGCAAGTCTTCCGACCTGCTGCAGATACTTTGCCAGTTGGTTTAGATTTAAACTTTTGATCGCCGACTTTATTGCGGTTTTTTCTTTGCCAAAAACCTTCTTTCGTAGGGCTTGGTAATAACTGCATTCTCCAACATGGTGATATGGAGTTTCTTCTTCCAGGTTACATTTTGGACATGTCGATGATACGTCATGTCCAATAGTATTCCTGTGTTTCTGTAGATTGCAGTGACCTGTGAGGACTTGCAACGTTTCATTTAATCTAGGTCTTTTGAAACTCAAAAGTCGATGAGTTAAGAAGGGCGGAGCCCACTCCACATTTTCTATTGTTCTCTGACAGTCCTTTCGTTCTATCCAAGATATCTTCCATCTTTTAACACTTCATTCCTTTACTGCAGCGCAACAGCTTGCATATGGGAATGTAAGAAAGGGTTCGGGACCAAAGCAATTTAAGGCTGATCCTAATTTAGCCAAGATATCCGCCTTCTCATTACCATGTATGCCGGTGTGACCCGGCGTCCAGGCAATAGTGACGCGATTATCTTTACCTAACATGTTTAGATGCGTAGTACACGTTAATACTGTGTACGATTTCACAATATTATTTTGGATTGCCAGAATTGCTGCTTGGCTGTTCACTGAAATTATTATTTTTATATTTATACTTCTTTCCATGATCAGTTTCTTGGCTACTTCAGCTATAGCGAAGACTTCTGCCTAGAAGACTGCACTATGTCTTCCCAGATGGAAAAAATTTTGGTCTGTTTGAGAGCCTGATGGGTATTCTATGTAGAAATTCGCACCTGCTCTTCCATTTAATTTGGATCCATCAGTGTAACATTTGATTATGCATTGTTCTAAAGCATTCTCATATTGCACTGCGTCCTTGCGTTCCATAACAATGCATTTGTACTGTTTTCCAAATACCTTTGTCTTCTGTATTAGATCTGCAGGCATACTCAGCAAAAGCAATTTTTCATTTGCTTCATTGCATACGTCTACATGACTTTTGGTTTTTCTTGTTGAACCAACTGTCGTGGCAGGCCGAAGGCCCATAGGCTACGGGATAACCGGTATGAACCTTTTACTGCCTCTAACAGTATGAATTCATTAATAGGCATGATATTCAGCAGCATCTCTAAAGCTCCTGTGGGGTTGCTAGGAAATGCTGAAGAAGTCATGAGACATGCTAGTCTTTGTACTCTTGAAAGTTTTTTCACTAAGTACTTTTTATTATCATCGTAAAGTCATTCAAAATGACGTACATCATCGTAAAGTTATTCAAAATGACAAAACCCATGATGTACATGCATATGTGATAACAGGTCGTATCATTGCGGTGTATATCCATTTCATGTTAGTTGGATTTAATCCCCACGTTCTGCCCACTATTCGTCTGCATTGAAATAGTCGCCTTGCGAGCAATTCGTGTTATGTGAGATTTCCAAGTAAGCTTACTATCAAGGGTTATACCTAGTAGTGTTGCTTCTTTGGAAATTTCTCGCTGGCGTCGGTTTAAGCCCAAGGATCCGAAAGCCGGCTTTCTTTTGTTTGAAAACAGAACTATTTCAGTCTTTTTACTGCTGAATTGAAGCTCATGGTTAGGAGCTCAATTGCTTGCTATATTTAGCGCTATCTGAGCCCTACCTTTGATCCATAGCATATTGGTGCCAGTGACCAAAATTGCTACATCATCGGCATAGGCTTGTACATGAAAACTTCTGTTGCGTAGATCTATCAACAGGGAGTTTAATACACAGTTCCATAAAAAAGGGGACAGAATACCTCCTTGGGGATTCCCCTTCACTACTTTTCTTTTAATGTTCTCACCATTTAGCTCAACTTGAATTGTGCGGTGTCTCAATAAATTCTCAGTCCAGTGGACGAGTAAATGCGACACCTTCAATTCTCGAAGAGCATCGGCAATGCCTTTGTGGGTGATGTTATCGAATGCACCAACAATATCTAGAAATATTCCTGGTGCTGTTCTTTTCTTTGCTAAGCTAAGTTCTATGCGTCGTATAAATTCATGCAGTGCAGTTTCCGTTGAAACTCCTGCTCTAAATTCATAGTGGAACACAGAAAATCTAGCTTGCAAATTAGAATCATCATTGAGATGATATAGTAATAACCTTTCCAACCATTTAAGTTGGAAAGATGTTAAGGTAATCATCCGGAAGACTTAACTTCATGACAGTTTTCTTTACCGGGTTTAGGGATGAATATACCAGTCCCTTCCTTCCATGCTTTTGGTACATAACTGTACTTCAGGCACGTTTGGAAGATGATTTGGTATAGATTTTTAATACTATTCCAGCCTTTTTGTAGTAGCACCGGTTAAATACCATCTGGTCCCGGTGCCTTAAATGGCTGAAATTCGCTTATAGCTCTTTCCATTTTTTCAAGTGAAGAGATGGAACTTACTATTTCGTCGTCTGCTGTTATAACAGTGTGTTCATTTAGTTCTTCTGTTGCTTTACTACAATCTACCTCTCGACTACCTGGTGCTAGGGTGTCTAAGAGGCAATTTATAGTTTCTACAGAAGACTTGGTGAATTCACCATTAGGTCTGAAAACGTTGCTTACTTGCACCGTTTCGTTTCGACGCATAATTTTAGCCAGCCGAGCGGTTGCACTTTGGCTATTCATTGATTCCGTAAAGAGACGCCAGGAATCTCACTTGGCTTTTCTTACGGCGTTTTTGAAAGCCGATTGAGCTTGCTTAAAAGCTTCCCAGTCGTTCTCAAGTTTTGATTGGATGGCTTTGCGTTGGGCTTTACGAGCCTCTCTGCGGAGACAAGTTAGCTCTGTATTCCACCAAACGTTGTCAGTTTTACGACAGATCTTACGCTGAGGGCAAGATACATTGTAAGATTTTATTATCTCTGATTGAATAGTTGATGCCAGTCTTTCTATATCATCTACTGACGATATGCTAACTGGTGTACCATTCAAATCGTGTAATCTCTGATCAAGCTCATTTGCATGCTTGTTGCAGCAAGTACGTCTGACGTTCCTGATCATTTTTGCTCATTTGGTGCTGCTTCGAACTCTATACCTAATATGCATGTGATCTGAAAAGGAAGGCACATCACTGACATGCCAATCTCTTATACAGTTCCCAGCATTTCGGTTTATTAGAGTCAAATCTAGCACTTCTTCTTTTTTTCTCGTTCTGAACGTGGGCTTATTGCCCATATTACAGAAGTGCAGGTTCGCACTAGCACAGTACGTAAGCAAATCCATACCTCTTTGATTGACGTTGGAGGAGCCCCATACTGTGTGATGTGCGTTTGCATCAGTTCCTATTACGGTAGGAATATTATCTCTGTCACTGAATGACAGCAGCTCTTTCAGAATTACTGGTGGAGCTGGTTCTTCCAAGGCCATGTAAGCTGATACAAAGACAAAGCTATCTCCTTCTCGTCTTACATTTTTAACTGTCACTGCTACCACATCTTCGTTAGAAAATTGTGGCATGAGAGAGCAGGTCATATCAGAAGTAACGTATATGCATGCTCGGGGACGTATTTCTTTTCTATTACCTTGAAAAAGTTTCCATCCCCTGAGTTTACTTCTGATTGAGCCTCCATAGGTCCAAGGTTCCTGAATTAAATACCTGAACAAATGTTTTTTGTTACTTCACATAAGTTATAGCTAGCTGCCTTACATCTGTGAAGATTGATCTGCCAGCATTCAAATCCATTCGATTTGGTTTTTCGTGCTGGGGTTTGTTTTTGATTAATTACAATGTTTGTTGTAGATCTATTACTCATACCAGGTATGAATTTTGAAAATACAACAATTTTATTCTAAGGTGTTGATTGTCAGTTTACTTTAGTCGGAACTGGTTACCTTTGAGCCCTGATAAGGGTCCTCAGGCTTCTCAGCTCCTTCCGAAGCAACTCTAACGTTCTCCACTTCTGTCTCCATCTGAGTCACAATATTCGTCTGCATCTCTGTGGGTGCTTCTGGACATTGAGCCTTTTTGACGGTACGTTTTTGGAACCGCACCCTCCGACAGCCAGCGAAAGGTGCCCAGTCCCATTCCTCTAGTGAATCTAGCGAAGGTTCTTGGACTGCTGCAACATGTAGCATTCCACCCGAGCCTTTCGCGTAATATTTAACTCTGATGTCCCTGAGGTGAATATCTGGATTACAGCGATCCACTAATTCGAGGACATTTTTGATATCCAGACCTTCGTTATCTAGAAGCCAGATACCGAAGGTTTCTGATTTGATTGTATCTTTAGGGCCTCTTGCTTCGTACCCTTGATGATTCATCGAGGTCGGAGCTATGGCCCGCACAACTTCTTGAGCCCACTCTAAGGATTTCTCATCATAACATATCATGAGAATTCTACCCTTGTGGATAAAAGTTCTCTCGATACTCTCAGAGAAATCCATTTTTGATTTCAGGACCGTCTGGTTGATGGCCCCTTGGATTACCCGTAAATCCGAGTCCACCGTAAGGGTATCACCTTTTGAACCTTTTTTCGTAATTACGAGCCTCTGGTTACTGGTTCTAACAGCTTTAGCATACGATGCTGCAGTGCTAGGCCCAGCTTCCTCTGCTCGCTTTGTTCCCACTTGCTCAGCATGTTCTGAAACAATTCGACCGCGCTTTTGCTTGGGGTTTGATGCAGGGGTCGATTGAGTGCTAGAAGACTCCCTCGACCTTTTCTTTGGTGTAGATTTGGATGCAGGTGAGAGATTACCTCCAGGATTAGTTAAAGTCATACCTCCATTCCTTTCAGCAACCTCTTTCGCTGGTTCCGCCTCTGATTTCGTTCGTAATTTTTCCCAGGGCGCCACTCAGACGTACTACCTATGTCCGAAGACGTTGATGGATTCTGAGTTGGCAACCCGGAAATTTGAGCGGTATTCGACTTTTCAATCGACGATGCCGCTGTAACTGTTGCCTCTTGATTCGCCAGAGGCTTCTTCTTCAACAGAGAAGTCCAGGCTAGAGGCAATTTCTTACTAGTCTCCGCCTCAACTGCTGTAGGAGTAGAGGCTTTGACTTGTGAACTCCCACTGCTGCTGAACAGTTCAGGAACTGTTCGCTGCGACAGTGGTTCTTTACTTGTCGTTAGGGGAACAAGCCGCACTGAAACAAGGGGAACAAAACAAGGGGAACAAAAAAAATGTCCACGTCGAGTTTCCTAACTGAAAACCAGGCGACTGTATGCTATGGACTTGTCATTTTGTGCAGTGGCCTCGGGAATGCCCCCCCAATACAACTGCAGGCCCCCATCCAGTCGCCAACTGGAACTACAATTGCATGGAGATTTCCACAAGTTGACCGAGGCAGCCTCCCCGATTGGCTAGATCAGGGGCGGGCCTCTGAACTATCTTGCGGCCGCGGTACGGAGCGCGTTTTAGACCTGTACCCTCTACATCTATGAGATTCCACAGCAGTTGCCCGATTTCAACCATTCATTCTCGACATGTAGGCTACAATTGAATAAATTTATGAAACGGACCACAATTACCAAGAAAACAGGGTTTTGTGAAATCGGGTTCATCCTTGCTAATGCCAGGCCTGCTTCATCCACGCCCCTTTCACGTCTCGATCTCCCATTCACAAGGATGGGAAACCGAGAAGCTTTACATGAGCAGCCCGAACTCCCATCCGTTAAGACTAGAGGCCGGAGAGCCCCGAAGGAGTGAACTTAACAAGCCCGGCCGTTGCTTTGACTTGACCTTTTTTCACTTTTCCCTGAGCCTAGCTTGTGGTATCCGAATCTTTGCCAAAAAAACTTATGCCAGAGCCTCTTTAGCCAACACATTTAAATGTGCTGTTTCCAGCGAGCACCGCGTGGAGGCGAGTTTGGACTTTGCTCGGCAAATATTTAGTTAGTTGCATATTTATTTGTCCTCCTATCTCGAGAAAGCGATCAATGCACTATACGAGCTCGCTTAGGAGTTGCCAGCCATCTGTCTACCACACCATGATGGGGGAATCCCGCTAAGTGCCTTTCCCAACGGCACAAAAAGTAAACTTGCCGGCTTGTTCTCCACACTGTCCCCTTAATGCTGAACGTCAAGCAGGAAAGCTGTGAATAGCAATTTTCAAGTCATTGGTTTGACCCGACTCGGAATCAAACCGGAGTCTATAGCTCATGAGACAGACGCTCTATACCGCTCGGCCATCTGAGCCAAGTATGCGACTAATACTCCAGCCAAACCTCTTCTGTGGCAAAGTTACAAACTTTGCTCGCTGGAAGGAAGAGGAAATTGTTGTAACATCCTTTTCAGTAGGCCACTACGTTCGTCACTTATTTGTATGATGACGAATTGCACGATCGAGTCCTGAACAATGAAGCAGAAAGCGGAATTTGAAAAAACAACAATAAAATGTGAAACAGCGTACATCATCGTAAAGTCATTCAAAATGACAAAACAAAAAGCCAACCTTCAGGCACAGATTAACTTCTGATTTGATTTGCGACTAGAAATCAGTGCCAAATGTAGCAGTGTCCAAGCTGGACTTTTTCCTCTGAGCTTAAACAGGGTGTGGTCTGTTTTGCATGATTGAGGCAATTAGCCTTAGCCTACCCTGTCCACATGTCTAATCTTTGAGGACCTTCTGGCACACGGTTCTTGATTCTATTTTCTGCTTCATATCAATGTCTTGATGTCCTATTTAACAGTGATTATGACGTAAATATCAGAAACAAGAGCCGTGAGCCGAAAGTTTACGAAAATTTGACATGTCGACTCGGAGGACGTCACACTTCAGCAAATTAACTAGGTCGTGAATTTGAAAAGTTTTGAAACCCTTAAAGCCGCGATACGAACTTGAATTGATGCAAGGATCATATTCTAACCCAATACCTCCGACGTAACTAACGGGACACCAAGACACTGCCCAACTTTTTTGACGTATTAGGATCTCGTTTGCGGTCGATCACCAAGGCTATAAAACGTGTCCTCTCATTGTCTAAATCTAGCCCCGCCCCTAAAGCTTTCGCAGCTCACGCCCTGGCCGACACCTAATTTCATTTTGTATTTTTAGCTTTCAGATCTCAGCAGGTTTATGTCAGCGCAATACTCTAGTACCATGCTCGTGCTAAAAAGGTTAACAAGGGAACTGAAGTGGAGAATTGTGTTTTTACTAAAGGTGTTACAAAAATACAGCGAATTCAAAACTGACGGTAAAAATTTTTGAATGTATTCAGTTAACCAAAAATAAACGTTCGAAGTTTAAGCTGATGACGTACTTAGGTTTTGCTTACGCACTGAGGTATGCAAGAGTTACAGCAGCAGTACTAACTTGTCAACCGAATTCGTTTTGACTGGTCAAAGTCACTCGCCTTTCTTTTTACTGATCATGCAGTCGAGACATTTGACTTTAATCAGTGAAAACGAATTGGGTTGACAAGCAATGCAGCTGTAGCTCTCGCACGCCACGGTGCGTAAATGAAACCTCAGGACGTCATCAGCATAAACTTTGAAAGCCTATTCGTGCTTTACTAAATATAAAAACTTTTACAGTCAGTTTTGAATTTGTTGTATTTTTTTACACCTTCAGTGAAAACATAATTTCACACTTCACAGCTCCCTTTAAGCTGTCTGCTTTAATATGAAGCAAATTCTTGTTTAGCTACCTTTGACACATCATTTAACGAAGCGAAGGTGAAAGCTGAAACGTTGTTTACTGGACAAGGAAGTGTGAACATTGCCAGAACCACAGGTAACAATCTACTCTATCTCCGGCAGGGAGGTGAACCCGATCTTCTGGAACTCGACCTTTCTTGCTGAACTCGAACTTGAACTCAAAAAAAGCTGATTGAGTTTTGAACTTACCTCATATTTGACAAAACTCACTTGAACTCAGCATAAACTCAATGAAAATTACTGATCTTCAAAACTCAAAAATGAAGAACTCGAATTCAACTTGCAAGTTTTTGTGAACTTGATCAGAAATGCTTGCGAGTTCGAATCCCTGACCTGCCGGCAATCTCTGTTTCGGCCATATAAAATCTCATCAGAGAAGCTTAGCATAATTTGAAACGAAGTTATCAAACTCAATTTAAGGATGTTCAAAGATGTGTTACTTGTAGCACTACGTCCCACAAAACAAAAACGTCCTCACCCCTGTCAAAATGCTCAAATCGCAGAGCTGTGAGCTTCCATAAATATCATATTACATTTTTCTATGCATGGTATGCTGTAGGGCGACGTTAAGAAAAACTATCGTATTTTAAATACAAGTGTTTTTTAACTTATTTTAACCATATATAGCTAAGTCGGACCAAAATATATGCACAAAATAAGTCTGCTATTTCCGGCTAATAAGTCGGACAAATTACATATTATGGTCTAAATACGTAAGCTTAAACACATATTAAAATAAATTGTTTTTGGCAAGCGGCGCCCCGTCAATTTGTCACACTTTTAAGTCGGAAATATCCGACTGATTATGCGCGTCTGTTTTGGTCCGACTAATATATATCGGACACATTCAACTAAAACACATGTGCTACAAAATATATTGTTTTGTGCATCATGTTGTGCAACATTTTTTGTATCTCTTTGAATTAATTTAACTCCCTCCATTTGTAAGTTTTTTACCTTTTCTCTTTTGCAACAGCTATTTTCTTCACTGTGTTGAATGCCCAAACAGATTGAAAAGAACAAACTAGGGAGCGCCCAGGTTCCCAAGTTTGGTAGGCTATTAGTCAAGATAGACTCTTCTGCATCGATTGCGTGATAATGATACGTCACTTAAATCCTCGAAGCTAGAATATCTTGCCTTCCCACGATGCATAATTAGAGTTACAGTCATCAAGCTACACAGTTTTGAAAGTAAGGGGACATAAGATATACATGGGAGAGGGTAGATGACTAGAGTATGTAAGCATCGCAAAAAATAGCGATGCAAGGAATAGAGTAGCAATGCACGACCGGTTTCGCTCTTATTACTTAACGGTTTCGCTCTTATTATGTACACGATTATACACGACCAGTTTCGCTTTTATTATTTACTCAAACAGATTGAGTAATTTTGTTGTGTGGTTTTCGATATGCTCCTCCCTGACTGTTATCACTGATGAGGGATGTAATCCCGCAGCAGGATAGCCCAGGTCTTATCTTACACGTTACAAAATAAATATGTTTTTCCAATAAGCGCCCCATTATTCAGACTTTACTTGTTCTCCGGCAAAAAAACGGGCCCCGTGTATTTAGAATAATTAGAATTGGGGTCCATTTTTTTGGGGTCACCCTGTATGTGTATAACTTTGGCGACTTGTTTTTTTCTATTTGTATTGATGCTGAGCTATGAAAATATCAAACTCAGAAGGAGCAACGACACGGCTCCGGTGATAATTGAACCAAGGTTGTAAAATTACAAGCGAATTTCAAACTTTCGCTAGCAACAAAATGTCTGGAATTCAACTAGCACAATTCATTATTGTTGGTGCATTAAAAGTTAAGGGTCTGGGTTCGCTATTCAGTCGTTTATGCAGTTAAAAATTTGCAAATATAGATATCTCTCTGTGCATTTTAGCTTCCATTGCACCCAAAGATTTTTTCTTTGAGGATGATAAAAGCTTTCTGTGGAAAAAATCTCATCCGAAAAAAGTGGAAAAAAATAGCCACATCAAGAAAATTACAGATCCTGACGTAAGTGGTTGAACGTGTGGGTACGTAAGTGGTTGAACATATTTATGACGTGGTTCTGAAGTAAGTGATTCATTATGTGAATCTGATGTAAATAACCAGAGCCGGGTTCAGACAATGAGAGGCCCTAGGCGATTATGATTTCATGCTTGCCTCTTTTGACTAATATTCCGTCTCATCTCTTCATAAACAAAGGTCTTTATGTTCGATCAAAAGAAGGGTTTTCTGTTGCTAAATAGCACAGCTGGCCGAGGGGTAAAAGTGTTCGCTTTTGGAGCTGTAGATTGGGATTTCATTCCGAGTCTGGCCAAACCATGCAATGACTTTAAAATTGGTAATCACAGCTTCCTTGCTTGACGCTCAGCATGAGCATCAAAGAGACACAGGGGAAGAACAAGCTGGCAAGTTTACTTGTTGTGCCCAGGGATTTCTAGAACATCCCTGGTTGTGCCGTTAGAAAAGGCGCTTATTGGTATTCCCCCATCTTATAGTGGTAGACAGATGACAGATGGCCGGCAAGCGAGCTGGTTATAGCGCTGTGATCGTTTTCCCGTGATAGGAAAATAAATAAGCGATTAAACTCACAATACAAAAATAATTTATTCAAAGCAACTGAATTCATACGCAATCGAGAAACAAGTGAAAGCTGAACGACTAATTTTTGAATAAAAATTGTGTACAACCAAAAAAAAAATTACCGGTAGTGTAATTTTCCCAAAATTCTTGCGGTTTGGCCATGTTGGACAAGGTTAAAAGTGTAGATATTAGTGAATCTCTAAACATCGAATCGCTGCTTCTCCACTTAGAAAGATCGCAGCTGCGTTGTTATGGGCATGTGACACGAATGTTTTAGGACAGAACAGTCAAAAAACTGCTCTGTTCAACACCGCTTGGTTGAAGGCCTGGAGGCCGTCCCTGAACAGGATGGCGAGATTACGTTGAAGATTTTAGTTGGCCTCGCCTTTGCCCTTCGTCGCAGAGGACCGAGATGCGTGGAGGCTCCAACTTGAGCAGCTGCCCCCGCGACCCCCCAAGATCAAGCGGAGCTAGTTAGTGTAATTTTCCATTTCACGTTACTACCGATAAGGACCGGTTGATTGCATCGGTTTTCATTGACTTAATACATTGCTTGCGCCGCATCTCGAAAGTTCGTACTTCGATAAACAAAATTTGTTTTGATGTTTCTCTCCCTCATTTTTCCAGAATCACAATCAAGTAATTATTTCAACGTTTTTATTATATTTTTGCAGAGATACCCGATCAAAATATGGGGCAAAAATCAAGCTCTCTTGATCAATAATTGGGAGTTTCAGAACAAAGCTTACAATCGAGCCGGTGCCAGCATGGATACCAATAATCTGAAACAACTGCTCAACGATCTGGGCTTCGTTGTTCACACCAGAGAAAACTTAACTGAAACGGTGAGTTTATATCAAGAGTGGGCAAGGCGGGGTTTACACAATGAGGGCCCTTAAGCTATTTGATCAGTGAGGCCCAAGTGAATCATCGATCAGATTCATCTCTACGTATATAAAGATCTTGGTGGTTGATTTCCAAAAAAAATTTGAAAGGTCTTGATGTTCGTGACAAGGCCTCTAACTTTTTCGAGGCCTAAGGCTTCAGCCTGCCTTGTCTTCAGGTAAATCCTGCTCTGGAGGTGGGAACCGGCAAAGCACAGCGGCCACATTTACTTTTAATGGTTAAATTTTGCGAACCACTCGCACTAACTTATAATCTAAAATTATTCCATTTTTTGCGCTTGTTTTATTATAATTTTGTGTCATCATTTAGTTTGAATTTATCTCTTCTTCTTGACTTTGAAGCTGTGTTTATGTTTACTTTATATATGTTTACTTTTTGCTTTCTTTATGTTTATGATGATGTTTTCTTTGCAGGAGGTAAACAAAGCTGTTGACGAATTCACGACGTCGTCGGAAATGGCGATGGCATCTATAATATTGGTGTTCATCGGTTCCCATGGAAATCAAAGTAATTAATATCACCAGTTTGGCGAGTAATTTGCAATTACAGATTCGTGTTTTTTTCTGCAATTGCGTCGATTGATGCGCGGCAGGTGGCAACGCGGCAATATTTTTGCACCTCCAAAGAAATCAAATCTTCGTAATCCTCGCGATGTTACGTCGAAGCGTGTAACCAGTGGCGGGGTTCAACATCGTGTCTTAGCGCCTGGGCAACACAGCTCCGAAGAATCGTCACAACAATGGCGAGCCGTTGGCGACACTGCGCTGATTTGACCGACCCGGGAATCGAATACCAGACCTGCAGCAGCAATAGCGTGCGCGCTACCACTGAGCTATCTAGCCGGTATACTAACGAAATGCTGAATGCAAATGAAATGGACAAAGCAAGAATTGAATCAGGGGCGGTATACTGCTCAACTTTTGTTGTACTTAACGCATGGCATTAACTTTGTTTGTTTATTGAGTTAACGCATTGCGTTAGGTTAAGTGCACAAAAGTGAAGCAGTATACCGCTCTAGAGTTTTAAGCTCATGGCCAGGACTGAATTTCGCAATAGGCTTGGCAGGCTGAATCCTAGGGACCCCGGAGAAATAAGAGTCTTCGTCACGAACAAAAGGGCTCGACCCGATGACGGAACGACTTCTTTTGTGGATATCGACCCAGAAGACTGTTTGACTGTTTTCTTATCTGTCTCAGTGACTTTATCCTTATAATCAAGATGGCTTTTAGGAGACGTTTATGTCAGTACATTTCAGTTTAGAATGCTGGTGAATGCGCAACAACTGACTAAATCACCGACGAGAGAGAAAAAGAGAGTTGTGACGTCACAGAAACTTTACGTATGCAATATAGTACGCCAACAAAGACCTTAATTTATTTTGAGATGCGTACGATCGTCCATCATTAATCACTAGCGGCAAGCCTCAAACCAAAATACCCCAGACAGAGCCTCTCATTGTCTAAATCCTGCCTTGCTCACATCTTGCTTTTTCACTCGTGTTTTTGACGGAAATCACTTCGAAATTCTTGTTATAAATTTAGAAAACAACCTGGACCAATTCATGGATGCCAACAACAACATGGTGTCAGTTCCAAACCTGGTGGACAAGTTCGGTTCTGACCGAGCTCCTCTGCTTCACGAAAAACCAAAGATTTTCCTCTTCCAGTTTTGTCGAGGTGATACTTTGCACTTTACTTTTACTTATTCATTTACTTTTCTAGACCCGATTATTCTTGGTAGGTCGCGGAGTCGGCAGCTCGAGTTGAAGCCTCCAAGTATTTCGATCCTCTGCGACAAAGGGTCGATGCTTTGGCGAGATGCCAAGGCGAGACCAACCAAGATCTTCGAGTGGTTTTAACAGCATTTTTTTTCGTTACCATGAATGGTTAACTTAAATCTATAACATTTAATATCATATTTCGCGTTCAGGGTAGGGAATCGATACCCAAAAAGTAAAGAAATAATCGATTTCGATGGTAGTTTAAAAAAGTAAACATTATAGAATATTGTAATCGATATTCGATATTGCACTGAGCATTTAGGGGCTGTCCTCACATTCATGCGGTAATTTACATACAAACAACGGACATAGTATATGCGAAGCAACTTTGCTATTAAAAATCTTTTTTTTGCTTTTTTTTTTTTTGGACAAAAAAAAATTTATCAGCAAAAACAAGGTAATGACATACCGACGATTATTTTAAATTTACCAAAGTGAGATAAAGTAACCTGGACAGAAAGAATCGAATATGGAATATCGAATTGCGCCAAAAAAAAAAAAGTAAAGACAAGACCATATTCGATACTCGTTCAAAAAATAAAGGCTCCAGTGCATTCGATGAACAAAAAGTAAAGAATATCGCAATCGAATATCGATTACAATTGATTTTTCCCAACCCTGCTTTCACTGCAAACGCATAACGATATGATGACGTAGAAATGTGCTTTTGTGTGTCACTTTGTTTTGATTTCAGTGCTGGATAAAAATGCCAAAGATGGCGCAGTGCAAGATGACGATATTCAGTCAGTTGGTAGGTGGCAGTAAAGTGTTTTGTTTTTACATGCTGTTTGTGTTGTTTATTTGCACATGTAAACGTCTTCTGACGACAAAGTGTTTACTTTTATATTTCAGCATATCTTTGGAAATTTACTCCTTCACAGCAAAAACGATTGGTCAATAATACGTTTGATTTGTGGAACGTTTTTGCTTAAACTTTGCAAAAAGCTTGCCAGAAGTAAAATTGCAATGAATTCTGACTGTTCAGATGTATTTCTGGTTTTATGGCTCTCATGTGGGAAGTTTGCTTCGCGTTTCGTTAATGTTATCTATTTTTTTTTGCTTATTCAGAAGAAAACAGATGCAGCAATGTGAACTTCATTTTTTTAATCCTCCAAACTGGCCTTTTCGATAGTTTCAGCAGCCTGGCACCAGTTCGATTCCCGGCCCACCACTTGTTACACGCTTCGGCGTAATGCCGCGAGTGTAATGAAAATTTGATTGGATGATGAACGCGGGAGCTTCGATTTATTCGCTTTTTCTTGAGAAACGATGCATGTAAAGAACAAAAATTGCTTAAGTTAAAGAGTTATAACCTTCAAATTTTTGTTATTCAGGTTGGTTTGATGACGTAGCAGCTGATGGACCAAACGTAGCCAAAGCTCATCTTCTCAGCGACATGTTTCTGGGCTACGCGACTGCTCCAGGTTTGCTTCGCCGATCATATTTTTCTGAATAAAATCTAAGTAGATACAGCTCAGATGGCCGAGTGGTAAGGGCGTCTGCCTCTGGAGCTGTAGACTCTAGTTTGATTCCGAATTAGGTCAAACCAATGACCTGGAAATTGCTATTCACAGCTTCCCTGCTTAACGCTCAGCAATAAAGAGACAGTTTGGAGAACAAGCCGGCTAGTTTACTTGTTGTGCCGTTGGGAAAAGCACTTTATGCAGCTAAACTGCAATTAATCTACCACCAATTTGACGGTGAATTATTCGCAAAATGTTTTTGTTTTGATGGGACTTTTCAAAACCGGGAATAGTTTTGTCTTCTCTGTTGAGCTGCTTGGAAATGGAACAACCATAGCAGACCACCCACTTTTATCTTTCCTACCATTGCACCATAACATAGCGGTGTTGGTAGCTGTGATGATTCTTCTGTCGTCTTTTTTGTCTGACCATCGTTTTATTGTCTTTTTCGCTTTTGAAATGTTTGCTCCCGACCTGGGGTTGCAACCATGACTACTCGTGTTTTTTTAACTCCTCTTCTCCCACCTGCTTGCCATAACGTTAATCGTTTTCTTGCTTCTTTTCTTGTATCGTTGTTATATTTCCTTCATCTCATCGTATTTTTCATCGTGTTGACAGAGTGAAAATAAAAGATAGGCTACAGTTACTACTGCTAAAAGACTGAAAAAAGAGGTAAATTGGTCAAATGCACAAAATAAATTATTCAAAAAAATTGTGGTTGCTTAGGTTCTGCGGCATTTCGCCACACTAGTGAGGGATCTTGGTTTGTAACCACAGTCAGAAAAATTTTTGAACAAAAAGCTCACGAAGAAGAACTGGATTTCATGTTTAAAAAGGTAGGTTTGCTCATACTTACGCTTTGAAAAGTGTAACCAAAAGTTTAGAGAATTCAGCCAAATTTTGAAAACTTGCTCATATTCGGAGACGTAAGTGCTAACGACATCTCTATTGTTGGACGTGTTCTGGGGTTTAATTCCCCAACCGGTCAAAAGACACACAGTGTCGCCAACGGTTGGCCGCCGCTGCGACGTTTCTTCGTAGCTGTGCAGCCCAGGCACTAAGCCGCGGAGATGGACCCCGCCATTCGTTGAATTTTTTTGGCTCAAGACCTACTTCCACGTGTATAATGAAATTTGAATTTTCAAATGCAGCACTGGTAGATCAAAGTTTCGATGGCCGAGTGATAACAGCGCCTGCGTCTGGAGCTGCAGATTCGGGTTTGATTCCGAATCGGGTCAAACTAATAACTTTAAAATTGCTAGCACAGCTTTCCTGCTTCAAGAGCTCATTATATCGCTTTCTCGTGGTAGGAGGATAAATGTGCAGCTACATACAAAATGCAACACAATATATGTCGATTTCATTTCGTTTTGTGCAATTAATCTTAAATCAGTTGATCTTATTGTTGAACTTCATATCAGGCAGTGCTGTGACAGTCCAACTACATGTAAGACCCAGGACCGAATTTAGACAATGAAAAGTCCACTAGTCTATTTAGTTTTCATACATCGTTAGTGATTAATCTCTAAAAAAAATGGTCAAAATTGAAAGACGAAGTCTCTTGGCTTCAACCTGCAAAGCAGAGCTGGATTTACCAGTAGGTTTTGCTGGTTCAAATCTAGAGGACTCGGAGAAATATGTGGCCTCGTTACGAACAAAAGAGTTTGACACGATTACGGTAAAACCGTTTTTTTTTTGTGGAGATCGACGATGAAGAACTTCATTTAACCAGAGATGAACACGATCACCAGCGGCAAACCTGAAATCATAATCGCATATAGGGCTCTCTCAATGTCTAAATCCGGCCCTCTGCAAAGCCTGTAGATAAATCCAGCTCAGTGCGTGGCCCAGGTTATTATTTTGCATTTTATTCTTTAGGTGAACGACACAGTGATGAGGAAGAAAGCGGGCAGTGAGGAGAAAGTTCAAATGTGTATTTACTCGTCTACTCTTCGAAAGAAAGTCTTCTTTTATCCGCAATAAAATGGGATTGTATCCGAATTAGAGATGGCACGGGCTGACGTTTTTGCAACCCAAGCCGCCCATGGCCCAAAACTTCTAGCCCAGTAGGCTAACCTTAACCGACTCGGCAACTCATCCAAAAATGTAGCCCGGACCGTCCAAAGCCCATTATTTTATTAGAACTGATTTATCACGAAAATTTAAGGGGATTTTGAAAATTGTTAGCGGCTCGGTAGCGGCCCAGTAAAAAACAACCGATAGAATTGGGCCGTTAGCGGACCAGTAAAAACACCGGTTGACAGGTCGTTAGCGGGTCTCTTAGCAGCCCGAGCCATCTCTAATCCGAGTGTAGCACTCGCTTTTTGAGCAATTCGAAATCGTATTTTTCTCTGAGTTTTGCACCAACTTGTTATTAGCGTATCCGGATACTGACCAGAAAGTAGTGTAGTGTAGTAATCGTTCACAAACCACATTATGCATTGTTTATCTTCGTGTTTAGTAAATAGTGTTTTACTCCAAGACATGCATGTTTTCTGAAAAAGTTCAGTCTGTTCGTGTTTTTCTATTACTGTAAAATTGTTTCTGATCCTATATTTTAACGTCGAACATAGGTGTGTCACTTGAAGTACTTATATTTTGTCTTATTTCGAAAATATAACTGTATAGTGTGCAGTATACACGTGAATGCAGTTAAAATGAAAAATGCGAACTCGAACTCGCTGAACTCGGTCATTTTTGACGAACCCGAGCTCAAAGAATATAAATCGTTGAACTCGAACTCGAGTAAAAGTTGATCGAGTTTCAAACTTATACCAGACTTGACAGAAATTACATGAACTTGGCATTAATTCGGTAGAAATCATTGAACTTGAACTTGCGACTCAGCGCCTCATCTCCGCTGCTTAGTGCCTGGGAAGTAGGCTACAGAAACATCGCTGCGGTGGCGATCCGTTGGCGACACCGCGACCGCTTTGACCGGCCCGGGAATCGAACCCAAGAATCCCGCCGATAGCAAAATTTTTAACAACTTCGTCAACAAGAACAATTCTGCAAACTGAATCAGTCTTTTCTTCCAACACCAACAAGACAACTTGAGTTTCCTTGAATAAGACGAACAAAGTGAATCCAACCACTGTCGAGCCGACCACGAAATTTATTAGCCACTCAAGAACTAGCGCACTCCCGGAACTACACAAAATAGCACGCTATACAGTAGCCTACAAGCTTAAAATTCAGGGTATGACAGCAATCAAATAGGATTCACTAAAAGCATTACGGTGATTTCCTAAACAATAAAGATTAATCAACGGTGCAGCAAACTTCCCAGCATCCGAGATAAAAGATGATAAAATAAAGCAATTGCTATAAAACGGAAAACATGGCTACTTTCGGCCAAATAGCAATGTTGGGGAGACTCGATGCAGTGACTCGATTCGAGTCGCTACAAAAAATGACTTGACGTGACTCGAGTCGTTGCACAAAACGATTCGGACTCGACTTTAGTGACTCACTCGAGACTCGACTCGGGACTCGACCATCACGACTCGAGTCTCGACTCGAATCACTTGCAAGACCAAAAAAATGGTCTCCACGTCCGCAGAGCCAGTTTGGGAACCCTTGGCGAAGTACTTTCGTGGCTATTCGAGACTCGGGACTCAACTCGAGTCTGTATGTACACTGACTCGATTTGACTCGAGTCTGCAGTGCAAATTGACTTGACTTGACTCGAGTCGTTGCACGAAAAGACTCGGACTCGACATCATTGACTCGAGACTTGACTCGGACGCGACTTCCAGCGACTTGTTCCCAACACTGCCAAATAGCAAAAATTTAGCTTCCGGATGTAGAACAGAACTAAACGTCAATCGATAATCACCAACAAATTATTTGAATAAAAACAAAGTTTACACAAACCTTTTTCGTCGTCTCAAACTTCTTGAAAAAATGCGCTTTGCGGTCATTTTGCAACTTTTCGATTACTCATGGCAGGGACGGATCCAGGGGGGGATGCACCCACCCACCAGCCATTTTCAACAATAATTTAGATGAATAAAATTTTTCCGTATTTTCGAACCTCCTCATAACAATATGCTTGAGTCGCCTAGCACGCATAATCGAAACTATGCGAACAAAATGCGTCATATTTGGTGAAGCACTCTGCGTCAATTAGGAGTCAAATATATAAACAAAATTTGCCTGAAAATTGTTCAAAAAGCACTAAAATGGCCATTACAGTATGTACTTTTTCAAAATTTTTCCGGGGGAGCATGCCCCTGGGCCTCCAGAGTCGTTTTTGTTACTAAGTTGCTTAAAATTAACCCTGCTGGAAAAAACTAAACTTGAAAAAGTGACAAGATTTGATGGCTCCTCCCTGAAAAAGTTTCTGAATACGCCCCTGACACGAAACAATTTCAAAAGACTTATTTACGCCCGTTTCCGGGTCTAAATGCATTTATATTTAGTTAACATTCATTTTAATATAATATTACATCCCCCCACCAGATCTTTCTGGATCCGCTGCTGACTCATGGTCCCCTACAAGTTTCAACATTAATTCAACAGACACTGCGTCTGATTTGAACGGTCCGGAAATCGAACTTCAGACCTCCCGCACCGATACTGATGGCAATGAGGTTATCACTACGCCAAATGATATCTGAAAACTAATTAAGGTTGGGCTTGTATCAGTACATTTGTTAATTTGTAGTCTTTTCACAAATACAAAGTCAATGCTTTGAGCAAGCCAAAACAAACTGATGAGCTGACATATGTGGTGATCTTCGCTTGAGACGCAGAGTTCATTAATATTACAGGATAAAATCGGCATTTATTAGCAAAGGGGAAAAGCTCACTGATCATTTGGGCAAGTATTTATGCATCAGTGGTTTGACGTAAATCACACTATTATCGAAAAAACCTTCAAAAAATGCCCGGATCCTCCATAAAAACCAAACAAAAAAACTTCGCTTTTTTTGACAGTTAAAACACTTGGATACAGTAATATCACAAAGGTCATATCAGCTGATATATTAAAGAGAAAATTCAACGGAATGGGGGAGACTACGCAGTAAGCTTGCGCCCTTCGAATCAGCAGCCACCCCGTTGCCAAATGTGATCGGCGCCAGTCGTAATTCGAACCCGTCACGAAGCAGCTGAAACCTGCGCAATAGATAATGCGCTCACATTTTTCATTTTAACGATAAAATTAAAAATTTACGAAAGAATAAAGTAGAAACCGACCCGATAAAGAAGCGAAACAAAAAAAAAAAGAGGAACTAATGGGTGCTCTTCGCTTCGCTTGAGTCGTTATAAATAACTGGTAACGATCAAAGCACAAACGTTTTGTTTGAAAACAGTTTACCAAAAAGCGGAATTTCTTCAATAGAACACCCTGTATGCAGCCAACGTGATAGGTTTTTGCCTGGTAAAAACATTTTCTTTGTGAAAGTCAGGCTGCAGCAAACCGTAAATAAAAATGAGGTGAAGTTTGAACGTTCTGCCCACGGCATCGAACCGCTTGAAATATCGCTCCGGTTCAGGTTCCGCAAAACCTATTTTCAGCGGTTTACCTCCGGTTCAGGTTTTTCGTCGTTTGATTTAGC
This sequence comes from Trididemnum miniatum, assembly GCA_964006365.1. NCBI lineage: Eukaryota > Metazoa > Chordata > Ascidiacea > Aplousobranchia > Didemnidae > Trididemnum > Trididemnum miniatum. The sequence goes on along the minus strand of OZ023231.1, from coordinate 2,042,226 downwards.
AGGTTTGGTTTCGGTTAAAATTAAAAATACTTTGAATTATCGGGTTCAGGTTTGGTTCAGGTTCGCAGAAGCAAAAATTTAAAGCTTCATTTTCGGTTTTGGTTCAAGAATTTACAACCGTCATTTCGACTTATGCTTTGATACACAGCTACTGGCGCGTTTTTTTCAAAAGTCATCATTGTATTTAGGCTGATTATACTTTTTAAGATGCTGCTGTAGCTCACAAAGGATGCCTCAGCGGCAGAAATAACCTCAGATTACTTCGGATGTCCTTAACTTCAAAATTATGCGACTCTTTTCCACCGTATATAAAATCTGATTCTGGCCTAAATCACGCAATAGCCTACGCCTTTGGTTGAAACATTTCCATCTGCGCATTTAACTCTTATATCAATCGATTTCACAAAGTATTGAAGCACAAATTGGACACATCACCGTTGCTAGCTGCAGTGTTGTTCTCGCCCTCAAACAAGAACTTTCAGCATTACGACGAAGGATTGCAAAACAAACGCGCCGAGATAAATGAAACGAAACCATCAGAGATGGATCGCTTAAGGGACTGGGTTTAGGTTAGACAAAAATTGTTTTAGCGGTTCACATCCGGTTAAGGTTGAGGAATTTTGATGACCTTTGGTTCAGGTTCAGGTTAGGTTTACGTCTATTAAATTATAAAGTTTACGGTTCGGGTTCAATGAAAGGAAGCGGTTAATACGGGTTTTCGGTTACGTTCCGGTTCAGTTCGACGCCCTAGTTCTGCCATCGATACTATTGTAGTTTGAACTTTTTCCGTAAAAAAAGTAATGAATTTTCAAAACTTTTTTACCTAACTTATGGCGCGAAAAATTCTAGAAAAATTCGGTGGATTTTTAGGTAATCTTATTGACGAGAAATGCCAATAAAAACGAGGGATGTTCAGTGACTTTGAGCGTTAGTTCTTTGGCTCTTTTGCATTAATTATAATTATTATAATTGAAAGGACTGGTTGGATTTTTCAGGTAAATGTAGATTTTTCTCTGCAATTTCTCTTACTTTCGATGATTTAATGTCGTATTATCGATGCCACGCTGCCCACGATAATATCCTGGTCCACCAGTATGTTGAATTGGTATTCCGGAAATCGGGCGATTAGTCGGTCGCTGGCAAGTCTGAGCATCTAAACCAGACTTACTCGTTTTTTGTCATGAGTATTGGGTGTAGAAAAAATTTTTGGTCTTTAAATTATCTGCCAACAGATTGTCATCTGGTGGATGAATTCATGACAGTGATTAAGACCCATATTCTAAGACCCATTTTTCCTGTTTGTACAGTTTTTGTTCGTTTGTTTGTACAGTTTTTGTTTGAAAAATTGGGTATTGATCGAGTCGTGCTCAACATCTCTGGCCCGTTGGCAACTCTGATTTGGGGAACATCCAAAAAAAAAAAAACGTTCTCTAACAAAGGTCATATAAGGGCGATGTCATAAAAAAAAAGAACTTCATTGGTCAGCCGTACAGGCACTAGTCAACTCTCGTTAGTTCAAAGTACTGTCAGCAACTTCCCAATTCCGTGACAAAACCGACCGGGTTCTTTGACAAGGGACGCCAGATGTCAATTCCGGTACTATCGCCTTTACTTCGTTTTTTTATTTTTTTCGAAATTTCTGCTCCCAAGCTGGGTGTCGCAACCATGCCCACTCCTGTATTCTGTTAACTCCTCTTCTCCTACCTGCATGCCATAACGTTAATCGTTTTGTTGCCTCTTCCCTTTTCTTGTACCGCGTTATATTACCTTACTCTTATCGTATTCTTTTATGTTGTTGACGGTGCCGTAACAAAAGACACTACTACTACTATCCCGTCCATTTTGTGCGGTTGGCAACACTAACTAGACCTGAATTTGTAAAGCTTATCCTTCCACAGCCCATTTTGATAAAAAAATCATTTAATTCAATTTATGTACCTTCATGTCCTAAGTAACTATCGTTATCTCACAACTTCGTCTCAAACCGATTTCGCGAATTCAAAATATCGTAGCCCGATTTTTTAGAGTCGAGACCTTCAAGTTGAGAAGCGTTATCGCTAAACCGGAAAATTCTCATAAAATAATTAGGCCTACGCAGAAAAGTGCAACGATATGCGGGGCCCATCTCCGCGACTCAGCGCCTGGGCAACCCAACTTCGAAGAAAAACCGCAGCGATGGTGACACTAGGTCCGATTTGACCTGCCCTGGAGTTGAAACAACGACCTTCCGCATCCCTGGCGATGCCTCTAACCACTACGAAAAAAAGAATGATCGAATTCGAATACATGTTTTCAACAAAAACACTGCATACAAACGCGTTCATATTATCTTTACGACTGCAGCTGTTGAGATAACAAACCACCTTTCTATTAACAACAGTTAATGCGAAAACTTAGTTTAAACCAATCAAATATAGCACCACAGTATTATATTTTGCAGTTCAGATGACCGCTTCTGGAGCTGTAGACTCGAGTTTGATTCCAAGCCGGGTCCAACCCATGAGTTAAAAGTTGGTATTCACAACTTCTTTGCTTGACGTTCAGCATCAAACGGACACAAGGGGAGAACAAGCCGGCAAGTTTACCGTTGTGCCGTTGAGAAAGGCACCTAGTGGGATTACCCATCTTAGAGTGGTAAACACAGGGCCGGCAACTCCTAAGCAAGCTCACTATAGCACTTTGATCGCTTTCTCGTGATGGGGGGATAAATGTGCAACTAAATACAAAAAAATACAATGAATATCTCCCCCACCATGGAAGTTAAAATACTGCTCAAAACTTAAGGGCTATTTTTTTGCCGGTTGTCGATTCATTAGCAAAAGTTAATTTTTTGCTTTTTTATTTTGCTTAGTACAGAGTATTTCTAGTTTGAACTTGAATCGATAGGTAATACCACTCAAAAATTACAGACTAAGAGATAAATACAATAAATAATCGGCAACACAAAAATCTGACCGGTATTGTTTTGCAAAAACGCTCTTGTTCTTTTGATGCTCGAATTTCATTGTGAACCCAATGTGTGTTTGCGAAATCGCACACTGCAGACAAAGCAGACCATATTGTGTCTCAACCAGCAGCACCATGCGCAAGTTGCAAATCCTTCGAGATGGGTTTGATTCATGGCTGGAGCCGATCGCATTTCACATATATATTACAGGGTGGCTCGAAGAGTGCAAGCTCACTTCGCAGTCTCTCTCAATTAGCCTACTGTTAAATTTTCAGTTAAATAAGTTGAAAATAACCTCAGTTATTTATGTAGGCTATACATCATCTATAAGATTTCTTTTGTAACCCGTGATGTTAACACTCAATCCTTTTCGAGATAATACACTTTGCGCTGAGTCTATAACTGAGTTTAATTTTGTTTTTAATTCATTTGTGTAAGGGTCGATATCATTGACACTTTTCTTTCGCTTGTAGCCTCCCTGAAGGTTTTGGCTTAAACATAGCAACCTCTCCTCAAGGTTTTCTTGCTTGAAACCATTTGTTTTGTGAAGAAATTTCATTACTTTACGAATTTCGTTGACTGGATCTTGTACCAAATCTTCGTACACCAGAACATAAAATGTTTTTTTGCTTTGCGCCGCATATATCGAAACAACTGGTCCCATTTTCCCAATATCCGTCACCAGTAATTCTGGATTTAAACTCTGCAAGAAAAAGTGAAAAGAGAAGGATGGTCAATGTGCAGTAACTCAAAGTAACAAAAGAATTTAGCATCTGTTGTTGTTGTTGTTGTTTATATAAACCCAACGGTTGGCGCGGTGATTTAAGACACCGCTATCGGCAGGAAGTCTTGGCTTTGATTCCGGGGTCAATCAATTTGAACAGTGTCGCCAACGGCTCGCCACTGTTGCGACATTTTTGTGTTGCACAGGCACTATGTCGCGGAGATAAGACTCCACTACTTGTTACAGTAGTACGCTTCGTCATAATACCATGCGAGTTAAATGAAGGTTTGATTTTTTTCTTTTGAGGGATTCTCCATCAGCGATCTTTTTTGAAGATTTTGGGGCCTTGACGTTTTTTTTGCCCCGGGGCCGAAGAATTTTCTCTGCGGCTATGATCACCGACAGCGACGCAAAAGCAATTTGATAAAATATTTACGTTTCTGAAAATTTATTACCATATACTAAAAAGCATTATAAACTATACAAAACACCAAAACAACAAAAATCAACATAAAAATAACTGCACCGTTCACCACCTACCTTTTGAAGTAAAATCTTCTTTTCTTGCAAATCCGACTTTACCTTCCGATTTCATCCGATTAAATTCGGCAATGTGGGCGAAGTAAGGATTTCGAATTAGAAGTACCACCGACTCATAATATCTTTTAATCGAAGCTCCTCCTAGCATGTGATCTTTGATGACAAATGTGTATTTTTGTGCCACGCCAGGATTCTCTCTAAAAATCCTGCCGATGAGAAAAAGTTAAATACTTTTTGGTTGTAAGAGTCTCTACTTCTGGACAATTAGGGTTTAAATCTAAGTCTTGGGTTTAAAACTGAGTCGGGCCAGACCAATTATTGTACAATTGGTGTTCACAATTTGTTTGTTTGTTTATAACGCTTAGCGTTAAAGAGGCAGGGCGGAAAACACGCAAGTTTACTTGTTGTGCCGTTGGGGAAGACACTCAGCGGGATTCCTCTATCTTGGTGTAGTAGATGGTTGGCAATTCCTGAGTGAGCTCGTAATAGCGCTTGTATCGCTTTCTCGTGACAGGAAGATAAGTATGCAACTAAATACATATTTGTGTACAGGTTTGTTTACAACAAACAATTTGATATTAGGGGCGTAGGCACAAATTTCTGAGGGACAAATAGGGGGCACATAACATTTTCTACAATAAGGCACAGTTTTATCAGGGGAGTTTAAAAAGGGGGTAGCCAGCGGAAAACTTAGGGGGGGATTACTATTGGCCAAAGATTACAAATCTTGTGGTAGTTTGTTTTATCAAAACAATTTCAAATAAAGGTTTGTCAAAACGAAGAGGGGGGTAGTCCTTTGGGCTTCCCCTACGTTGATACGAAAGCTATTTAAAGGAGGTATAAAGTCATAAAAAGTAATCTTTTCTTGTTTAAGTCATAAAATATGACCATTCATTTTTGCTATAAAATACAAATATTAAACCCCAGCAACACCGTGGATACGGTTCAAACAGTTCCGTAAGCTTTAAAGTTTTATAATTTATTGACAAAAGGAGCAAATGAGTTCTCAACTTTTCATGTCTATACTTTCATGAAACATTTGAGGCGACATCTTTATTATCAAAAACAAAAAATAAAAATTATGCTATTTAAAGTAAAACCATCGTGGAATTGAGTAGACCAATATTTTTCCAACATTATATGCTAAGTTGCTAACAAGCTAGCCTCCATTAGCGTAAAGCGGTCATTTTCTTGGTTAAAATCAATGATTTGAGACAACCAAACTTTTTCCCATGCAAACGTCGCATTTTATATGAAGCTGTGCTTCAATCGTTGAATCTTACTTGTTGGAAGATGCGTTAAACATTTGATTTTTTTTTACTCATATACGGTATTAATTTTCAAATGAATTCGTCGTTTTTTTGAGTATCTTGATCAAAATTCACGTTTAAACTTGCATATAAGGTGTTAATTACGGAAAATAGCGTAAATTTCAAATCAAAAGTCAAATCTTCATTATACTCGCCGTATTACGCCGAAGCGTGTAACGAGTTACGGGGCCCATCTCCGCGGCTTAGCGCCTGGGCAACACAGCTCCGAAGAAACGTCGCAACGGTGGCGAGTCGTTGGCGACACTGTGTAGACTTGACCGGCCCGGGAATCGAACCCCAGACCTCCCGCACCGATAGCGTGCGCTTAACAACTGAGCTAACGGCCGGTTTTAGCATTTTTGACGCTGTTTTTGATGGTTTTACTTTAAACAGCATAAATTTGCTGTTCAAAAATAAAGTCATATTTTTCGATTTTATGGGTCATAAAAAATTAACGTAGAGTCATAATCATGCTTTCCAATTATATCAAATGTTTGCTTCTGATGCAGAAAGTTCTCGGGCTTTTGATCTACATCACCTTCATACGTAGACGGAGTAAGTACCGCAATGTGCGACAGCGAAGTCGCGAACTATCAACATTCATCAGCCGTATTTAGCCAAAGGTACATTCATGTTTCGAAATAATTGAGCCTCAGTGAGACTTCCACCCAGCTATATTAATCCAAGAAAATTTAACTCTTGTGGTACGTAACAGAAGTTACCTCACATGTCATTCAAGTTTCCCGTGCGACCATAAGGTACAACATTTTTTTGGAAAAATTTATGTTGACAAGGTAAGTATTGTTTCTGACCTGATCTCAACAACTGCGGACTTCCGTAAACACTTCCTGTGTAGATTCCGGAAGCTTGTTCAGTCATGTGACGCACCCAGGTTTTGCCTGATCCGGGAAAACTCAGCAACACTGCTTTCTTCACCGTAGAATTAGAAGGAAGAAACTTTAAAGCAGTGGTTCTCAAACTGGGTTCGACCGAACCCCAGGGGTTCGGTGAGGCTGTAGCAGGGGTTCGGCTAAGATTAAAATAGGTTTTTGCAAAAAGGCATACAATTGTAGTAAATGAGTATCTCTGCGTGGAATGATGCATCCCCCCACCGTACTCTTTCAACGCTGTTTTTGATGAATACAATTTTTCCATAATTTCAAACCTCTTTGATAACAATCATCCTTACGCCTTAAGCACGCATAAATCGAAAATGTGCGAACAAAATGTATCATATTTGGTGAAGGACTTAGAGTTAGAGGCAAAAAAATTGAACAGAATTTGCCATAAAAATTGTTCAAAAAGCTCTAAAATGGCCATTACAGTGTCTAAATTTTTGAAAACTTTCCGGGGAAGCATACCCCCGGACCCCCTTAGAGCCATATTTTTGTTCCTCAATTTGCTTCAAATTAACTTACCGGAAAAAAATACGCTTAAAAAATGTAAAAATTTTATGCCACCCTCCACCGCCTTAAGAATATTCTGAATACGCCCCTGACGTGAAACATTTTCAAAGAGCTTATGCCCTTTTCCGGTTTAGACGTCTAACGTCTTTGCACTGATTTAACATTCAACCTAATTCAAAACTGCATCCCTCTCTCAAATTTTCTGGATCCGCTCCTGGTTATAATTAAGGGTTCGATGTATGCTTGCATGACACCTGTTGGGTTCGATACTTCCGACAAGTTTGAGAACCACTGCTTTAAAGGTTTACATCCGGCATCCTCAGCAAATGTTTGATAGACTTTCGAAAACCCATGGTCACATGAGTCCATGGGATGAGTCCAGTTAAGACTGGAACATGGGATGAGTACAGTGGTTTGTATTACAAATGCAAGTGAGAAACATCAAAAGTTAAAGGAGGAAAAGTAGAGCCTCAGTAATTCCTAAAAATGAACGTTTTGACAAAATAGATTTAGCTGCCATCATCAGCAGTGTAAGCAAGGCAGTACAAAACTAGAAGAACTTGGATTTGCAATTTTAACTACAAGTTATTCCAGTTCTGTCTGGTTTGTACTGACTTGCTTACACTGCTGATGATGACAGCTGAATCTATTTTGTAAAAACATTCATTTTTAAGAATTGCTGTGGTTTTACTTTTTCTCCTTTGTTTATTTCCGTTTCATATTGATTGACTATTTTAATATCAAAAGTATTTTTACGTGCGTTTTGTGACTTGAAAATGATTATGAGATTCGCTGTTGATCTTTGTCATTCGTTGTTTAATGATCGTAAACCTTGATATCGTCGTTATTATAGACCTTTCGTAAATAAGTTGATCGTCAGCTGCTTGAAAAAAACTTACGAAATTATCGATGCTGTTTGGCCTCCATTTGGGCCCTATTAGGACTTGGGGGAGGTCAAATACTTCGAGAGGTTTCATACTGGTTTGCAAACCAGGTTTTGACGTTAGTATATAGCAAACCTTGTTTTAGGGGAAGCCTTAAATTAAGTACAGTATTTTTTTATGTTTATCCCGCCGACTCGATGTACCCCACGGCTATAGCCTCCTTCTAACCCGCACCCGGCTTCCATTAACGATTCCGTTTCTCCCGGCTGTTCAACTTCCCGAATTTCCTTGCCTCTACATCCGGGAAAACTAGCTGTCGTGCAGTTAGATAGTAAAGGCTGAGCTTCACATCATGGTCAGGTTGTTCATCTCCATTGCGGCAAGTTTCGATATTGCTAAAGATACAGGTACGGGGCAGCTAGAGCTTTAAGCACACATTGTGTAGGTCATTTCCAAATGACTGTTCATTACATATATCGATCATGAATGATTGAACGCTGTAAGTGGACATACAACATACGTGAGCTTAACCCTTCGCAATTCCCGCTTGTGACGAGCGTTTGACGGGAAACTGCCAGTAGCATTTTTAAAGTGTTTTGTGTGATCCGACCGGTAATAAAACCCAGTATACCGGCCACAAAGCGGGAGTTATGACGTACCTTCCAACCAGAGGTTTAAATTAACTCCTAGAAAATTGTTTACACAGTAACATCGTTAAAGTCTATGGTATTACCTTTGTGTGAGTCTTGCACAAATACAGAATGAACTGAAGTTATCCACAAATGCAAGAGGGTACCTATTCTCCCCACAACTCAAGATGCACAAAGATCGTGATAAAAGTTGAGTTTTATCAAGGCAAGGGGAGGACAATAGTTTTTGTTGCAATTTGTCAGAGAAGCAAGCGATAAATCGCGATGCAACGTCGGATTTCGCTAGGTTTTCGTTTGCAAAAACGAATAAAACAAAATCAAATCTTCGCTACAAAATACAAATGTAGGTGTTATATTTAGTGCTTCGGTGATAACGAAATAAGTTTTAGTCATTTAATTTATCAATCAATCAATTTTCTGGACCCGCTTATCCTTGGGGGGTCGCGGGGGCAGCAGCTCAAGTTGGAGCCTCCAAGCATCTCGATCCTCTGCAACAAAGGATAGATGCTCTGCTGGGATGCCAAGGCGAGACCAACTAAGATCTTCTACGTAATCTCGCCATCCAGTTCTGGGACGGCCTCTAGGCCTTCGACCAATTGGTGTTGAACAGAGCAGTTTTTTGGCTGTTCTTTCCTGGGACATTCGTGTCACATGTCCATACCAACGCAGTTGCGATCTTTCTAGTCGGAGTAGCAGCGATTCGATGTTTAGAGATCACGAATATCTGCACTTTTAACCTTGTCCAACAAGGTCAAACCGCTAATTCTTCGCAAGAATCCCATTTCGGCTGCTTGAACTCGAGACCTCACTTTCTCATTCATGATCCAACACTCATGGCCATAAGTCAAAATAGGAACATAGACCGATCTGAAAATGGATAGCTTTGCCTTGGTGCAAAGCTCCCGTTTCAGTACCACAGATCGGTGGAGCTGGCGCATTACTGCACTTGCTTTTCCAATGCGGATATCCAATTCGCTATTTTGTCTGCCGTCACTTGTGAATGAGACGCCGAAGTACTTGAATTTCTCTGACTGTTTTAGTGGTACTCCATCAATTTGGAGAGAGCACTGCTTTGGTTGTCTGGACAGGCACATGGTTTCTGTTTTTGTTGAACTGATTTTCATTCCGGCAACAGAGCATGCATCCGAAAACCTGTCAAGAGCTTGCTGGAGACCATTTTGGGTAGAGTCGAGTAGCACAAGATCATCTGCAAATAACAGACGTTGTACAGTGCATTCACCGATCTTTACTCCGCCACAAGACTCACTTTTCTTAACTATTCTATCCATATAAATAAGTAACAGAATAGGTGAAAGAGAGCAGCGTTGCCGTAGTCCCACACTTACTCTGAAAGGTTTCGTCGTTGCACTGTTAACACGAACACAGATCTCGGAATGCATGTACAGCGACTTAATGGCAGTTAGTAACTGGTCATCAATGCCATACTGCAACAGCACCGCCCAAAGCTTCTCTCTAGGAATGCGATCATATGCTTTTTCAAGATCAACAAAACATGCATTGACCTCTTTTGCATATTCCCACGACTTCTCAAAGATTTGCTGCAAGGCAAAGATCTGATCCATTGTGCTTCGGCCAGGACGAAAGCCACACTGAGCATCTGTTAGTTTAGGCTCGACTATTTCACGGCATTTCTTTTCAAGGCATTTGGCATAGACCTTACCCGGGACACTGATGAGAGATACGCCCCTATAATTGGTGCATTTTCTCTTGTCTCCTTTCTTGTGGATAGGTATTATCACACTAGTTTGCCATTGCTTTGGTGCTTGCCCAGTACTACACGCCACCTTACAAACACGAGTCAGCCAACGAACACCATGTATGTTCATTGCTTTTAACATTTCAGGTCTGATATCATCCTCACCAGGTGCTTTTCCAGTTTTCAATGATTTGATTACTGCATTCACATCTGCTTCGGTTATCTGAATATCTTCCCCAACCTGTTCTTCGTGAATTTGTATCGGTGTAGCATCAACTGGGTTTAAAAGATCACTAAAGTACTCTCTCCACCGATTCAAAATAGCATCTTGATCTTTCAGAGTCACACCATTTGAATCTTCGATAAAGAGAGCGGCTCGAGAACTGTTTCCACGCAAACGGCGAATGGTCTGTCAGAACACTTTGTTTGCCGTTTTGAAATTATCGTCTAACCTTTCTCCAAATTCCTTCCAAGCTCTTTCCTTAGACAGTTTAACTTTTGTGGCTGCCGTCTTACGTGCTTCAGAGTACTGGAACGAAGTTCAAGTGATGACTTATTTGCAAGCCAGGCCTTATAGGCCACTTTTTTCGCACGAATAGCTTCTTTAACTTCTTGGTTCCACCAAGGAGTTCTTTTCTCGCTACTCTTCGTCCCTCCAACACGCTTACGTCCACAACAGTTAGTAGCGGACGCAATGACTGCTGTTCGAAACAAACACCACTCAGTTTCAATGTCTTCAGTAGAGGTCGGAAGTTCTTTGAACTTAGATGCAATGTTGTCTGCAAATGCGGTTCGTACCTCTTTGTCAGCCAATGATTCCCATTTGATTCGATAAGTTTCTCGTGGTCGAAAAGTCTTTCGTTTTTTCAAGGGTTTCAAAGCTTTCAAAGTGCAGACAACTAGGTGGTGATCAGTTGACAACTCAGCCCCTCTTTTAACACGGACATCAGACACGGTAGAAAACAAGTCCGCCGAAACGATACAAAAATCAATCAGGGAGCGTTGTCCCAGAGAGTCTCTGTACCAGGTGTACTTATGAATTCTTTTGTGCTGAAAAAATGTGTTCATTATGCACAGCCCATTGGTGGCACAGAACTGCAATAAACACCTTCCGTTCTTGTTAATGTCAGGGTCACCATGTTGCCCAATAACACCTTTCCAGGTTGCATTGTCGATGCTCACATGTGCATTGAAATCGCCCAAAAGGACAAGGGATTCTGATGAAGTTGCTTTTCCCAATGCAACCTCAACTTCCTCCAGAAAGGCTTCGTACTGTGATTCTATGTTAGGTGCGTACACCTGCAATATACACAGAGATCGCTCCTGCAGCCTTAGCTTTAGAAGACAAACCCTTCCTTCCAGTGGTACCCAGTCAACGACACATTCAGCTATGTTGGGGCTCACAAGTAAGCCAACACCAGCTTGAGCAGACATTGCTGCATCAACACCTGAGTAGAAAATTTTCCACCCACCGTTCAACTCGACAGTTCCAGAACCTGGCGCTTTGTTGATGAAATTCCCACAACATCAAGGCGATACTGTTGGGCTTCGCAAACAAGCTCCTGCTCTTTTCCTGTCAGTGACGAAACGTTCCAGTTCCCGATAGCTAGATCCCGGCAGTTTGGTCCAACTCGAGTACGTTTTCTGTGCGCTGCCCCCATTTGCCTCCCCAAACGCTTAGCGACTGCGTTGGTGGGTTTCCGGTGACGGTCAGCTTGTGGGGGAAACTGTAGCTTATTTTTCGAACGAGTCCCTCTGCCTAAAACTCGAACGCGGACCTTTTTATCCTGCGCGCCGTCCGATGCAGCATGAATATTGTTATTACAACTTTCCATTTAGCTACAGCATTGGATTGCTACTTGGTCTGTTTCTCTCCTTCGACCTTACCGCCATGGGGGACCCTGATGGAAGTGATTAAACATTACCAACGGCGTTGCTCTAAGGATCATTGAAAACTCAAACCTCCCCACCACGTTAAGGTGGCAATCCATAGGAGAGGGTCATTTAATTTAGCACAGTCATTTAATTTAGCACAGCAAAAACACATCTTCAACATATCAGTATTAAAATAAGACAAATTGAGTTGAAAGGGCAATTTTTGTTGATTGAAATTAACACCAGCAAAGCATTTTTCGCCAGATTTTACTTAGAGCAACTGAACAATGTATGATCTATGAAGTATTAGAACTTACCTTTAATACAAGGTTTTCCCATTAAATACCATTCTATTCCATCATTACTGCCGCATGTTTCCTGTGCGTTTCCGCCGCACTTCTGGTTACAAACTTCTCGTTCAAGTTTTGTTGTGTACTTGTTTACAGTATGTTTGGAACACACCAACAAGTGTTTCCACCAGTTACACCAACATACAACGGCAAGGTTCTTCTATTTTCAAAATGAATATAAAAAATAAATCGTCAACGTAAATTATTTAAGTGTTTATGAAGTATAAAGATATACCATGGAAAGCTTTAAAAGAACTGCTAACGAAGTAAGCGGTATAAAAACTAATTCTAAAACTAATATTGTGATTTGACCACTTTTACCACTGCCGCCCACTGCTAACATAAAGTATGCCAGCTGGAGTAACTATTTATTGCTAAAGCCTGCAGTAGCAGCAGCACCTGGAGTTGTACAGTGAAATTGCATTTCGAACGATTTAAGCTCGGTGGCCGCGTAGCAAGAGAGATTGACATTCAGTCATAAAGTTATGGGTTCGAACCTGAGTCTATATGATGAGAAAAGCTTTTATGTTTAAACTTACATCCGCTCTGCTTGCTGCTGTTTGTGATATGTGAGTACTTATGCTACGCAATTACAAAACAATGGGTTCGAACTTCAATCGAGCTTCTTGCAAATAATAGAAGATAAAACACTGACCAAGAGATTGAAATGGGTTAATATTTTAAACCTTTATCTTCAAAATGAATATTTACAGATTCTACTCTAACAAGCGAAAAAAAAAACTAAACAAATATTCATCACAATCGCGATATTACGTCGAAGCATGTACCGAGTAGCGGGGTATATCTCCGCGGCTTAGCGCCTGGGCAACACAGCTGCAAAGAAACATCGCAAATTGCGAGTCGTAGGAGACACTGTGTCCTATTTTACCCGTCCGGGAGCACCCTAAGACCTCCCGCGCAGATTGCGATCTCTCTAACCCCTACGCCAACCGGCGGGTTTTAAAGTTCCTAAACGAGTTTATATTCAAGGTTTACAGTATTCATAACTTCCTCACTTAGACGAACATTTTTTGAAACATGATTTCTTTGTCATTGTTCGTGAAGAAGCAACATAAATCATCTTTTTGGTGGGTTTGACATAAGGATAACAACCCAATGTTGTAACTGTAACAAATCACTGACATGAATCCAAAACATCGAATCAAGTCTTTATTATACTCGCGGTATTAGGCCTACGCCGAAATGTGCAACGAGTTGCGTGGCCCATCTCCGCGACCTGCACCAACGTCTTTAACTACAACATTAACCAGCAGGCAATGGATATGTGTGGGTGTGTCTTTTGATCCTTGTTAGTTTCGAAAATTTTTATTGGAGACAGACGCTTTATCCAGCACTCGGCCATATTAATGTTATTTCGGAATTTTTTATAGCAAACACGTTTTTTGTGAGTTTATGACCAGACACAGCTTTTTAAAGTTCACAATTAAGCATTTTTTTAAAGCGTCTCTGCCGCTCATCATGGTCACCATCATCCATTTTTTCCCTCGTCACCGAAGATGGCCGGATACACCTCATCCTCTCCGTGATCGCTCTCACACCTTCCCTCCATTTTGTTCGATCAGCAGCTTCCTCGATTTTCAACCCGACTTTCTTCACACTCTCTTCCACTTGCCTCCTCCATGTGATTTTTGGCCGTCCTCGCTTTTGATGCCCATTTACCTCCAGCATCATTGCCTTCTTCAGCATATTATCATCATCTCTTTTAATCGCAAGTCCACACCATCTTACTCCATTCGCCTTTGCCATTCTATCTAACGCTTCCTTCAAGCCCAAAATCTCCATCAGCTTCTCCATATTCTTTCTATCCACTAATTTTACTCCACACATTGACCTCACCATGGCTCTTTCAGTTCTTCTCAAAATTGCCATTTCGCTCTCCCTCAAACACCATGTCTCACTTCCATATATAACATTGCTGATCTTACGCAACTACAAACCATCCCTTTCATTCTCAAAGAAAGCCTTCTTTCTTGTAACAACTTTCCACATTCTCTAAATTTCATCCATTCGATCCTAATTCTTCAGGTCACGTCAGTTTCACATTCAACACTAGCATTTAGCCTATATCTTCTAAATAACAAAATCCCTTCAAAATCTCCACTTCATCATATAATATACCTCCTCTAGTTCTTCCGAGCCATCCCCAACATCTTCGCTTCTTTTGCAGAACTGCTGGTTGCTTTTTTATTTTCGTGCATCTCCCATGTATCCACTTCGTACACTGTGTGCAACACACAGCGTTAGACCCAACCCTTTTTCCCACAAGGATCTGTTTTGCTCAAAACAATTTCTCCTTCCGTTCCGCCCACCATCATGTTATTTTTTCCAACATTCACCTTCAATCCCTTGCCTTCCAATGCACTTCTTCATCTCTGGAATCTCTCCCTTAAATCCTTCAAACTTTCACTCATCAGCGCCAGACCATCCTCGTACAAAATTTCATTCAATAATTCTTCTCTTGCATGCTCTGTCACAACATCAACCTCTATAGCAAATATCACTGTGCATTACACGCCTGTGAAAGCGGGTGGGGAAATGGTCTTCCAGTGCGTGGGCAATATCTAGGGTGGGGAAATGGTCTTCCAGTGCGTGGGCAATATCTAGAAGGATATTTTTTCTTTACTTCAAAGTGATCATTAAGCAAACCATTGAGTCTACTACAAAGTCATGTAGTCAAAAGTCAGAATTCTGTTGAATCCATAATCAAGTTTTAATAAAAAGAGGGACGGTTGCTGTAATCTGCCGTTTTTTCTCAAAACCTAACAACTACAATTGTCAAGTTTTCGAGATAATGAAGGTTTTATGTTTTTTTAAGCTAGCATAAAATCCTGATTGTAAAATTTTCTATTTCTTTTTCAGAGGAGTCATTTTAAAGGCATGAATGAAAATTGATTTATAAAAAAAAAAAACTATCGATTTATAGTTTTTGAAAAAAGTGACTTGTTAGCAGGGCCGGATTAAGCTACTGCGGGGCCTGTAGCAAAATTTTTGCGGGGCCCTAGTTTTTGGAGACCCGACCGAAAGGCAATCAAACCTGATTGCATTTTTAGTCTCATTGTTTCATACCAAGGGCTCTTACCGGAATTCACTGAAGATGCGTAGATGGCTTAAATTCGCTGTAAAACTTTTGTTTTTTTTAGCGAAAACGATTTTTTAAAGACACGAGAGTCAAATTTTGTGAAAATTTGAGAACAAAGGGGGAGCAACGCAAGCATTGGCACAACAACACAAAATTAAGATCAAACTTTTTGTTGTAGGCACTCAGGGCTGCGAACTCGAACTTGAAAGAACTCGATCATTTTGCCGAACTCGCACTTGAACTCGAAAATTTTTTTTCTGAACTCGAACTTGAACTCGCAGAAAACTGTTCGAGTTCATTTGAAAGATATTTAAATTGTGGAAAAGAAATAAATGATCATTACGAAATATAGTTTGTTGTTCAAATAGTCACAATCCGTGTAAATTGTAGTTATGATTTTACCAAAAAAAAAGCTGCATGTCATTTATTTGTTCATGCCATCGCGACATATAAAGTCCAGGGCTGCGAACTCGAACTTGAACTCGTTCAGTTTTTCCGAACTCGAACTTGAACTCGAAAAATAAAATTCTTAGAACTCGAACTTGAACTCGGACTTGCAAATATCTCTAGTAGCCTAAAAGTCTTTACCGTTCATATCAAAATTCCAGACGCAACAAAACACTAATAGGAAATAGCTTCTTCATGCTTGTTCACTGTTCCGTTGGTTGCTTAGCCACTTGTATTTTTACCGTGCCGCACTTCTATCGTATTGACTCACTGTGACCTACAGTCTGTATACACAAAAATACCATGAACATTCGCAATTACTGTATATGCGCGACTGGAAGTTGACTTTTTATTTTCTTGCAACGAACGCGATGTGCGGTCAGAAATCAGTTTGAGGCCAGATTCAGAAATATCGTAAGTTTTATTTTGAGGAAGCTTATGATTTACAAATATTAAAGAAAAAGGGAGGTAAACAATCCGCAATAATTTTATTAGTCGGTCCTAGCCGAAACATTTTTTACAAAAGTGTAGCCCAATTTTTTCTGTGAATTGAATTATGATTTTGAAAAGCGCGGGGCCCTAAAAAGCGCGGGGCCCGTAGCAAATGCTACTTCTGCTACGTGGTTAATCCGGCACTGCTTGTTAGGTTTTTAAAAAAATTCTTCGTTTAAAAAGTAACAAATTTTTTTTCAAAACCTATAAACTACAAATTGGATTATGACGTAACACGCGTCTCATTTCGGACTTGGGTTCAGTCACCTTGTGTCAACTTACAGTACTCGGAAAAAAACAAATGATTATATGACGTCATAATATGCCTCAACAATTGAAACGTAGTTGTTAGGTTTTGAAAAAAATAATCGGTGAAAAGTTGGCAAAAATTTTTTTTGCGTGTAGTTATTAGGTATCCATATTAGCATAACTAAATAAGTTAGTTATGCTGTGTCTAATTTTATCAGCCCCGTCGAGGACACCGTGTCTAATTTTATCAGCACTTTGATTTTTGGACACATGATAAAACATCGAATTTCAATTCGAAAACTGCAAAAAAAATTTTTTTAAAAATTTGTAGTTGTTAGGTTTTGAGAAAAAACGGCAGTCATTACAATCGATAAAATTTATGACTTAGGTTTAGCATACCTTGGCACTGAAGAGACTCGTACAAGTGGTGATGTTCTTGTTCTCTGTTATTACGCATAAATTAAGTACTTTTCAGACAAACATAACGATGCTTGACTTTGTAAATCGAAGTTTCCACATTAGGCTGACGCAATGGAGCAGTTGTGACGCAATTGAGATGTCATAATCCGATTCCAAAGAAAACAAGGAGTTGAGTGGTTTTGCCAGCGAAGGTTGACCACAAAAAATATTAAGAAAAAGAGGGAAAACGTGCTTGTTTTACATAATGAAGAAACGGAAAACACAAATACAAAATTGTTTTGAAATGACAGATCCTCATAGTTTGCTGATATCAAATCTTCATTAGGTCTAACCTCACGATAGACCTATTACGCCAAAGCGTGTAACGAGTGGCAAGGCTCATTTGCGCGGCTTAGTGCCTGCGCAACACAGCTTCAAACTCCGATGAAACGTCGCAAGCGTGACGAGCCGTCGAGGACACCGTGTCTAATTTTATCAGCCCTGGAATCGAACCCAAAGATTCCTTCACCGGTAAGCGATGACGTTGTTCACATTTTTTATTTTTGATTCTAGTTTGAGATGTTGAATTATATTGCAAGACTATATTATGCTATTGCAAAAATTTGCATTTAAGTTTTTTGCATTAAGGATACGCTTCGACGTCTTCGAAACTTCAGCCATACTCGAACCCGTAACGTCGGTATCCACATTGTCTAATAAACTCACGTAAGCATCGGTTCTCGTTGTTGTGAAAATTGCCATTGTCGTATATTTAGTTGACCATCACAAAAAGTTCTTGTTTGCGTAGGCCCATACCGCGCGGAATGACTAGAATAGTTGATGTATCACATTAAATAATTAATTATTAAAAAAACTGCATTAAAAACCAAATCTTTGACAAAAAAAGATGTGCAAATTCTGCGCGAATATCAAGCATTTCAGTGTAAACGACGATACAAAATTCTGTGACAAAGGTTTCAGCAAAACTGTGTGAGAACGAATCGCTCTGCGATTACTTTAAGCTGACATTGACAAGTTTCGATTTTTGACAGATGAGAGAAAAATCACTTACAGTAGTAGTAATGTAGCGGTGTCTTTTATTTCCGCACCGTCAACACAATAAAAGAATACGATAAGAGTAAGGTAATATAACGCAGTACAAGAAAAGGGAAGAGGCAACAAAACGATTAACATTATGGCATGCAGGTAGGAGAAGAGGAGTTAACAGAATACAGGAGTGGGCATGGTTGCGACACCCAGCTCGGGAGCAGAAATTCCAAAAAAAATAAATTAAAGGCGATAAAAAACGACGGTCAGACAAAAAAAGACAACAGAAGCATCGCAGCTACCAACACCGCTATGTTATAGTGCAAGGGTAGGAAACATAACAGTGGGTGGTCTACTATGGTTATTCCACCTCCAAGCACCTTGACAGAAATGACATATAAAGAAAAGTAGAGTTGAGATGGACTTAAAGTACACTGAGAACTATCAGAACTGCTTCGACAGAGAAAACCACACAAGACCTGACAGGCAAAGAAACCTACCAAAAGAAATCCTGCCCAGTCAGACCACAGGCTTAAAAATAATAGTACAGTACAATGAAGAGTCTAATCATCTGAAAACCCGTGAGCTGAACCATTTCGGGTAGCACGTGATCTGCAAGGTGGCAAGAGCTAAAGACAGGGAGCCTAAGTTACTCCAAAAACAAAATATATAGCCTACATGCATAAAATACAATATAAAAAATATATGTGTACACTATATGTAAATAACAATAATAATTACGAAATAATGGCTTCTGGAGGATTTAGACACGGATAGCTCCTACCATCTCAATCAACGTAAGCTTAAAAAAATTAGAAAATAAGCCTATAAATCAATTCCCAAGACCAATTGCAGAGACGATAAAACGGGACAGAACCTCGCCGTCACCCTTAGGCGTGGCTACACCACGATCGATCGACGTTCTCGGTTCACGATTGCACACTTGCTGCTGAGGAGCGCTGAAGTACTGTACAGAGGTAAGACCTGAAATGAACATACATTGATCAAGTAGATTTCTACTTGGCCATATAGGGAATTTGACTGGAGTGGTATTCTCACTTGTTAGGTACCACAAAAGTTAAATTTTTTTAGGGTATACAAATTCGGAGGGGGTTTGGCTAATCAAGATCAAGCATCCTGAAGGTTAAATGTCCTTTACTTGAGTGCAGTTGATGAAAGCTAATTGCCCGAAACAGCGCTGTCCCGCTGTATAGAAGCATATTTCCTTTACCCGGGCTGTTATTGGCTCAGTAACGAATCGCAAGTGTATAAATGCGAACCAATCAATTGGCGCACCGCTGTGCAAACATCGTTATCGGCGTGGTAGTTCCATGGTTCAATTCCCGGGCCAATCAAATTGCGCCACCAACAACTCGCCACCGCTGCGATGTTTTTTCGGAACTGTGTTGCTCAGGCGCTAAGCCATAGTGATGGAACCCAGTCACTCGTATCGGCGTAGCCTAGTAATGAAAACATAGGGGTCGGAATGTCTGGAGCGACACTTTAACACTTGTATAAAACAAATAGATTATCTAACAAGTAATAGTGTGCTGTTTGCTCTTCATGCTTCACTTCCTCATTGGAAAATGCATGTCGATGCTCATGCTCACGATTTACTCACGGTCATTACACAAAGATTAGTAGATTAGCCCTTGTTTACTTTGTCCACATATCCAATTTCTGTGAGATTTCTTCCCGAGGCTATAGGTTCTAGTGTCTGCATTATAATCAATTGTTTTTAATCGTAACTTCACAAGATTGATTTTGAAGCAGAACCAAGAACCAGGGACATAAAGATCACAAAAATTAAACATGTAGGCAAGGTGAATGTGAACATTTTTGAGAATTTTTCTGCGATGAAATGGGGCGATGACTTTTGCAGGAAGTTTTTTTTGAGTTTGGGAGTAAAATGCTTTACTGAAGGAGTTGTCTCGAATATGCTTTGATACTCTTAATAGTACAACGCAGCCTACGGCAAATAATGTAAAGTTTAACTTTTCAAAAAAGTTCCTCGTTTATTGAGCTAATACAACTTAGGCGTAGTGTTGATTTTGTTGAGCGCAGTGTTTTTTTCTCTATAATTTCCTCTATTAGACCTTGATTAGACTATGTATTACGTATGAAAAACCTTAGATGTAAAACTTACAGCTAGAAACTGCGACATTAAAAAGTCGAATTCTCTAACTTGTTTTTTGTCAAAATTGGCGGAATGATAAATCGAGCATGATTGACTGCATTCACGATTGGTCGACGCGTGAACAAGAAAATTTTTATTTTACTCAAGTTATAGCGGTAAACTGGGCAGGATTTACGCATAGGTTAAGCAGGCTGAAGCCTATAGGGCCTAGGAGAAAATGAGGGGCCTCATCACGAACAGCGAAGACCTTTTTTTGCTCTTCATCAATAGTTTCAGTGAAAACAGGACATCTGAAGACGTGAAGAGCTGTTTTTTGCTCTTCCAACCAGTGTGATCAAACAGCCTGTAGGGCCTCTTATTGTCTAAACCCGGTCATGGCAGTAGATTTCTATTAACATAACCTTTGCAGTAGTCCCATGAAGTATTTGCACAAGATAACCTTTATTTGTGAAATAGGGCCTACTTGCTCAGAAAAATAAAACAACTTTTGCACAGGGAGCGGTTATTACCGGGAATCCCCTGGTGATATTAATTTTTGACACTTTAGCGAAGCATAACTTCCTCAATACACTTGCTCGGTTTGTTAGCACAGACTTAAGCAAACAACAAAAGCTAATCAGCTGTTGAAAAAACAAGCTATTCCAAAGTTGATAGATAGAATATACTAACAAAGAGAAAGATGCAAAGTATGGTTGTTGTATCAGAAAAAAACGCCAAGAAAGTAGGCTATAGTAGTCCTTGCAGTCGTAACCTACCAAGTAATCTGCTGTACTACGGTAGATGAAATGCAAGGTTTGCGCGGTAAAGCAAAAAACTACCGACATTTTAAGCAAGAATGTGTTTAAGAAGAAAATGAATTATTATTATTTAGTTATTTAATAACGTTTCATATTAAGAAGTCAAGTTTTTATTATACTCGCGCTATCCGCTATTGCACCGAACCATGTAACGAGGGCGGGGCCCGTCTTCGCGGCAACACTTCTCCGAAAAAAACATCGCAGCGGTGGCAACAGTGCGTCCGATTTGACCGGTCCAGAAATCGAACCTCAAATCTCCCGCACTGATGCTGACAGCGATGAGGTTATCACTACCCAATGATATTTGAAAGCTAAAGAAAGTTGGGCTTTGCAAGGGACAAATTAATGTTTCGACTATAACCAAAGTCTCGTCAGCCTTGCTACGCATAGCCAATCCAGGCTAAACTCATTCTAGACTGTAAAGACTCTTTTTTGCATTGCTTTACTTGGACATCTCAACTTCATCTCTTTCCTAGGTTGTGCCCTATTTTTTGCAGGCGACTGGCCCCAAACAACGATACCCAATGAAAGAGTCTGTAACTACTAACCTCAAACTAAGTTACTGGTAGCCTAACTGGCCCACATCACTAGAAGCCCCCATGGCAACCCACCCATTTGCAGCTGCAGACGCGTTTCGACCTTATTATGGTCTCATCAGTGCAGCATAGCAACCTCCCACCTTCCTGAAAAAAAAAAATTCTAACCTTCAAAACAAGTACACACCCCAAGTCTTAGCCTCTACTCGTTATGCTCACGGTAGGTCATTTGAAATAAAACCTTGAAGGGATTAGGACATGCGGGAATATGATGTCACAGATTCCCTGTAAACAATCGACAAGAATAGAAATGACCGGCTGGTTTAAACATTATTTTCCCGGCAATCTTCTCAGATTACCGTAAATTCTCAGATTATTTTCCTGAAAGCAAAAAATTCCTTCTCAGATTACCGTAAATTCTCAGAATAAGCAATATTAATCCGCTTGAACTATTTGTTGTTTATTTTATTATATATTTAGTTGCATATTTATCCTCCTATCACGAAAAAGCGATCAATGCGCTATACGAGCTCGCTTAGGAGTTGCCGGCAGAGCCGTAGCAGCCGCCCCCCAAACCCCCCAATTGGGGGGGCCCACACTGCCAAAAGGGGCCCCAAATTGTCTTGAAGGACCCGAAGTTACATCAATTCAAAAACAAAGTTTTGCTTGGCGAATCGCGTTGAATGGGATTTTTTGCGTATATATATTTCAGTTTTAAAATTTTTCGCTATCGTTTCCTTTCAAATAGCGTCATAAACTGCATAATGATGTCATAAACAATACACTGTGTGTAAGAGTGCGCGTACGACTTGAAAAAGGAGGCCGGTGCAGAGTCGGATTCAATCATTTTTCAAAGCTTAAATTCAAATTCATTCCTCTTGAAAAAATTAAATTCAAATTCATTAACACCTTGTGAGCAGATTTAAAATTTTATCTATTTATTTTTTATTTATTCGCAATTTTATTCTCCTTTCATGAAAAAGCGACGGGGCGCTATACGAGCTCGCTTAGGAGTTGCCGACCATCGGTCTACCACACCTAGATGGGGTAATCCCGTTTAGTGCCTTTCCCAACAGCACAACAAGCGAACTTGCCGCTTGTTTCGCGCTATCCATTATGCTGAACGTCAACCAAAAAAGCTGTGAATACCAATTTTCAAGTCACTGGTTTGACCGGACCCGGAATTGAATCCCGGAGTCCACCAATCTAGAAGCAGATGCTCTATCCACTCGGCCATCCGATCGGTAAATTAAATTCAATCCTACCCTATTTCTGTGTCAGCAACCATAATCTGACATCGAATACAAAAGTCCATTGAAAAAGGATTTGCTAGTTTGAAAACGTGTGCTTTTGAAATAGCGCAGGAATTGGACATTGGTCCGGTCTTCCTCAATCAAAAAGTAAAAAAAAAGAGAATGAAAATAGAAAAAGAGAATGTTTAGTTACGATGCAAATCTATATCGTACAGCTTCTGAGGAAGAGATTCAAAGCAAACTTTTTAAAACAACTGGTGGACCAGGACATTATGTCGATACTAGAAAGTTTTAAGCTGACATGTGATGTCGCTTCTGTCTTTGCATTGCTGTTTACACCCAGCAGCTTCGTGCATGAACAGCCATTGTCAGCAATATGATCTGGCAGTACCGCACGCAGGTTCAGATTCTTTGCGACGGGTTCGATTCACGGCTGGAGTCTATTGCATTTGATATTTATATCAGATGGTTGCTGATTAGAACGACACAAGCTCGTTTGGCAGTCTCCCTTCAATACCGTTGAACTTTTAATTCAATAGTAATACCTGTAAGTGCTCGCTTGCCTTGCTTCTCGAGTTTACAAAATGCTTTGTTACTGTTACCAGTGCTGAACATCGCTTCAGAAAACTGAAATTTATTAAAACGTTTATTACATCTAATATGGCAAACAGCAGACTATCTTTTTTCTTTCCATTTGTTGGCATTTTTATCCACCTATCACAGAAAGCAATGGGGCGCTACACGAGCTCCCTTAGGAGTTGCCGGCCATCTGTCTACCTACCGCACTTAGATGGGGAATCTCGTTAAGTGTTTTTCCCAACGGCACAAGCAAACTTGACAGCTTTCTTAACACTATCCCTTTAATGCTGAATGTCTAATTGGAAAGCTGTGAATACCAATTTTTCAGTCATTGGTTTGACTTGACTAGTGATCAAACCCTCAGTCTATTCACTCCTTCAGGCTCAGAAGCACACGCTCTATCCACTCGGCCATCCGATTGGTTCTTCGCTGGCCATGTTGTCAGTCGAAAGTTAATGCGCCCGATCTCCAGATTATGATGCTGTCAAAAGAACATCTGTGTACGAAAAAGTGCGCTCTAGCTAGACCGGAGGTTTTCAACCTATTGGCCATGGCCCAACGGTGGGCCTCGGAGCTTGACTAGAGAGCGACATCAGCATTCCCTAATCATGCTATCACGTTGACTTTGTACCTTTTAGCAAAAGTTATTGGGCCACCATCACATTTTATCATTTTAGTGGGCCATGAGCAGAAAAAGGTAGAAAAACCCTGAGCTAAACGATTTTAATGGAAAATGAATTTGGTGTAACAAACTTGTCTTAAAATTACACCTTTTATTTTTACACAGTGATAACGCGTAGCCTATGTTTTAATTTTACCACAGTATTCGCATTGTGGTAAGAAACTGAGTTGTTACCCCTGGAAAAACCTAAAACAATTCATATCGAAAGCTAAGTATTGGGGACTTGAAAGGGTCTTTGGGGGAGCCCAAAGTTGAGCTGCTACGGCACTGGTTGCCGGCCATCTGTCTACCACACCAAGACGGGGAAATCCCGCTAAGTGCCTTTCCCAACGGCACAACAAGTAAACTTGCCGGCTTGTTCTCCACACTGTCCCTTCAGTGCTGAGCGTCAAGCAGGGAAGCTGTGAATACCAATGTTAAAGTTATTGGTTTGACCCGACTCGGAATCAAACCCGAGTCTACAGCTCAAGAGACAAACGCTCCATACCACTCGACCATATGAGCTTTATTGCGCTACAATCGCTGTTTAGTTTTGTGTGAAAATTTTGTGTGAAAATTGGTGTACGTGGTTAACTTTAAAGTATTTCCTGTTTGAATAACTTTCTTTACGCTAACATTTTGTGATTGCACACGGACTTTATGGACACCCTGTATTTACAAACTTGCTCAATTTAGTTCGATTAGGTCGTTCCACATGACTAAACAGTCTCTCAACTTCTTGCGCTGTAAATTTCTGCTGGTTATTTTTAATGATGTAACTGCGGCACCTGCATGTGTTGATCAACAGACCTGCTGTTACTGGGCTGTTTTTAAAATAAGTGATGGAGTTAAGTACTAATGTTCGGAACCAAGACCGAGACTTAAAAAAATTTTTGAGACCAAAATTTCTAAGAAAATTTATTCGTATGCTAACACCTAACAACTTTCATGGTCTTTTTCGCCTAAAAAGCTTCTTCCAATCACCCCAGAAAATCTTCGCGTCCTCCCGATTTCGTCGCTCATGTTTGGGGATTAATTCCTGGGCCGATCAAATCGGACACAGTGCCGCCAACGGTTAGCCACCGCTGCGACGTTTTTCAGAGGATGTTGCCCTGGCGCTAAGCCGCAGAGATGGGGCTCACCACTCGTTTCAGGCTTCGGCGTAATAACGAGAATATAATGAAGATTTGATTTTTGGTTTATACTTCATGCGATTTAAATCTTCGCTGACTCTTGTTATTGTTACCGGTACTCTTAGATGTTTTTATAATAAGTTTCAAAGACAGGTGTTGGTAGGAAAAAATTCATTACTCTGAGTCTGCAATCTCATCTGTAGCGTACTACAGCAGATTTTCTTTGCCAATAAAAAAATCACTGGAAAGCTGACGGAATGAGATATCAAATCAAAAAACTCTATTTTTCAGACTTTTCTAAAAATCCACTCAATTTGCCACGAGTTATTTATGTGGCAAAAAATACAACAGTTGCTGTTTCAAAAATTCTGAAACTTTTGAAGCATCACTCATCTTTTTAACATATTTCGAACATGAAATATGTAAAAATTTGTATTTTCGGGAGGTCCGAACCCCTCCATTATAAAAACGTAACGGGTGCGAGCATGAAAGTTTGCCCGATTTTTCTCAATTTTTTTTTTGATGGGTTTTTACATGGCAGAGAACGTATGGCAATGTTGTAAGATGTCTCCGACAATGTTTTAATTTTATGCTCACATCCAAAAAATTCAAAGTTTTTATAGTCCTACACAACCTAAAATTTTGAATCTCCAGACTTCTCGCATTTCAAGACTATAATTTTGTAAGACTCGAGATCTCGACTTGTAGTTCAAGACCGAGACGAGACTTTGAAAATTGTGTCTCGAGACCCGAGACTTGTCTCGAAAATTCCGTCACTACTTCCCACAAGAACTCGCCTAATGTTGAAACAAATCGGGTAACTAGTAGTAGTAGTAGTAGTTTATTTTTTCTGTCCACAAAGTAACGCACAAAAAACAAATCCTTACATTCGGAAAGAAACAAGGAGCATCGAATAACCCTAAGGTTTTCTAGTCGAGATGCCCCTAGTTCAAAGACGCAAAGCGTTAACACAAAGGCCTACTAATAGCTGTAAAATAATTTGCACTCATATAAACATAGCGCACAATACAAACAATGTTGATCAGCGTTAACAATATAGTCAGCACTCTCTTATAAAATTTTCTTTAAACTGCTTTTCAAACGAATTGAAGGGTTTATTTTTTAAGTTTTCGCTAATTTCGTTACACAGTTTAACACCCCGGAATTCAACCTTCTTTTGCCCAGTAGATTTAGAAACTCGAGGTAAAAAATAATTAGATCTGCTTCGTCTCCTGGTTTCATAATCATAAATTCTTTCAATCGTTGAGAAATCATAATTGCATGAATTAGGTAGCTTGTTTTTGAAAAGCTTATGCATGAATTGAGCAAGCTCTAATTTGTACACATCATGTAATTTT
Source organism: Trididemnum miniatum (assembly GCA_964006365.1). Taxonomy (NCBI): domain Eukaryota; kingdom Metazoa; phylum Chordata; class Ascidiacea; order Aplousobranchia; family Didemnidae; genus Trididemnum; species Trididemnum miniatum. Next base: position 2,015,635 of record OZ023231.1, on the reverse strand, counting down.
AGAAAGTCTAATTTCTTGTTCACAAGTTGTTTAACTTATGGTCACAAGTTGCTTAACTTATCTTTCACAAGTTGCTTAACTTATGGACTATCATACATAAAAAGTCTGGTCAACTATAGGCCTAATTATGCAATACCAGTTGTCTCGAGTAGAGATGGGCATTTATCAAGATAATTTTTCGGCGATAATTTATTTTCAATTATCACTCAAAATACTTTTGATTTATCGATTACCGATATAGCTTTTGAAATATATTTTGTTATCGCCGATAAATTAAAGCGATAATTCTTTATGCACACAGTGTTCAAAATTAGTGAGTTAGCGTTATGGCAAAATACACGGTGTTCATAAATTCATCTTGCAATTTAAAAAATTGCTCTTCGTTTTGTTTAATGCCACGGCAGAGTAGAGATGGCACGGGCTGACTTTTTTGCAGCCCGGACCGCTCATGGCCCGGAACCTCCTGCCCAATAGCGATAATTTTGACTCAGCAAATCATCCCCAAAATAAAGCCCGGTCCGCCCAAAACTCATTCTTTTATGAACCTTCAGCCACATTTAAAAGAAAACTGAAAGTTGAAAGGGAGTTCAAAAATTGGTAGCGGCTCGTCAGTGGCCCAATTAGAAACAAAAGATAGAACTGGGTGTTAACAACGACGGGAATATTCAGATTGTCGGTGTCCACTGGGAGCCAGTGGACCTTCACCGCCTGGCAGTATATCTGACTTCTTCTTAAAGCACTTAACTTTTCAGACGAGACTTTATTGAATTAAAATCAGAGTAAAACTGAAAACTCGACCAGAATGGCGAGGCAATATAACGGTAGGGCGGCAAAAAATAACTGAAGGTTTCCCAACTAAAAATGAACTGAAAATAACCAAAGCAATTTCGCGTCTTACTTCGGCGTTACACGATTTGATCTAACACTTGACACGCCAGTCAGAACAACAAACAAATTAAAGAAACAAAAAAAAAGGGGAAACTGCTTTAAGCAGCCGTGAAAAGGTGGTGGAATTCAGAGCAATCATCATAACAACGGAAAACCTGCAGTGCAGTTTGAAGCGCTCTGTCGCTAATCGACGAAGAAGCTAAATGATTACGCAACATCATAAAGACCTGAGAGCCGTTACAGGTACTCAGGTTCGATACCTCGTGAACACAAAGTTGGTGCTGTAACATAGCGCCCCCTTGAAACAGAGACCTAGACAGTTCGGTTTCAACAAAAACAAATTCAGTGAAAGCACCAACAAACATAAGCAGAAATAATAATACTCAAAGAAACGTCAACGGGTTTTTAATGCGGGATATAACCATATGTGCATATGAATAAATAGAAATTAACGTGTATCAGAAAGGCGTATCTGTCGTCGAGCTTCATATTCAAGGTAAAAATAAATGAAAATTAATAACATTCGAAAAGGCGAGATATACGATTCAAAGGCAATAATGTATTTTAATACAGTAAATTCACAATAATTGAAACGCAAAAGGCAAAACACATATTCCAAAGTAACTTACACAGGGGCGATTTTCGAGAGGTCCCGTAAAATGTATTCAATGTCAGGGTCATCCTTACCCAACTTTTTACTCAAAACAGCCACTGTAGCCCGACGGACAATTTCTTTTCCTTTGCGAATTTGGGGATGGAGTTTTTCAACACGACCTAAGCGGTAGGCCCCCCTATGAGAAAGGACCTCTGAGTCTCCCACAAGAACTAATTGACCAGGTTGTAGGTTATGTTGAATTGTTCTCCACTTATTTCGCTTTTGCAACAGCGGAAGGTATCCCTGCATCCAACCAAGCCAGAAACGATGGGCCATATTAGCATTGTACAAGAAGTCCTTACGTAGGTCTCCCTTATCATGAAACCCACCCACAGGCGTGTTTGGTGCCAGTTCCTGACCTAAAAAGGACGAAGGGCAAATGGGCAACAAGTCGTTTGGTTGGTCGCTCAAGGTAGTGAGTGGGCGATCATTAACAATCCGTACCGCATCCGAGAAAAAAGTTTGGAGTTCAATTAGTGACGGCATGCGGCGAGTGTCATCAACAACTCTAAACAACGCAGATTTAAACAGTTTGACTAAGCTTTCCCAGCTACCACCTTGGCTAGGAGCGTACGGAGGAATCCTAACCCAGTTTATATTCTGTTTACGCAAACCATTTTGAAATTCATTTGAACCCAGCATTTTGGGCAGTTGGTCCGCAGCAGCACAAAAGGTGGAACCATTATCAGAATATACCGTGTCCACAGAACCACGCAAATTTGTAAAACGTGTAAAGGCCATGAGAAAATTATTCAAGTCCAGACTAGTGACTAATTCCACATGAATGCACCGTGTACACATGCAGGAAAAAAGTAATCCCCAAGCTTTGCATTCACTACGAAGATTTCGATAGCGAAATGGACCAAGATAGTCTATGCCACAGAACTTAAACGGTTTATTGCAAGCAGTTAAACGGCACGCAGGTAAATCCGCCATGAGTTGTCTGATTGGTTTAGCTTTAACCAAAGCACATTTGCCACATTCTGCTATAAAATGTTTAACGCTCGAAACCCCGTGTATCACCCAAAAACGTTGACGAATTTTCATTAACGTATAACCGGGGCCAGCGTGTCCAGAATTCTCGTGTTCACTTAGAACAATAAGACGAGTCAAAGGGTGTCTACCGGGCAGAATAATGGGGTGTTTAGAATCAATTGGAAGCTCGGAATTTTCTAAACGACCTTCGACACGTAGCAAAGAATCAGCTCCAACGCAAGGACGCAAGTTACGAAGAGTTTTTAATTCATTTATGCGACGCAAATCATCGGAATTCTTACGTTTGTCATTCATGCTGCGCAGAATGGCATCAAAGTCATCAGGTGATCCACGACGCAACGGTTCAATAACGGACCCGAAATTTTTTAGTTGAACATACTGTACAATTTTCAAGAAAGCTTGATCTAGAAACGAGGCATTTAAATCGGGTTCCTCAAAAGACGACTTCTTAAATTTGACGGCAACAAAATATTTTACAAAAGCCATTAAATAAGCGACGCGTTTCTTCAGAGCATAAAGATCGCGTGAGGTAGCAATCAGCTTATCCAGAGAATCACACTCCTCTTCAGACCCAGACTGTGTACTGAGACGCGTAGCGCGAACAACAGGGGCAACAACTGGGGATATAACGCGCTCTTTCTCTGAGACGAGAAACGCTGGTCCTTGCAACCACAAACCAACTGACTCGGGATGTTTAATGGTGCTATCTCTGGTGCCAACATCGGCGGGGTTCAATGACGTGTGCACATATTGCCAAGCGCTAGAGGGAGCTACACGCAAAATTTTATCGACCCTTCGTTTCACAAATCGAGCCAGGTGCAAATCCGGATTAGCGATCCACTTAAACGCAACTTGGGAATCCGTCCACAAGTATGTATCACAATGAAGATGTTGTAAAGCCTCCGAGGCCCGAAGTACAAGTTCACTACACAATTTCGCGGCTTCTAATTCCTTACGTGAAATAACCCAGTTAGATTGGTGAGTTAATACCACACGAGATTTACCCAACAGAAAGCTTACTTTTGACTTGCCAGCAACCCAACAGCGCAAATATACTACACAACAGTAAGCCGTGTCAGACGCGTCACTAAAACCATGTATCTGATACGATGGCATACCCAAAGGATCTTGACGGTAAGCAAAACAATTACGTGGAATCGAGAAATCCTCAAGCAAACTCAAAGACGCGAGCCATTTTCTCCAGCTACTTCTGACATCGGCGGGGAGAACGTCATCCCACCCAAACCCCGAAGAGGAAACTCTTTGCAGAATTAATTTACCACCAAGTAAAAACGGCGAAGCCATTCCCAAAGGATCAAAATGACTAGAGAGCTGACTAGACATTTCACGTCTGGTCGACGCCTCTATAAACTCACGACACTGAATGCGCAACTTATCTTGTTGTGTGTCCCAAACTAATCCCAACGCAGTAGAATCCGGAAGGGGCTGAGAACCCAAATCGATCTCACTAACAGAAGCCGCAAGATCGCACTGAGGAATATTATATAAAACGGACTTAGCGTGAGAATTGGCGACCCACTTGCGCAAATGAAATCCCCGACTAGCAAACAGCTTACATCCCTCCGAAGCAAACGCTTCAAGGTTAGCAAGATCATTACTCGCCAGTAACAAATCATCCATATAACGATTAGTTTCCACAGCACTTAACGTAACTTGACTGGCATTTGTCGGATTTTCTGCAACCAGTTGTTTAAGAGCGAGAAGTGCTACATAGGGACTCGAGTTGATCCCCCAAACATGCCTTGTGAAGCGAAATATCTGAGTTACACCTCTATCTAAATCATTATTTTCAAACCAAACAATGCGAAACAAGTCTTGCTGGTCACGTGGAATCCCTACTTGAAAAAAGCACTTACTAACATCAGTAACACAAGCATACTTTCCCAAGCGAAATCTTATCAAAACTTCTACCAGATTATTTAACAAGTTTTCTCCGGCTAGAACAGCCTGATTAAGCGACATACCCTCAACCATCGCCGCGCCATCGTACACAACTCTTGGCTTAGCAGATCGGGTAACAAAAAACGGCAAATACCATTTACTATCAGAAACAACAGAATCTACAGGCACAATCCAATTTTCTTCAACAAGCTGCGCAAACGTTTTGACTAGAGTGTCCTTAAGCGAAAGGTCTTGCAGAGCTTTACGTCTCATCGACAAGGTGCGTTTAACAGCGCAGTCATAATTATCAGGAAGTTTTTTCAACATCTCAGTTTTAAACGGGACGGGCATCTCATAACGACCATTTACAACACTTATATGGGGTTCTACAAGATTTCTCGCAAGCTCATCAGTTCTAGAAGGTTGAATCACTTCGTCTTGCAATTCGTATTCACGTATCGTTTCCTTGAGCGAAGCGATTTCCTGTTGTAACTCATTACAACAACGCTCAGATCTCAAAGGTTCGACACTAACACGAAATGCTGAAACCGAGTTCGACTCCGAGGGCGCTCTCCCACCGCTGGCAACAGGCCCAAGACGCGTAAGAACATAGTTGGGTTCTTCCGGATCTGCGCCTTCCCGCTCCTCAAGCACAGCCAGTAACGCCTTATCCGACTGTCCAATCAGAACGTCGATACGATCTCGATCCGGGGCCAAAGGAATTTCGACTCCATCAAAGTGGCCGAGACTACTAGTATCTACAGCATGCGGTAACGTAGCCTTATCGTCCAAAAACTCCGGTACCACTATCGCGTCTTTAATGGCAAACTCCTCACCGCTACTCAGCGACTGAAGATTAAAATACGTACGTCCCTCAGTAGTGACTCTCTGATCAGCGAGTGTACGAATAGTTACCGTAGGGTCGGGAGTAGAATTGAGCCCAAGTTCTTTCATTAAATTGTCAGAAATAAGAGTCACTTGAGACCCCGTATCATGCTGAGCGTAAGCAAGGGTAGACAATCCAGTATCGGGGTTCACAACTCTAACTGCACTAGTGCGCAACAAGACAGTCCTTTTATCCAAACAGTTCATTTTTCTAACCGTGTAGTCGCGATTGCCATTTCGCCCAGTACGACTCCGCGGTGCCGGGATAGGAGCAGCGTGCCCGTCAGCGCCCCCGACATTCCCGTCAGCAAAACATACGTGCAATGCGGTAGCATGTTTGTTCTGGTTTTTAGGTCCGCACTCTCGACATTTTGAAGGACGAGCACAATCACGAACGAAATGGTCCAATGAGAGACAATTTAAACATCTCTTAGCGTCAATAACCGTCTGACGTTTAGCTTCCGGTGACAGAGTTCTGAAAGTTTCGCAGTCAGCCAAAAAATGCTTACAATCCGGATGAGAACACACGAAACATTTAGGGGGAGGCTTATCTTTATGGCTCGCTCCAGGCCTGACACGTGAAGTAGACAAATGGGGTCCACCCAGCCCGTTATCCTGGACACCATTCTCCACCCCAACGGCCACCTGGCGAACGCGAAACTCTCTAGAATTGAAAGGCTGTTCGCGAGAACTATCTTTTTCATCTTTAAAAAACGCTTGAGCGTAATCCGACGTCATCATATCGATTTCGCGAACAACAAAGCTGCGCAGAGACTCGAACCCAGGACGACTCAAGTTTAAACCCTTTTTATCCAAAAAATCCAAATATCGTCGCTTTAAAGTATTAGGCAAACGAGCAGCAGTATCTAACAAAAGCTGTCCAGAAAGTTTTTCGACCTCGTCATGAGCATACGCAAACACTTCGAGTGTATTTAAGTCTTCATTGTACATTTTAAGTGACGATGAATTAAAAGCAACCTTAGCACCATGGCGTATGGCCCTCACTTTAGGTTCCGAGGTCAATCCCCCCGACACACCATACCTTTGTCGCAGTCGATCCAAAGCCTTTTCTATACGTACGGAGGTACTCATATACTTTTCATAGGTGCACAAAATAAATTTACCATTTCCCTGGGTTGCCCTACGCAGGAAGCTCGCAAAACTTCAAGTTTCCGCTCTTCGAAAGGGCTCTCGTCCATAAGACGCCGAATCTGGTTCTCATAAAAGATAAACGCAATATTATTTCCATCGTAAGCTATCTGTGCGGCCAAGGTAATGTATTCGTTCCTGCCTTGCCGATCAAGATACGTGTGCCAATTAATTTGAGCATTAGAAGTATTAAAGTCCTGTGTTTGCAACCTGGGTTCGGGCCCCATAGAAGTTTTAAACTGAGTGTTAGGACGAGAAGCAACTAGCGCAGGTGCCACTGGCGTTTCACAAGCGTCCCGATTAAGGTTCTTAATATCGACAGGTCCCACCTGTTCTGAGTCGAAACACTTAATGGCGTTTTGACGTTTATGACCATCTAAACCCAGACTAGCAGAGTTATCATTGACACAATAGGGTTTAGTGTCGGGCATTTCTTTTTGTTGGATTAAGTGAGATGGCAGAGGCCTTTGAAGTCGCGCACAAATTCCATTAAAGGGATTCTCTGGCTGTGTCTTAGAAGCACAGGCATTAGAAGTACCAATTTTAGCACATGGATAATACGCATTATTACTTTTGACAGGTGGGTTGTAGGCATTACGTTCAACCGGTGGTCGACAACGAGATTTAATTTTCGATGCTTTAGACAACGTGGCAACTGAAGACCCACGTTCCGAATAAGCGATAAGTTTTTCTTCAGTTTCTAGGTTGGCCGTTTCAAGGCGAAGTTTAGCTAGGGCTTCCGCCTCATCAGCTTCAGCAAGAAGACATGCTCTACGATTCTCAGCTTCGGCATGCACTCTTTGTGCCTCGGCTTCGACCTGAACTCTTCGTGCCTCAGCTTCAGCCATTCGTGCCTCGGCTTCGGCCATAAGTCTCATTTTACGTGCCTTGGCCAACTCCTCTTCGTTAGCAAGTTGAGCTTTTTTACGCTCTATTTCAATCCGCCGTATTATTGACGATTTACTATTAACGGTAAAACGACTAGTAACTTGCGAGATACTATCTGACGGTTCAAGGTCATCTTCACAGTCCGAGGTCGTTTCGTCCTCATCAAAATTGTCAGGTTGGTGACTGAAGCGTCGTTCACAAACAACATACGAATCCGAGCATAATTTAAATTGATCGAACAGGCTCTCGGAAAACTGTTCGTATAATTCATTATCTTTTAAATCTCTTAAGGCGCAGAGAAACGACGTTTTAGCTTCATGAAGAGCGTTGAATTTTATAGACTCCTGTTGAAATTTCTCGTACGAGTTGCAGGTAGCCAACGACGCTGAGCAGCGCTTTATATCCAAAATTAGTTTGCGATGTTTAGATTGAAGTTTACGTGGGGCATTCCCTTGAGCACCAGAGCCAGATGTTGTTACCCTGCCAACCTTATCAGAGGCCCGCTCGTTATCAGGAGCTACACCAGCCCCACCCATATCCACGTTACTAGCCCCCACACCCGTAGGCTCTAACAAACATCGTTCACGATTTCCCTCGTCACCAGGGTTAACTAACCCAGCAGGATCAACAATGTTAGGGCGAGTATCACTATCACTACGAGTGCCCATAACCAAACTATACACAACTTCAAGTGTGTAAAAAGTGTTATATGCTAATCAAGCCAAAATCAAAAAGAGACAGGTGTGCACCTGTCTGATCAAAAAACAACAACGCTGCCAAGTGTTCACGCGTACAGTACCTTTGTCGGTCTCGGGCCGACTTGCAGATCAACGATGGAACCGACACGCAGTTCGAACGAAGGAAGCACGAATGAACTGAAGCTCGTCACCGGAAACGACGGTCGAATGGCAATGGTAGAATTTGTAGGCTTGTGTAAGGATGGAACACTGGAGTTGAAGATGCGACCAAGGGTAGCAGTTGTGACTATGAAAATGGGCAGCGGATGTTCACGACGAATTCCGTCCCGACGACGTCCACAACAGCAGTAAGGTGAAGCTCCGAGACGATGGATACTTCAGGAAAGGTGATCGATCAGCAACAAAGGCAACGGATGTCCACGACGAATTCCGCCCCGACGAGGTGGTTCCACAACGGCAAGCAAAGTTCCGTAGCAACGGACACTTGTAAAAGGAAAGCCAGACGACAGTAGATGAGAGCAAGCAAACTTCAAGAGTTTGAATGTTGATGCAGCACGATGACAAGTGCAGCGATAGGTTGTTGTTGAGCTTGAACTTGACGACCAATTCTTCAGGGATAGACAGTTATTTTTCTTTATGTTAACAACGACGGGAATATTCAGATTGTCGGTGTCCACTGGGAGCCAGTGGACCTTCACCGCCTGGCAGTATATCTGACTTCTTCTTAAAGCACTTAACTTTTCAGACGAGACTTTATTGAATTAAAATCAGAGTAAAACTGAAAACTCGACCAGAATGGCGAGGCAATATAACGGTAGGGCGGCAAAAAATAACTGAAGGTTTCCCAACTAAAAATGAACTGAAAATAACCAAAGCAATTTCGCGTCTTACTTCGGCGTTACACGATTTGATCTAACACTTGACACGCCAGTCAGAACAACAAACAAATTAAAGAAACAAAAAAAAAGGGGAAACTGCTTTAAGCAGCCGTGAAAAGGTGGTGGAATTCAGAGCAATCATCATAACAACGGAAAACCTGCAGTGCAGTTTGAAGCGCTCTGTCGCTAATCGACGAAGAAGCTAAATGATTACGCAACATCATAAAGACCTGAGAGCCGTTACAGGTACTCAGGTTCGATACCTCGTGAACACAAAGTTGGTGCTGTAACACTGGGCCGTTAGCGGACCTTTAAAAATATCGGTTAACGGCTCGTTCACGGGTCTCTTAGCCGCCCATGCCATCTCTACGGCAGAATCCGTGAACCGCTCTCTTTTCTTGAAAAATCTAGAAAAACATTTTTGCAATTTGACTTATAAAAAAACAAACTTCGTCAAACGCATGAAAATTTACCGCAACATTTATCGGAAAAATTTATCGGCGATAGTTTATCGATTACCGATATCGCTTCAAGAAATTGAGATTTATCGATCATCGTTATCGCCCAATGGCTTTTTTTAAATTATCGATTCTCGTTATCGCTTCAGTACAGAAAGGTTTATCCTGCGCAACACTGGTCTCGAGCAAGTTACCAGAATCACACCGAAACTACAGTTATTGTTATTGTATAAAAAACAAGAGCAAACACATCCAGCTTCGCTCAACGGTGACTACAGTGAGCACTGCTCACTGTAGTCTACTGTGAGACTACAGTGACCGCTGTTCACAGTGTGAGCCTGCTCACTGTAGTCTAGCTCGATATCGATGCAGAGCGGAGAAACACTCTTCTCAGGAAATCTTTCGACTTGAAGAGATCTCCTGGTATCTGGTGTGTATGTCATTGGTTGAAAAATTGGATGGATAGAAAAAGCAGCTAGATCAGCTGGTGTTTTTTTTAAGGCGTTTTGAGAAACCGAAATGGTCTCCCACAATTGTCGCGCGATCTTGCAAAATCTGCTTCTGCAATAGTGTACAAAGCCATGTTCTACGTTATAAATTCAGATGGCGGTCTTTCAAAATTGCTTAATAGTTTCACAAGCCAAAGATTAAAAAACACTGAGCTGGATATATGGATACATGGGTTAAAATTCAGATAAAGCCACAAAGATAATTGAGCTAGCCGTCTGGCTACTGCAATCTCCCGCTGCACACGGTTGATACGACGCGCTTAGAGGCTGTTCAATCAAGCGTGAAATGCTAGCGCAAAATCGTAGTTCTGAGTCTATTATAGTAAGAAGTCAATGGGCTAGTATTTAGGCATCTGTGATTTGACGTAAATCAAACTATTATCGAGAAAAAATTCTTCAAAAAATACCCGGATCCTTCATAAAAACTAAACAAAAAACGTCGCTTTTTTGAAAGTTCAAAACTCTTCGATACAGTAATTCACGGAGGTTATTTCAATTTATACAATTCAAACTATTAAAGAGAAACTTTAACGAAATGAGGAAGACTGCGAAGTGAGCTTTAAAGTAGAAACCCACCCAATAAAGCAGCGAAACAAAAAAAAGAGGAACTAATGGGTGCCCTTCGCTTCGCTTGAGTCGTTATAACCGGTAACTATCAAAGCGCAAACGTTTTGTTTGATAAAAATTCACCAAAACGCGTTTAGGTGTTTCAATAGAACACCCTGTAAGCAACCAAGTTGATAGTTGTTTGCCTGGTGAAAACATGTTCTTCGTGAAAGTTAGACAGCAGCAACCCGTAAAAAAATGACAATGCGTTGAAGTTTAAACGTTCTGCAATCGATGTTACTGTAGTTTAAACTTTTTCCGTAAAAAATAACTATTTTTTTTAAATTTTTTTGCCGAATTCTTGGCGCGAAAAATTCTAGACATAGCTCAGTAGATTGTTAGGTAATTTTATTGACGAGAAATACAAGTAAAGACGAGGGGTGTGTGGTGACTTTAAACGTTAACTCTTTAAGTATGTTACGTTAATAATTATTATCAGGGGCGTAGCCAGGGGAGACAAAAGAGGCAATTGCCCCCCCCCCCCAGAAATTTTTTCAGAGACCACTAACCTACAATCAAAGATACTAATGCCATAACGTAAATCTGCAAACAACGCACGCAGGGGCGGATTAAGACCACTCGGGGGTCCGTAAATCTACTTACAACGCAAGCAGGGGCGGATTAAGACCATTTTTCGACAAAAAAACTACCCTTCGCTAAAATAAGCATTTTTCTTGCAAAAATCCCTAAAAATCCGTGGCGACTTGGGGCTCTGCCCCCAGACCCCCTAAGCCTCCGGTTGAGACACGCATTCCCGGTTGGGACACCCCCTTTGCCGAATCCTGGGTGCGCCAATGGAAAAGCCTATGAAGTTTTGTCCATGAAATTTTGGGCTGGCTGCGCCACTGATTATTATAATTGAGAGAACTGATTGGATCTCTCAGGTAAATATAAATTTTTCTCTGCAATTTCTTTACTTTTGATGATTTATTATCGTATTGTGAAATCGATTACGTAGTTTAAGTTTGAGAGTCTTCAGTTGAAGAAAAGTGCTTTATGACGTCAGAACGGGGGTATGATTTAACAGCAGATCAAGTAAAAGCTTGCTTACAAGTTGTAAAAGCTCGCAACAGTTTGTTTTTCCCTTCGGTTTTATCAAGTGAACTGGGCTGTGAAATACTTTGGAGGCCTAAAATTTTGGGGTAGACTATGCTTTATTGCACACCTGGTTATGACGTTAGAAGCAGCCTTGCAAGTAAGGTTTTAAAAGTTAAAAATTAAAAGAAATTATCAAGTAACTAGAACGTGTCCAAAAATTTCTTATAAGCTTTAATTTTCTTAACCTTTAGAACCACACCTGATGAACCCTAGAGAGGGAAACAGACCATTGTGAGTTTTTAGAATTTTTACGCAAATTTTTGCTTGATCTGTGACTAAATCATTTATCTATATGTTGTTTACTCGATATCTTGACGTCATTGTTTCGTGACAACAATAATATTCTGTGCTCAAAGAGTTGTTGCTTCGGTTGAAAGTTTTGGCGTATTGTTAATGTTTGCAAGAAACGCAAAATAAGGCGCACAAAAAAATTTCTAAATAAAAAAAATGGAAACCCGATTTCTTTTAAGGCGGCAATTAGAGCAGCTGCCTTGTTTCTTCAGAATTGTGTTGTTCATACGCCAAGCCGCGGAGTTGAGCCCCGAACCTTGTTTCGCTGTAATGCAGCGGCCAGCGGGTATAATGAAGATTTTACTATTTTTGGAGTGCTTCAATAATTATGTTGTACTGGTATTTGGGAAGCTGGCCAGCAAGGCAATGGCAAGTCTGAGCATCAAGACCAGACCTACTCGTTTGTTGTTATGAGTATTGAGTGTAGAAAAATTTTTCGGTTTTTAAATTATCTGCGAACTGAATAATCATCTGGCATATGAATTTATGACAGAGAGTATGCCTCATATTTTTCAGAAAGTTTTCTTATTTGGGTTTCTGTTCGTGTAATAATGTTTTTCATGCGATATCAGTATCACTCAGCTTTGGTCCAAATACACAAGACAAAGCAACTTGAACAACCAATTAGAAACTATTCGATGAATTAGTTTCCACAAGAATAGGAAATGGTCATGCTTGGCAGCCAATGCTCTAGCAGTGAAAACGTGATACGTTTTATTCAAAACAGAAATTAGGCTACTGCGTGATTGTGCTCATACCCAAGAAATACCTACGGATACTTCCGGCAATTTAGTGTTCAAAGCAGCGTCAACGAGAAATTTTCAAAAATGCCAAAGATTGTTTTTTACAAACTAGTGTTTGAAGCTGAACTGAGAATATTTTTCCCGCCTTATGTTGTCCATAAAAAAATAAATCTTCATTGTACTTGCAATATCACGTTGAAGCGTGTAATGAGCGGCGGGATCCATCTCCACGGCTGCGCACCTGGGCAGCTCAGCTTCAAAGAAACGTTGCAGCGGTGGCGACACTGTGTCCGGTTTGACCGGCTTAGAAATTGAACTCAAGATCGCCGGTACCGATACCAATGTCGCTGCCACTACGCCGATCGCTGGGTTATATTATTAAGACAAAACGTTGTTAGTGTTACTTTTTTAACCGAATAGTTTTGCTTATTCGTTTTTGCCAACGCTTAACCAACAAATTCTAGTACAAACCCTCACGAAAATACGCATGTACTGAACAGTGCTGCCGTCATTTTGCAAAACCCAATAACTACAATTTTTCCGCTTTCCTAGTTTTCGAGAAAAATTTTAAGAGTGAGTTTTTTAGCAATAACATAGATCAGACTCTGAGTTGAAGTTTTTTGTGTTAGTTTTTGTGAGACACTCTTCGTTTGTTTTTTACACGATCTTGTGTGGTTTTGCTCAATGTATCTGTGAATAATTTATTATGATCATTTATAATTTTCTAACAGAATTTAGCTTTAACCTTTTTCGTGGTGGTGCGGTAATGTCGTCTAAGTGAACAAACTTGGAGTTGAAAAAAAAATCATCGTGAAGTCACACATTTTATTGTGCAACCCGTTCGTCCGTGAAAAAGTGCGGGACAAGGCAGTCACTGCGTCTGTGCATGCAGCTAAGAAAACACAATAAATGTCAGTTTTGCAGGTTATGGTAACTGGTGTAGTTATAAACCACAAGCTAAAAACATTCCTTCTCAGGTATGTATTGCCTTCCGTAATTTCCGTCACACTAACTGCACTGATAAAACCTAGTAGGTGAAAACAGAGCTCACTGTCGGCAGATCAGTTACGAAAAAGTGGTAACGTTAGCAGCTACTTAGACAAAAGACAGACTAACGTACAAGTGCAGAGTTACCGCTCTAATAATGGCACAGACTGAAAACTGTTACGATGAAGTTGTAACGCTTTTGATCAAAAGCAAAAACAAAAGACTGATTTGCATATGAAAAACACATTATGGGTTGAGAAAAAAACAAAAAACGAGTGCTGCTATTGTTTCAAAGCAACTGCGTTTTAGTTAACTCTATATTTTTGCGGAACACTGCTTTCAACCGTTTAAAAACAAAGTGGTTGGAAAAGATTTCATGATTGATTTTTTCATCTTTATCCTCCTAGCACGAGAAACCGGCGGAGGCGCTATGCGTAGGACGAATCCTGACTTGCTCAGGAGGCCTTTGTTTCCAAGTTTTCCGGCAGATTCCATTAAGCAGAGATAATCATCGTGAAGCATCTTATCCAAGGACGCAACATCGAGACTAGGTAGGGAGTTGAACCATTAACCTTGCGATCATGATTGTCGTGAAAACGATGCTCTAAACCACTGCGCCACGCTGCCGACTATCACTAAGACGATAAATGACCTAAACGGAGCCAAACACAATAAAAATGCCATCACTATCGCTTCGCCACCGCTGCGATGTTTCTTCGGGGCTGTGTTCCCTAGGCGCTAAGCTGCGGAGATGGACTCTGCCACTTGTTACACGTTTCGGCGTTACATTGAGAGTATAATGAAGATTTGACTTTTTGAATAAGTTTCGTGAGTTTTAATTCATTTTTTGCACAGATTTTTGAAGTAATTAACACTAACCAATGAGTGATTACGGAATTAGTGAAGCTTTGCCCAATTTGAGCAGAGACAAACATGATGAGGTGTTGACGTATCTTCAAGATCTCGGCGTTGGATGCGAGGGTGATTTAAAATTCGTGACAATTGAAGATTTAATGGAAAAGAATTTGTTGAAAAAGTTACAAGCCAGAAACTTAGTGGAGTTTTGGAAATCAGGTTTGCTCAATAATTTGCCAATATTTCATAACTGAAAAACAACTCAGATGGTTGAGTGGATAGAGAGTCTGCCTCTAGAGTTATAGACTCGGGTTTAATTTCTAGTCTGGCCAAATAACGATTTTAAAATCGCAACTGACAGCTTCGCTGCCTGACGCTCAGCATTTAAGCGAGATCGTTATAGCGCTTTGATCGCTTCCTCGTGATAAAGGAATAATTAGTTAATTAGTTAGTTGCATATTTATCCTCCTATCACGAGAAAGTGATCAATGCGCTATACGAGCTCGCTTAGGAGTTGCCAGCCATCTGTCTACCACACCAAGATGGGGGATTCCCGCTAAGTGCCTTTCCCAACGGCACAACAAGTAAACTTGCCGGCTTGTTCTTCACACTGTCCCTTCAATGCTGAGCGTCAAGCAGGGAAGCTGTGAATACCAATTTTAAGGTCATTGGTTTGACCCGACTCGGAATCAAACCCGAGTCTACAGCTCAAGAGACAGACGCTCTATACCACTCGGCCATCTGAGCTGTTGCAACTAAATATGTCTGTTTATTGATGCTTTTTAGATAAAATGAATCAAGGAACAGGAGGTGTTGCCCAACACAATTATGGAAATGTTGGCAAAGGTAAATCTGTGAAAGCTTATTTGTCGGTTTGCGTTCTCTTGAAAGAATATTCAACTCAAAAAATCAAATCGTCATGATACTCACAGTATTACGCCTAAGGGTGTAAATAAGAGGCGGGTCCATCTCCGCGGCTCAGCTCCTGGGCAACACAGGCTCGAAGAAACGTCGCATTGGTGGCGAGCCAATGGTGACACCGTGTCGATTTGACCTGCCCGGGAATCGAAGCCTAGACTTCTCGCACCAATAGCGATGTGTTTAACCTCTACGTCTGCGATATAACTAACTTAGTCGGTTGGAACAATGCTATTGCGGTATTTTTGTTGAGGAGCAAGTACAGCTACTGTATTTGGCGATGTGGTAAATCATTTCCAAGAGGTTGGGGCTAGAGTTGTTTTTCAAAAACAACCAAGCAGATCATCAACGATGTTTTAATTAGTTGTACTTCAGCAAGTGAGTTACTTCACTGAAAATCGATAAAAAAAGCATGGGAGAACCAAAAGAGCAGGGGGCTGGGGGAAAATCGGCAAGTACACTTGTTACGCCTAGCAGGGAATCGTTAAGTGGACGGTGGCCACCAACTCTGAGAACCTAGTTGAAGCGCCTGAGTCGCCTTTTCGTAACAAAGGGATCCAAGTGTTACTCCGCTTTTTGGATATGTTGGTATACGTTTTTATCCAAGAAAGGTGTCAAGTCCTGCCTTCTCTCCTCTAACGAAACCCATAAAAATTACGAAGTGTCCAGACGCAGCAATGACTGGAAGGTCACTGCTTCCCGTAATAAATATTCCTAAAGTGGAAGTCGGTTGGTGAGGTAATAACAACATTGCCAGCAGTGCGGGAGAGTTGGGTTCGATTCCGTGCTGGCCAATTCGGACACAGCGTCGTCAACGGCTCACCAACGCTGCGATGTTTCTTCGGAGCTGTGTTGCCCACGCGCTGAACAGCGGAGATGAGTCCCGCCACTCGTTACACGCTTATCTGAAATTCCTCGAATAATAATGAAGAATGGTTGTTATCGCGCATTGATTTGCTGAAGTATGAATTACGCCAAACGAGTCCTTTGGGACGTTTTTATTTGATCAATATGCGCTGTGTATATTGCAGCTACTACGGTCCAGGGCACTTACAATGAAACCCACCAAGGACCAGAAATAACCAACCACGGGACAGTCCAAGGTGACGTCATGGCTGGAGGGAAAAAATGTAAGTGGTTTTAGGTAAAGACTTTCAATCACAAGTAAATAAAATAAAGTTTTATTGTACATCGATGCAAAGTTGGACGCGGGCGGAGTTTCTCGGCCCGAACCCGACACCCACTGCCCGAACCCGACGAAAGAATCAAAAGCTCGATTTCGGTCCGAAATAATGTGGTGAGCAAATATAGGCCTACAGATTATTCTATGCTGCTCTATGCCATTATTGCAAAACAAAAAATAATCCAAATGAGTGCTTGCTACAGAATACAGAATACAAAAGTATTTAAAAAAAAGATAAAAAATATTTTGCGTTGACATGCTGAATATCAGCCCGAAAAAAGCCCGAAATAATTTAAAAATCAAGGCCCGGACCCGGCCCGAGTCCAACTCTGCATCGATGACAAAAATTGAGTTAAAACAAAACGCAGCGATTCTGACTGGTTGACCGACTTTTAATGCGGCCTACTTATGAGGATTTCTAGACAAAACAGATAGTATGCAAAATCAATCAATATTTTAAAATTTAAAACTTTATCTAAAATCAATTTCAACCCATGTGGGTCATCTTCAGTTAGTTATTTTGTGAATATTGATTGATTTGGCATACCATCTTGTTTTGCCTGTGTGGTATACATCACATTTAAAGGTGCGATCACACTAATTGAGACAATGAGACCTCTGAGACATTGTGCAGATTTATCTCATTATGACATCACATCCGCGCAAAATCATGTACAAAAAATCTTTCACGCAAAAAATTTTCAAATTCTTCAGAAGCTAAATTTTTAAGCATCTCCAAGCTTACTCGAAAAAGTTTATTATCGTATTGCGTATCCACATTTTATGTTATGCTATCACTACTTGGAGCAGGCAACGCTGCAAGCACACGATCAAATAAAATTCAAGTGATGCGAAATCGCCTCGTGAGAATTATTACTAAAAAGTGTAATCAAAGAACTCGCATGTCTTCTCTGTGCAACGCAGTTTTCGATACTGAAACTGGGTAATACATTCAAGCTTAAAATAACTAAATTTCTGCTAAAGAGAAAAACTAATAACCTGCCAGAATTATTTCAAGACTATTTTTTTTCCACCACAGATATCCACAAATTCACCACCAGACAAGCTGGACGTCACAATTTTTTCTGCCAATAGATCAAGTTTTAAATTTGCTTAAAATTCAATTAAAGTTTGTCGCGTCAAAGTATGGAACAGTTTACCTTTGCTTCTAAGAGAAAATGTCAAGTTCGGTAAAAAAACATTTATCAAAGCCCTAAAAATTTTTTAATAAATTCGTCATAGGTCTGTTTTAGAAAATAAATAAACAAATAATTAATCGAGTATTTAAACAAATAAAATAGCAAAAATAACTACGGTACAAAATAAATCCACTCTAAAAATTTAATTTTTTTATCTCAAGCAAGTGTTTCTTTTCTTAAATGTGTTTGTAAAATTGAACAAAATTATTTGCTAATTTTTTTTTTTTTATTCTTTTCTGTTTTGAAGCAGCCTAATCACTGAAGTGAGAAGTTGCTGACTCGATGACTTCGTCAAGCTTTTTCGGAAGCTAGACATATGGTCTTTCGCACTTTCTCACTGTAAAAAACGTATGCTTGAGAAAGGCTTTCGTGTTCTGCGCCGGTTATTTTTTTTAGCCTACTTAATTTGTTGAAATGGTCTCGTACATGCCTTTTTTCCGAACAAAAATATATTAACTAACTTCAGACCATCAACCTTTGCCTTGTGGGAGATATATTTCTGCTTCTAAGCATGGTTCCTGCTTAGGGTTCCTTTTAAGCCGGGTGGTTGAAACGGTGGGTAAAGCTACCGCTAGTGGTGCGGGAGGCTTGAGTTCGATCCTTGGCTGGTCAGATCAGCCACCGCTGCATCGTTTCATCGTAGCTATGTTGCGTACAGTAAGCGCTAATTAAGCTGCGGAGATGGACTCCACCACTTATTGCACGCTTCGGCGTAATACGGTTTGTTAAAAAAAAACTTAACGAAAAGCAAACAAGCAAGACTGGGCTGGCCACTGCCTATTAGCCGACATATGGGAGTACTCATCAACTCCATGATTTGCAGCGACTTTCAAGACGGATTTCAGCAAAGCAAATGTTCAAGCCGGGACCATTTTCACCGGTCAAGGCGAAGTGAATCAAGGTGAGACAATGACATTTTGCGTCATCTTGTATATTTTTCATGATCAGTACTATTTTTCTTGTTTTAATAAAAAGATTATCGCCAGTATATTCGTTATCATTTGACAAATGCCGAAACGTTAGTAAAATGGCTACTAACATTGCTGGCTGTAATCTTTTCTTGTTTTGTTTGTTGCAAAAAATGTAACTTTTTGTACCTACCTAATCAAACGTATTGCCAATGTTTCTTGCAGGCAAGAATGTTTACAACGTGCAGGGCGGTATCAAAGGACACGGAGCTTTATCCATGAATTACAGAAACGAAGTTGCTGAAGGGGCAACTCAGAACCAAAACATATCCTAATTTGTTGATTGAAACAACAAATTTAGGTATATATCGTAGTCTGTGTATTTACTTAGTTATATTCGGTTATGCGCTAGAACACTAATAGCCAGGGTCTGGGGGAGGGGAGGTCCAAAACTTTGTTAACCGTGGGAGTGTGTTAAGTAGGCTAAGTCCCTTCAACATGCTTCCCCAATGATGTCACATATCAAGAATGAGACAAACTTTTGCTTTTCATTTATAAATTGTCTTTTTTAATCAAATCATTTTATAACGAGATATTACGGTAGGTCGAGACTTAAAAAAACAAACGCTGCAAAAATCAAGCCTGTAATTGCCAGCTTGGCTGACTATTCAATGCTATCGGTTCTTTGTAATTAAACCTTTTAAAAATTCCGTAAATTGTAAGTTGCTGCAAAACTCTAAACTGGTTTACCAGCTGGGCAGTTTCTGGATTTAAATTTCAAAGAATATATGGTGTATTGAGTGGTTTGTGTAGTGGTTATGACACTGCTAATTGTGCGAGAGGTCTTAGGTTCGATTCTCGGGCCGGTCAAATCTGACAGTGTCGCCAACGACTCGCCACCGCTGCGACGTTTCTTTGGAGCTGTGTTGCCCAGGCCCGCAGACGGAGCCCGCCACTCGTTACACGCTTCGGTGTAATACTAAGAAATTTTTTTATTGTGACATTGCTATATTTAGTGCTTGCTGGGAAATATTGTAATATTCTATTTACTCCTCGCAGCTTTTTGTTTGTTATAGTACACAAATAAACATGATGTTCTTTCATTTCACTTATATGTTGTTTATGTTATCGAACCAAAACAATATTAAAATTAATTCAATGCCGTTTACAGCAAATGTAGAGTGGATACTTCGAGGTACTATCAGGCACGGCTGCACATTTACAAAACTGTATTTTTGTTGTGTATACCGGCCGATTAGCTCATCGGCATCGCTATCGATGCAAGAGATCTGGGGTTCTATTCCCGGACCGGTCAAATCGGACACAGAGTCGCCAGCGGCTTGTCACTGCTGCGACGTTTGTTCGGATCTGTGTCGCCCTGGCGATAAGTCGCGGAGATGGACCCCGCCGGTCGTTACACGCTTCAACGTACAGTAATACCGCGAGTTTAATGAAGATTATGGCCTGGCAGTACCTCTCGCAGATTACAGATTCTACGTGACGGGTTCGATTAAAGGCTGGAGCCGCTTGCATTTGACATATTGGGAGGCTGCTGACTCCAAGAGCGCAAGCTCACTTCTCAACCTCCCTCAATCACTGTTGAGTTTTTAGTTTGATACATTCGAAAATAACCTCGGTTGAATGTTAATTCATTTAGTAAACAAATGCAGTAATGTGGTGGCACACCGATTCTAGCAACTCTGGTGTAATATTCGTCTTAAAAAGTAGAGTTTATGAGAACCGGTGGCCAATAAGAGCCACTTCCTCAGTAGTGCGCGTGAAGAAAAGCTTTGCCCTTTGCCGGTCGGCGATAAAAATTTTTATCTCGAAGTCTACCCGTAGATGTAAACGAAAAGAAAAAATATTAAACATACGCAGAGCGCCAACAAAAGGAGGTATAGAATTTCTCAAAAATTTAATTCTTAATAAAAATTTCATAATTTTATACGTTTTAAAATTAAGTCAAAATAGGCCTAAGGTTTAATTTCAAATTTTATCATTGTTAATCTGGATTCTTGTAATAGTCTATACCTAAACTGTTTGTAAAATTCATATGCGGAGTATAGACCAATGCGACGGTGAGGAGAGTCACCTGCAGCAATCTGCTGACATACAATCGCTGAAATCATTAATGAAATTAGAACATCAACAGATGAAAAATTTTTTTTCTTTACAACCTATTTAACCGTTTCCAGATCCCCGGCTGGTTCAAAAAAGTTGATTCCAAAACAATCAACGTAAGAAAGATACGAGTGCACGCAGCGAGTAGGTGATGCACTGACCAGCGAATCAGCTTGCTAAAGGCAGGAGCTAGCATTGATCAAACTGTAGGAAAGATATATCTGTATACCACTCCGTAATTAAAATTTATAAAGTTTGGGTGAAGCATTTTAAATCAGGTCAGTTAAACCTTTGAAGTCATACCCAAAATCGTATTTATCACAGCGCTTGAAAAACATAATAGAAAAGGGTAGGTATCTTTTTATTGAAAGAGCTGCATAACTATCAAACAATCGCTAATTTTATATAACGCAAATTAAATAGCTTGCTTCTAAAATCAGGGTTATATATCGCACAAGTATCCATTCGTGAAAACGGCACAGTATTGTGATTTAATAATTTCACTGCTAAGATTAATCATTCACACTCACCGGATTTCGACAAACTGCGAGTATGATGAAGATTTGATTTTTTAATGAATTCAAAACAGTGACAATTACGCGATTTTTCAAGCGATGTAGCAAGCTTATAAATGATCCCAGCGCAGCCAAAGCTAATTGTAACGCAGTGATTCTCCAACTGGACCGCGAAGCAGTTGTAGGGGGACCGCAAAGAGGTTGTGGAATTCTGATTTGGTATTGATAGTAGCCTATATGTCATAATTATGAAAACCTAGCAAATGCACCCATCGCATTAAACTGTGCATGTAAATTTGATAAATGAATTTTGCTTCTCTGAATGCAGCAGCTGGTCTGAGGCACATAACATTTTATGACAGGGTGCCGCTGAACTAGATTTAATGCTGGAGACCATGAGTAATCGAAAAAATTGTAAAGTGACTCCAAAATAGATTTTTTCAAGAAGTTTTAGACGACGTGAAAGGATTGCAGAATTGTTCTTGTTGGCGTAGTGGCTAAAAACTTTGCTATCGGCGAGATTCTTGGGTTCGATTCCCCGGCCGGTCAAAGCAGTCGCGGTGTCGCCAATGGTTCGCCACCGCTGCGACGTTTCTGTGTTGCCCAGGCACTAAGCAGCGGAGATGAGGCGCTTAGCCGCAAGTTCAAGTTCAGTAATTTCTAACAAGTGTAGGCTATGAGTTCATGTGTAGGCTATGAGTTCATGTGTAGGCTATGAGTTCATGTGTAGGCTATGAGTTCATGTGTAGGCTATGGGTTTATGTGTAGGCTATGAGTTCATGTAGTTTTTATCGGGTTTAGGATAAGTTCAAGCAATTTCTGTCAAGTCTGAGATAAGTTTGAAACTCGATCAATTTTTCTCGAGTTCGAATTCAGGAGTTTTGTTTTTCGAGATCGGGTTCGTCAAAAATGACCGGGTTCAGCGAGTTCGAGTTCGCATTTTTCATTTTAACTGCATTCATGTGTATACTGCACACTACGCAGTTATATTTTCGAAATAAGACGAAATATAAGTACTTCAAGTGACACACCTATGTTCGACGTTAAAATATAGGATCAGGAACAACTTTGATTGAAAAACACGAACAGATTGAACTTTTTCAGAAAACATGCATGTCTTGGAGTAAAACACTATTTACTAAACGCTAAGATAAACAAAGCATAATGTGGTTTGTAAACAATTACTACACTAGATTACTTTCTGGTCAGTATTGGGATACACTAATAACAAGTTGGTGTAAAACTCAGGAAAAAGTACGATTTAGAATTGCTCAAAAAGCGAGCGCTACACTCGGGTTAGAGATGGCTCGGGTTGCTAAGAGACCCGCTAACGACCTGTCAACCGGTGTTTTTACTGGTCCGCTAACGGCCCAGTTCTACTTTTGTTTTTTACTAAGCCTTTAACGGCCCAATTTTATTTGTTATCAGTTATCATAAATTTAATCAGAAATTTAAAGGGATTTTGAAAATTATTAGGGGCCGCTACCGAGCCGCTAACAATTTTCAAAATCCCTTTAAATTTCTGATTAAATTTCCGTGATAAATAAGTAATATTAAATTAAGATTAAATTTCAGTGATGAATCACTGAATAAAATGATGGGCTTTGGTCGGACCTGGCTACATTTTCGGATGAGTTTTTGGGTCGGTTATGATTACTGGGCAAAAGGTTCCGGGCCATGGGCGGCTTGGGTTGCAAAAACGTCAGCCCGTGCCATCTCTAATTCGGATACAATCCCATTTTATTGCGGATAAAAGAAGACTTTCTTTCAAAGAGTAGACGAGTAAATACACATTTGAACTTTCTCCTCACCGCCCGCTTTCTTCCTCATCACTGTGTCGTTCACCTAAAGAATAAAATGCAAAATAATGACCCGGGCCACGCACTGGGCTGGATTTATCTACAGGCTTTGCAGAGGGCCGGGTTTAGACAATGAGAGAGCCTACCGGCGATTATGATTTCACGTTTGCCGCTGGTAATCGATGATAGAGCTTCTCTCTAAATGAATGAAAGTTTTCACCGTCAATCTCCACAAAAATCGGTCCGAAAAAATTGAGTGCCAGAAAGCCCTCGAAAATTGCACATGTGGACAGGGTAGGCTAAGGCTAATTATTTCAATCATGCAAAACAGACCACACCCAGTTTAAGCTCAGAGGAAAAAGTCCAGCTTGGACACTGCTATATTTGGCACTGATTTCTAGTCGCAAATCAAATCAGAAGTTCATCTGTGCCTGAAGGTTGGCTTTTTGTCTTGTCATTTTGAATAGCTTTACGATGATGTATTTGTTTCACATTCTATTGTTGTTGTTTTTTTCGAATTCCTCTTTCGCTTCATCGTTCAGGAGACGATCATGCAATTCGTAATCACGCAATTAAGTGACGAACGTAGTGGCCTACTGAAAAAGATGTCACAACAATTTTCTCTTCCTTCTAGCGAGGTAAGCTTGTAACTTTGCCACAGAAGAGCTTTGGCTGGAGTATCAGTTGCATATTTCTCTTATCACAAGAAAGCAATCAATGCGCTAAAACAAGCTCCCTTATAGGAGTTGCCGGCCATCTGTTCACCACTCTAAGATGGGGCTGTCCACTAAGTGCCGTTTCCAACGGCCCAACAAGTAAACTTGCCGGTTTGTTCTCCACACTGTCCCTTAAATGCTGTGCGTCACGCAAGGAAGATAAGAACAGAGAGCAATTTTGAAGTCATTGGGTTGACCCGACTCGGAATGAAACTCAAATCTACAGCTCCTGAAACACTGGCTCTTACCACTAGGCCATCTATGCTGTTGAAAAAGCGAATGCTTTCACGAGATTCAAAAAACGGTTTGAATCGCTCGAAATAAACACATCAATTATCAAACACAGAGATAAATGTTATAGGCTATTCAGTTCAATCAACCTGATGTTACTGAAGATGTCGGTAAATAGTAAACAAATGCAAAAAACACATGAAACAGAAATGTTACAAGCACTGACACCGACAAGGGCTGCGAAATGATTATTCACAAAGGTTTTCGAGACTATAGTGTCTTTGTAGTTTTGCACTGATAATGGTATAAGTTTCTACCGAAACGTTTGTAAAATGATAACTAATGTACTAGCTATAATTTTTTCATTGAAACTAGAAAAGAAGTATGTATACAGAAATATTACAGACAGTGAACACTGTTTCAACATGTCAGCGACATGTCCTAGCGGTACCGCGCGCAGGTGACAGATCCTACGTGACGGGTTCGATTCGCGGTTGGAGCCGATCGCACTTGACATTTTTAACGGGTGGCTGCTGACTCGAAGAGCGCAAGCTTACTTCGCAGTCTCCCTCAATTACTGTTGAATTTTCTCTTCAATATAATTTGAAAATACCTCAGTTATTTATTTATTCATTTATTTCGACCTATCAGGTGTCATTAGTGCATTTGGTGTGACCGACATTTACTCAAGGCAATATACACGCAGAACGCCTTTTCCTTCGAAGTGAGCGGCATTTCTTAACCAGATAAGATAGAAATGCGAAATGTTGCACACATAAATTTGAAACGTTTCTACACGAGCTGTGAAAACCTGAAGTCATTTGAAAAAAAAAATGCCAAAATTATTAGGCTACGAAATGGGGTCAACCATTTTGAAACAACCTGTATGCAGAAAAACATACAAGATGATGCACAATGTCATTGTCTCACCTTGATTCACTTCGCCTTGACCGGTGAAGATGACTCCGACTTGAACGTCTGCTTCGCCGAAATCCGTCTTGATATTCGCGGCAAATCATGGAGTCTATGCACTCCCACAAGGCGACAAGGCAAGGGCAAGCCCAGTCTTGCTTGTTTGCTTTATTCAAGTTTTTTTTTAAATCATTTCTTCATTATACTCGTCGTATTCGTTGCATTACGCCGAAGCGTGTAACGGGTGGCGGCTGGAGGGGTCCATCTCCGCAGCTTAATTTTTTTTTAGTTGCATATTTATCCTCCTATCACGAGAAAGCGATCAATGCACAATACGAACTCGCTTAGGAGTTGCCGGCCATCTGTCTACCACACCAACATGGGGGAATCCCACTAAGTGCCTTTCCCAATGGCACAATAAGTAAACTTGCCGGCTTGCTCTCTACACAGTCCCTTTAATGCTGAGCGTCAAGCAAGGAAGCTGTGAATAGCAATTTTAAAGTCATTGGTTTGACCCGCCATAAAAATCAAACCCAAGTCTACAGCTTCTAAGGCGGACGCTCTTAACACTCGGCCTACTGTACGCAACACAGCTCCGATGAAACGGTGCAGCGGTGGCGAGCCGTTGACGACACTGCGTCTGATTTGACCAGCCAGGGGATCGAACCCAAGCCTCCTGCACCACTAGCGGTAGGTTTACCCTCTGCTTCAACCTCCGGTTTAAAAAGAACCATAAGAAGGAACCATGTTTAGAAACAGAAATATCGCCCCGACTAGGTAGAGGTTGATGGTGTGACGATTTTGCATTGGCGTATCCACAAGCTTGCTATAAAACTCATAGTATTTTTATTTATTTGTTTTGTTTTTTCGAAAAGAGCATTGTGCGATTGGTCAACAACAGTAAAATGTAACGTACAGGCAAAATTGTAATGAACCGGTAATGTACGTTTCGTTTTAAATTTTAAATCAACTTTTGTCATCGATGTACCAGAAAACTTTATTTTTACTTGTGCTTGAAAGTCCTTGCGTGAAACCACTTACTTTTTTTCCCTCCAGCCATGACATCGCCGTGGACTGTTCCGTGGTTGGCTATTTCTGGTCCTTGGTGGGTTTCATTGTAAGTGCCCTGGACCGCAGTTGCTGCAATATACACAATGCATATTGATCAAATGAAAACGACCCAAGTAAAAGACTAGTTTGACGTGATTCATACTTCAGCAAATGAATCCACGTTGGCAAATCAATCTTCTTCCTACTCGCGCTATTGCACAAAAGCGTGTAACGATTGGCGCTGCTCATCTTCGCGATTTAGCGCCTGGCCAACACAGCTCCGTAAAAACATTGCAGCGTTGGCACCGCTGTGTCCGAATTGGCCAGCACGGAATCGATCTCTGATCTCCCGCACTGCTGGCGATGCTGTTATCACTGCACCAATCGACCGATTAACACTTTCACTTTATGAAGATTTATTACGGGAAGCAGAGACCTTCCAGCCATTGCTGCGTCTGGACACTTCGTGATTTTTATGGGGTTCGTTGAAGAAAAGAAGGCAGGACTTGGCACCCTTCTTGAAAAAAATATTTCTAACATAATAATATGTTGGAAATTAAAGTGCAACTAATTCAAACATGGCTGATCAGTTGTTTAGATATTATTGATGAGCTAATGCTTACTGATCAAGCGAGTAAAAATGTTGAATTAAAAACACAAAAACAGCTCCAGTGCCTACTTTTGGAAGTGATTTATTAAATCGCCAAATAGCTGCACTTGTTGCTGAACAAGAATACTGCAACAGCATTGTTCCAACCGACCAGTTATCGTAACGGTTAAACACGTCGCTATTGGTGCGGGAAGTCTAGCCTTCGATTCCCATGCAGGTCAAATTGACACGGTGTCACCATTGGCTTGCCACCTTAGCGACGTTTCTTCGAGCCTGTGTTGCTCAGGCGCTAAGCCACGGAGATGGATTCGCCACTCGTTTACACGCTTCGGCGTAATACTGCGAGTATCATGACGATTTGATTTTTTGATTTGAGTATTTTTTCAAGCAAAACGCAAACCGACAGATAAGTTTTCACGGATATACCTTTGCCAACATTTCCATAATTGTGTTGGGCAACTCCTCCTGTTCCTTGGTTCATTTTACCTAAAAAGCATCAAACAGACATATTTAGTTGCATATTTACTCTTTTGTCATGAGGAAGCGATCAAAGCGCTATAACGATCTCGCTTAAATGCTGAGCGTCAAGCAAGGAAGCTCTGAATTGCAATTTTAAAATCACTGGTTTGACCAGACGCAGAATCAAACCCGAGTCTACAACTTCAAAGGCAGGCGTTTTATCCACTCAGCCATTTGAGCTGGTAGTTTTTTTAACGCAGTACTGAAAAATTGTTGAGCAAACCTGATTTCCAAAACTCCACTAAGTTTCTAGCTTGTAACTTTTTCAACAAATTCTTTTCCATTAAATCTTCAATTGTCACGGATTTTAAATCATCTTCGCACTTAACGCCTAACTCTTGAAGATATGTCAGCACCTCATCATGTTTGTCTCTGCTCAGATTGGGCAAAGCTTCACTAATTCCGTAATCACTCATTGTTTAGTGTTGAATCACCTCAAAAATCTCTGCAAAAAATCAAATCTTCATTACACCCTCAATATTGCGCCGAAGCGTGTAACGAGTGGCGGATCCATCTCCGCGGCATAGCGCCGGGGGCAACACAGCCCCGAAGAAACGTCGCAGTGGTGGCGAACTGTTAGCGGCAGTATGTCGCATTTGACCGGCCCGGGAATCAAACTCCAGACCTCTCGTATCGTCAGCGGAGTGTTTAATTTTTACTTTAATAGGTTTTTTTTCCCATCAAAATTTGAACAATCAACTAAAAAGCAATGTCCTTCCTGGCCTACCGGACGGGAAGTCATGACGACTTCCTCTTGTTAGGTCAGAGGCTATAACAGCACTCCATCACCAACAGTGCAGAGCACTCCAGTAAATTGTACCGTAGAGTGAGGCAGCGCTGTTTCTGGCTATTAGCCTTCATCAGCCGCCCTCAGGTAAGATACATTCATTTACCAGGACGAATGATCTTGCCAGGATCACTCATCATTTCGGATAAATATTTCTTAAAGAATTTAACCGTTGTGGTACGCATATCCACTCGTGTGGCTACGTCACCATTCCAGTCAAAAGTCACGAAAACGAGATTTTTGAAATAGGAAAGTTTTTCCGAGCAGCGTCAATCTTGCAACTTTACTGCTGCGCTTTCCACAAGACGAAAGTTACAGGTGCTGAAAATTTACTCTTTTTCGAGTTTAAAATTGAAAACATTTCATCTCTGGTCTTTTCTAAAACTGCTTTGCACTAAAACTGGTTTTATCGAAACTTCCTGATAATAATATTTTAATCACCAAATTATAGTAATACTATCAATAACCTGCTTTGCTATTAATGAGCCTACTTCGCATGTGAATGACAGGAAAGTTTAAACAATAAGCAAACCTTCGCTTCCTGTTTGTAAAGTTTGCTGTAATTAGAATATGAATGGGTTGAGCGACCAGCTCAGCTGTTAAAGACACTCGCCACCGCTTGGCCAATACCTTCGAGACCGAGACGAGACTTTGAACAAAATGTCGAAACGATTTCTTGACCAATCTAATCAAATCCGTCAAAGCGAAAAATGAAGCAAAAACTAGAAATAAATGTGTGAGCTTAGTAAATATATATAATTCACCAATCCATAACATGCAACATAGAGGAAAATTGAAATCATCCAGATCCACGCATTGTTACTTGACTCAAAGAAACCAAAAAGTTGAGAAAACACCGAAACTATTCTGAGAAATTAGAATTCAGTAATAGGAAAAACCCTAAGACTCTAAGCAGGAGGTCAAAATATCAGCAGGGAAAATTCAACAACCTCGCCCAACCAACTAGGTCTAACCACAGGCCCCACATGCCGATCCACTAATTTGCAGCTGCTAGCTTCAAACAGCAGTTTGTAGAAAAATCTTTGGCATTTTTTTCAATTTCTCGTTGAAGCTGCTTTGAACACTAAATTACCGGAAGTATCCGTAGGTGTTTTTTGTGTATGAACACAACCACGCAGTAATTTCTGTTTTGCATACGAGATTTCACATTTTCGTTGCTAGAGCATTGTCTACCATGCACGACCACTTCCTATTCCGAACAGGGAAAAGCCGAAAGAAGGAAAGCAGCCGCGTATAGTCTACTGCAGATAAAAAAGAGTGAAAAAATAATTTTCTCTATAAAAAAATCGTGTTTTACAAAAGTTCACAAAATTCTAAATTTTGCATACTTTTAAAACCAAGAATACTAGAATGTTTGCAAGAGGCCACGCTTAAACGCATTCCTTGAACAATAGCCAGGCTCATTAATAGCAAAGCAGGTTATTGACTGCAAGCTGATTAGTTTCGATAAAACCAGTTTTACTACAAAGCAGTTTTAGAAAAGACCAGAGACGAAATGTTTTCAATTTTAAACTCGAAAAAGAGTAAATTTTCAGCACTTGTATCTTTTGTCTTGTGGGAAAGCACAGCAGTAAAGTTGCAAGATTGACGCTGCTCGGAAAAACTTTCCCATTTCAAAAATCTCGTTTTCGTGACTTCAAAATTTGATGTGAAAAAAAAAAACCCTATTAAAGTAAAAATTAAACACTCCGCTGACGATACGAGAGGTCTGGAGTTTGATTCCCGGGCCGGTCAAATGCGACATACTGCCGCTAACAGTTCGCCACCACTGCGACGTTTCTTCGGGGCTGTGTTGCCCCCGCGCTATGCCGCGGAGATAGATCCGCCACTCGTTACACGCTTCGGCGCAATATTGAGGGTGTAATGAAGATTTGATTTTTTGATAAGTTTCGTGAGTTTTATTTTTTGCAGAGATTTTTGAGGTGATTCAACACTAAACAATGAGTGATTACGGAATTAGTGAAGCTTTGCCCAATCTGAGCAGAGACAAACATGATGAGGTGCTGACATATCTTCAAGAGCTCGGCGTTGGATGCGAAGATGATTTAAAATCCGTGACAATTGAAGATTTAATGGAAAAGAATTTGTTGAAAAAGTTACAAGCTAGAAACTTAGTGGAGTTTTGGAAATCAGGTTTGCTCAACAATTTTTCAGTACTGCGTTAAAAAAACTACCAGCTCAAATGGCTGAGTGGATAAAACGCCTGCCTTTGAAGTTGTAGGACTCGGGTTTGATTCTGCGTCTGGTCAAACCAGTGATTTTAAAATTGCAATTCAGAGCTTCCTTGCTTGACGCTCAGCATTTAAGCGAGATCGTTATAGTGCTTTGATCGCTTCTCGTGATTAAGGAATAATTATGCAACTAAATATGTCTGTTTGATGCTTTTTAGGTAAAACGAATCAAGGAACAGGAGGTGTTGCCCAACACAATTATGGAAATGTTGGCAAAGGTAAATCGTAAAAGCTTATTTGCAGGGATGTGGAAGCGGTATATTTGCAAACAGTTTCCGCTTCCACACCTATCGCTTCCGCTTCCAAAAAAAATTCACCGAAATTTTGCTAGTAAAATGCGACCAGTGCGTTGGTGGCCGATAGCGTAAACCGTAGCTTTTCTTTTCAACACGCTGAAAGCTCTCAGTCAAACTTTAGCAAGCGTTTTTTTGAAAATAATATGTTACAAAAAGCAAACAAAAGTGTAAAGGAATGATCCGAATGATTGAGTCACAACCCTGGGAGTCTTTTACTGCAAGTTTGCTACGAAACTTACTCCCTTCATTAGGAAAATGCTGATACACAGCACACAGTGGCGTGGCAAGAATTTTTAAAGGGGAAGGAGGGGCGCATGATTTCCACTTTGTTTTCAAGCGTTTTTTTTTCAGCAGAACTACTTTGAAGCTGATTGAGAAACAGAAAAGGCTCTAGGGAGGTGCGGGGGCATGCTCCCCCGGAAAATTTTTGAAAATGTACATGCTGTAATGGCTATTTTAGTGCTTTTTGAATAATTTTCAGCCAAAGTTTGTTTAAATTTTTTAACCCTAATTCTGAGTACTTCGCCAAATATGATGCATTTCGTTCGCACATTTTCGATTATGCTTGCTTATGGCGTAAGGCTTGTTGCTATCGAAGAGACTCGAAATTATGAAAAAATTGTATACATCAAAAATATTTTCAAAAATGGCTGGTGGGAGGAGGCATACCCCTCATTCTACCCCCCTGGATAAACCATCAAACTGGCTGTGAATTTGCACGCTTCGGCGTAATACTGCGAGTATCATGACTATTTAATTTTTTGATTTGAGTATTCTTTCAAAGCAAAACGTCAAGCGACAAATAAGCAGGGATGCGGAAGCGGTGGAAGCGCTGATACGTTAATGAAAGCGGAAGCGCGAAAAATATGCCATAAACTACAAAACCATCAAACTGGCATATTTCAGTCACTTGGCACCATTAATTTTATTCCTGTTTTATTAAAAGACAAAGTCAAAAGGACAAGACCGGGGGGGGGGGGGGGGGGGGAATGGCACAACGCTAAATACACTCCTGACAGCACTCCATCTATTTTGTGATACGATTATAATTAAAACAGAGTCAACTATTTTTAGCGATATTGATAAATTAGTTGCTTTATTTTAAAACTTAGAGAAAATTAAATGAAAAAGCGATTCTACGTTACTACTATCTGAAAGTCAGCGAAGAGTAATGGCCAATGGTGAGATTTGGCATCCATGCGAATCTAGCATTGTAAGGTAATGTTTAATAAATTGAATAAAATACAATATCTAATCAATTATTTAAAGCTGCATTTTTGAATGATGCGGAAGCGGCATATTTTTCGCGCTTCCGCTTTCATTAACGTATCAGCGCTTCCGCTTCCACATCCCTGTTTATTTGTCGCTTGACGTTTTGCTTTGAAAGAATACTCAAATCAAAAAATCAAATAGTCATGATACTCGCAGTGTTACGCCGAAGCGTGTAAATTCACAGCTTCCCTGCCTGACGCTCAGCATTTAAGCGAGATCGTTATGGCGCTTTGATAGCTTTTTTGTGGAAGAGGAATAAATATGCGATTAAACATGTCTGTTTATTGATGTTTTTTAGAGAAAATGAATCAAGGAACAGGAGGTATTGCTCAACACAATCATGGAAATATTGGCAAAGGTAATGGCAAATGTTGGTAAGGTAAATGTTGGCAATGAATATTGGGACAATGTTGTTGCAGAATTTTTGTTCAGCAACAAGAGCAGCTATTTGGTGACACAAAAATAAATCACTTCCAAGGGCTATGCGCTGGAGCTGTTCTTGTGTTTTTAATTCTAAATTTTTACTCACTTCCTGAGTAAGCCCCAGCACATCAAAATAACGAAACAATTGATCAGCTGTGTTTGAATTAGCAGCACTTTCGCAAGTAATTCATTGAAATCGATAAAAAAGCATGATTAAACCGGAATAGGATGAGGGGCTCAAGAAAAATCGACGAGTGCACTTACTGAGTTTTGCAGGGAATCCCTGTGTTTAAGTACTCGGTGGCCATCGACTCTGAGAGGAATCTGGTTGTAGCGCCAGGGTCGCTTTCTCGTAACAAAGCGATTCACGTGCTACTCCGCTTATTGAATAAGTTGGAAATGTGTAGTTTTCTAAGGAAGATGTCAAGTCCTGCCTTCTCTCCTTCAACGAACCCCATAAAAATCACGAAGTGTCCAGACGCAGCAATGGCTGGAAGGTCTCTGTTTCCCGAAATAAATCTTCATAAAGTGAAAGTGTTAATCGGACGATTGGTGCAGTGATAACAGCATCGCCAGCAGTGCGGGAGATCATGGATCGATTCCGTGCTGGCCAATTCGGACACAGCGGTGCCAACGCTGCAATGTTTTTACGGAGCTGTGTTGCCCAGGCGCTAAATCGCGAAGATGAACAGCGCCAATCGTTACACGCTTTTGTGCAATAGCGCGAGTAGGAAGAAGATTGATTTGCCAACGTGGATTCATTTGCTGAAGTATGAATTGCGCCAAACTAGTCTTTACTTGGGACGTTTTCATTTGGTCAATATGCATTGTGTATATTGCAGCAACTGCGGTCCAGGGCAATTACAATGAAACCCACCAAGGACCAGAAATAGCCAACCACGGAACAGTCCACGGCGATGTCATGGCTGGAGGGAAAAAAAGTAAGTGGTTTCACGCAAGGACTTTCAAGCACAAGTAAAAATAAAGTTTTCTGGTACATCGATGACAAAAGTTGATTTAAAACAAAACGTAACGATTGTAGGCTACGTGGAATTTCTAGATCAAACTGAGAGTGCGCAAAATCATTCAAAATTGAAAACTTTATTTTATCTAAAATCAATTTCAGTCTATGTGGGTCACCATTATCAGTTAGTTCTTTTTGAATAATGATTGATTTTACATATTATCATGTATTTTGCCTGTACATTACAATTTACTGTTGATGACTAATGGTACAAAGCTCTTTTCACAAAAATAGACAAATAAATAAAAATACTATCAGTTTTATCTAGCAAGCCTGTAGATACGCCTATGCAAAATTGTCACACCATCAACCTCTACGTTGTGGGTGAGATATTTCTGTTTCTAAATGTGGTTCCTACTCACAGGGGCGGGCCCAGAAACTTGAAAAGGGGGGCCGCAATTTAAAGCCAAGCTAGCAAGGCCGGATGTAGTGAGAAGCAAAAAAAAAAGGTCATCACGCCCTCAGATTGTCCTTTATACAAATATCACCTTCACTTTGCGCATTTGTCTGCGGGGGGCGAGCGGCTCCCCTGGGTACGCCCCTCTGCTTAGAATTCGATTTGGACCGGAGGTTGCAGCAGAAAGCTACCGCTAGTGGTGCAGGAGGCTTGGTTTCGATTACCGAGCCGGTCAAATCAGACGCAGTGTCGCCAACGGCTCGCCACCGCTGCACCGTTTCATCGGAGCTATGTTGCGTACAGTAAGCTTCGGAGATGGATCCACCACTTGTTGCACGCTTCGGCGTAATACGACGAGTGTAATGGAGGTTTGATTAAAAAAAAACTTAACTAAAGCAAACAAGCAAGACTGGGCTGGCCCCTGCCTAGCCGACATATGGGAGTACTCATCAACTCCATGATTTGCAGAGAATTTTGCGACGAATTTCGGCAAAGCAAATGTTCAAGCCGGGACCATTTTGACCGGTCAAGGCGAAGTGAATCAAGGTGAGACAATGACATTGCGCATCATCTTGTATGTGTTTCAAGTTGTTAAGCACTTTTTTTCTTGTTTTAAAAAAAATATATAACCAGTACATTAGTAATCATTTTGCAAGCGTTTTGGAAAAACTTATATCATCGTCAAAGTAAAACTATTGACGTTTCACACTGATGATGGCATAAGTTTTATCAAAACGTTTGTGAAATGATTACAAAAATACTGTACTGGCTAGCCTATAACCTTTTCTTGCCTTGTTTGTGGCAAAAAAATGCAATTTTTTGTACTTACCTATTCAATCGTATTGCCGATGTTTTTGCAGAAAAGAATGCTTATAACGTGCAGGGTGGTATCAAAGGTCACGGAGCTTTTGCCAAGGATTACAAAACCGAAGTTGCTGAAGGGGCTACTCTGAACCAAAACATATCGTAATTTGCTGATTGAAACAACAAATTTACTTCTACGTACAGTAACCTGTGTTTTTGCTTAATTATTATATTCGGTTATGTACTGGAATACTGATAGCCAGTGGATGGGAGGGGGGTCCAAATTTTTGTTAATCGTGGGAGTATGCTATAAGTCCCTTCCACATATTCCCCAATGTTGTCATAATCAAGAAAGAGACAAACTTTTGCTTTTCATTAATGAATTGTCATTTTTAATCAAATCATTTTATAACGAGATATTATGGTAGGTCTTAAGAGACTTAACCAAACAAACGCTGTAAAAATCAAGCTTGTAATTGCCAGCTAGGCTAACTATTCAATGCTATCGGTTCTTTGTAATCAAACTTTTCAAAAATTCCGTAAATTGTAAGTTACTGCAAAACCTTAAACTGGTTTACCAGCTGCAGTTTCTGGATTTAAATTTCAAAGAAGATGATGTATTAACTGGTTTGTTTAGTGGTTGAGAACACTACTAATTGTGTGGAAGATATTATGTTCGATTCCCGGGCCAGTCAAATCTGACAGTGTTGCCCATGCCTCGCCACCGCTGCGATGTTTCTTCGGAGCTGGTTTGTCCAGGCGCCAAGTCGCGGAGATGGATCCCACCACCCGTTACTCGCTTCTGCGAAATATCGCGAGTTTAATGAAGTAGAAACCGATCCAACAAAGCATCGAAACAAAAAAAGGAACTAATGGATCCCCCTTCACTTCGCTTGAGGCGTTATAACCGGTAACCATCGAAGCGCAAACGCTTTCTTTGAAAAACAAATTTCCAAAGAGCGGAATTTCTTTTATAGAATACTCTGTAAGCAGCCAAGTTGATGGGTTTTTGCCGCGTAAAAACATTTTAATTGTGAAAGTCAGGCAGCAGCAAACCGGAAATAAAAAATAAGGTGAAGTTTAAACGTCCTGCCATCGATACCATTGTAGTTCGAAGAACTTCGAAATTTTTCGGCAAAAGTAAATAATGTTCAAAACTTTTTTACCTAACTCTTGGTTCAAAAAATTCCAGAAAAAGTGCTGTGGGTTTTTCAGGTACTTTTATTGACGAGAAATGCAAGTAAAGACGAGGGATGTGTGGTAACTTCGAGCGATAGATCTTTGGGTATTTTACATTAATTATAATTATAATAATTGAGAGAACTGATTGGATTTCTCGGGTAAATGTAAATTTTACTCTGCAATTTCTCTTACTTTTGATAATTGTCGTATTATAAAATCGAATACATAGTTTGCTTTAGTTTGAGAGTCTGTAGTTGAAGAAAAGTGGTTTATGACGTCAGAACAAGTGTATGATGATTTAACAGCAGATCATGTGAAAGCTTATATAGAAGTTTTGAAAGCTCGCAATACTTTGTTTTCCATCGGTTTCAGCAAGTGAACTGGGCTGTGAAATACTTCGGGGGAATAATTTTTCGGGGAAATTATGCTTTTTTGCAAACCTGATTTTGGTGTTCGAAGCGGCCTTGCAGGTAAGGTTCTGACGGTTTAAAACTTAAAAGAAATTATCAAGTAACTGGAACGTGTTGAAAATCTCTTTTAAGTTTTAATTTTCTTAACCTTTAAAACCACGCCTGATGAACCCAAGAGAGGAAAACAAACTGTTGCGAGTTTTTAGAATTTCCACGCAAATTTTTGCATGACCTGTTATAAAATCATATATTTATTTTTTGTTTACTTAATGTCTTGACATTATTGTTTCGTGACAGCATTAATATCTGTGAATAAAGAGTTGTTTCTTCGGTTGAAAATTTTTGCATATTGTTACATTTTGTAAGAAATGTAAATTGAGCCACAAAAAACTTTCTAGAGAAAAAAACAGAAACCCGATTTCTTTCTTGGCATCAAATAAAGAATAGCTACGATGTTTCTTCGCAGTTGTGTTATTCAAACGCCAAGCCTCGTAGATGAGCCCCGACACTCGTTTCAGCGTAATGCAGCGGCCAGCTGGTATAGTAAAGATTTTGCTCAGTTTTTCGGAGTGCTTTAATTGGTATTTGGGAATTGGTATTTGGGAAATCGTCCGACTGTTCACTGGCAAGTCAGAGCATCAAGACCATCAGGCCTACTCGTTTGTTGTCATGGGCATTGGGTGTCGGAAAATTTTTTACCTTTAAATTATCTGCCAACCGATTATCATCTGGCGGATGAATTTATGACAGTGATGATGATTCATATTGTTTTGAGGGTTTTCCTATTTGTGCAGTTTCTGTTCGTGTAATGATGTTTCCCACGCGACATCACTCAGCTTTAGTCCAAATAAACGAAGTAACTTAAACGAAAATGAGAGATTTAACTATTTGATGAATTAGTTTCCACAGGAATAGAAAGTGGTGGTGCGTGGTAGACAATGTTCTAGCATCAAAAATGTGAAATTTTCTATTCATAACAGAAATTACTGAGTAATTGTGCTCATACACAAGAAACACATACGTATACTTCCGGTAATTTAGTGTTCAAAGCAGCTTTAACGAGAAATTGAAAAAAATGCCAAAGGTTTTTCTACAAACTGCTGTTTGAAGCTAAAATGAGAATAATTTTGTCGCCTAATGTTGTCCGCAGAAAATCCAATTTTCATTATACTTGCAGTATCACGTCGAAGCGTGTAATGAGCGGCAGGATCCATCTCCACGGCTGCGCACCTGGGCAGCTCAGCTTCGAAGAAACGGTGCAGCGGTGGCGACAGAGCGTCTAATTTGACCGGCCTAGAAATTGAACTCAAGATCGCCGGCACCGATGCCAATGTCGCTGCCACTTCGTCAATCGCTGGGTTATATTAATTAAGACAAAACGTTGTTAGTGGTACGATTTTAACTGAATAGTTCTGCTTATTCGCTTTTGTTAACGCTTAACCAACGAATTTTGGTACAAACCCTCACGAAAATACATATGTACTGAAGAGTGCTGCCGTCATTTTGTAAAATCTAATAACTACAATTTTTCCGCTTTCCTAGTTTTCGAGTAAAAGCACTTTTTGTATTTTATAATTGTAAAGGACTTAAATCTTACAAGAGTGAAGTTTTTAGCAATAATTTGGTATCAGATTCTGGATTGAAGTTTTTGTGTTAGTTTTTGAGAAATACTTTTTGGTTGTTTGTTTTTTATACGATCTCGTTAGGTTTTGCTCAATGAATGTGTAAACAATTTTTTATGTCTCATTCATAATTTCCAAACAAAATTTAGTTTTAATATTTTTTCGTGGTAGTACACTATTGTCGTCCAAGTCAACAAACTTGTAGTTGAAAAAAATACTATCGTCAAGTCATACATTATATTTTTAGTTTAATAGCATTTCTTTATGCATGGTTTACACTGGAATACAATGTATAACAACAGTCACGATTCAAAAGTTTTGCGACACAACACGATTTTTTGCTTACTTTTCGACTTCGTTTAAGTTTTTACGTTTTCATGCGTTATGCTACAATTTGTGCCGATTTGGGACAAAAATTGCGCGATTTCGTCAAAGATTCTTCACGACTTAAAAAGGTTGTTTCAAGAATTTTTACGACTAACACGATCCGCTTTTGGGATCTATCAAGACCTGTGAGGATCTATTGCGAGCGTAAAGTTTTGATCTGCTGGTTTTCAGCAATCGACAAGTTATTTCCACGTTTCAGGCATTTTCGACACGATTCTTGATTTTGTGAAGAATTTTATTTTTTTGTTTTAAAACATATTCTCACCCTCAGGCAACAAAATAACGATTACATAGATTAGAATGATACTCTAGCCAAAAGGCCTGGGATGTTCATGAACTTCTCCGTCGTTTTTATCTGTGTATGAAATTTTGGAACTGAAAAATTACCAAAATAAAGCAATACCGACATTGAAAATTTGGCCACAAACATCACTCATTCCATTCTTTTACAAAATCAATAACTTTTGCTTTTATAGAAAGATATTAGTGAGTGCTCAAATTAGATCTCGTGTCTGGATGACCGATGTAAGGTCTTCTATAGAGATTCCGCTTAGATCAATCTCGAAAATTCTCTACTTTATGCCTTTCATTATCATAATAGGCTTACTTTTTCTTCAAAAATTAAAAGTTTCGCTAAAAACCTTTCAATGAAAGAATTCGTTCTGTCTGCAGTGAAATACTAAGCTTAACTGCTAAATCAAGACATATATCAGTATTCAATGAAGACGATGATATGGTGATGGCCTGATACAATAATTTTAACAAACAAAAAACGTCGGTTCTAATTAGTTGTAGAAACACTAAAAGTAATGATTTACCACGATCTAAAACCAGTGGTGTAAAGTAACAAAAGTAGGTCTACTAATAAGTAGTCTTCTCAAGTAGAATTTGTGAGTAACAATCACTTTTGATTTACGTTGGGTGATAGGCCCATATTGATGAAGGTTTGTTGCTGTAGGCTTTCTGCATCACAATTAAATTTTTGACGTCATAATTTAAAAAAGTGATTATGACATCAAGCCCAAAGCAACAAGCTGACATCAATGTGGGCCTAAAGCCTATAGAAATTGGACAAGTGAACAGGGTGATTGTAAGCTACCATCCTACAAAACGTGGTGAGAAATGTCAAAATCAATTTTTTGATGTTAAGTTAAGTGTGGTAGACAGATGGCGGGCAACTTTTAAGCGAGCTCATGCAGCGCCCTCATTGCTTTCTGTGATAGGTGGATAAAAATGCCAATAAAAGAAAAGTAAAAATATAGTTTGCTGTTTGCCATAGTAGATCTATTAATCGGTTTAATAAGTTTCGGTTTTCCGAAGTTTTGTTGAGCACTGGTAACAGTAACAACGCATTTTGTAAATTCGAGGAGCAAGGCAAGCGAGCACTTGTTACAATTGAATTAAAAGTTTAACGGTATGAAGGGAGACTGCCAAATGAACATGTGCTGTGTTAATCAGCAACCATCCGGTATATACATCAAATACAATAGGCTCCAACCGTGAATCGAACCGTTCGCAAAGGATCTAAACCTGCGTGCGGTACTGCCAGATCATACTGATGACAATGGCTGTTCATGCACGAAGCTGCTGGGCTTAAACAGCAATGAAAAGACAGAAGCGACATCACATGTCAGCATAAAACTTTCTAGTATCGTCATAACAGCCTGGTCCACCAATTGCTTAGAAAAGTTTGCTTTGAATCTCTTCCTCAAAAGCTACATGTTTAACATTTGCATCGTAATTCGTAAATAAACATTTTCTTTTTCTATTTTCATTCTCTTTTTCTTTTTACTGTACTTCTTGGAAAGCAGACGTTGTCGAACTAGCGAAACCTCTTTTAATGGACTTGTGTATTTGGTGTCAGATTATGGTTATTGACACAGAACTAAGGTAGGATTAAATTTAATTTACCGATCGGATGGTTGAGTGGATAGAACGTCTGCTTCTGGATTGGTAGATACGGAGGTTCGATTCCGAGTCCGGTCAACCCAATGACTTGGTATTATCAATTGACTTGATATATTGATTGATTGATTATCAATTGACTTGATAAAATTGGGATTCACAGCTTTTTGCTTGACGTTTAGCATAAAAAAGGATGGTGTGAAGCAAGCCGTCAAGTTCACTTGTGCCGTTGGAAAAGGCACCAAACAGGATTCCCCCATATAAGTGTGGTAGACAAGATGGTCGGCAACTCCTAAAAGAGGCCCGTCGCTTTATTGTGATAGGAGAATAAAAATGCGAATAAACAAACAGGTAAAATTTTAAATCCGCGCACAAGGTGTTAATGAATTTGAATTTAATTTTTTCAAAAGTAATGACTTTGACTTTAAAAATTAAAAAACAATTGGACCCAACCCTGCACCGGCCTCCTTTTTCAAGTCCAACGCGCACTATTACACACAGTATTATTTTTTTGACAGTAAGAGTGAGATTGGACGAAACCTGGAAAAAATTGTTTACCCAATGATTTTTGCATAAACGTCCTCTACTAGGTTTGAAATGTCACCAAAAAAACTTCCAAGAAAAATCTTCATAGGAAACTTTTCTTCAGCGCTTCAAAGTTTGGACACATTTGATGACGTCATAGCAAAAAAATATAACAAATTGACCCTCCTGACATTGCGTTCAAATTTTAATAACCGATATTTCTCTGAACGCTTGTGATACACTAATAACATTTTTTAATTTATGGCTTCTAAATACGGGGTAATGAGCCTCTAGCGCCTCCACTGGCAGAATTTTTGTTTAAACATGGAATATTGTTTGGTAATTATTTTCACTTTGGCACTTTTGAAAAATATAAATATGAAATCGGCAAATGCGAACGTCAGCACTTTAGCACATTGTTTGGATGAGGTGAAGGCACATAAGACATACAATATTTACCTCCTCCATAAGCGTAGTAAGCAGGATACAGAAAGAATGTTGCCAAATATTTTTAAATCATCAGGAAGTTTGAGTAATATTTAAGAAAATTTTTAGCAAATGTTGGGCAATTTATAAGGTGAATTGTAAGAAAAAATTTTCTTCATCTCTCCAGGGTTTTCTTGGTCTTTGCTTGGTCTTGAAGGTTTTCTGATTTATTGGCTAAATGATGATGATGATGATTTATTTGCGAGTGCACGTTCACGAACAACGAGCACGAAAGAATGCACAAAAACAATAGTTTATCTACTCGCAGGGAGACTGCGAATGACCGTTTAAGGTCTTCAATGACTTAACCGGTCATTCGCAGTCTTTGTTTTAAATGTTCTCGCAGAATTTCGTTCAATGAGCTTTGAAAACAAATAACATCTTTTCGTCCAATTTCAGAAGTGAAATTAATGTTATTGTCATATTTTTCTATTAACCTCTGCTTTAAATAACGTTTGCTGAAGAAAGCTTCCGAATCAGAAATTTGATGCAATTTTTCATACAGCTGGTCCAGGGTAAATACACCGCTTTCTCTTTCTTCATCTAAGAATTTGCACAAAGTTGCGAAAGCTTTTTCTTTGTTTTCGTTCTTAGGTCGGCCACTCTGCAAAGAAAGTAACGTTAAATTAAATCACACGAAAGCTACAACTTTACTATCACAAATCACAATACCCCACATATATTACTTGATCTACTTTCGCTGCTTTAGTTGATGTGAGGTGTTTCATTGATTCAAACTTTGTCTTGCGATTGATATGATAATTAGCTTCCTCTGCCACCAAATCCGACAGAGGCGTAGCGTAGGGGGGGCAGTGGGGTACATATGTCCCCGGGCGCCAAGGTGCAGGGGCGCCAAAATGGGGCGTGCAAAAATTTCACAACAAGGGTAAAAAGCCGGTCACAAGCAAGATTACACCGGCGGCAGACATCGTCTGATAGTAGTAGACTGGTACGCACCGTAGGGGAAGGTGGGGCAAAACGACAGTAGCGTAGCGAGGGGGCAAGTGGGGGCACGTGCCCTGGGGCGCACCACCTAGGGGCGAACCAAGAAGTTCTTTTTATACTCTTTTTTTGACGTATTCACTCAGATTTTTAAAACTACTTCGTGGATTACTGTATTGTAACGTATGCTGTTCACAAAGGATTCAAATCACGCCTTACTTCCGACCACAAATCACGCACCAAAGGGGCGCACAAAACAGTAATTTCATACACTTCAATTTCGACGTAATTTTTTAAACTTGAAAACAGGGGTGTGCAACCTTTTTCACTGGGGGGCCATTTTCGAAAATTTTAACAACGTCGAAGGCCAGTCACCGTCAAATATGTATAAAATTATAAAATGCTAAACACAACCCGTGTATTATAGATGGTACAAATAGCTAAATAAATTGATTTAAAAAAAAAAAATTTTTGTCCTGCCATCGTCGAGGGCCACATTGACTGGCCTGGAGGGCCGGATTGTGGCCCGCGGGCCGTGGGTTGCACACCCTGCTTTAAAACAATCAATTTATTGCAATGCATCTGACACCTGTATATGCTTTTGGCTGAGAAGTGAAATCCCTCTTTACACCCGATCACAAATCGCCCGTTTACTCCATAATGACATCACAAAGAGGTTTGAAACTGCGCGTACATAGTTATTCGACTTTGCAGCAATTAAACAGGAAATAGAACTCCACTAGAAGAAAAGTAAAGAAGCGATAGGTATCTACAGTATTAGATTTTGATTATTTTAGCGTTAGATGGATGCTAAAGATTGTTGGTAAGTCGATTAAGATAGACGTATAGTCGCTCGCTAAACCTACACCACAGTGATCCTAAACTTTTTTAACCAATACTCCCTTTCTGATAATACAGCGGACAAGTGCCGATCGAACTCGAAGCATTAACTAAACTGAACCTTTGCCTCAATGACTTTTTCTGGGTGTTTTCTTTTGTAAGTTTGTATTGTTTTGTTACCGTGATTGGTGTGTAGACTGTGATTTCCAATGCGGATATTTTGAATATTTGACAGCAATCACAGAATGAGAAAATAGGGAAAAATCTGGCAATTTAGGGGTTGCGAAGCGCAGCCCCGTTGCTGCTGAGATAATTTAGTTACAAATGTGAAAGAATTGCAATACCGCAGGATAAAATTGCAGCTGAGCGCCTGATTGCCCTATATGAAATGCAATTCCGTTTTCTGGGTAGCCTTTTTTTCAGATCGACGGTTAAACTTCTTTATGAGATTTTAAGCGAAAAAGCTTTGCAGTTTGATGTGGGCAGTTTTTTCCAGTGTGGACCCCTGGCCGACCGTTGGGATGTTGTCGTCTCCAAAAAAGAAAGGTCTTCACCCACAATTCGACCCTTAAATGGAATCTTGGTCCTCTTGACGGCTAAGTGTCTCCGAAAAAAAAGGTCTTCACCCGAAATTCGGTGACCTCAAATGAAAACCGAGGACCCTTGACGGCTATGTGG
This sequence comes from Trididemnum miniatum, assembly GCA_964006365.1. Taxonomy (NCBI): domain Eukaryota; kingdom Metazoa; phylum Chordata; class Ascidiacea; order Aplousobranchia; family Didemnidae; genus Trididemnum; species Trididemnum miniatum. The sequence continues at coordinate 1,972,236 of OZ023231.1, read as the reverse complement.
CCTCTCCAAAAATAACAAAAAGGTCTTCAACCATAATTCGGGGCCTCCAAATGGAATCCGGGGCTCTTCGACAGCTAAGGGAATCTCTCACCACACTACTTTGGGACTTTTATGATGGCCCCTAAAATGCTCTTTCATGGACTCGTACACACCCATGGGCCCGGGGCAGGTTGCCCCCTGTAATCCCCAGTCCCCCTCTTTTAATCCCTGGATGGGGGGGTCCTGTAATGTGTCTTTTGTATTCTTGACATTCAGTTGGGACGATCTATTCTACAGTATTAGAGCAAAAAATGTAATTTTGGCAAAAAAGCTGCCAATTTCGTTCTGCATCTCTCTCCACAATGTCTTCTGATTGTACTCAAGGGATTGCATGTGATAAGTTTTCACCGGCCCGCCTCTGGCTCAGAAAAATTGCCGCACCGTTAAATAAAATACCTCTAATTTCTAAAAACAGATAAGCTTTTTTAGAGTTTACATTGTTAGCGATTTAACTGGTAGGAAGATTATGCCACAAAAAGAGAGTGGAGCTCAGGGTCGAAAACGGCGAGCCCAATTTGAAGCGTTTTTGAATGAATCTAGAAAATTTATGAAAAAAAAAATTTTAAAGTAGTGGCTATGCAGAAAGACAATCGGCCGATATACGAAGACAAGACGAATCTGCGGTACAGATAATCATAGAATTGTAAAACACAGGGGGCGCAAAATTTTTGTTTGCCCCGGGGCGCCTGATACCCTCGCTACGCCACTGAAATCCGACATCCCCTGCAACCTTCCCAAAATTTCCATTCCCGAACTATATCCGATCGCGAGCGAGTAATTTCGATCAAGCGATGTTTTATTTCTAGGGTTGCAACAGCTCGATATGTCTTGCGGGCTAAGGCTAAAAAATAGATTATTTCACTAAACATACTGCCAATTCGAGGCCACAACCATGGCTATGAAACATACTTGGATGTTTGCTGTATTCGCTGCATTTTTTATTGCACAAAATGCAGGTATCTTGATATAAAAGAAATGGAGTCCTGCTGCTTGATGGCTCATTTGCCCAAGATTTTATCCTTTTGCTTTTTTGTTCTGTATCTGGTACTAAACTCTGAAAATGGATGTTGAAAAAGTAAATAGCAAAATTGAATCAAAAACCTCCAGTCCAGCATCGATCCTTGCAGGTTGTAGTGAGGCCCTCAATTAAACGCATGAAGTTTTACTCAACCATTAAAATGAAGTAGCGGTATATAATTTGATAAATGAATTGACAGTACCAGCACTAGGATAAATTTAAATCCAAAAGTAAAATAAGAGCATATTACTTACGGGTATCTTGTTTTTTCTTTGTCAGTGATTGTTTTAATGATAACCGGCAAGATTGATGGATCATCAGCTTGCCAGATTCCCATCTTTGATTGACCCGTGACGACAAATCATTCAAGCCTAAATCATCTGCTTCAGCTATTGATGTGTTGAATCCACCAATGAAACACTTTTACAAACTTTCCTTTTTTTCTCAGAGCCGGCGCCAGAGCAGTCGACGTAGGGGGGCCAAGCGTTTATCAGAGGGGGCCAAAGTTTGAAATTAAGCACAAAAGCCGCTGTTTTCAAAAGAGCGACCTAGTTAATTGGGGGGGCCAATCATGTCGATTGGGGGGGCAGGCCCGCCCCCTTGGCGCCGGCCCTGCTCACAAACTATGCAGCTAACTGCTTCTGAGCTATCCATTTTCATAAACTTGTTTCTAAAGTATGTTCCAAATAAACGCTGTCTTTAGTAATTTATGTTCCGAGATACTGTACTGTAGCTTGAAAGAGAAAAAAAAATAGCTCAAAACTCATTTGACAATGATTTTTTCTAATTCGCTCTGACTATATTGTTCAAACTATATGTAACTTCCTCCCTGTTTCCACCTTCTTACCCTTATGGATGATGTTATACATCAATGATGAGAATGATGATTTGATTGTGACATCATAGCAACTACATAATGTGCTTAAGTGCTGACGTTCGCACTTACCGATTTCACATTTATATTTTTCAAAAGTGCCAAAGTGAAAATAATCACCAAACAATATTCCATGTTTAAACAAAAATTCTGCCAGTAGAGGCGCTAGAGGTCTCATTACCCCGTATTTAGAAGCCATGAATTAAAAAATGTTGTCAGTGTATCACAAGCGTTCAGAGAAATATCGGTTTTTAGAATTTGGACAATACGTCAGGGGTCAATTTTTTTATTTTTTTGCTATGACGTCATCAAATGTGTCCAAACTTTGAAGCGCTGTAGAAAAGTTTCCTATGAAGATTTTTCTTAGAAGTTTTTTTTGGTGATATTTCAGACCTAGTAGAGGACGTTTATGCAAAAATCATTTGGTAAACAATTTTTTCAAGGTTTGACCCAAATCTGATCTAATTCGCCCTTACTACTATTGCGCAGTTTATGACGCTATTTAAAAGAAAACGATTGCGAAGAATTTCAGAATTGAAACATGGAATCTGAGCGTAAAAAATTCCATTGATCGCAATTCGCAAAGCAAAATTTTGTTTTTGAATTGATGCAACTTTGCGTCCTTTAAGACAATTGGGGCCCTTTTGGCAGTGTGGGCCCCCCAATTGGGGGGTTTGGGGGGCGGCTGCTACGGCCCTGCTTCTCAGTAAGTTCATATGTCATATTTTGTACTTTCTTCTGGTGGTTTTACGTCGGCTTCAGTGTTCGCGCACAATTGCCCTCAAATTACTTATTCTTACAAAAATGTATGCAAAAGACACATAACTTATGAACTCATGCTCCCACCCTAGGATAAGCTAGTTAGCCAATTCTTATTTGATATGTTGTTGTTTCGCTGCTATTTGCCCAAAAGTTGCTTTTGAAATTGGAAAAAATTTAACTGTGACATCATAATAACGCTCTAAGAGCTTTGGACACGAAGTTACCGGGAAATCCAACAGTTTTTGCGATTTTCTTCACCTTTATTACTAAGTCGCAAAAGTTGGTACGGTTGGTTTGATGATATCAATACAGAAAACAAACCAATCACAAATGACGTCATAAACCCTCGTTGAAGAGCAATAGGGTGTATTAATGTGTAGTTAATTATTTTAACTGCCAGAAGTGTATTAATGTGTTATTTTAACTGCCAGTTAATTATTTTAACTGCTTAACAGAACTGCTTAACTTAACAGAAGTTAATTATTTTAACTGCCAGAAGTGTATTAATGTGTAGTTAATTATTTTAATTATTTTAACTGCCAGAAGAGATGAAAATTTATTGAATAAGCGCTCGGAAATTATATCTAAATGTAGACACAAAAATAAATTTAAACTAAAAAACTTTAATACCACATAATTTGAGCTAGGCCTATCACTATATGAATTTTTTTTTGAGCTGTGTATTGTTTGTAACGCTTTTGACTTGCTTCTACCGCTACTTCGCCTCTATTTAGTTTGCACTGCCTTTCATTCCATACCCCTTCATGGTGTAACATTTTCTATTATGTCATAACCGCTTAATTTGTAATTTTGTCATAATGGCCTTTATCCTAGTAATCAGCTGTCATAACATTCCCACAGTTATAAGATAAGATAATTTATTCATGTACAGATTTTAGTAAGCTTGATGAGGATAGAACAGATCTAGTAAAGCAGCATGGCAGATTTTCCCCACTTAATTTAGTAATCAGTTCAAATGAGGAAGGCCGAACGGCGCGTTGAGTCTCTGAATTGGCAGTTGCTTTAGTGTAGGTTTTGTTAACTGTATTGGATTTTGGTGAGTACCCTTGTGTTAAATTCTAAAGATTTTCTTTATTTAGGCTCCCTGATGATCGCGTAAGCGTGAAACGGACCGTTGGAGTTTTATTAATAAATGCTGCCAAATTAATCGAATTAATGTGTAGTTATAAATTTTTGAAAAGGGGGACTCAAAATTTTATGGCGGGGGGCTGAAAAAAATATAAAGGAGGCTTCAGCCCCCACCTTCCAACCCCTTTGATGATGCAGAAACTAAAACCAAGAAGCGTGGACCTAAAGCCCACTAAACTTGGACATGTGGACAGGGTAAATGAATTCAAGTTGACTTAAAAAGTGACAATTTCTATGTTTACTTCAGTTGCTTTTTGCGGTTTGAAATGATATAGCTTTTCAAGCAAAGATAATGACGTATAAGCTTCTTATTCGAGACCGTATAGTTACAACCATTCATTGCAATCGATGGAAACAGTGGCGTAGGTGGAGGTTCTGCCGCCCGGGGCGATTCAAGAAATTGCCGCACCCAAATGTTCAAACTATATGTAACTTCCTCCCAGTTCCCAGGATTTGGCCAAAGGGGGGAGGAAATAACCGGGAGTGTGGGAGCTAAGCCCCCAGCCGCCAACGAATTTTTTCGGCTTTCACATAAAAAAACACTCTTTTTAACACACTTTTATATCGAAAAAGGGCATGCAGTGAGTGCAGTCACCACTAGCGTAGCCAGGATTTTGCAATGGAAGGTTGAGAATGACATCACATTTGATGATACGTTGTATACAAGAGCGGATCCAGAAAGTTTCGGTGGGGTGCATGTAATTTTGAATTAGGTTGAATGCTAACTAAATGCAAAAACGTATAAACTCGGAAACGGGCATAAATAAGTCTTTTAAAAATGTTTCATGTCAGGGGTGTGTTCAGGAATTTTTTGAGGGAGGGTCATCAATTTTGTCACTTTTTTCAAACGTGTTTTTTCCGGCAGAGTTATTTTTAAGCAGCTTAAGTGCCAAAAACGACTCTAGGGGGGTCCGGGGAGCATGCTTCCCCTGGAAAATTTTTGAAAATTAGCATACTGCAATGACCATTCTAGTGCTTTTTGAACAATTTTTAAGGAAAGTATCTCACATTTTTGGCCCCTAACTTTGAGTGCTTCACCAATGATGCATTTTGTTCGCACAATTTCAATTATGTATGACGTCAATTGAGGCTCAATGTGGAGGGGGTTGTAACCCCCAACCCCCCGTGGCTACGCCACTAGCAGTCACTACAGACAATGCAAAAACATTTTCGGAGTTTATGTCTAAAAGCAGAAGCTTGGCTAAAATATGTAAAAGGAGGCTGCAATTGTCATTAGTTTGAGAAATTATAGACTGAAAGTTAGGTTTTAGCACCTTATTACAGAGCCAAAGGGGGAGGGGGGGGCATGGCACCGTGGCGCCCCCGTGCGTGCGCCCATGTCACTTGCGTAGTACTGCCTGTAGTGCCTATACTGCATTCGGACGCTGAGTGTGAGCAATTCAAATAACGCAAATACGAAGAAAACAGTGCGCAATTGTGACATATACGCATTAAAGTCAAATCTTTTTTATACTCGCGGGAATACACCAAAGCGTAAACGAGATGGCGGGGCCCATTTCCGCAATTTTGCGCCTGGGCACTATGTAACACAGTAAGATGATTTACGATTAGCTAATAAGCGATATAGCCAATTAATAGTTGTTCAAAATAATTAAGAAAAATAATTACATAAAGCTTATCCAAAATGCCGCCCCCCCCCCCCCCCACTTGCTACGCCACTGGATGGAAAAGAAAGTTATGAGCGCTTCATCGCTCAGAAATTATTGGCCTAGTAGAACGAAAAAAAAACAACTATGGCTTTGACTACCAGAAGATTAGGTTACTTGGCAAACGAAAATATTTAAACACCTACGCTGAGTATTCTGTTTCACTTCGATGTTGCAACTTGCTACAAAACTTTGTCTTCGTAATTTCAGTGGGGAGAAAAGGATTGCCTACAGCGTCACAAAGACTGGCAAAAATTGAGGAACTAAGTTCCGAAAAGCAAGTCAAGCGACAACACGGCCACTCGGCGAGATTTTACTAAGCCGATAGATCGAGTGTTTCTCCCTGGTGTTAAGCAGCGTATCGTGAACGCACGTTTAAGGATTAGCGGAAAATTAAGGGATAAGAGCAAAGAGCAGACAAAAGTGACAGAAATCAAGACACGAATGTTTAGAATAGCCTATGTAAATCAGGTTATGGGTCGTCGAAACGGGAAGGAGGGGCAATTATGCCTCTGCGGCCTGACCGCTTTCTAGTGATAGATTGGTTGCAACCAAAATCTGAAGGACAGTAGGACATGTTAAGATCAAACGCTAGCTTTTAACTCAATTGTTGACCTGCTTTTACCTCCATTAAAGTTACTTGATTGATGATTTCAGCTCAAATAACGAAAAATTTATGAATATATTTATGAACAGGCTAAGTTAAAATAAATCTAATTTCAATAAACAGATAAATAGGCTACTACAACCTCAAGCTAGGGCAGGGGTTGTCAACGGGCTGTCATTGCCTCCCTCCTATCCCAGGGGGCCACGAGACGTTAACCAGGGGGTACAAACGCGAACGTCATCAACTATGAACAATAATTAACCACTTCTGACCACTGTGCGGCAGTAGGTACTACGAATGAAATACCGATAAAAAATTTGTTGCTGAGCAGAGAGCCAGTCGTGTTGGGAGACTCTAGAAGGGGCCAGAGGGAGCCAATGACCCCTCGGTTGAAAACCCCTGGTTTATTGTTAGATTCTATAAAAAGAGATACATTTGGAGTGCAGGTAAATTTCTTACAAAATATTGCTGTATTTTTGAACTTGGTAAAAATTATCCTCCTATTACGAGAAAACGGTCAAAGCGCAATAACGAGCACTTTGGAGTTGCCGGCCACCTGTCGGCCACACCAAGACGAAAGAATCCCGCTAAGTGCCCTTCCCAACGGCACAACAAGTAAACTTGCCGGCTTGTTCTCCACACTGTCCCTTTAGTGCTGAGCGTCAAGCATGGAAGCTGTAAACAGCACTAATATTGCAAAGTGGTTGGTTTGATCCGCCTCGGAAGCAGACCCGAGTCTTCAGCTCCAGAAACAGACGTATAAAGTCACAATTTCGTCAGATTAAATCAAAATCTTGTCACTTTTGGCTTTATTAGTAACGCTATTATCCTAAATTTATGTGTATATCATGGACGAGGATTACGGATTATCCAAAGCTTTGCCGCATTCATTTAAGCCTACCATATTTTTATTGCTCAAAAAGAGGAAAGGTTAAGCCCGGAAGTAAAATATATAAGACCATTTTACCAGACCAAGATTTTAAAGCAAAATATACGGACTAATAAGTAGTTTTTTTTTGCCGTTTACTGTGGTAGTGCCCTTAAAATAAACGTAAAAAGTCTTCGTGCTGAGGCGTCGTGCCATTGCCCCCCCAAAATTTTTTCTGAGATTTGTTAATTTTTATAATTAAAAAATAATATTGAAAATAAAAAAAATAATATAACTAGGCTGTTTTGGCTAAATACCAGGCTGGCTAAAAAAAGTAGGCTGAGCTTATCCTCGACGCCAGCACCGAACTTGTCTTTGAGATCAAGGACTACATCACCGGTGCTGGGTTACTACGAAAAGATCGTTTTTGGACTGAAATAGGCCTACTGCAGTTCCGCTTGGTACCACAGGCTGTAAATCCAACATCCTGTAGTTGTGCTGTGCCTCTTTTTGCTTAAAAAACTGTGCAATACTTATCATTAGATAGACTAGTAATAGCTTATATCTTGAGTTTTTCTCCGCCCTTGATCAATCAATCTGTTTGTTTATTCACCAAGTGATACAGAAGTTCAGTAACAGCAAAATTAAAACGTAATAACGCATTTTGCAGTGTAGATGTGTTTACTCTAATTATGTTATTGTTTCACTTGGACAGGAGACAGCGAATAGACCGTGCGGTCATCGAGTCTACTGCCACCTGCTGAACAAAACAACATTAGAAGTAATCGCTACAACTACTAAAGAAAAACAAACGAAAAAAAATAAAACAAAGTAAATAAAATAAAATCACCGAAGAGCCTTTGTCTGATGAACAATATTAATTCCATTGTGTATTTTACTTTTGAATTTCAAGGGAATTTTTAAAAAAATTCTCTAAAGCTTTGAATTTAGAAGTTACTCAATAAAAATAGTTTCCACGACAAAAGATAGACTAGTAATAGCTTATATCTTAAGTTTTTCCCCGCACTTGATCACGTGTATGGTGTGGCTAAAATTACACTCCAACTGTGGCAAGTTTGTTGGCCTAGTGGTGGAGAGCTTATCTATCAATCACAAGGTCCTGGATTTAACTTGAATCTTCCTGTTGAGCGATCAAGCCTCGAAACAAGTAGCATTGTTGTAAAATTGATTTTTGCAGCGTTCATTAGTAGTAAAGTCTTCTAAGGCCTACAATAATATCCCTTTATATATTGGAAAGTTGTGACGCTAAGTGGCGCTAAAGATTTAAAAGCCTTCCTTGGGTAACTTGATGCAGTCTTGAGCAAAGTCAAAGACCTTGAACAAACAATTTTAGAAGCAGGTTTGCGACCACCCACTTGGCTGTTATACGTTTCTACCTGGCTGAGGCCGTAGGTAGACTTTGTTAAAATAATATTGCGATTGGGATCAAGTTTAGAATAGCTAAACTGATTTCATTCCCTGTCAAGTGGCAACTAAACCCGAAAACATATAAAGTGGTAATGAATTTTATTTTTCAGTCTTAAGTAATTTGGTTTTACCTCCGTTAAAACTTTTACAAAAATGTCTCAGCTTTCGGTTGCCAAACCCAGCCAGCAGTTCTCAATCAACTGATGTGAGCGCAGGTAAGGAAAGAATTTGAAGTTACTACAGAATGAGAATCAAAACTTTTCTATTATAGCTTCCAGTCAACAACCAGCAATCGTTAACGTCGACAATCGCTCTTTAACCTCGACCACCGAAGAGACTCATAGTTATCAGAAAACCTCGGAACGACAAATTCGAGGTATGATGTGTTGTCATAGGGTTACCATATTTTTACTGTGCAAAAGAAGGACAGGTGCTCTGACGGTCATCACGTCCGCATCAGATGTTCAATTGTTCACGCAAAATCAAATGAAAAGCAAAAAAAAGGTCATCACCTCCGCAGATGTCCAAATTTTCATGCAAAATCAAGTGGAAAGCAAAAAAAGTCATCACGTCCGCAGTTTGAGCTACAACTTCCCAAAATTTTTGTGTAAGCATGTTTGGCCAATGGTAATGTTATCACTGTTCAAAATGCCAAAAATTGTCCTCGGAGAACAAATCATTTTTTTGTTAAAAAGGAGGACGTATGGTAAGCCTACATTCATTAGCACCTGATCGTGAATTGTTGGCCTAGGAATTTCAGGATAAATTGAAAATCAAAGATAAAAAGATTTGTGAAATTTGACGAGAGAAAGCGTTTTTTAAAGATAATAAGTTGCAAAAAGCAAACAAAAGTGTAAAGGAATGATTGAGTCACAACCCTGGGAGTCTTTTACGGCAACTTTGCTTCGAAACTTACTCCCTTCATTAGGAAAATGTTCATACACAGCACTCAGTGGCGTGGCAAGAATTTTTAAAGGTGGAGGAGGGGCGCATGATTTCCACATTGTTTTCAAGCGTTTTTTTTTTCAGCAGAACTAATTTGAAGCTGATTGAGAAACAGAAAAGACTCTAGGGAGGTCCGGGAGCATGCTCCCCCGGAAAATTATTGAAAATCTACACGCTGTAATGACTATTTTAGTGCTTTTTGAATAACTTTCAGCCAAAGTTTGTTTAAATTTTTTAACTCTAATTCTGAGTACTTCGCCAAATATGATGCATTTCGTTCGCACATTTTCGATTATGCTTGCTTATGGCGTAAGGCTTATTGCTATCGAAGAGGCTCGAAATTATGGAAAAATTGCATACATCAAAAGTTTTCAAAAATGGCTGGTGGGAGGAGGCATACCCCTCATTTTACCCCCCCTGGATCCACCCCTGGCCATAAACTACAAAACCATCAAACTGGCATATTTCAGTCACTTGGCACCATTATTTTTTACTAAAAGACAAAGTCAAAAGGATTTTTTTTACTAAAAGACAAAGTCAAAAGGACAGGACCTGGGGGGGATGGCACAACGCTAAATACGCTCCTGACAGCACTCCATCTATTTTGTGATATGATTATAATTAAAACAGAGTCAACCATTTTTAGCGATATTGATAAATTAGTTGCTTTATTTTAAAACTTAGAGAAAGCTGAAAGATAGAGTGATTCTAGGTTAGTACTATCTAAAAGCAAAGCGAAGAGTAATGGCCAATGGTGAGATTTGGCATCCATGCGAATCTAGCATTGTAAAGTAGGCTAACGTCTAATAAATTAAATAATGAATAAAATATAATATCTAATCAATTATTTAAAACTGCTTTTTTGAATGAAGCGGAAGCGGCATATTTTTCGCGCTTCCGCTTCCATTAAAATATGACCGCTTCCGCTTCCACATCCCTGCTTATTTGTCGCTTTACGTTTTGCTTGAAAGAATACTCAAATCAAAAAATCAAATAGTCCAGATACTAGCAGTATTACGCCGAAGCGTGTAAATTCACAGCTTCCCTGCCTGACGCTCAGCATTCAAGCGAGATCGTTATAGCGCTTTGATCGCTTTTTTGTGGAAGAGGAATAAATATGCGATTGAATAATGAACACGTTTGTTCACTGATGTTTTTTAAAGAAAATGAATCAAGAAACAGGAGGTGCTGCTCAGCTCAATCATGGTAATATTGGCAAAGGTAACGGCAAATGTTGGAAATGGAAATTGGGACAATGCTGTTGCAGTATTTTTGTTCAGCAATAAGTGCAGCTATTTGGTGACACAACAATAAATCACTTCCAAGTGCTAGGCACTGGAGCTGTTCTTGTGTTTTTAATTCTAAATTTTTACTCACTTATTGAGTAAGCATTAGCTCATCAAAAATATCGAAACAATTGATCAGCTATGTTTGAATTAGTTGCACTTCAGCAAGTAATTCATTGAAAACCGATAAAAAAGCATGATTAAACCGGAATGGGATGAGGGGCTCAAGACAAATCGTACTGAGCCTTGCAGAGAATCCCGGTGTTTAAGTGGACGGTGACCACCGACTGTGAGAGGAGCCTTGCTGTAGCACCAGGGTCGCTTTCTCGTAACAAGGGGGTCCATATGCTACTCCGCTTATTGAATATGTTGGAAATGTGTTGTTTTCCAAGGAAGGTGTCAAGTCCTGCCTTCTTTTCTTCAACGAACCCCATAAAAATCACGAAGTGTCCAGACGCAGCAATGGCTGGAAGGTCACTGCTTCCCGTAATAAATATTCCTGAAGTGAAAGTGTTAATCGGTCAGTTGTTGCAGTGATAACAACATCGCCAGCGGTGTGGGAGATCTGGGATTGATTCCGTGCTGGCCAATTCGGACACAGCATCGCCAACGGTATGGGGCGCCGTGTGTAAAGCTACGCAATATAAAATTTTGCATCATTTTTTTGGTTAATTTTGGTTAACTTACGTGCAATATCATATATTGTTGCAATTTATGTATATTGCTGCAATATGTGTTAAATTGTTGCAATTTATGTATATTGCTGCAATTTGTGTAAATTGTTGCAATTTATGCTCGTACATTGCAAAAAAAACTTTAAATTGGCTTTTAATTGCCATGGTGATATGCTAACTAAAACAGTCAGTGTTGCCCTTTCCCTTTTTCCATGAACTCATGTAGTGTACTGGCCTGAGGCGCTGTTGCACTGACTGTGCATTGTGCGCTTATTGGTTTGGCTGAAACATTAAAGCTACTGGTTAAATGAATCATTTAAGCTACTACTCTTAAGCTACTGGTACCGGTATCCTTTGGAATACCAGCAGCTAGACTGGACTAGACTACCGGTAAGGGAATAACAACTAGTATCAGCTCCCAGGTCCAGTTGGGTTAGATTAGAATTAGGTTCAGTTAGGGTTAAATTTAGTTACGGTTCGTTCAGTTACAAAATATCGGTAGACTAGTTTGACATTTTTAATTTTACAGTTTACCGTATGTAACTGGCTACTGGTGTATCGGTGTGCTGATCTGCTGATGTCAGGATGTAGCCTACTTGCTTTCTGTGGACAGATCACAGAAGTCACTGTAATCTGACATGTTTCAGCCATACAGCATAAGCCATTCTGCATTAGCAACGAGATAGTTGTATGTCACAAAAACATAGGTTGGGGTAGCTATAGGCTTGGCCTAATGTCGGGTTACTGGTACTGTACTTTAAAACAAGATTTTTCAGATACCGATATTTTGTAACTGAACGAACCTTAACTAAATTTAACCCTAACTGAACCTAATTCTAATCTAACCCAACTGGACCTGGGAGCTGGTACTAGTTGTTACCCCCATGCCGGTAGTCTAGTCCAGTCTAGCTGCTGGTATTCCAAAGGATACCGGTACCAGTAGCTTAAGAGTAGTAGCTTAAATGATTCATTTAACCAGTAGCTTAAATGTTTCAGCCAAACCAATAAGCGCACACTGCACAGTCAGTACAACAGCGCCTCAGGCCAGTACACTACATGAGTTCATGGAAAAAGGGAAAGGGCAACACTGACTGTTTTAGTTAGCATATCACCATGACAATTAAAAGCCAATTTAAAGTTTTTTTTGCAATGTACGAGCATAAATTGCAACAATTTACACAAATTGCAGCAATATACATAAATTGCAACAATTTAACACATATTGCAGCAATATACATAAATTGCAACAATATATGATATTGCACGTAAGTTAACCAAAATTAACCAAAAAAATGATGCAAAATTTTATATTGCGTAGCTTTACACACGGCGCCCCATACAACGGCTCACCAACGATGCGATGTTTTTTCGGAGCTGTGTTGTCCAGGCGCTATACCGCGGAGATGAGTCCCGCCACTCGTTACACGCTTCTGCGCAATAACGCGAGTAAGATGAAGAATGATTTGTTAACGTGGATTAATTTGCTGAAGTATGAATTGCGCCAAACGAGTCCTTTGCTTGGGACGTTTTCATTTGATCAAAATGCGCTGTGTATATTGCAGTTACTGCGGTCCAGGGCCCTTACAATGAAACCCACCAAGGACCAGAAACAACCAACCACGGAATAGCCCGCGGCGATATCATGGCTGGAGGGGAAAAAGGTGAGTGGTTTCACGTAAGGACTTTCAAGCATAAGTCAAAAAAATATAGTTTTCTGGTACATCGATGACAAAAGTTGATTTAAAACGAAACGTAACGATTCCATGTGGGATTTCTAGATCAAACTGATAGTGCGCAAAATCATTCAAAATTGAAAACTTTATTTTATCAAAAATCAATTTTAACTTATACCATCGTCCCTGTAAAACTACAGAGACAGCGTCTGTGCAGTTTTACACTGATGATGAAACAAGTTTTGCCGAAACGTTTGTGAAATGATTACTAACATTACTGGCTGTAATCTTTTCCTGTTTTGTTTGTAGCAAAAAAATGTAATTTTTCGTACCTACCTGATCAACCGTATTGCTGATGTTTTTGCAGAAAAGAATGATTACAACGTGCACGGTGGTATCAAAGGTCACGGAACTTTTTCCAAGGATTACAAAACCGAAGTTGCTAAAGGGGCAACTCTGAACCAAAACATATCGTAATTTGTTGATTGAAACAACAAATTTGCTCTTACATACAGTAACCTGTGTATTTGCGTAGTTATTATAAATTATCGGTTATGTACTAGAATACTGATAGCCGGGGGATGAGGGGGGGGTCAAATTTTTCTTAATCGTATGAGTGTGCTAAGTCCCTTCAACATACTCCCCCAATGTTGTCATAATCAAGAAAGAGACGAACTTTTGCTTGTCATTTATAAATTTTCTTTTTTTAATCAAATCATTTTATAACGAGATATTATGGTAGGTCTTAAGAAACTTAACCAAACAAACGCTGTAAAAATCAAGCTTGTAATTGCCAGCTAGGCTAACTATTCGATGCTATCGACTCTTTGAAATTAAACCTTTTAAAAATTCCGTAAATTGTAAGTTGCTGCAAAACTTTAAACTGGTTTACCAGCTGCAGTTTTTGGATTTAAATTTCAAAGAATATGGTGTATTGACTGGTTTGTATAGTAGTTGAGAGTTGAGACACTACTAATTGTGTGGCAGATATTAAGTTCGATTCCCGGGCCATTCAAATCTGACAGTGCTGCGGTGTTTGTTTGGAGCTGTGTTGCCCAGGCGCTAGGCAGCGGAGATGGATCCCGCCACTGGTTACAAGCTTAGGTATAATACTAAAAAATTTTGCTAATGCAGATAACGAATGGTGACATTATTATAGTGCTTGCTGAGAAATATTGTTGTATTCTATTTACTCCTCGCAACTTTGTGTTTGTTATAGTAGACAAATAAACATGATGTTCTAAGTTGTTTATGTTATCGAACCAAAACAATATTCGGATCGATTCATTGCCGTTTACAGCAAAGATAGAGTAGTACAGTACATGTAGTTAGTGTCATTTACAACTGTATTTTTGTTGTGTATACTGGTCAGGCCAGTTAGCGCAGTGGATAAGCATTTCGCTCTCGATGCTGGAGGTCTGGGGTTCTATTCCCGTACCGATCAATTCGAACGCAGAGTCGCCAAAAACTTGCCACTACTGCGACGTTTCATCGGAGCTGCTCTGCTCAGGCGATAAGTCGCGGAGACGAACCCCGCCGTTCGTTACACGCTTCGGCGAAATACCGCGAGTTTATTGAAGTAGAAACCGACCCAATAAAGCAGCGAAACAAAAAAAGGAACTAATGGATCCTCTTCGCTTCGCTTGAGGCGTTATAACCGGTAACCATCGAAGCGCAAACGTTTTCTTTGAAAAAAATTTACCAAAAAGCGAAATTTCTTCAATAGAACACCCTGTAAGCGGCCAAGTTGACAGGTTTTTGCCTGGTAAAAAAATTTTCTTTGTGAAAGTCAGGCAGCAGCAAACCGGAAATAAAAAATGAGGTGAAGTTTGAACGTCCTGCCATCGATACTATTGTAGTTCAAAGAACTTCGAACTTTTTCCGCAAAACTAAATATTTTTCAAAACATTTTTTACCTAACTCTTGGTTCAAAAAATTCCAAAAAAAATTGAGTGGATTTTTTTGACGAGAAATGCAAGTAAAGACGAGGGATGTGTGGTGACTTTCAGCGTTAGTTCTCTGGGTATTTTAGATTGATTATAATTATAATAATTGAGAGAACTGATTGGATTTCTCTGGTAAATGTAGATTTTTTCTGCAATTTCTTTACTTTTGATAATTGTCGCATTGTGAAATCGATTACATAGTTTGTTTAAGTTTGAGAGTCTGCAGTTGAAGAAAAGTGCTTTATGACGTCAGAACGGGTGTATGATTTAAGAGCGGATCATGTAAAAGTTCACCGGCCGGTTAGCTCAGTTGCTAAGCGCACGCTATCGGAGCGGTAGGTCAGGGGTTTGACTCTCAGGCCGGTTAAATCGGCACAGTGTCGCCAGGGGCTCGCCAACGCTGCGATGTTTCTTCGGAGCTGTGCTGCCCAGGCGCTAAGCCGCGGAGATGAGCCCCGCCACTCTTCACACGCTTCGGCGTGATACCGCGAGTATAATAAAGATTTGATTTGATCATGTAAAAGTTTGCGTAGAAGTTCTAAAAGCTCGCAACAGCTTGTTTTCCTTCGTTTCATCAAGTGAAGTGGGCCGTGAAATACTTCGGGGGAATAATTTTTTGGGGAAATTGTGCTTTTTTGCAAACCTGATTTTGGTGTTCGAAGCAGCTTTGCAGGTAAGGTTCTGACGGTTTACAATTAAAAAGAAATTATCAAGCAACTAGAACGTGTTGAAAATCTCTTTTAAGTATTAATTTTTTAACCTTTGAAACCACGCCTGATGAACGCAAGAGAGGGAAATAGATTGTTGCGAGTTTTTAGAATTTTTCCACACAAATTTTTGCATGACCTGTTATAAAATCATGTATTTATTTGTTGTTTTCTTAATGTTTTGACATCATTGTTTCGTGACAACATTAATATCTACTCTGCTTTGCTTGAAATTATTTGCGTATTGTTACTTTTTGTAAGAAATGCTAAATGAGCCACAAAAAAATTTCTAAAGAAAAAAACAGACACCCGATTTCTTTTCGGCATCAAATAGGAAAAGCTGCGATACTTCTCCGGACTTCGCAGTTGTGTTATTCAAACGCCACGCCGCGTAGATGAGCCGCGACACTCGCTTCAGTGTAATGTGGCGGCCAGCGGGTATAATGAAGATTTTGCTTTGTTTTTCGGAGTGCTTTAATATGTTGAATTGGTATTAGGGAAATCGTCCGACTATTTACTGGCAAGTCAGAGCATCAAGACCATTAGGCCTACTCGTTTGTTGTATGAAAATTTTTTAGTCTTGAAATTATCTGCCACCGATTATCATGTGGCGGATGAATTTATGACAGTGGTTATGACTCATATTGTTCTGAGGGTTTTCCTATTTGTGCAGTTTCTGTTCGTGTAATGATGTTTTCATGCGACATCACTCAGCTTTAGTCCAAATAAACAAAACAAAGCAGTTTAAACGAAAAGGAGAGATTTAGCTACTGTATTTAATGAATAGGAAGTGGTGGTGCGTGGTAGACAATGCTCTAGCAACGAAAATGCGACATCTTTTATGCAAAACAGAAATTATTGCGTGGTTGTGTTCATACTCAAGAAATACCTACCGATACTTCCGGCAATTTAGTGTTCAAAGCAGCTTCAACGAGAAATTGAAAAAAATGCCAAAGGTTTTTCTACAAACTGCTGTTTGAAGCTGAACTGAGAATATTTTCACCGCCTAATGTTGTCCCCAGAAAATCAAATCTTCATTACACTCGCAATATCACGTCGAAGCGTGTAATGAGCGGCGGGGTCCATCTACGCGGCTCAGCACCTGGGCAGCACAGCTTCGAAGAAACGTTGCAGCGGTGGCGACACTGTGTCCGGTTTGACCAGCCTGGAAATTAAACTCAAGATCGCCGGCACCGATATCAATGTCGCTGCCACTACGTCAATCGCTGAGTTATATTATTAAGACAAAACGTTGTTAGTGTTACATTTTTAAATGAATAGTTTTGCTATATAACCCACCAACAAATTTTAGTACAAACCCTCACGAAAGTAAGAATGTACTGAAGAGTGCTGCCGTCATTTTGCAAAATCTAATAACTGCAATTTTTCCACTTTCCTAGTTTTCGAGTAAAAGCACTTTTTGTATTTTATAATTGTAAAGGACTTAAATCTTACAAGAGTGAAGTTTTTAGCAATAATTTGGTATCAGACTCTTGATTGAAGTTTTTTGTGCTAGTTTTTGTGAAATACTTTTTGGTTGTTTGCGTTTTATACGATCTTGTCAGGTTTTGCTCAATGAATGTGTGAACAATTTTTTTATGTCTCATTCATAATTTCCAAACAAAATTTAGTTTTAACATTTTTTCGTGGTGGTGCACTATTGTCGTCCTAGTGAACAAACTTGGAGTTAAAAAAAAAAAACTATCGTAAAGTCATACATTTTATTTTTTGTTTAAAGAGCGTTTCCTTATGCATGGTTTACACTGGAACACGATATTAAGCCTAACGACTGTCACGATTCAAAAGTTTTGCGACACAACACGATTTTTAGCTTACTTTTCGACTTCGTTTAAGTTTTTCTTCGTTTAAATTGTTTGAACTGTTTAAATTCTGCGTTTAAATTGTCAGCGACATGGCCTAGCGGTGCCGCGCACAGGTGACAGATCCTACGTGACGGGTTCGATTCGCGGCTGGAGCCGATCGCATTTGACATATATACCAGGTCGCTGCTGAGTCGAAGAGCGCAAGCTCACTTCGCAGTCTCCCTCAATCACTGTTCAATTTTTTTTGCGTTTTCATGCGTTATGTTACAATTTGTGCCGATTCAGGACAAAAATTGCGCGATTTCGTTGAAGACTTTTCACGGCAAAGATTGTTTCAAGAATTCTTACGACCAACGCAATCCGTTCTTGGATCTATCAAGACCTGTGAGGATCTATTGCGAGCGTAAAGTTTTGATCTGCTGGTATTCAGCAATCGACAAGTTGTTTTCACGTTTCAGGCATTTTCGGCACGATTCTTGATTTTGTGAAGCATTATATTTTTGTTTTAAAACATATTCTCACCTTCAGGCAACAAAATAATGATTACATAAAATGATATTCTAGCCAAAAGGCCTGGGATGTTCATGAACTTCTCCATCATTTTTGTCTTTGTATCGTCGTCGTCGTCGTTTGGCGTTGGTTAGGTTGGCGTTGGTTAGGTTAGAATAGTGGTCCCAGTTGGCCTTGTGGAAGTTCCATCGCTTTACAGGCTTGTTCGGTTCTGGATGGGCAAGTTTGGTGGACTTATAAGCAAGGGTCGGTGTTGTGACCTTGGGAACTTTCCTAAAATGCATCTGTCCGGTAAGCGACTGTCCAAATCGACACTGGCAAATGCAAGATCTGGGTTGGTGTCTGTTTTCCAGCGGCCAGAGTGGAAACTGGCGGCCTCCTTGGGGCTATATAGCAAGGTCAAGTTGTTGGCACTGGCCCAGCCAGCCAGGCATTCACCATCTGGATTGCTATTATCATAGCCCCAGTCAACATGGTGGCAGTTGAAGTCGCCAGCATAGAGGCAGGGATGAGGGAATGCTGGATGATCAGATGCTTGCATTCGTGTTGGAGGGGGTTTATAGACATTGACTATGTTATAGTTATTAACATCCACGCACACCCACTCGATCTCCGATGTTGGTGGGGACTGGTCGATTAGGATCCACTTCAGACGCTCATGGACAAACGTAGCAAGACCATGTTTCCTGCTCAAGGAAAACCCAGCAAGATGGTAGCTCGGAAGATCTAGCCTTTCTACCGAGGTGCAATGGGTTTCTTGTAAGAGGATGACGAGTGCCTCGTACTGTAACGCAAGATGATGCTGTTAAAACCCGTGGCTAAGTTCTTTAGACTTGTCCACTAGGAACTAGTGAACCTTCACTTCCCTGACTTTCTGCAAGAACCAATCAGACTCTCCAAACAATAGTAATATTGACTTCAAGTTTTGACGTAAAAAGTAACGATTTGAGCAGCACGTAATGTAGTGGTGTGGTATCAGGGAAGCAACAAATAACTGAAACTTAACCCGGCAAAAAGCAGATAACTAAAAGCTTGAAATAAAATATCGAACTAAAATCTTGTTTAAAAAGAACGTCCTTCCATCGATGGTTCCAAAATTGTTCTCACGAAAAAGCGATCCACACTAAAGACCGTTGTGTGAGGTGACAAGGTGATTGGCTTGCAAGCAGCCGGGGGCGTGAAGCAGTAATACCGGTAATTCAAAAAATAAACAAGCAACTGTCAGCTGACATGAGTGCAGCACGATTACGTAATTACAAAAAACAAATGTGTGGCGCAATGGCGTGATACGGGTGAACAACACGTCAACAACGGCAAATTATAAAAGGTGGACTATGGTTCGAAACTTTATGAGGTCTTGCTTAGATTTGAGTTAAGTCAACAAATGTAGTCGGTGCGGAACAGATGCAACACGCTCATCTTGCTTGCAGTGAGGCCTTCGATGTTCAGTTGGAGAATGCTGGGCCTTTGGAACTTGTTGACGGTGCGCCGAAGATGCGCATCGCCCCGCCTGAAAAGAACGTTTGCCACTGCCCAGCTTGAACATCGTTAGGTGTCCCGCCGTTAAGGCAGATTCGGTTTCTGTCAGCTAGATTAAATAGCGTAGACAGAGTAACGCTCCGGGCTACGGGAGAGCATGTCTTTGTATGAAATTTCGGAACTGAAAAATAACCAAAATAAAGCAGTACCGACATTGAAAAATTGACCACAAACATCACTCATTCCATTCTTTTACAAAATCATTAATTTTTGCTTTTCTAGAAAGATTTTAGTGACTGCTCAAATTAGATCTCGTGTCAGGATGAGCGATGCAAAGTCTTCTATAGAGATTTCGCTCAGATCAATTTCGAAAATTCTCTACTTTATGCGTTTCGTTATCATAATAGACTTACTTTTTCTTCAAAAATTAAAACTTTCACAAAAAATTTTTCAGTGAAAGAATTCGTTCTGTCTGCAGTGAAATATTAAACTTAACAGCTAAATTATTAAATTCAGACATATCAGTATTTAATGAAGATGATGATATGCTGATGGTCTGTTCCTGATACGATAATTTTTACAAACAAAAAACACCGTTTCTAATTAGTTTTAGGAAAACTAATGGTTTACTATGATTTAAAACCAGAGGCGTAAAGTAACGAAAGTAGGTCTACTTGTTAACCTTCCCAAGTAGAATTTGTCAGTAACAATCACTTTTTATTTACGTGGGCTTTAGGCCCACATTGATGTGGGCTTGTTGCTGTGGGCTTTCTGCATCACAATTAAATTTTTGATGTCATAATTTGAAAAAGTGATTATGACATCAAGCCCACATCAATGTGGGCCTAAATTGTTTCATTGCACTCGATGGAAAAGAAAGTTATGAGCGCTTCATAGCCCAGAATTTATTGGCCTACTAGAACGAAAAAAAAAAACAACTATGGCTTTGACTACCAGAAGCAGTGACGTATTTAGAATTTATAAAAGGGGGGGCCAACTTTTGACAAGTTAAAAAGTTGCAATAAAGCTGAATCACAAACTGGGATTTTAGTTGGAGTACGGATGATTTTTCAATGTGAAAGTCTGGTTTTGATAATTAGTCATTGCCTGTCGACTGCCGTAAGTAACTTCATATATTTAAACATAAGTGTTCACATTTAAGCATTTTAGGAACTCTCTTTTTCTTTTGTTCTGTATTATTTTATAGTAGAGCGGTTCCCAACCATTGTCATACCATACGGGCGACTTTAAAATTTTTGAAATGTTTTTGCACCCCTCACGCAATATGCGACTGTAATCAGCCGCACAAACCAAATTTTTATAATGGTTGCGGCTGAAATGAATTCATGCGTGTTATTGACCTTAAACATTTTCCTGCAGTAATGACTTTGCGTCAAAAACCCAGCAGGTGTTCAACTGGGGGGTCTGGGACAACGCTGCAAGCTCCCCCAGCGGAGCTATCAATTTTAGAGTTTTTAGCCCTTTTGAAAGTGTCGCTAATGCAAGGTATAGGATAGTTAAACCAGTCACTACTCTTCGGCTGAATCAAACGCATTTTGTTTTCCGAGCTTGATTGTGGCCAACCACAAAGAGGCTGACGGTTTTACGCCACTTAGACGTTTGTGAGTTACATATTACTAAAGCGTAACAGCGCTGAAAAATTGACACTGAGCAACCGAAAATAAAAGCATTCTTAATACAAGATAAAAATCTATAAGCCGTTTTGAACCCCTGCAATGCTTCCTCGCGCCCCCAAGGGGTGCAAGCATCCCCAGTTGGGAAACCCTGTTCTTTGTGGTGTGTTGAGATTTTGTGGACGCGCTGAAGTCTTTAATTAAAAATGCTTTTCTGTAGCACAACTCTAGCATGTTTTAAGGTTGCGCGCTTTGTAATATCGCCCGTAAGTTTACACATTAGAGCAGTGGTTTTCAAACTTTGTGTTACTACGCCTCCTTCACAAAATATTAATCATGACGCTCCCCTTTATAAAATAATACATAAGCCTATATTTTGAAATAATTATGACTAACATTTGCGCCTCCCTTTAGACTAGTCCACGCCTCCCAGTTTGGAAAACGATCACATGTTATGCACCGTTGCACGTCTTCTCAAAAAAAAAAAAATGAATGAATGAATGATTTCTCGGAAACACAAAAAAAGGAAGAAAGCTTCGTAAAAATATTTTTGCGCAAACGCTGAATTTTGGCTTTTTTTGACTAATAAAACAACGATTTGAAACAATACATGAAAGCTTTGAAACAACGATATAAAAGCTTTCTGAAAAATCGCTCTGAAACTTGGTTTGTGGACGGTGCGTAAGCGACTTTTGGTTGCCCTAGGGCCTAGGCTATAGTCATAACGATGCAACGCCCAAATAAAGAAAGCGTAATGCAGTTGGTGGAGCGTTGTCTCCACGACGACCATCGGTAAAGGTGGAGACTAATTTAACTCTCACATACGCTTTGTTGATGAGTCCTTGGATAAGATGCTTCACGATGATTATCTCTTCTTGATTGTTTTTTTACACGCAACAAATTAAAGCATCAAGAAGCAAAATTCAACCAAAAAACTTGGAAACAAATGGCAACACCTCAAACCTACAATCTGGATTCGTCATGTGCGTAGCGCCTTCGTCGCTTTCTGGCCAATCAGTTTTTTTTTTTTTTTCTACGACAGATAAAAAAAATATAAATTATGTGTAAACTGACAATCAACCTCACTATGAATAACTAAAAAACTTAACAGCTTGCAGAACAATACATCCGTGATCCTCGATATCAAACTAAACTAAACCTGTAGGCTCTCAGCTGCTTCGTTTGGAGCAGCTTTGATTTGATTTAAAGCTGCCAGACCGAACTACATGCTAAAGCACGTCTTGTCTCTCAGCCATGCCACCACGTTATCATAAACAACCACAAGAGCAAGATTACGTGCCCCTTCAGAACATTGGCAGCACCCTATAGTTTTAGACTCTCGAGCTGCCACCGCCTTCTGTGCTAATTCCTTTCTTTTAAGTATTGCCGTCGTATGTAAGGCGGAAGTCTTTCGACACTTTTTTTCTTTTTCTTTTAGATTTTGTTTCCAAGACCACAAAAACACACAACAACAACGCATAGCAACAGCAATGGTCAAGAAGTAGGCAGAAGCAGCGAAACGATATACGTTATGACATGCATCGCAATATAATCATGGAGCCACAGATAAAAAGAATTTGCATGGCTGCTACACCTAAATAAAGAAAGAATAAAATTAAAAACAAATAAAACAATTGCACACTGGTAACAAATGAGAAGGAGCACCATACAACAACAATACCAGCTTGATGATTTGTCATGTTATCTGCTGCAATGAATACAAAAGTATAACTGGAATAAGTGGAATATAGCTAAATAAAGACTATAAATTTAAGCTGCAAAAGCTGTGGGTTAGCATGCACACTGCTCATCAATAAGAGACAATATGACTTTTCAAGACAAAAATTTTTTTAGAGCTCAAGTAAATGATTATGCACCTCGTTACTAAACTTTTTTAAACTTTTGCAGTCATAGCATATCGCTGGTGGGAGGTTGTTCCAAACCACAGGGCCTTTTAATCGATATGATTGCTGTGTAGTAGACAAACTACAGAAAGAAGGAATTAGCGTGCTGCCACTTCTAGTTTGAACTGGAAGATTTTCGGTTTCTTTAGTCAGAAAAAACTTTTTGAAAACAGGAGGAAAGCGGTTATTGTTAAAGTGAAACATAACCTTAGAAGTTTCCTTTATCATTAAGTGATTGATAGTTAAAAATTTATGAGATTTCATAGGTCCAACAACACTATCTCTGGGATTTAAGTTAAAGATTATTCGTATGAAGTCATTAACTGATCGTTGTAGCTTTTGAACAATGGTTTTATTATGATGACACCAAACCGTGATGCAATATAGAATGTGGCTCATAATCATGGTGTGGTATAAGATTAATAGGGACTCTTGATTTAAGTGCGACTTAACCTTTCTTACAATTAATAACCCACATCTAACTTTGGTCAATACATGTTTTATATGTAGTTTCCATGAGAGGTTTTCTTGCAGATGTAAACCTAGGAATTTAATTGAGGATACTTTTTGGATGGGTACATTTTTTAGCCTACCAGTTAAATTTTCTGGGCAATGGGAACCTAAAGTTTGGAAAAGGATACAGTTAGTTTTCTTTACATTGACAGATAGTTTGTTTGCTATAAGCCATGCATCAATATTCATCAGTTCTTTGTTAATTGATGGAAATAATTCTAACAGATTTTTTTTGGTGGAAATTATGGTCGTATCATCTGCAAACTTTATTGCTTTAGCTATATTTAAACAATTTTTAAAGTCATTCACATATATCAAAAATAACAATGGACCTAAATTAGAACCTTAGGGAACTCCATGAGAGACCTTCATTGCGTATGATGATAGAGTGTTAGAGCAAAGAACATATTGTGAACGGTTTTCTAGATAGCTTGTAAACCAATTATGTGCCACACCTCTTATACCATAATGATACATTTTAGATAATAATGTGGAATGTGCAACGGTTTCGAATGCCTTCGATAAATCTAATAATGCACACAATGCACTATTTTTTCTTTCATCGCTTGCGAAATGTTTTCTATCAGTAAAGTAGCGGCTTGACTAGTAGATCTATTTTTCCTAAACCCAAATTGTGACTCAAATAAAATGCTGTGCATAGTGAGGAAAGCACTTAACCTTTTATATACAACTTTTTCCAATAACTTAGAAAATTCAGAGAGCAAGCTGATAGGCCTATAGTTGTTAATATTATTTCTTTCACCACTTTTATGCAATGAAACAATTTTTGCTACTTTGAAACAATCAATAAACTTGCCTTGTTTAAGTGATAGATAAAAATGTGAGAAAGTGCAATCAAGACATCTTCATTCAATAATTTCAGTAATTTGGATGGTATATCATCTAATCCACTACTGGACTAGGATTTAGTTTCCATAGTGATACGTTTTATTTTTTGAGGAGAAGTGGCATAAAGATATAAAAATTCTGTATTGGAACTTTGTAAATAATTACTAAAATGTGTTGTGGGTTTAGGTAGGTTGTCAACTAACTTTTGAGCAACTGTAGCAAAATGCTTGTTGAAACAATTAGCAACCTCTTGTTCATCTACAACATTCTCACCATTAATGAGAAGTGCAATACGGCTGTTTTCATTAGATTTGCCCAATATGGTGCTAAGTGTTTTACAAGTACTTGTGGTATTACATTGTGTTTATTCAGAAGTTGTTTGTAATAACTTTGTTTCTTTTCTTCTATTAAATGAAAATATCTGTTCCTGGATACGTTGTAGTTACATTTTGCCTCTACAGTTTTTTATCAAGGTATTTTTTGTACAAGAGATTCTTATTTTCATGCAGTTGTTTTAGTTCCTTATCATACCAATCACTTTTGCAAGAGTTATCTTTCATTGTGACAAAAGGAAAGCATTCATTAAATATTCGATTAAATTCAGTCATGAACAGGTTAAAAGCTTCATCAACATCTTCAGACTTGATAATATGAAAAATATTTAATTCGTTTAATTTTTCTTTAAATGCAGCTTGGTTTTGAAGGGAAAAACTCTTTTTTTTGATAGTAGTATTTTTTGTGGAAGGGTTATCACCTATCTTATTACAAGATAATACAGGTAGATGGTCAGCTAATGGATCGAGCAGAATGAAAGCCTCAGCTTGGAGTGGTTGTATCTTAGTATAAATCTGGTCAAGTACAGTGGCAGTAGTGTCAGTTATTCGGGTAGGTTTGTTGATCATGGAACAAAATGCATTATCATACATAGCATCAACGAAAGCGCTCACATGTCTATCATCTTGATTAAAAAGGTTATAATTAAAGTCACCCCCAACTATACAATTACTTTTTGGCAAAATTTTTGATAAACATGCTAATTGGAACTTAAACCATGCTAATTGGAACTTTTCGCAATTAGTTCAATAAATATACCGTAAAAACACAGAGCATTTCACCCCCAAGGGTAGTATCTGCTGTTCTCAACTTATAAACACCTGACCATCTCGGAACAGTCGGAAGTTCGAAATTAAGTCAAACTGCAGCTGTAAACACTGGCCAACCTGATATTTGATTGATTAACCTTTTTCGTGATTGCAATTGTGGCAATAGTGGTACACGAAATTGTGACGCAATAAATGGCATTCCGGATTTTAGCAACACTTGATGTGGTTGTGGGCTCAAGCGACAACGTTACTACAGCCGCAGATAAAGGACCAAGGTTAATCTATAAAGCTCAAAAGTTGACGAACTAATACGGAAGGGGGCTTTGAACCCACGAACCCCCCTTGCCTACGCACTTGGTTATCACATTATTTCTGTAGTTTGAACCATGCTTAAACCACCAATCGAAGCTTTACCAAAACGGTCGTAGGCTATGTTTCTTGCGTTGGAAAACTTGTTAACTCCAATTTTCTTCTTGTTTTACCCAGTAGGCAACTGGCTACAAATACGTGTTTTCTGGGTTTATGATCAATCAATCATTTTGTTTCTAAACGCCAATACGCTGAAAAATAACGATAGCACCAGCGCACAAATTTCACACTAAAATCGATGAAGCCGTAGAAAAGAGCGCATGTAACAAAAGAGGGAGGCGTTGAAACATGCAAGTCAAGACTTGACCAGGGTTGGGAAAAATCGATTGCAATCGATATTCGATTGCGATATTCTTTACTTTTTGTTCATCGAATGCACTGGAGTCTTTACTTTTTTGAATGAGTATTGAATATGGCCTTGTCTTTACTTTTTTTCCGGGGCAATTCGATATTCCATATTCGATTCTTTTTGTCTACGTTACTTTATCTCACTTTAGTAAATTTAAAATAATCGTCGGTATGTCATTCCCTTGTTTTTGCAGATAAATTTTTTTTGTGCCAAAAAAACAAAAAAAAAAGATTTTTTATAGCGAAGTTGCTTTGCATCAATATTGTCGTATGCTATGTCCATCGTTTGTGTGTAAGTTACCGCATGAATGTGGGGACATCACAAAATATGCTCGGCGTACACCGCTAAATGCTCAGTGTAATATCGAATATCGATTACAATATTCTTTGTTCTTTACTTTTTTAAACTACCATCGAAATCGACTATTTCTTAACTTTTTGGTGAACTATCGAATATAGATTATTCCTTTACTTTTTTGAGTATCGATTCCCAACCCTGAGACTGACTTCGCATGATTGCATAAAATAGTCGTTATAAAATCCTTATTTAGTTCTGAATTTTGTTGGTTTAAGTCAGAGCAACAAGAACTTGATTTGCGTTTGGATCTTATCGTCTGTATCCAAAGCTGGTTGAGTTAGCGAGCGTGTTATGCAATAAAAATAGCCATTGACAAGCGGTCGGCCTTGAAATTGAAAAAAACACTAACTTCTTCGTTAGGCAAAATAGCTTTTTAGAGGCAAATAAGCAGCAGTGGGCTTCGCCATGACAAGCAAAATCTAATAACTTTATCAAGAAAATCATTCTCACTTAAGAAATAAAACAAAACTCAAAACCAATGACAAATTTTGCTATGAAATTCGTGCCAGTTCGGATTTGGAAGAGGTAAAGGTACCGGAACAAAAAAACGCCCTCAACCGATTTGCATTAAATTTCGGCTCATGTTACGATCGCGTTATCTGTTTATATCGTCGCACTGTTTTATTTGGGTCATCTGAGCTAGGACACACATATCGGTATCACACACTTTTAGACTGCAATAAGTAACGAACAAGGCATAACAAACACATTAAAATAGGCGCTTACGCAATTATTCTCTTTATTTCACAATACCCTAACGCCGACCACTTACATCTCTATAGCCTTTAAAAGTTAGTTTACAATAATTACTATAATTTGTGCATTTTCTTGTTATTTTCAACCGACCTTATTTTCAACCACCCCCCACCCCCTCTGATACTCTATTGTAACACAGTTCAACAAAAACTTTAAAATATATTGAAGTTACATTTATTTTTACTCGTTTTTCATTTTTTAGTAAGGTTGTTTAGGGGGGGGCATCGCCCTTTGTCCCCCCTCCCCCCCTAAATACGCTAGTAACCAGAAGATTAGGTTGCTTGGCAAATCAAAAGATAAACACCAACGCTGAGTGTTCTGTTTCACTTCGATGTTGCAACTCGCTACGAAACTTCGCCAGTGTAATTTCAGTGAGGAGAAAAGTTTTCTTTTGAAAAAATGTAGTACCATTTGATAAAGACTGGAAAATGAGGAACTAAATTCCGAAACGCAAGTTAAGCGACAACACGGCAACTCGGCCAGATTCTACTCAGCCGATAGATCAAATGTCTCGACATTGTGTTTAAGCAGCGCATCGTCGACGCACATTTAAGGATTAGCAGAAAAATTAAGGGATAGGGCAAAAAGCGGACAAAAGTTACAAAAATCAAGGCATGAATGTTTAGAATGTAATTAGGTTATGGGTCGTCAAAACGGGAAGAAGGGGAGAGTGCCCCTGCGGCCTGATCGCTTTCCAGTGATAGATTATTTGCAACGAAAATCTCAGATTTAGCCCAGTAGGACATGTTAAGATAAAAAGTTACTTTTTAACTGAATCGTTGACCAACTTTTACTTCGAGCAAAATTATTTGACTGATGATTTCAGCACAAGCAACGAAAAATTTATGAATACATTTATGAACAGGCTGTCAGGCTGAGTTAGAATAAATCTAATCTCAATAAATAGGCTACTACAGTAGCCTACAGCTCAGATGGCCGAGTGGTACGAGCGTCCGCCTCGGGAGCTGTAGATTTGGGTTTAATTTCAAGTCGGGTCAAACCAATGACTTTTTAATTGGAATTCATTCACAGCTTCCCTGCTTGACGCTCAGTATTGCAGGGATAGTGTGGAAAACAAGCCGGCAAGTATATTTGTGCCGTTGGGAAAGGCACTTGGCGGGATTTCCCCATCCTGGTGTGGTAGACAGATGGCCGGCAACTCCTATGCAAGCTCGTTATAGCGCTTTGATCGCTTTCTCATGATAGGAGGATAAATATGAAAGTCAATACAAAAAATATAAATACCATCTCAAGCTAGTGCGGGGGGGAGAAGGACTGTCAACTGGCGGTCATTGCCTTCCCCTCAGGGGGCCACAAGACATTACTCAGGGGGTCACAAGCTCAAACTTCATCAACCCATTAAAGATAATTAACCACTTCTGACCACCAGGTAGCAGTTAGCTACTACGAATGAAATACCGACAGAAAACTTGTTGCTGAGCAAGGAGCCGCGGTGTGGATGGTCTCTAAAAGGGGGCAAGAAACCATAAAAAGTTGAGAGCCACTGTGCAATCTGATCTGCTGATCAAATTTTAGTGATTTCAACAGATCACACTTCAATTTGCATAAGCACGTTTTTAATTATAGATTCTATGGCTTAGTCTGAAGCGTGCCAATCCCACGGCTCGAAACGTGCTAAGTTAAATTGATAAAACAAATGCAAAGCTGTTTTGTATTGTATTGCAGTAGTTGCATATTTATCCTCCTTGCACGAGAAAGTGATTGCAGCGCTATAACGAGCGCTTTAGAATTGCCAGCCACCTGTCTACCATACTAAGATGGGAAAACCCCGCTAAGTGCCTTTCCCAAAGACACAACAAGTAAACTTGCACTTGTTCGTCACACTGTCCCTTTAATACTGAGCGTCAAGCACGAAAGCTGTGAATTCCAATTGTAAAGTCATTAGTTTGACTCCACTCGGAATCAAACCCGAGTCTATAGCTCCAGAGGCGGACGTATAAAGTCACAACTTCGTCAGATCAAATCACTTTTAGCTTTATTAGTTACTAAAGTTTTATTGTCCTAAATTTTTGTGTAAATCATGGACAAGGATTACGGATTATCCAAAGCTTTGCCGCTTTTAATTGCAACTGATCGTGAATTGTTGGCCCAGGAATTTCAGAATAAATTGAAAATCAAAGATGAAAAAGATTTGCAAAATTTGACGAGAGAAAGACTGAGAGAATTAAACCTACTTTCAGAGGATGACATTACAATGCTCATCACCTATTATAGAGGTAATTGATCAAGTTTAATTCTAACCAAAGGCTTATTTGGGGGGGGAGGCATTGGGTCATAACCCCCCTTTTGACTTTGCTTTTTAAGGCTTTAGTAAAATAAGATCAAATGCTGCTCAGTAACTAAAATATGTCTTACTCTTTTACCGGTTTTCGCTGTTTATGTCGCCCATTTTTTTAAATTTCCCGCGCTGATCTTAATTCTTTTATTCAAATTAGATTTGTGATAAGTTAAATCATGACGAGGACCGCTACAGATATAGTCAGAAGCGATCATACCTGGGAGGAGGGAGGCATCGGGGGACTGCGTACTCCTTTTTGACAAAACCTCTTATGAAGTGTGTTTAAAACATTCTCGTAAAATATGGAGGTATTTGTAATATCTGGCCTATTGTGACCCGCTCCATTCCCCTAAATGTTCCGCTGACTTTGTCTCTGATCAGAATTTCTGGAATTGGAACATAGAAACGTCATTAGAGTCCGCACCGGAGCCGACGACTGAAAAGTCGACTTAGCAGGGCCAAGAACGACTGAGAAATCGACTTAGCAAGGGGGGGGGGGCAAAGTTTGAAAACAAGCACAAAAGCCGCCGTGTTCAAACGAGTATAAGCTTGTTGATTAAAGGGGCCAAGCATGTGGATTTGGGGGGCCACAAATGCTTCAAGGGTACAATAAGCTGAAATTTGAATCAGATTGATTTACAAATTTTATTTGTTGTGTTAGACGTCCACAGCATCCAAAAGATTTATACAAGCCTATGATATAGCCTACTAGTTTTGTTGATCACATCATTTAATCATCATCAGCCAGTTTCAATCCGGTGCGTTTCTCGTGGCCGCGAGTGGCCGGATGCACCTCGTTCTCTCAGCGATTGCTCTCACTTCCTCTCTCGATCTTGTCCGGTTTGAAACCTCCTCCACCTCCAATCTAATCTTCTCTAGACTTTCTTCAACTTGTCTCTTCCACAGAGGCACAGAGTCTTTAATGAAAATTGCAGTGATTTTTATATATGGTTTTTGAAACATTTTTCTTGAAATTTTTTGCGGACGTGTTTGATCGCACCAGCTTAATAATTTTTTTTTTTTTTTTTTCAGGCAATAAAACTGATCAAGCACCTGCAGAAAGAGGTGAGATTTTTTCATAATTCAATAATTAATAACGTTTTTATGTTTGAAATTTGCATGTTTGTGTTTAGTTGCACATTTATCCTGTTATCACGAGAAAACAATCAAAGCGCCGCAGCGAGCTTGCTTAGGAGTTGCCGGCACCTGCCTGCCACTCTAAAATGGGGAAATCCTGCTAAGTGCCTTAACAACGGTGCAACAAGTAAACTTGTAGGATTGTTCTCCACCTTGTCTCTTTAATGCTGAACGTCAAGCAGGAAAATTGTGAGTATTAATTTTACAGTCATTGGTCTGTTCCGACTCGGAATCAAACCCGAAACTACAGCTCCATAGGCTCATATCACTCGGCCATCTGAGCTGTAAATGCGGTAAGAGCAGCAATTGCTCATAAAAATGTGTTGTCGGCTCGTTTATTCAAAAGCCTTTTTTAAAAAAAGAAATGCCAAAACGATGCACTCATTTCATAATTTTTTTTCTATTTATCGTCATCTGGACCGAACCCAATCTTTTTCTGCGCAACCATTTCGAAATATTACGCTTTCCGAAACTCGTGAGTGTACGTTTTAGACATTGGCTGATACCAGTTCGAGACTCACCCAATACATGGCCTTCACTTAAAAGATCTTAAATGCTTGAAAAGTCTAATTTAAACAATCTGTCCGCGATTAGCGTGTGCAGGCAGCGGCTCTGCTGTGGTGATGCGATTTGTGGTTTATATAGCGTAACGCAGACTACTAAAACGTCTTAGGTACTGGGAGGCCAGGTTGGCTAGTACCAAACAGCAGAGGTTTATGCGCATTCACAGCCCAATGTAATAGCTCAGTTTTCGATCTTTGTAATAATTGTGCACACCGACGTCTTGCTTTTATTCACGGTTATATTCAAACATTACGTAATATGTTCTACTTTTTCGGAAAACAAAAACAGTGTGTTACACCAAAAACAAACCAGAAGATTGCTACATTAAAATGCCCTGAAGTTAAAAAAAACTTCATAATGGTTTAGAATTAAGTTAAAATAGGTATCTACCAAGAGAGAAGGGCAGCACAACTGTATGTTACACGGGGCATCAAAATGATTTGTATGAGTTTAAGGTTGGTTTTCGGTGAAATAGCCATGCCCATGAGTTATGTCAGCTCAGATAGCCGAGTGATAAGAGCGTCCGTCTCGAGAGCTGTAGACTCGGGTTTGATTCTGAATCGGGTCAAACCAATCTTTAAAATTGTTATTTACAGCTTCCGTGCTTGACGCTCAGCATTAAAGGGGTAGTGAAAAGAAACAGCCGGCAAGTTTACTTGTGCAGTTGATAAAGGCACTTAACGGGTTCCCTAATCTTGGTGTGATAGACAGGTGGCCGGAAACTCCTAAGCGAGCTCGTATAGCGCTTTAATCGCTTTCTCGTGATAGGAAAATCAATATGCAGTTAAATACAGCTGGGCCCAAGCAACTCTCCCTATCAAAAAAGATGGTGTTGGCCTTCGTCTACCGGAGGATGTTTGTTTACCAGCATATATCTCCTCCTTGAGTTCATGTCGGGCGCTTGTCCAAGATGTTCTTATTCATTTTCCCGAACTGCCCTTGGACAGCCCCTACGACGTGGCTCTGCAGCCCTGGCTGGATAATGGTTTAACACTCCCATCAAACTTTTCCAGTCAGCGGCTTTGGGACGACATTAGCTGTCAAGCTAAAAAAAGATCAGCTCCGCTGCTCTCTAGACCAGCGGCAGCTCGCATGCCTTGAAACAGCATCACAGCCACACTCAGGAGACTGGCTTTCTGCTCTCCCACTACCATCGACTGGCTCTCTCCTGGACCACGATACCATCCGCATTGGCCTCTCATTGCGCCTAGGCTTACGCATCTGCGAAGTTCATCGTTGTCGTTGCGGTGGCGTGGTGGATGAGTATGGCCTTCAACCCTTATCTTGCCGGCGCAGCGCCGGCCGTTTCCCTCGACATTCGGTGCTTAACGACATTATAAAACGTAGTCTTGACGCAGTGGGTTTCCCTTCCATCCTTGAACCAGTCGGGCTTGATCGTGGTGACGGCAGGAGACCTGATGGAATGACCATCTTTCCTTTCACTGCGGGCCAATCACTTGTTTGGGACGCCACCTGCAGCGACAGTTTCTCCTGTTCGAACTTGATCAAGTCCGCCTCTGATCCTGGTAGTGTTGCAAGGCAGGCCGAAGAGTGCAAAGTTACCAAATACCGCACTCTGTCAGAACGTTTCCACTTTGTGCTTCTTGCAGTGGAGACATCTGGCATCATTGGCCCCAGGGGAACCTCACTGCTGCACCGAATTGGCAGCTTGCTGGCTGGCCAAAGGGGTGACCAGAGGGAGTCTATGTGGCTGTTCCAGAGGATAGCCCTAGCAATTGTCCGTGGCAATGCATTTTCGATTATCACAGCAGCAGGCCACCGGACAGCCTTCGACCCCTGATTTTCCTTTATTTCTTCTGTTCTTTCAATTTTATCGCCTTTCACGTGCCCCTTTGTATATATATATTTTTTTGTTTTGGTTTTGTCATAAGTTTTTATTTGCACGTGTAATAGTCCTTGATTGCTTTTTTATTAATCACAAAAATAATATATACTTGATAAGCCTTATTAATATTTCATAACAAGACTTTCATAAATGGAATCTATTTTCAATCAGACATTGGCCGTTTTTCTCGTAACAGGAAACCAAAAATTTCTAAAACCATAAACGGTAAAATCGCTCTGGAAAGATTCATGCTTGTTGCAGACTCGCAGCAAAAACGTGATTACTGCGCGATGTCGCTAACCGCTTGCCAGCACTGCGACGTTTCTTCGGAGGTGTATTGTTCAGGCGCTAAGCCGCGGAGATGGACCCCGCTACTCGTTATACGCTTCGGTGTAATACTGCGAGTATAATCAAGAATTGATTATTTTTTTGTTTAATTGTCGTGAGTTTGAATTTGCGACGTTGGCATTTGGTTGCACAAGTTGCGCAGTTATGTGAGCTGATTGCTTGTCCGCGTTGCGAGTTTAAATTCTGATTGAACGTTGACCCCGGTGACGTGGCCACTGGCCAGCCGAAGAATTTTGAGAAAGCAGAACAGTGCTTCCAGCTGATTGATCCCTAAAAAAACGTTATTAAGAGTCGATGACGACAGTAAATTGCCCCCTGTTGGCCCAATTGGGTCATAGCTCAACATTAACACTGGTACTTGAAGCAATGAAGCATGTCGGGGGAGAATTACCCCTAATTACCTTCCCTGACTATGACCATAGCTGAGACCGTAATCAGTTCAGCTCTAGCATAACCACCTCTTTGTAAGCTGCAACAATTTTTATCTAACTCTATTTTTCTGTTATTCAGAGAAGCTTTGAATTTGCCGATTAAACTTCAATTGAAGGCTATATCGTCAGCAAACGAAGCCGTTACAGTTGTCTTGCAACTCTGCACTGTAAAGGCAGCGTTTATAAAAAATAAATCATATCTTTATTGAATTTGTGCCAAAGCGTGCTATTGAATTACGAGGCCCATCTCCGCGGCTTAGCGCTAAATTTAGCTCCATGGAAACGTTGCAAGTGACGAGCCGTTGGCAACCCTGTGACCATACCCCTAGACCCCCCCCACATTGATTTTGTGGTTATTTCCACTACGCCAATCAGCCTGCCAATTACACTTACGCTACTCTCACTCTGGTTGTGTTTTCGTTTTTGACTTTTACTTAAATCTTTGTTGGTGCTAAAATTTAAAAATTAGAATGCATTTTGCGAAATGTTGCGCAACTCCGAAATACTAACTTTAAATCCCTACTTTTTTTCAGATTCGTTTAAAACTCATTTCACAAGTAGCAGTACACTGACTGTCGCTGGCAAATTCATCACTGGAAGAGCGGATTACGGGGTAAATCATCCAGGTAGCACAACTATAAAGAATTCGTCAATTTTTGTGCGATAGGTAGTATTTGTGCCGTCAATCAGGAGCGTGTTGAGGGAGGGGGGCATAGTGTGATGACCCCATACCATTTTCACTTTGCCTTTTAGTAAAACAAGATCAAATCTTACTAAGTGACTGAAACAACAGCTCAGATGGCCGAGTGGTATAGACCGTCTGTCTCTTGAGCTGTAGACTCGGGTTTGATTCCGAGTCGGGTCAAACCAATGACTTGAACATTGGTATTCACAGCTTCTCTGCTTGACGCTCAGCATTAAAGGGACAGTGTGGAGAACAAGCCGGCAAGTTTACTTGTTGTGCCGTTGGGAAAGGCACTTGGTGGGATTCCCCCATTTTGGTGTGGTAGACAGATGGCTGGCAACTCCTAAGCGAGCTCGTATAGCGCTTTGATCGCTTTCTCGCGATAGGAGGATAAATATGCTACAAAATAAATAAAAATAAATATGCCGGACGTATTTGAAGGCTTTTGCCTTTATGTCCCTCCCACCTTTTTTAAATTTCTCGGTGCACTTCTGTCGTCTACTTGGAGCGGTGGCCAGTGGACAAGATTACACTCGGGGTTTGATTCGTAACATAGTAACAACTGATGCAGTTTTTTGTCTTTACTGATGGAGGTCGCCCTTTTTTGACAATACCTACCATGTTTTTTGTGATCTTTCTCCAATTGTAGTTTGTTCCCCTCATCACTAAACCCCTACCTGCTGTGTTGTTTATTATTGCTAAAGCAGGTCAACTTTGAGGTCGTATTTTACAACGTATGCTCCTGCCTACCAGGTGAAAAGTCGTTTCCTTGTTCTGCCATGACTTACGATCCATAGCAAATAACGTTCAGCGATTCACATGATTAATAGGTGTTAAAAATGTAGGGCTAAACAATTATTGATTGAAAGAAACAAAAACTTTGGCAAGAAAATTGCCTTCTCTCAAACGCTCCGGTTTTTCGATCGGGTTATGGGTCAATTTGATTGCATGAGGTGTCCCAGAAGTCAAGCACCATCCGAGTACTTATAAAACTGCAATTCGTATGGGATATCGCATCTGTCGATTATAGTCGAACCATAAGCTGGAACATTGCTCACTTTTCATTGCTCAATTTGTTTCTTCATCTCATTGTTAAATCATAGCAAACATAAAGCACAGGAGATTCACTTTTTTGTATATTGCTTGTAGGGTCTTCTTAAGACTTTTTGGGAAAGACCCGGGCTAATTTTTTGAAAGGGTTTCATGCTTTTTCACAGAGACCTGCTTCTAACGTTAGCCACAGATCTTTAGAGGACGCTGCTCACCAGAGCTCGCCATAGCCCTTTCCATTTGGCCCTAATTTGGCCTTTTCAATTTGGCCCTAATAGATGTCCGACTCTTCTGTGTGGATGTGTGGGGCTTCTGGGTAGATGTGCGGGACTTCTGGGTGGATGTGCGAGACTTGTGGGTAGATGTGCGGGACTTCTGGGTGGATGTGCGAGACTTGTGGGTAGATGTGCGGGACTTGTGGGTGGATGTGCGGGACTTGTGGGTAGATGTGCGGGACTTCTGGGTGGATGTGCGAGACTTGTGGGTAGATGTGCGGGACTTCTGGGTGGATGTGCGGGACTTGTGGGTAGATGTGCGGGACTTGTGGGTGGATGTGCGGGACTTGTGGGTGGATGTGCGGGGCTTCTGGGAGGATGTGCGGGACGTCTGCGTGCATGTGGGAGACTTGTGGGTAGATGTGCGAGACTTGTGGGTGGATGTGCGGGACTTGTGGGTAGATGTGCGGGGCTTCTGGGTGGATGTTTGGGATTTCTGGGTGGATGTGTGGGGCTTCTGGATAGATGTGCGAGACTTGTGGGTGGATGTGCGGGACTTGTTGGTAGATGTGCGGGACTTGTGGGTGGATGTGCGGGACTTGTGGGTGGATGTGCGAGGCTTCTGGGTAGATGTGCGGGACTTGTGGGTAGATGTGCGGGACTTGTGGGTGGATGTGCGGGGCTTCTGGGTGGATGTGCGAGGCTTCTGGGTGGATGTGCGAGACTTCTGAGGCGATGTGCGAGACTTCTGGGTGGATATGCGGGACTTCTGGGACACCCTGCATTGCTGACAAAAAGGTGTACCATTCCCTGATTCTTATTAATACTTAAGTTAGATGGGCGATGTGGGCAGTTATCCTACAAGCCGGCATATGGAAGTCGTTATGAAGTCCGATTCAGTGCGCCAAGAGGACATCGTTTTCTTCTGTCTGTTTCTTAGCCCGGAAGAGATTTAACTGAAGTGCTAGTACGTAGCAGCTATCTTCGTATCACAAAGGTTAAATTTTCTTGAGTAGGTAAATCCTTACTTATGATTGTTCTACGTAAACCATTTTGTAGGATGAATGTACCTTTTCCAGAGTGTGACTGTGGTGTAACTGACTGTCCTGCTATAAAAAATCTTCCCTGACTCATTCATTGTTTTTCTAACGACTTAGATAGCCCACTGGGCAAAGTGATTGCCTCTAGAGCTGTAGACTCGGATTTGATTCTGAGTCGGGTCAAATCAACAATTTTGAAATTGGTATTCACAGCTTCCCTTTTGTCACTCAGCATTAAGGGGATAGTGTGGAGAACAAGCCGGCAAGTTTGCTAGTTGTGCCGCTGGGAAAAGCACTAAACGGGATTCCCCCTTCTCAGAGTGGAAGACAAATGGCCGGCAACTTCTAAGCAAGTTCGTTGCAGTGGCGTCCGGTGGCCTTTTTGACTGGATGTTCACTTTTTAAAAATACCTATCATATCCTGGGGGGCTCCGCCCCCCAGACCCCACGTTTGTCGCTGCAATGCTGACTGTCTTATTGCCTATCACTGATGAAGATTCATGATATGGGGATACAACTGCAAATTGTGGGGCAACTAGTTATACCACATTTGATTTTTATGCTATTAATATGGGTGAAAGCAAGCATATATTAAATTGTAAACACAAATCGTTTTATACTAAGGGATCGTTTTTCAAAAAATAAATGAAAAGCTCGTCATTCAATGGTTGGAGTAGTGCAATATCAAACTATGCGCAACACGTAAGTATATCAATAATAAAATATATAAATAACTGAGGTTATTTTCAAATTATATTGAACTGAAAATTCAACAGTAATTGAGGGAGACTGCGAAGTGAGGTTGCGCTCTTCGAGTCAGCAGCCACCCGTTATATATGTCAAATGCGATCGGCTCCAGCCGCGAATCTAACCCGTCACGTAGGATCTGTCACCTGCGCGCGGTACCGCTAAGCCATGTCGCTATCAACTTGATGTTTAAAATTCAATAGCCCTTGATTTGTTTCAAAATTACCGATGAGATGTCCGAGTGGATATACACTTTACAATGTCTGTCTCTGGAGCATTAAACCCGCTAGGTTTGACCATGACTCTTATGACCAGTGTAAGAAAAGCAATTTGATCATCAATCAATCAAAGGTTTATTTGTGCTTTCTGTTAAAAGACATTCATCAATTACTGATAACTTCGATTGTAAAAAAGCCGCTGAGTAATCAGTAAAGTCAATATAGTCAGCATTTTGGATCAACATCATGTCCAGACCTTGCATTAAGGAAAATTCTTTTAAGATAATTCGCATGGCACGGTCACCAGGCCTCGTGATAATACCCCAGGCTTGTAGTCTGTAGTGACTTTATCGCGAGACTGACTACTGAGGAAAGCTGAGATTTTGTAGTAATATTTAGTGTCTCATCTCATATCTTCTATGCAACTGCAATTGAGTCTCATCTTACTGTAAATGATAGCCACAAGTTCAGATTCTTAATTTTCTTTTGCAACTGCATCCAGCATTGGATCTGAAAAGCTTTTATTTCAATTTTACTATCAGGTTTTAAATCTTGGGTTGCATAAATATTGCTGTAAAAAAATTACCCGTCACTGTTGCAAATAACATTAAACAAAACATTCTACGCATGCCAAAACCAACTACTTTGACAATAGAAATTCTAAACTAAACCTATGTGAAATTCAAAATGTCTCTGTCATTGAAAACCCTAAGCTTGAGAACGAAGAAGATTTCGCTGAAGATATAGCTAAGGCCAATGAGGATGCTTATGGATTCAGTTGTTATTTTGGTATATACATAGGGTTTATATATTCTTTTTTTTTTTTGATTTTTTTGCAAGTAATTTTTTCGGCAGTGGCTATTTCTATGGGCCTGTACAAATAAGCTCTTTGTTTCTTTATTATCCCTCGCGCTCTTACCGATTGTACGAGAGCGTGACGAAGTAATAAAATAAAGCAAAGAGACAAATGTTACGGCTCGTAAAATAGCCACTTCCAATTTTTAGGCTGTTTGGGTTTGAAATTGGGGTTTGCATTTGGGATTCAGGCTTTGGATTCAGCGTTTTTACAATTTTGTTTCATCGTCTGATAATAGGCCTACGTGGCGTAACAGGACGAAATGACATTTAGGCCTATCTTGCCACATGCGGCAAAATAGCCAATGCCTTAAGAGAAAAAATATTAATTATCAGCTAAGATTGCTTACATGAAAATATTGTTTGCCACAAGTGAAGAATTTATAGCTCTAAGTCTCTTGAATCATACTCACCTACTATTGCCATTTGCCACACCAAGTGACGAGGTTTCCAATTTGCTTGTTTGCATGATCGTATCTAGGCTAATAGCCTTAGAACTGGAGGATAAAAATGAAGAAACTAATCAATCAACTGTACCAGTACTCTGGTTGGCTGTAAAAATGATATAAAAGCTGTCATAGATGGGCATTTATCGAGAAATTTATCGGCGATAATTTATTACCGCTTATCGTTATCGCCTAAAATAGTTTTGATTTATCGATTACCGATGTAGCTTTTGTAATATATTTTCTTATCGCCTATAGATTATCGCGATAAACGATTCTTTGTGCACACAGCGTTCAAAATTAGTGAGTTGGCGCTCTGGCAAAATACATGGTGCCATAAAGTCTGTTTGCAATTCAAAAATTGTCTCTTCGTTTTATTTATTGCCACGACAGAGTTCGTAAACTGCTCTTTTCCTGAAATTTCTAGAAAAATATTTATGCAATTTGGCTAGCAAAAACACTTCATTAAGCACATTGAAAATTTACCGAAACATTTATCGGAAAAATTTATCGGCGATAATTTATCGATTACCGATATCGCTTTAAGAATTTGAGATTTATCGATTATCGTTATCGCCAATGGCTTATATGAAATTATCGATTATCGTTATCGCTTTAGAACAGAAAGGTTTATCGTGCCCATCAATGAAAGCTGCCCATGTTAGGTCCTACAGTCCTCTATAGGCCATGCTTTGCTGACTATGGTACCGGTAACTCTTACCAGTATATTTGGAACTTGTTTGAATTAAGCCGCACCTTACAACAGGCAGATATATCACAAGGACAAGAACCTCCAGTGAGTTATTAGTAGGGGTTAGGACCTAACCCCGAATCCTAACACCCTGAACCCAAACCCTAACCCCAGCTTAATTCCAGGGCCGTCGAGAGAAAATTCGGGCCCCGGGGCAGAGATATGATGCAGGCCCCTCGGTACCAAAATTTAATTCTCTAAAAAGGATAGGGTCTTGACATCGCGCAGACGTAGCCTTAGGCAGTGTGCGGAGTAGAAAATTTTTACTGAGGGGGATGTTTTTGTCTACAATTTTGCTTGAATTCTGAACCCAAACAACAAGACAATGTTGCGAAAATGATATTTATTGTTCATGGGGCGATGCAGTGGCGTAGCAAGAAATTTTAAAAGGGGGGGAGGAGCATAATTTCACCATTTTTTTTTTCAAGCGTATTTTTTTTCAGCAGAGCTAATTGAAGTTGATTAAAAAACAGAAAAACTTTAATTAGGTCCGGGGGTATGCTCCCCCGGGAAATTTTTGAAATATTACATGCTGTAATGGCTATTTTAGTACTTTTTAAACATTTTTCAGGCAAACTTTGTTTAAATTTTTTGACCCTAATTCTGAGTACTTCACCAAATATAGTGCATTTTGCTCGCACATCTTCAATTTTGCGTTTTTAAGGCGTAAGGCCTATTCTTATCAAAGAGGTTCGAAATTATGAAAACTTTGTGTTTATTAAAAACATAGTAGAAAAAAGCGTAAGGCCTATTCCTACCTCCCTGGATTTGTCCCTAGCCATAAGCTACAAAAGCCATCAAAAGAGTCTGGCGTATTTCAGTCACTTGGCACCATTCCTTCTTTTTTACTAAAAGGCAAAGTCAAAACGTCAAATGGCACAATGCCCCCTCAAAATACGCTCTTGAGGTGATGTCAGTGGTCAATGACCAAATTAAAACAGTGGTGGAGGGTGTACTGCGTGTTTGCATACCATCAGCATGATGAACAAAAATTATCAACGGTAGAATTTCGAAAACTTCATTAGCTTTGTTTTAGGCAGGTTTTTGTTTTATAAATGAAGCAAGGGGTTTGGGGGGAGAGTAGTGAGCTACTCCAGCGGGCTTCGGGACGGAGCCCCAGAAGGCATAGACTAGCATTTTGTTAATTCATACTCTCAATCTCAAATATGATCTGAAAAAAGTTGGGGAACCGCTGCTTTAACATATTCTTAGCGCTTTCACTAACGCTTATAACAAACTGCTGACGTGTTGTAATGTTGATACAAAAAACATTTAACTTCTTACGGTACTTATGACGTGGGGAGAAGGACTGCATCCCCCCACTCTAGGACAAATTTTCTTTCTTTGCTGGGGGGACGACTATTTTTACTGGGTGAGACATGTCCCCCCATCCCCTCCTACTTCACACACTGGACGTAGGTTTTGACATAGCCAAGACGTAATTTCTCCAGCATTTCTTCGCGTGTGTCCCTAAAGAAAAATTTTATAAGAGCGGGGCTCCTCGACGGGCCCCTCAAAACATGACGGGCCCTGGTACTTTGTACCCCCCTGCTCCCCCCTCTCACCAGCCCTGCTCAATTCAAACATGCCCTATATATTTTTGGCAACTTGTCTGTTTCACGGATTACGTTAAAACACTGATTGGCCAAAAAAATTAAGTTTTAAGTTAACCGGTGTGTATACAGCATACGCATGACTGTTGATTGGCTTGCGTCCATTTCCACACCCGGTTTTAAGAAAATTAGCCAATCGGTATCTTGCCGCTAACGACAAAATAGACGCTTCCTATATTTTTTATTTTGGTCTAGTTTCAATTCTCATACCAGTTCTACACTTTTTTCATTAGTCTTTAGCCCGTAAGCACAACGCCTACTGCCTAGCAAGACTTCAATTTCATCCTCTCACTTTCTAAGCCAAGCAGATTTAGCCTAGCAGACAAGCAAAGCCAGTGGCAATTGCAAACTTCAGCAATCCCCATGCTTCAACCAGGCAATAAAGCTACATGACGTCACAGGGTGTTCACTTTTCAAAGTGAACACCTTGAATGACGTAGACCCGTGCATTAGGATGCTGCTGATCGCTTTTTTCAGTTTTTTAAATTGTTTATTATAGTCAAGGTGTTCGCCTGGGTTGGGTGAACACCCTGGTTGACGTCAGCCTAAAAAAAATCAATTTTTATGGTAATCGCAAAAAATTGCAACTATTGAATTATTTTAAAGGGAAAAGTATAGTAAGTTTAGTTTCTGAACAAAAAAGTTTATTACAAAAATTACAAAAAATAAAAAAAGATTATAAAGCATTAGAAAAAAATATTTTTTTGGACATGTCAGGGTATTCACTGAACACCTTGAACACCCTGAGAATACGCCACTAGCTCTTTGTAGCGTTTTTAATCGCTTTTTCGTGACAGGAGGATAAATTTGCAACCCCCCCTACAAACACAATGTCATGCTTCCGTCACTTTACAAATGGATGTTGATTTCATCACAATCATTGTTTTTACAGGAAGTTCTCATCAATCGACGAACGATAAAAGCAACAAGAATCCAGCAAGTAAGTTCTGTCCAGTTGTTTCAAATTGCAGCATTCAGCGCGGCATTCTTCGCCTTTTTCGGACTAACCAATTGCTGAAACATTTTAACCCAACCTGGGTCAATGCAAGAAGGTACTCGCATACCCAGTAGCGTATTAAGGTAGGTACCATGTCCCTTTGGACTTTCTCGTCACGCCACTGGTCATACTGTATTTGCAGTGGATTTTCGGAGCTCTTGAGGCATCTTTGCGTACCTTCCTCGTTGATATGTAGAAGAGGTTTTTCCCGGAAACAGAATTAGCTCATACAAAACATGTTGATTTAGAAAATGGCGAGTATAGATTCTAGCTGAAGACAGCTAATTTGTCACTACAACTTTCTTTATTTTCACTTGAAGTGTATCGCGATTTATCGACGCACATCTCAGCGGCTGACCGGTAGCACTTATGCAGACCGCGTAACTATACGAACACAAGC
Source organism: Trididemnum miniatum (assembly GCA_964006365.1). NCBI lineage: Eukaryota > Metazoa > Chordata > Ascidiacea > Aplousobranchia > Didemnidae > Trididemnum > Trididemnum miniatum. The sequence goes on along the minus strand of OZ023231.1, from coordinate 1,929,305 downwards.
TGCAGAGATGGTGAATCACTAGCAGCGCTGTGCTTTTTCACCTTTTTTTGATTTCTTTGTAAGGAAGCAACGAGACGCTCATGCTAGCTCCATAAAGGAACTTCTGGCCATCTGTCTGCCATTCAAAAATGGGGCAATATCGCAAAAAGCGTTTGCAAAACTTTACAGTTTTGTACGACTGCCTTGCTTACATTGCTGATGATGACAGCTGAATCTACGTTGTGGAAACGTCCAGTTTAAGAGTTACTGCGGATTTATTTTTCCTTCTTAAGCTATTTTCATCCCATATTTATTGTGTTCTGTAATCTCATTTTGTATTCAGGTTTTGAAACCATTATTGAGAGCAACAAGGTAAAAGTGGAAGGTGATTTTCTCGCTGGTGATGCCACTAATCTACCTGCTAAATGAAAGCATCCAACAATGTACGCACCATTAACAAAAAGGCGACACAACCAAGACTTTTAGCGAGTTCTTTTTTTGTAGAAATTTGCAATTTACAAAATGATTGATGCGTGTTAAAAAAGTTTAATTAGCCTCACAGCGCTATTTTATAAGCGCAATATATCGCGTTTGCACAAAGCAAGTCTCACTGTGCGGTGGAGGAAATAAGGGGGGAATAAAGCCCCTTCTTGAGATTTTTGTTATGCATTGATACATTAGAACTCGACATTTTTAACATTTTTTTAATTATTAGTTCCTCTCCTGGTAAAAATACTGCATCCGCCTCTGGACCTCGATACATCTCACCGGCACAGATTTAAAACCGCTGATTTTTTGCGATTTGGACTTTTATTTAATGGTTTTAAATTCGGTGCACCAGAATTTCAGATCAAGAAGGAAAAATATAACCACTATAATTCTACAAACTGGACGTTTCGACAACATAAATTCAGATGTCATCATCAGCAGTGAAAAACCTTACCTTGCTGATGATGACAGTTGAATCTATCACGTCGAAACGTCTAGTTCTACGAATTACCGGGGCTTTATTTTTCCATCGTAAGCTATTTTCGTCTCATATTTACTATGTTTCAAATTTCAAATTAGTTTTACGCCAAACGATTTATAATCAATTTTGTAATTTTTTTAAAATAAAATTATCTTGATCTTCATGTTTTGTCTTTTTTTTTCTCTGTCTTTCCCTGAATGCAGAAAATTATTCAAAGTTCTTTACTCATAAGAACTGTTTAAAAGGCGTTACGCAGAACCCCAGGGTTCCACAGAGCATTCGTACCGATTATCTGACTGTCAATGAATTAGCATGGGTTTCTTCAGTTCTTTTCTAGACATGGAACCACATGGAAGAGGACTGTGACCAGGAACCGGAGTCGAACAAATTTTACCGGAGGAAAACTGAAGTTAAGAGTTTATTTTGACAGCAAACTTGGAGTCAGAGCAGGATTCATTGATTTCTTAGATCACCTGAGTATTTGTCGTGAAAATGAATTGAAGTCATGTTTGCGGAGTGAGAAGCAGCAGTCAACCTGGAGTAGGAGATTTGATTTATTTGATTTCTGATCTTCACAGAAGCAGGAGTATGTCCGTTTGGAGCAAGACTGGAGTCGAAGTCTCAAAAACCAGACTGGGGACACTTCTTCCCAATGGCGTTTTTCATAGATGCTGGGCAAATTCCTCATTTTGCGATAATCAAGATAGAAAAATTCCTGTTTCTTTTTTTCTATTTCATTTAAAAACCCATAAATAGGGTTCCGCCACATTTTCAAAACTGAGCTTAGGACTTTGAAATGCTGAAAAGCTTTACAAGGATTAATTTCAAGAAAAAAGGATGAAGAATATGGGTTACGCACTAGGTTTAATTACAGCGCTGGTGGTTCAATTTCCTTCTAAGTTCAATTCGATCAGTAACTGAAGTTATTTTGAGTCATTGAACTGAACGTTGACCAGTAATTGAGGGAGACTGCGAAGTGAGCTTGCGCTCTTCGACTCAGCAGCTACCTGGTATGCATCTCAAATGCAATCGGCTTCGCACGTGAATCGAACTCGTCAGTAGATATCTGACACACACGCGCGTTATGACGGAATGCTGAGTGTTTAGTTGCATGTTATTTTATGTTCATATCACGAAATAACGGTTCAAACGCTATAACGAGCTGGTCTAGGAATTGCTGGCCATCTGTCTACCACACCAAGATGAGAAAAACCTATAAGTGCCTTTCTCAACGCACAAGTAAACTTGCCGGCTTGTTCTACTCTCTGTGCTTTAAATGCTGAGGAGAGTCAAGCAGGAAAGTTGTGAATATCAATTTTAAAGTCATGACCCAACCTGGAATCAAACCCGAGTTTACTGCTTTAGCCACTCGGATATCTAAGCTAATCACAAAGTTTGTGAGCATATTTAACCTGTATGTTGTCGATGAAACAACAATGAAAAATCTAAAGCGTGCTCGCGAAAACAATTTTTGCGAACAACTATAATAATTCTCGTAGCATCTGGCACAAGACTATTCCTCCTTCTCAAATTTTTTTCAACCGCTAAAAGACGCTAGTGGTTGTACGTCGCAGGCACTTTTGTAACATTTGAAGTTGGCTGAGTGGTTGGTGCATTGGGCTCCGAACTTCCGAAGCTGGCTTCGCGGGTTCGATGCTCAACTAAGTCATCTCCATGATGCATGTACTTCACTACCACAACAATCCTAAGCTGCAATTAAGTAGCTTGAAATAACAAAAAGAAAAACCATTGATTTTGGGCACAAGGAGTTGGCTCGTGGTAGGTGCGTAAGGCTCCGAAACTAGTTTCGCGGGTTCGAATTCATCAATGTAAAAACCTAAGCAGCAATTGTGTGGCTTGTCAAAAAACAACATTTTAATTCGTTTTTTTTTTCGTTTTTCTCGAAAAATTCACGGAAGGTTTATGAACGGCACGAAATCAGGCACATTTCGGAATCAGTGATGTAGGCGGGGAGGGAGAACACCGGGGTATTTCCCCTCCTTTTTGACGCGTAAACGTCATTATTAAAGATTGATTGCGAAGAGCAAAGGTGGGGAAAGTGCGGCCCGCGAGGCCATTATATGCCGGCCGCGGACACTTACCGATATTTACTCTCCTAACGAGAATTAAGCCAAAGACAATATTTTTTCTTTTTGCTGTAGCTCCGCGCTGAGTGTCAGAGAAAAAAAGGACATTTGTGGACGTGATGACTTTTTCTTTCCTTCGCTTGAATTTGAGTAGGAAATGGGACATCCGCAAACGTGCGGCCCTCCGTTTCAAAATTTTGCAAAATTTTTTCAAATGCGGCCCTTCGAGTGAACATAATTACCCATCCCTGGCGAAGAGCAAATTAAAATGAGCCTCTCATAGCAGGAACTCGGCCCTGCTCCCCCTAATAATAATAACGCCCTTGAGTGGATGATTTTCTTTTGGCTTCTTTAATTACACTTTATTTTAATCTACCAAACAGAACTAATAGCCGATGACTAGTTCATTGAAGTCTGAAAACAAATTGAAACAGTAACCTGTTTTTCGATTCCTTCCTAGGTCGCGTATTTCAAAATGGTTGCGCAAAAAATTTGGTGTTTGATTGAGAAGATGATATGAGGAAATATTTATAAAACAATATTTCCTCATATCATCTTCTCAATAAATATGAGATAAAACACCTGCGATGTGGTGTAAGGCTGCATTGGCTATCACAGGGAACAGCTTCATTTTGCTTTTATTCTGGCTGTACTTAGCTTGTTGTGTTTAAAGTATATGGGGTGATGGTAATAAATATAATAATAAATCTGAGAAAAGTTTTGGAAATATTCTGCCGGTTTCAGTCGCACAGAATAAAATCTTACCTGGTACATCTTGTACACGATTTCCGAATAATCTAAAACTTATCCAATACTCCGCTAAAAAGCGAACTTGTGGCTTTCGTTTTTAAATTCAGCTTACATCACATCCTCTGCACTAAGACAAAATTTATTTTTTGATTGATTAACGACATCGCTATCGGTGCTGGAGGTCATGGGTTTGATTTCCAGGCCAGCTAATTGGATACAGCGTTGCCAATGGCTCACCACCGCTGCAATGTATTTTCTAAGCCGCGGAGATGAGCCCCTTTACAACGGTTACACGCTTCAGCGCAACGTCGCAAGCACTGCGTAATGAAGATTGGAGCTCATGGAGTTGGCTGAGTGGTTGGTGCATTGCAGTGATGTAGGTCTCGTGGCCGATTTCTTGCGTTCTTGGTCTTGGTCTCGAACTTAGGCACGTGGTCTTGGTCTCGAGTTAGTGCGGTATTGGACTTGTTCTTGCAAAGTCGGTCGCGAGACCGAGTATTTTTTGGTCTTTGATGCTCAATGTAATAATATTGTTTTTGCTGTGTCAACAAAATGCACAATTGCACCCTCAGGTTTTGAGCTTTGCAGGTAGGCTACAGCAGCCTGCTAATAAAACAATCTCACAAGCTTTGAAGCAGGATACACAAGCGAAATTTATCGAAAAAATTGAATTTTGTGTCGGGTACAAAAAACGCTCTAAAAACTAAATCATACACTCACAAGTTTTAACACGTTAATTCGAATTCGTAAACGAAAATTATATAAAACATTAAATGGACAGATTTCCAGGCATTTAATGCTTTGTTTTCTCACCGCGCGGAGGATAGAACGTGTATGGTTAAATCATAAAATTGTCTTGCTTTGTTGTCATTTTGCGATTCAAAACTGATATCCTGCAGACTTTAAACAAACCTCAGTAATTCTCTCATCGATTATCGCTAATTTAGATATGACAGACGTTCTAGATCAGGAGTCTTCAACCTTTTTTGCACACTTGCCCCTTTTTGGAAAATGTGGGACGAAATCGCTCCCTGAGTAATTTTTCCACTAAAATAAGGTGAAGAGCAAAAAAGAAAGAAGATCTACACGTCCACGAGCTCCATTTTTCCACTAAAATCAGGTGAAGAGCGAAGAAAAAAGGTCTTCACGTCCAAAGAGCTTCAATTTAGAAAAAAGGTCTTCACGTCCACAGAGCTCCAATTTTCTACTAAAATCAGGTGAGGAGCATCCGCAGAGCTTCTTTCGTAAGTTCATTGCATATGTTGTTGACTTTGACTACCCTGAAATCGCCCCTTTAACAAGCGAAATCGCCTCCCTATTTTAACAATTGTTACAATCGCCCTTCTGAAGACCGAAATCGGCTCCTTTGAAGAAACACGTTCTAGATCGTATGCAGAAGTCTAATTTGTTTGCGTTTAGAAAATTAAAGCACTACAGAAGCAAGTTCTTTTGTACAAATTAAACTGAAATTATGTTAGTGCAGCGACAGGATTTTTCTATTGTTTGATTTGAGCATTCCTGTTGTTGCTATCGCGGCCTTGATTAGTTAATTACTGGTATAATGAGCTTTAAAACCACATAAAACCACTGTTTTGTGCTTTCAAAGCGCTTGGGCTGATGTGCGTGCCACGCGCACAGTCAATTTAGAATGAAATAGTTGTAACGCTGTTGATGAAGTTAGATAAGTACAAATATGTACGAATTAGGCGAAAACAGAGAGACAATGGGAGCTAGTTTGGAGCAGTTTGCTTCACGTTTATAGAGACTAGTTCCGTTGTAGCTGGGTGTTTCCTAGAAGGTATGAACACCGACATAGAAAGTTGTTTTCTGGGTTTGTTAGTTACCAAACATTTTTGCTAAATATGCCAGCAAAAGACAACCAAGAAACAGCAAAGGCAACACCGAGGGTATTACTTCACGAATATTTGGATAAAGTTTCAACAATGACCGTGCCTTCAAATATTCTTGAATTTTGGCGAGAAAGAAGGCGTAAATTTCCTGCTCTTTTTACACTCTCCTCTCATACACTATGTGTATCCGCTTCTTCGGCTTCGGTGAAGAGAATTTTTAGTTTAAGCGGGCTAATAATGCGACCACAAAGAGCAAGACTCTCTTCGGAAGTGCTTGAAATTCTTGTGTATTGAAAATGCAGCAGCAATTTTTTGAAAAATAAAAAAATTGATTCAGCTTGGTGCTATAGATATATTTTTAAGAGGCCGAATGATTGCCTGTCTCGGTATTGGTCTCAATTACTGCTGGTCTCGGTCGCGAACCTAAGGTCTCCAAAAACACCCGGTCTTGGTCTCGGTCTTGGTCGCGAAAAAATTATCAGGTCTTGATCTTGGTCTCGAAGCAGGTGGTCTCGACTACAACACTGGTGCATTGCGCTCCGAAGCTGGCTTCGCGGGTTCGATGCTCAACTTGGTCATCTCCATGATGCATGTACTTCACTACCACAAAAATCCTAAGCTGCAATTAAGTAGCTTGAAATAACAAAAAAATTAAAATAAAAAATAATAAAGATTTGATTGTTATTTTTTATATTGAGATAATGTGCTTTTGTTTGTTCATAGTTGGAGCTCAACTTTTTTCAAATATTTCTTTTTGACTTAAGTCGGTCTAACGGTTTAACTTCATGTTTTAAGTTCTGATATAGATTCGAAAACGATACGATTTGAAACCGATTCCAACTTCGTGTATGAATTACCGATGAGCGATCAAACTTCCAGTCTACTTCCAACCATATTTGTGTTAAAAATTTATCAATGAAACTTTGCTACACATCGCGTAGCAGTTGGTTTGAGTTTAGTGCCACCAAATAACCTTTCTACCTCTTACGCGTGTGCCGGTAGTTAAACTTAGTTGACCTTTCTGTCGCAGCAAAGATAATTGCTTCATCTTGGCAAGGAATAAATGTCACTATACAAAACAAACGCAACACGAAATACTAGTATGTTCCACTGTATGTCCTGCCTTAACTTTTAAGCGATAATCTTGCACGCCAGTTGAAGGAAATATGTAAATTTAAATCTACTTAGTCCTAATGAAATTAGCCTATAAGTTGAGTATCATTCTCATTTAAAGTTAATTTCCGGTTCCTGTGGCTATTTACGGTTAAATAATTATATCTCATTCATGAGCTATTCCAAGTGACCGGCTTACTAGCAGCGATAGCAGTAAAACCTGTGGCGTAGCAAGGGGGAGCGGTCTGCCCCGAGCGGCACGCCCGTGAGCGGCATTTTGGATAAGCTTTATGTAATTTTTTTTCCTAATTACTTTGAACAACCATTACAGAACAGAACATATTTATTTCATTCGCTCGTTGACCAACACGATACGCAAATAATAAAATACACACGATACAAAGGAAATATTACTTTGCTATTTGCTAATCGTAAATCATCTTATTGTGTTGCTCAATGCCCAGGCGCAAAGTTGCGGAAATGGATCCGCCATCTCGGTCACGCTTCAATGCATTCTAGCAAGTATAATAAAGATTTGATTTTAATGTTTATTATGTCATAATTGCGTACTGTTTTCTTCTTCGTCTTTGCATTAGGTTTATTTAAATCGCCATGCCCCCCCCCCCCCCCCTTTGGCAATGTAATAAAGTACTAAAACCTAACTTTAGTCTACAATTTCTCCAACTAATAATGGTTGCGGCCTCCTTTCACTTATTTTAGCCAAGCCTCTGCTTTGAGACATAAGCTGCGGAAATATTTTTTGCATTGTCCATAGTGATTGCATCATTGCAGGTCCTTTTTCGATAAAAAAGTGTGCTAAAATTAGTGTTTTTTTATGTGAAAACCGTAAAAATTCGTGGGCGGCTGGGGGTTTCACCCCCAGATCTCCGGTTATGGACCCCCTTTGCCAAATCCTGGGTGCTACACAGACATTGCATATTATTTTTCGTATTATTGTTGTGTTGACGGTACGGAAATGAAAGACACTACCTAACCCTGTCAATACACACTAGCTTCGTAATCATTGCTGTAGTTTACGAGTCAGCGCGCTTTTATTTGACGCGTATTTTGTCATGCAGAATAGATGACCGCATTTGAAGCTGATTGATGCTTAAAAAATTAGTGCTCATTTGAGGGGGGCAATTTCTTAAACCGCCCCGGGCGGCAGAACCTCTAGCTACGCCACTGAGTAAAGCCCAGGTGATTTTATGATTTTAACGGATTTTTTGCTTTGGACATCAAAATCAAATCAAATTTTCATAATACTGGCGGACTGGCGGTATTACGGCGCAGCATGTAACGAGCGGCGGGGTCCATCTCCGCAGCTTGGCGTCTGAGCGACACAGCTCCGAAGAAATATCGCATCGGTGGCGAGCCGTTGGCGTCTCTGTGTCCGATTTGACTGACCCCGGATTCGAACCCCAGATCTCCTGCAGCGATATTAATGTCTTGGCAATTGAGCTAACCGGCATTCTCGATTTAGTTCAAGACCTGATCACAAGATATTTCAAAATTATCAAAATTTATCAGTAATTATGGGAGACGACTAAGTTTGCGCACTTCGAGTCAGCAGCCACGTGATATATACAGAGCCGGTGACAGAGCAGTCGGCTTAAAGGGGCCAAACGTTTATCAGGGGAGGCTAAAGTTTGAAATTAAGGTCAAAAGCCACTGTCTTCCAAAGAGTAAGTTTGTTAATTGGGGGGCAAGCATGTCGATAGAGAGGGCCAGGCCCCTCTGGCCCCCCTTGGCGCCGACTCTGGATATATATGTTAAATGCGATTGGCTCCAGTCGCGAATCGAACCCGCAGAGCAAGGTACCAGTACTGTTTTAACCTCCTCAAATCATCTCTGTAATCAAATAAAAGGACTTAGCTTTGTTAGTTGCCTTGGAGTTTTGTGAGGAAATAAATGTTAAACTTCAAGACTTCAAGTTTTTAAGAAAAAAAATTGGAAACAATTTTGTTTTTTGCTTAGCGTTCTGTATTTATTGTTGACAAATTTGTTCATTCTTGTGACGCCATAGAATTGCGAAATTAACAACACAAACATTTCGGGGAAATACAAGCTTCGCAGCTATGATATTCTCGAAATGCTTTACAGAATTTGGCGAACGTTGTCAAATTCAAAAGTTTAAAAATAAACTGAGATGCATAGCTAAGAAGCAGCAAAGTTAGCACTAAAGCTCGTGGCAAATTGCTGAATAAGATTTCACCATATACGTGAAATTTGGTCAAGCTCAAACGTAGTTATTTATGGATAGTTTATTGAGGCCAACTCATACACGAGCCTTCAGGCTCTTTTATGTAAACAAGATCAGCTGGTACAAGCGCAGCTCACCAGCTGATCGGAATTGAGAGAGAGAAAAAAAAGAAAAATTCTCTCGTTTTTCGTGTTTTAATATCGTTCTCAGGAAATTGCTTTATCATATGGCAACCGTTGTGCTTGTTGGTAGGCAACTGCAGCGCGAAGTCAAGTCAGTCACGCTGTGACAGCGCTGTGTGATCAGGCAGTTGGCGAATAGAATGCCTTCAATGTGAGCTTAGAAAAAATAACCCGCATGTAGTTGATTTTGCTGCAATTATTTTGAACGGTTAGCCGTGATTTTGATTTTTATTCAAGAAAAATTAGGGTAATTATTTCGGTCAATATGTTGCGTTTATTACATATACAAATGCTCCATACAGTTACTAGTCATGAAAATACGATAGTTTAGTTACGTTTGAGCTAGTATTCATTAATCTTTGAAGTTTGTTTGATTTGGGCGGAAATTGCGTTGATGTTACTTTTAGGAAATGTTTGTATTACGCAATGAGTTACTCATATTTACTGTTGTTTTAGTAAATAATATCACCGGAAACTCTGCTTGTGTAGTTTTGTTGTTAGTATTGTTCAGTGTTTGAAAGTGTCAGTATGTCTACGTCTTTGGTATTACCAAAAAAATCAAGGATGAAAAGTCAGTACTTCCAGGAAAAAAATGAGAGCCCTAGTTCCCCTGACTCTGCCTTGGGATCCGATTATGAAATAGATGAAGATTGTTTGAGTGTGTGTTCGAGTTCGAAGAAATCGCACACGTGTTCGCCGTCACCTACACTCGAGTGTATCACGAACCCAGAAACGAGTAACGCGGTAGTTTATCAGAGAATTAAAGAAGAAAAAATCAAATCGACCAACAAAGTGTCTTCCAAAAAAAATCGAACTGTTTCCGAATCCAGTCAAGAAAGCATTGAAAATATCATTGCCGAATTAACTCCAACTCTGGATAGTACGGCCATAAAACTTCCCCCACCATCTCAAAGTAGTCAAAAGAAGCAGGCGGCCCATCCTGACCACATAAGACGTCCAATGAACGCATTCATGATCTGGTCCAAGATTATTCGTCGCAAAATCATTGAGCGATCTCCGGATCTACACAATGCCGAGATTAGTCGAAGTTTGGGACGGATTTGGAAAAATCTTCCGCAGGAATACAAAGAACCTTACATATTAGAAGCTCAGAAACTACGTCTGCAACATATGAGAGATTATCCTGATTACAAATACAAACCAAAAAAGAAAGGAAAAGCGTGCAAGAAAAACACGAAAACAATGAACACAACCGACAATTCCGGAGGTAACTCCATAGCCTTGATACCAAGTTCCCAAAACAAAATCGATTCCAAAAAACGCAAGGCCCCTACGAACTTTGAGAAAGTTGCTAAAAGGCCTAAAATGGTTCACAACAAATCCACCCTATCAGTGAAACCTGAACCTCAAGTAATCACCCCGTTCAATCCAATCCAAGTGGCAGTGACAAGGGGACCATTACCTCAACCATTCAATGGACCATGTGCCAACCAAATTACCACAATCAAGCCAGAACCATTGTCCTTAACTCAAATTCCTTGCCCTAAAATCAAAGAAGTGCCAAAAATTGAGGCTTTACTTGAATCAAACATGAGTGTGGTGCAACGCACCGTGATCAAAGCACCTGACATACCCAGACAATTTATTATTTTTACAAATAGCAGCGCAAACAATCAGATTGGAAATTTGCAGCCTACTGCTTTCGTCTCTGCAAACTTGTCTTCCTCGAACTCAGTGAATACACTCGATGAAAAGACAGGAAATCCGTTTTCTGGAGCTGCGAATCCTTTGAATGACACGTTCCATGAAATCCGTCAGGAACCATCTAAGGTTAGTTTGTCACTTTTCTGTTGTGTAAATAACAACAAGTCTTACTAATCAAAACCTTTCTTATCTCTATGACGTAACAACCAGAACGTGTCGCAGGATATAGCGTGTTTGACGTCACACTTGTGGCTAATGTGACCTCAAAACACTACAACATATTTGTTGTCATGCAAGGAAAAGGATAATTGCCATGCACCTTAACAACTACTGGCATTCTTAACAATTTTTTACAAAAACAAACCATTCATTTTTAGAATAATGTGTATACTGGGTAAGACAAAAAAAAACTCGTAAGTTTTCCCAAATTCGACAAGGCAGCGCCACAAATTATCTGTAACTGGTGGATTTTTTGCAGCTCGAACGCTAAAACTTCAACTAAAGAACTGATGATCGTTAAAAGTTGCCTAATAAAAAGCCTTTGCAACCAGCTAAGCTATAAAAGCACATTTGGCGAGGGGAGTTGGACGTAGGCGATTATTTCGACGCTCCATTCTTTGACTTGCAAACACGTGTAAGATCCTTTTAACTTCGCACAGCCTTGCTTACACTGCGGATGACGACAGCTGAATCTATGTTGTCGAAATGTAGTGGAAATATTAAGAACTGCACAGGTTTTATTTTTCCTTGACTATTTTCGTTCTGTAGTTAAGTATTCCGAAATTTATTGGAAGTCGATGGGGAATAAAAAAAGAACCAGTATTGAGATAGTTTCTGATGGTGTAGTATTTGATTTATCAATTAATTATTGCAAAACGTTTTTGTAATTTACACGAAATCCAACCGATCAATGAAAGTTTGTGTAAACATTCTGATGAAATTAAGAGCAAACTCATGACGTCATGACGCTGCACGTAGTTTCCGACGAACGTGTGAAGCGGTTTGGAAGCATTTCAAAGTTGCTGTTAAATTACCTTTGAGGTGGGCAGCAGCGTATTTGGGGGGTGATTGTGCCGTGATGACTGTGCCTTTTAGTAAAAAATAACACAAGTCATGTTGCTAAATGACTGAAATACGCATGACTCTATTGATGACTTTTGTAATATATGCCTCCCCCCCTTTAAAATATCTTGCTACGCCCCTGGAGATGAGCTATGTTTTGGAAACGGCATTCGGGGAAATGCGTTAATGCATCTACTCAGGATATTTGCTGGCTTATCGATATGCATAATTGCAAATACACAGGAAAGGCATGTTATTTCAGACCACAGAGCTGCAAATTGAGCTATTCTGGTCTGTGTGACTTAGTGTCAGATTACAGCTGTATGTCCTGAATGTCCTATCAATAAATTGTGATTGCTATAATCCCACAGCGCTGGCAAATCTTCTACGAATTGAATGCTTTTGGGCTAACTAAATACGTTTTATTGTTTGGCGTCGTTTCTAGTCGACAGAAAATCTTTGTCTTCGATTTAAAGTGTCATTATGAAGCGCTCTTGAAAGCGTCGTTTGCCATTTAAATTTTATTTTGGTTTGCTACTTACCGCTTTCACAATTGTCCAAAGAGTCGCCTTCTTACGCGTTTACAGCTCTTACCTGGTGTTTCCAATTGATTTTTCCCAGATGTCCGAGATCAGCGGACTGTAAAAAACCAACTTAAATTTCCAAAGAAGCAAGACAGTTTTTTATAATTTTGATGATAAAAGTCAAGCGAACCAGACGGTTGGCGGAGTGGGTTAAGACATCGCTGACTGTGTGGCAGGTGTGGGGTTCGATTCCAGGGTCTGGCAAATCGGACGCATTGTCGTTCTCGCCACCTCTGCGACGGGTTTTGGGAGCCATGTTACCCAAGGCGCAAAGTGGCGAAGATGTACCTGCCACTTGTTACGCGCTTGATTTTTTGAACAGTCAAGCGTATAAGACCACGTGACATTGAAATAGCGCATGATTGCATCGTACGAAATTATGCAAGATTGCTATAAAGTTATAATTAATCTCTTGAGTTTGTTATATAAATGCTTACCTAAAAATGAACCTGCTGACGACAGCTTTGATAATTGTGATTAATTACTGATTCAGCTTTGATAACCGTGCTTGAGCACATGAAGTGACCTGTGCGTTTCAATCACTTTTTTGTGGACTTTGTGCACTTGGAACGTTAATTTTGGTTGAGAAAATGGTGAAAATTTTCGCTTGTTCATCTTACAAGGAGAATTTAACTTCTCAGAATTAAAACACAAAATGCAATTTCAGTTTCAGTATAGTTCGCCCCACTTAATGGTTGGATAAATCGCCATAATGGGGCTGACTCCCTCCACGGGGTCGTAGGCTGTGTTTAGAATTCGGTTGTAATTTTTGAGGAGCCTCTTGTTTTCCTACAGGCCTTACTTTTACGTCAGCAGTAGAACTTTTCTTAAAGGACCGGCTTCCCGGTTCTTTTAGAAGAGCCCCAGGGCTACAGCTGTAGCGTGAGGCTAGAGACTCTATAATCCTTTTTTAATCCGACCCTGCCCCTCCGACCTCCTCGAAAAATTTCAATGCTTTAATATGCGATTGACGCATCTTCTGTGCAAAGTTGGGCTTTTCGCTAGAAAGTTTTCCCTGAAATGGAATTATGATTGCCCCCTCCATGCGAAGTTCACTACCGACCCCTTAAGGTTAAAGTTCTAGAATTAACAGTTAAATGTAGTAAATTGTATTATGAAGTCACAAATACGCTATGAAACTTCTATCACCAAGCTCGGCGGTAGTAGCTCCATTGCGGTCACGTGACTTATGATGAACTCTAATGACCCGTACACGTTGATTTGATCAGGTAATACTGTCATTAAACTTTCCTCTCTTGCGATTATAACTGCCACTGACCCATTGACACCGCCTGTAAAACTTAATACGACTGTTTTAATATTTCAAAATGAGCTCATAAAGTTAATATCTTAAAAACTGGCCGCCTGAAAGTCGCGTGCAGTGACCTGCGCAGGTTGCATCTTGCGCAGAAACACAGATTAGCTACAATTTTGTCAATTTCTTGATATATTAAATCAAATCAAATCTTTATTATACTCGTGGTATTACGCCGAAGCGTGCAACGAGTGGTGGGTCCATCTCCGCCGTTTAGCGCCTGGCGAGACTGTGTCCAATTTAGCGGGCCGGAGAATCAAACCCAAGACCTCCCGCGCTGCGTTGTTTTTAGCTACTGCGTCACCCGGCCGTATTGTCAATAATTTTGGCTATTTTTGATGTAGACTTAGTTAACTAAACCCAAATTTATGTAAAAACCCAAAGTTTTACGAAATTTGTGTTTTTTTGAATTTCTAGTAAATCTGTTGACGTGTTTGCGTGTTTATTACGTCAAACAACCACGTGTTCGTGACGTCACAGCAAATGAACTTGAGTGTTGTTTTGAATAAGTTCAAGAGCACTTTTCGCGCGTGGCACGAGAAGCTGGCAGCCTGCAGCGCAACGCTTGCAAGGACCAGTCAGCCGTGACGGGAAACACTGGCCCGGAACTTTAAACAGGGCCACCAGAGTTTCAATACCGACTCAAATTAGCGAAAATATTTGGATGAAAAGGTATAGATAATGATAATGAGCTTACAAAATTCAATTTAAACTTGTAATTTTTTTTGCAATTTGTTTAGACATTTTGTTCACTCAGAGTTGATCGTTTAGTGACTGGCACGGGAAATATTACGCGTCGTCGGCCATGATGATTTTACGCTGTGTATCTTTTACATTTTTGTGAAGTCAATGCTGTGACCTAACATTTTCAGTTTCAACCCATCTATAGAGTGGAATATGACATGCACATGGCACAATTGATTGCTTTCTTTAGCCTAGTATTTCTGTAATAAAATTTTACGGTAACATAAATATGGGACGAAAACGGCATGACGAAGAAAATGAAACCATCGTAGATCTTAAAACTCGACGTTTCGACAACACACTGTAGATTCAGTTGTCATCATCAGCAGTGTAAGCAAGGCAGTGATGAAACTGAAAACAACTGCCTTGCTTACTCTGCTGATGATGATAGCTAAATCTACTTTGTCGAAACGTCCAGTTTTAAGAATTGCTTGACTTTAATTTTCCATGTATCTTCCAATCGCTACGTCATAAAGATTTTAAGTTGTTGCAGATTGGACAAAATTTCAAAGGTCAGTTGATGTCCTCAGGCTGTGCTTATATCGATTGATTTAAGATAAGATAACCAGGATTAGTTTGAACATTGCAGCAATGCTGCAATTGACTTGATCGCTATTTAGTGTTGCCCACCAAAAAACCATGGCAAGCCTAAGCAATGGGCTGTAAATACTTTATATAATCCACTAGAATGGCCTGAATGACGGCTGACGGGTTCGATTCACGGGTGGAGTCGACCACATTCGACATAATATCGGGTGGCTACTTACCAAGGTCTTAGGGAAATAAAGAGTTTTGCTGTGTTTAAACAGCTTTTAAGCGTATAAATTCAGTCTATCAGTAATTTTAAATTCAAACATTGAGCCAAAAATCGTGCCGCAGCTTAGCTTATCCTGATAATTTATGTAAAAGCTTTTTATGCTAAACATTTCAGTTTGGTGATTGCCAGGGCTAGCTTGTTCTGCTGAAAAATTTGCTTTAAAAGGGTTCATTTGCTTATTGGTTGTAGCATCATACATTGAGTGTGAATAAAAGTACCTAGTTTCAAGGGATGCGGTTCATTTTCCACACCCCAGCCAGCAGCCAGTAGCGTATTCAATTAAGGAGGCATTGTGCTATGCCCACCCCTTTAAAAGAAATGTTGCTAATTATGTGACTGAAATATGCCAGACTTTTTTGATAGCTTGTGCATTTCATAGTCCTCACTTTTTAAATTTCTCGCCACGCCACGCTGCCAGCAGTGTAACAAACTAGGTGAAACTGAACAGCCTGTGACCTTTCGCTTTGCTTTGCGTAGCGGGTTCGCCATGGCTCTCTCTGGTACATTTGCCTTTAGCAGTACGTGCTTTTAAAATGACTCATGCTATGACGACAAACAGAGGTTGCGTGTAAATAGCTATTTCCTATGCAGTCTTGCATCACCGTGGAATTACTTACTCAACGCCAAGTGATATTTTACATTCAAGTTGAAATTAGCGTTGCATGGCTTTCTGCACCAGCGTTCTTTTATTATCACTGTTCGCAATAATTGCATGCATTTTTGTCGGCAGCGTGGCGCAGTGGTGCAGAGCGGGGTTTTTACGACGACCACGACCGCAAGGTTGATGTTTCAACTCCCGTTTAAACCTCGTTTTTGAGTCTTTGGATTAGGTGCTTTACGATAGTTATCTCAGCTCGGTGGAATCTAGCAAGCAGCCACATTGAAGTGCGTAGTTAGAAGCGAAACTCAACCGGAAAAGTCGGATTAAAGGCCTCATCGAGTCTGGATTCGTCTTAAGCATAGCGCCTCCGTCGCTTTCTTGTGACAGTAGTGAAGAAATAAAATTAATTTTGCGTGACGACACAATCATAAATATGACGTCATTCAAGGCTCCATATTCATAAAAGTATTGACTCGGACATATTTGGCAGCACAATAAATCAAAGAAACATGAAGTAATAATTGCCCTATTTGTGTCGTTTGCATTGTTGATGTTCGCAAAATTACTCTCAAAATCCAAATACAGTTAAAGAAAAGCAAATAATTTCATAATGTTTTAGTTAATTGGACCAATGAAGCCGGCTCCTCTTCTTGCAGTAACTAATACTACTGTAGTTGCTGCCGAGTGCCGACATATTAGGAGCAGTCAGAGCTCTTATATCAAGTCACTGCTCTAACACAGCTTCAATAGTTGTAAATAATATGTGGATATCAGTCAGTGTAGGTACGTTTTAGTAAAAAAAACAAAAAAAACAGATGTTTCCAACTTACTAAAACATTCCAGACTATTTCAAAAGTTTTTGTCCCCCCCTTTTAAAATTTCTCACTACCCCTCCGCATTTGGCGAATTGAAATTTGCCCCCTCCGCCAAAGTTTTTGGCGGTACGCCCCTGGTTAGTTGAAGATGATCAATTCGAACTCCACAATCCTTGCTGCTTAATGCTTTTAAAAATTCCTTCTGTTTTCAGCAGTTTTGACTTGTACAGTTTGTAGCTTGGGTTGCTTTCATTGATCACCACTGGTCGTGTTTTCTTTTCCAAATTGAACGATAATTCTCGAAACACAATTTGCCTCGTTGAATAATTGATTTCATTTTCCAAGTGTTTGTATAAAGGACAGCTGTGCACCACAACGAATAAAATCGTTAAATTAAAGTATCCTCTCCTACATCTTATGACAAGATTGAAATCTACCCACAAGACTGCTGTGTGGTCTATATCGTAGACCACAGTACGTTAAAAGTAATAAAATTTGACTTACAGACCATTGAGGGGTTGTTGAGAATGAGACTGGGTTTTAACAAGAATTTAGCCGCTATTAACGCCCTTGAAGAGGGTCTGGTTTGACTCTGATTTCGCGACCAGATCTTTCATTTTCTTTTAATAGCGGCCTCAAAGTTTTAAGCCCAGCACCTGTTTCTTTATGAGTCATCACCAAACATTATTCGGTCATAGTCGAGCTTTCGTTTCGTTTGTTCACTTTCAGTACAGACAGCCAAAAGCGGGTCATGAATCGCGTTGTTTGTGACTCATAGATATAAAAACGTGCTTCACACTTCGTCTGTTTTCTGCCTTTTAAACTTCGGGAAATTGAAAGTACTGCCTGTCAAGAATCTGAGGGCAGCTACAGTAAACCTTGTAACTTTTTTCGAAAGGAAGTTAATTGATATTTAAAACTCGTCACAAACGGAAAGTGCGATGGGTTAAGTGTATGTGTGTTATTTGTCTTGTATGTCCACTTACAGCATTCAATCATTCATGGTTGATAGTTGTAATGCCTCCACATTAGCTTCAAGCTCATGTTTTGTATGTTCAAGAGCAAATTCAACGTAAAATCACATAAAAAAATCACATCTTCATCATTATACTCGCTGTGATATGGCGATGCGCGTAAAAAATGGCGGGGTCCATCTCCGTGGCTTGTACAACACAGCTACGAAGAAACCTCGCTGCCGTATCGAGCCCTTGGTAGGATTTCCCTTTTTCCCGGATTTTCAACTTCCCGGGAAACGGGAAATTTTCAAGAAATTATCCGGGAAATTCTCGGGATCCCGAAAATCCTCGGGATTCGGGAAATTACCGGGAAATTTTACCGAGCTTGATTATTTTGCTTTTTTTTTTCTGGTTTTCAGCATTTCAGATCTCATTCTTAGCATTTTGTCATGTTGTTTTGACAAACTTAGTTTGAATTTTTCAATTTTTTCGACAACTTGAGAAAAAAGATTTCGATCTCACAAGCATTTTGTCATATAAAATTTTGCAAATTTTGAAAAATGATTTTTGGTAAGCAAAAAAGGATATCAGTACCATTGAAATCCTTGCTAAAGTAAAAAAATATCCCGGGATCCCGACATAAATTTACCGGGAAACGGGAAATACAAAAAAGCCAAATTTCCCGTGAAGTTTCCCGTCCCGATTTCCCGGGAGGAAACACTAGCCGTTGGCGATATTTGATCGCTTCGAGAACACAAACCCAGCTTCTCGCGTGTATAACAATATCTTTGCCGCTACGTCATTGGACCAGTTTGTTCAACGCAGAGCATATCTTAAAATAGAGCAAGAATGACTCCAAAAATTAAATTATTAAATGTAGGCTGTCAATCAATTTTATCGCGGCTTGTCGCTCTAACTTATCGCTGACAATAGCAGCACTTTTTTGTCGCGCGTTTTATGGCTGCCTGGCGACTTTTCGGGTTTCCGCGTCTCTATCGATTGCTTGTTGTTTTATGACACAACAATACGAACGAATATGGACCACTGCTTTTATTGCTGATGTAATCGGCGAGATGTTTCCACAAGAAATTGAAAAACCACAAATTGTACAACTTTATTTATCTTGTCGAAAAGTGCTAAACGTACCAGCCAGTTGGCGAGGTGGTTTGAAACATGGCTATCGGTGCGGGAGGTCTGGGGTTCGCTTCTCAGACCGGTCAAATCGACAAAGTGTCGCCAACGGCTCGTCACCTCCGTGACATTTCTTTCGAGTTGTGTTGCCCAGGTTTTAAGCCGCGGAGATTGATGCCGCCACTCGTTACACGCTTTGGTGAAGTACTGCGGGTGTAATCAAGATTGGATTGAATCTATACACAATCAACTAAAACACCGAATTATGTTTAAATCACACTGCAATGGTTAACAATGTTGATCACAAAATAAGTATTTTTCGGTAAACAGTTTTGTATTTTCTCACGGAATTAGGCGGCAAACTTTGTGGTTGAAGGGAGCATTGGGTTTGAAACAGAGTTTTGCATTTGCATTGAAAATATGGGCGAAGATGACATTTTGCTAAACCGAAACATTTTAGCTATGATTACCACAACGTTGATTCTGGCTAAATGGATACAACGTTATTGGGCCACGTTACTCCGAAAAAGGCTTACGTTGTCGTGCATCTTTTCACTGTTATTAGGCTGAAATAACCTTTGCTTTAAAAGTTGTTATGTGCTACTCGCGTGTGAGCGCAGTTTGATGCAACGATCACATCATGTTTGATACCAGCAGCAATTTCCTCTCTGCTTCAAACACGAGTTGTTGTTTTGGCACGTGCTTTTCTTGTTGTCACGGAAACCTGACTAACGAGCCAATCAGATAGAAGTCGGTTTGTTGACACTGATGACGTAAGAACGTGATCGTGCTAGTTCGGGGCAAACTTAGACTAAGTAATGATGCTTTTTGTTGGTTAGTTAAGTGATGAAGGCCAGTCTGCAGGTTCGTGACTGTTTTGTAGACAACGTTAAGCTCAGCAGCGACTGGACGACTAGTTATCCAAGTTCGTATTGTAGCTTGCCACGCTTTTGGTCCAGTTCTATACTGAAGACGATAAAATTGGGCCGTAAAATCAAGCGACCAACACCTTTCTGTAATGAGGAGAATGAAAATGAAAAACGGTTAAATTGTCTTTTGACACTTAATCAAATCTTCATCATGCTCGCGGTATTACGCCGTAGCGTGAAACGAGTGTCGGGGTACATCTCTGAGGCTGGCGCTCAGACAGCACAGTTCCAAGGTCGCAGCGCTGGCAGTAGCCTTTGCAACGCTGTGTCAGATTTGACCGGTCCGGGAATATATCGGAATCTCAGACTTCCTCCGCCAATATCGACGTCTTCAAGCACTATGCTAACAAAAATTCTTACATGTTTTCAACATGCTGCATGTTTTTTATTGGCAACTTCATCTGACTATGACTTAATGAAAATCTATCGGCCAACTAATCACTTTCTCATTAATTTAGTACCAGGGGTTCGATTCACGGCAAGGTAGATTGCATTTGTTTAGTGTCAGTGAATGCTGACCCAGGAGCAAAAGAACGTTTTATCGCTTTATAATTTTTCTGCTGTGATCCTAACAGCGCATGTTTTTTTTTTTCTTTTCTAATGTTCTTTTGCTTGGGTGGTTTTTGTACTCTGCACAAAAGTGGTGTTAAATTGTTAATTTCAGACTGATAAGCAATTCATTAATTGCTTTTAACGTATTAAACGAGTGGTTAATTGAATGAAATTAGAGTGTGTTATATTAAGATTTCACTATACATGGAACGTTGATTTCTATCATAAAATGCAAGTCATGGCTCAACAAAACGCGCTCTCCAGTCATCCTAACTTTGACAACGCTAGAATACTGAAGTATTGCAGAGCTACATAAAATCTGCCGAATGGCATGGAGGCAAAAGATATCGTATCGGTAAAATAGGTCTGGGGTTTGATTTCCGGCTCACTTAAATCAGGCACTGTGACGCTGGCGGTTCGGCACCCCTGAGACGTTTCTTTGCCTCAACATTAAACCTTCATATAACAAAAATTATGCAAGGCTTTGGCCAATTCGTTCTGAATTTAATCGAAGAGATTGTTTAACTGATAATTTTACCGCACTGTATCACCAGTTTGTACTCATTGGACCCTGCTATTGGTGAACAATCTGTTTGGCCACGCCCCCATGTCTCTGCCTTCTAACTTCCACAAATTACGTCATAAACGACTTGAGTCCATGCAATTAATGCTCGATGGTGAAATCGCGTTCTGTAGTTGAATTTAAATCTTTTTCCAGTTTGGTTAACTGCGCTTGCTCTTAAACTTTACAGCGGTCAGTTACCAGCGGTATTTGACCTTGTGGGTCACTTATATTAAGTTGTTATCTCAGTCGTTACGTCACTCTTACGTCAGAGATACGTAGCCAGAATATTTGAAAATGCGCGTTTCGAAAAAGTTAAATATTTAGTGTCCTCTAGTGCATTTACATCATATTGCGGAGTATGATTCGTAATTATGTAAATTATTCTTTGCTTACCACTGGGAAATAAAACGCTTGAACAGTGCGTTCCTCCAGGCAGTGGCATATGGTAGGCAGGTTATTAGGGAGGCTTCATACAGCCATGTATTGCCTGCCATCTGTTGAAAAGAAATATATTTCTGGCATTTTGGTGATTAGCTCATAAAATCTCAGATTTTTTCTGTTTCGGTAACAGCAGTGTTTCTTATGCCCCGCTAAACAAGTTGGGCAGCGGCGTAGCGAGAAAGTTTAAATGAGTTTTTTTTTACTAAAAAGGAAAGTCAAGGCTTGGGAATGGCACAATGACCCCCTCCTACTGTAAAAACACTGATGAAGCAGAGCATCAGTAATAAGGGGCGGATCCAGAAAGTTTTGGAGGGGGGATGTAATTTTGAATTAGGTTGAATGTTAAGTAAAAACAAAGACGTTTAGAACCGAAAACGAGCGTAAATAAGCCCTTTGAAAATGTTTTATGTCAGGGGCGTGTTCCAAAATTTTTTCACGGAGGAGGCACTAAATTTCGTCACTTTTTCAAGCGTAGTTTTTTCCAGCCGAGTTAATTCTAAATTTCGTCACTTTTTCAAGCGTAGTTTTTTCCGGCAGAGTTAATTCTGAGCAACTTGAGTAACAAAAACGATAAATTTTCCGGGGCATGCTCCCCCGGAAAATTTTCGAAAAATTACATACTGTAATGGCCATTTTAGTGCTTTTTGAACAATTTTCAGGCAAATTTTATTTATGTTTTAGGCCCCTAATTTTGAGTGCTTCACCAAATATGACGCCTTTTGTTCACACAGTTTTGATTATGCGTGCTTAAGGCGACTCAAGCATATTGTTATGAAGAGGTCCGAAATTACGGAAAAACTTTATTCATCTAAAGCATTGTTGAAAATGGCTGGTGGGGGGAAGCATTCTCCACATCCTCTCCCTGGATCCGCTCCTGTCAGAAGTTGGCTTTTCTCAAAATGATCACAACCTGTTAGAATTGGTGGATGAATTTCTGGCAACTAAACAAACAAATCAATTATCCAATGAAAACTGGATATCGGTTGATTGGTGTAGCAGCGTAAAGGCATCGAAGCATCTCGAGAAGTTTGTAATCGTCAGCCTTCTGTTAGCCGCAAGAGGTCAATTACCGTTAATAAACCTTCGCTTGTGATTCCCGGTTGAGAACCACTGATCTATTGATCAATCTCATAAGTTACCACAATATTTGTAATCTTGAGCTGGTTGCAGTTTGTTCCGCGCAAAATTTCAGTGGCCACATTCCTGCTGTTGGTTTTTGTTTCCATCATTTCCAAGTCAATGCCCATGTTTTCACGATACGCAACGCGGTTTCGCGATGCTTGTGCAACCTGTGACACCTTTTTTCGCTTTTCTCTGCGCCTGTCAAGTGCTATTTCATTTTCCTGTAATTAGGTCAAAGCGTGCAGCTATCGCGGCAATGGCGCACTTCGCTTCGGAAACCAGCTTCGCCGCGCTGTCGATCGCTAGACGCTTCGTCGACCTCACCTCGATGAGTCATTTTCCTTGCGCCAAATCGCTAATGTGGTTTCTACGTTGCGATAAATCAACGCCCACTTGACTACAACTTGTACAACCCTATGTTATGTCAGTTTCTCGCCACAGCAAAAAACTATTTGTCATTGAGCGTTTGAGATTGGGAAACGTTATATAACTGTACAGTGTGCACTTCAACTTTTTTAAAAAGTTGCGTTTCTCAACTTTCTCTCAAAGTCCCCTGCGGTAATGACTTTTCACTTCTGACTTTCGCTACCTTGAAACACCAAAAATTAAACTCGCACCGAAACGGGTAACGGGTGACAAGGCCCATCTCCGCGGCTTAGCGTCTGCACAGTGGCATTCGTTGACGACACTGTGTCCGATTTGACCAGCCCGGGAATCGAAACCAAGACCTTCTGTGCCGATAGCGACGTCTTGCGCCAACCCCAGTAACCTTTAAATGGCTTTCAAAATCGGTACAAGAATGAATCACAAAGAGCAAAATTTATGAATTGAGAAATAAGGTTCCAGTAGTAAGTAGCTCTTTCACGATGTTGTCCTTCTATTGTGATCTCAATAACGCGTTTGTTTACTCTCGTTAATGTTGGTAAATATTTGCCCAAACTGCATTGCACAGCGTTTTTGCATAATTTCGTCGTAAATTCATTAACAATTTCAGTTCTTGAATAACTTGCAAAATTTACGCAGTTTCTGTTGCGTTCATTTCACTGGAAGGGGCCTGGCCCAAAAGTCATGATTTTTGGGAGTCAAGTCTGCTATAATTGCTATTTTGGAGTCCCAAGCAAGGTCACCATTTGGGTTGGAATGACACATTCACCTTGCCCACATATCCACTTTATGTGGGCCCAAACCCCATCGGCTTTCATCATCATCAAATTTTTTATCTCTTAATCAAAACAAATTTTAACCATAATCAAGTTAAAGTGGCCAAGCTTGCCAATTTCTTATCGTTTGTTTGTAAACGTCATACTGTCGGTTGCTATGACATCACAAAGCTAAGAAATTATATCAACAAACAATACAACGTGGGTGGTACACGCGCGTGCTCACATTTTAAACTGAGTGATTATTACAAAGTAATATCTTCTGTTATGACTAGTGTGAACTGTGAAGTCGCAATCACAGAAGGAGCTCACAGCGGTAACAGTTCAGCTGTGCAGCGAGCAACCATTTCGAAGAGCGGTTTAGTCGATTTTATTGATTAATTACGGCCTCTTTTGGCGCTCAACGACTTATTAAGTGATTTTGATCTACTCACTTTAGAAAATTTGTCCACAACAGAAAGACGCCACGTGAATTACGCGCTCATAAAATATTCTGCTATCTTCTGCGACATGATTGATTAACTTTCATATTTGGTCACCGTCCCATAAAATCTTGACGTTCTTGAAAAAAAAAAAAACTAAATTTTTAAACTGTAACGACAAACCTAGGTGCGTCAATGAATTGGTTTCTCATGGGAGGTATTTGTTCAGCCAACATGTCCATAATGTTAGTGGGCTTTAGGACCACGATTTTTGATTCTAGTTTGTGCATCACAATCAATACAAAATCAAAAAATTGATATGATGCAGAAACTAGAACCTAGAACCGTGGGCCTATAGCCCCCTAAAGTTGGACATGTGGACAGAGTATGTGCGACATGCTAGACCAAACGGATGCCTTGCTAGGGGAACCCTAAAATAGTGATTATAGTGTCAAACTCCAGACTTGGACTGTAATTCTAAAAGGCCTGTGGTTCCAACTACAGTTCCAAAGGCCCACGGATAGATGCGGATAGCCCGTGGGCCTGTGGAATCACTTTGACATGTGGACTGGACAAGTAAAGTGTTTGCACTGCTGTTAAAATTCGTTGTTTCTCCACAACATTGCATATGGTGGGGGTCGGTGGGTCGAAAAATGTCCAGTTACCAAAGATCATGCCTCTATTGTGACGTGTGGTTGCTATCACTACAACCATCGCTGACCCAGAAGCAAGTCGCTAGTTTTGAAATATTAATGCCAGTTTGGCGTTGGCGTGTTTGGGCGTGTCAGGGCTTGTTTCATGAAATCAAGTTTACAAAGTGAAAATTTCTGTCGCCATTTTTACGTCATTGATGTCGTAATAATGTTGCGCAATATCGTGTGCTGCTTAGTATATTTGTTGAAACCGCCATTGTAAAAATGAGACAATGCCCTTTTAGCAAAAAAGTCTATTCCAAAATTTGCCTAAAACTGGGAAGAACTCCAGTTGCTAAAAGCTTGCTGGACGAAGTAGAGGCTTCAGTTACAAGCTATTTTTACGATACACAGAATTCTTTTTGCTGGAGAGAATCTCTTTTTTTTTAAATGTAAGTCAAACTCAGGCCTATTTCGCAACAGTAATTCTCCTTTTTTCATTGTTCAAATAAATTTCACCTCAATTTCGTTCAATCGTCAATAGTAAATTAGAATGAGTCACAAAAAAGAGAGAAAAAATTCTCCTGAGCGTGTGAGCATTTCGCTGAAAAAGCTGAGATAAACAAAAAACAGCTGATCCACTTAACTGCAGGCTGCAGCGCTGCAATCAATCTGCTGCAATGCACTTGTGACTTCATAATGTTAACATTATGATGCAATTATTTGCTTTATACTAAATGGTTGAGAATGGAAAACTTTTGGATTTCTGGATTCATCATAGGTGACGTAATACCCCACCTGCAGCACTTGTTTTTTAAACGTACGGCAATCACATTTACAACTAGCAACTGCAAAAATAACCACGCAAACACCAACAGTGCAGAGGCAAAGCAAAAAAATTGTACAAAAAGCAAAAGTATCAGAGTTTGTTTGTAAAACTGGACGTTTCGACTACATAGATTCAGCTGTCATCATCAGCAGTATATGCAAGGCAGTGTTTAGTTGTTACAATAAAAGAAAAGATGTCGTCTTTGTGCACCACAAAACCTCTTCGTTTTGTTTGTCGAAATGTGTTATTGGCAGAATCTGCCAATAACAGAATTGGAAATTTCGTTTTTTTTTGGTTGGCAATATTTCGTCTACGGAGTTGCGCTGTTTTATGGGGCGCCGTTTGGAAAAAAACTATTCGTTTTGTGAACCATGTTTTTTGAGCTTATTTAGACCATAGTTTGTCCGATATAATGTCCTACTTATATATCGGACAAAATGTACTCTAAGTCGGACCAAAATACACGCGCAAAATAAGTCGGACAAAATCGTTTTTTTCCTAACGGCGCGCCACACGCTTTTTGGAAAAAAACGATTTTGTGACCCCTGTTTTTCGAGCTTATTTGGACTATAATTAGTCCGATATATACATCGGAAATATCCGACTTATATATCGGACAAATTGTGCTCTAAGTCGGACCAAAAAACACACGCAAAACAAGTCGGATATTTCCGACTTATATATCGGACAAATTCGCCGTTTGGAAAAAAACTACACGTTTTGTGAACCATGTTTTTTGAGCTTATTTAAACCATAATTTGTCCGATATGTATGGGGTGCCATTTGGAAAAAACAATACGTTTTGTGAACCATGCTTTTTGAGTCTAAACAAGCTCAAAAAACATGGTTCACAAAACGTGTAGTTTTTTTCCAAACGGCGAATTTGTCCGATATATAAGTCGGAAATATCCGACTTGTTTTGCGTGTGTTTTTTGGTCCGACTTAGAGCACAATTTGTCCGATATATAAGTCGGATATTTCCGATGTATATATCGGACTAATTATAGTCCAAATAGCTCGAAAAACAGGGGTCACAAAATCGTTTTTTTTTCTAGAAAGCGTGTGACGCGCCGTTAGGAAAAAAACGATTTTGTCCGACTTATTTTGCGCGTGTATTTTGGTCCGACTTAGAGTACATTTTGTCCGATATATAAGTAGGACATTTCCAACATACATATCGGACAAACTATGGTCTAAATAAGCTCAAAAAACATGGTTCACAAAACAAATAGTTTTTTTCGAAACGGCGCCCCATAGTGTTTAACAATAGTGAACTAGAGATTTTAAGATTAATGAATAGCGTGCTATGGACAAGCGGTGACAGATTCTTTATTAAACATATTGATCAGCTTATAATGGATTATGGCTTTGACTACACCTGTCGTTAGTGACAGTAAATTTGACCTAGCCCGACAGTTCTTAATCTAATCCAAAGAAAAAGTGTCAAGCTTATATTCGAAGCAAAATCAAGTCTCAAATGGCCGAGTGGTGAGAGCATCTGCCTCTGGAACTGTAGATATGGGTTTGATTTCGAGTCGGGTCAAAGTAATGGTTTTAAAATTGCTGTTCACATCTTCCCTGTTTGATGCTCAGCATTAAAGGGACAGTGCCCAAAGGGACAGTGCCGAGAACAAGCCGGCAAGTTTTGTTCTTGCACCGTTGGGAAACACACTGTGTGGGATTCCCCTGTCTTGGTGTGGTAGGCAGGTGGGTGGCAACTTCTAAGCGAGCTCGTTGTAACGCTTTGATCGCTTTCTCGTAATAGGAGAATAATTATACAACCAAATACGAAATGCAAAAAGTCGAAAACGACTGAATATTGCTGCGAATAGAGCTGCCAATGCTGCGTACTTGCTCTGTTCGTTCGCGTCATTTCCAGCTAAACTTGTGTAAAAATTAAGTTGGAGTTAAAAAAAATCTAGAACTTGGAAAATATACAACTTGGAAATCAATTTTTGTCTGTTTCGCCACTGCGCAATTTTGGAAAGTATTTATCCTGCCCTGTCCTCGCGCCCAGTTTTCACGGCTTTCTGCATCATAAATGATTTTTTGACGTCATAATTAAAAAAGTGATTATGACATCAAACATTTCATGGCCATGCAGAAAGTCCATGAGCCATTGGAATCTCTTAAACTGGGCATGTTGACCGGATAACTGTGAGTGGGCAGATCTTGCAGAAGATTTAAGCGCTGTTTGCAGCACATTTCAGTGCCCTTTTTTCGACCATTTCATACGAGTTGCACGTTTTTACCTGAGGGGATTTCCCAGAGCATCATCAAGGCGGTCATTTCATGTCATAATTCGCGATTAATTTGCGGTTCGAATCGCTTGATCTTGTGCTTTCAGCAATTATATAAATGCTTCAAATATTTCAAGGCAATTAACAGTGCGTAAATCATGGCGAAACATGAGTTCATGAACATTTATGTGAACTACAACAACAAAAAACAAAAAATTAAATCAGAATCTTCATTACACTCGCGGTATTACGCCGAAGCGTGTAACGAGTGACGGGGCTCATCTCAGCGGCTTAGCGCTTTGGTGGCACAGCTCCGAAGAAACGTCGCAGCAGCGGTGAGCCTTTGGCGACATCGTGTCCGGTTTGACCGAACCGGGAATCGAAATCAAGGCCTACCGCACCATTAGCGTTATCTTTAACGACTACGACAAGCAGTTAACTGCAATAGCAAACTGGCGATTGTTACAAAACATTTTTTTAATTGCGGAGTAGCAGAGCATAATTCAATAACAATGTAAGCTCTTAGTACTGATGATGGTATGCGTCTTTATCTGGTTGACGAAACGTCGAGTGCGTTTGGAAACTACGTGCAAACATTTGTCAGAACTTGAAGAAACGTTTGTATTTCGATTTTATATGTTTCAGAAACACCGAAAAATAACACAGCGCAGTATTTTCACCGTGTAAACTTAATCGTGAACGTTTGCAAAAAAGTAAAGGTCCTCTAGCTTATAAGTAACAGTTTGTGCCGTACCTTTTGGGTAATTTCTGTGATAAAAGTTCACCAATCAAATTATGACACAGTGTCGTTAACGGCTCGCCACCGTTGCGACGTTTCTTCAGAGCTGTATTGCCCATGCAAAGTCGTGGAGATGGGCCCCGCTACTCGTTACACGCTTCGGCTTAATACCGCAAGTGTAATGAAGATGTATATGACCACTTTATAAATTGGTTAAAATTTTTTTGTTTGTGTGTGTTTGGGGGAGGGGACTTTTTCGTTTCGATTAGTTTTTGTAAACGCGATTGGAACTATATTATTCGCGAGCCACCCATTGTCAATATCGTGAATAATTCAGGACTTTCTAATGTTTGCGCTTTGCATTATTAATGAGAAGCTGCGACTGACAACGCCACGAGCGTTGCTGCGGCGGCGGTTAAATCAATTCTAAAATTAAGTTTTAAAAAAATTCAGTCACGGTCATTGTACACGGTTAGTATAAAAAAACGGCAGCAAATTGATCCAGAAAGCTAAGTTAAAAATTACGAAACGTGTTTTTAGCTAAAGCTCAAAATTTTGAAGTTTGAGAACACTACCCGCGTTCATGCAATTTTAATTCAAAAAATCAAGTTTTAAGGAGGAAAAATACAGCTACAGTAAATCTTACAAATTAAAGCAGTTTTGTACTGCCTTGCTTACACAGCTGATGATGACAGCTGAATTTGTGTTGTCGAAACGTTCAATTTTTAAAATTACGAAACTTGTTTTGAGCCTGAGCATAAAACTTGAAGCTTGAGGAAACTAAACTAAGTTGTCACAAAACATTCATCTAACTCTAACATTGAAAATTCAGTTCTTTTTTACCCCACTGGTTGATTTTGAAATTCATCGTACAAATGATGAAGAGAATCAGCATGGTCTAATGAAACTTCCTTGACGATTTCGCATTAAAATCAATAAGATGGTAGAAATTGCAGCTGTAAGCTGAAATCGGTCAGAATACTCAAAAATATCAATACTTTGCACTCTATTTAATTTAAATTGATTTCAGCTTTATGCTACTATCAGTATAGGACTGGTCATTTGGCGTAGCGGTGAAAGACATCCGCGTGGGAGGTCTTGGGTTCTGCTTACGGGGCAGTCAAAGCGGACACAGTTTTGGGGCTGCTACGATCAGGGGGCTCACCATCGCATTCAGGGGGGTATTGTGCAATGCCCCCTCATCTTTTGACTTTGCCTTTCAATAAAAAAAGAATAAATGCTGATAAATGACCGAAATATACCAGGCTCTTTTCATGGCTTTTGTAGTCCTTTAAAATTTTTCGCAAACGGCTCTAGCTGTGATGGGTCCCGCTATTCTTACACGCTTCGGCGTAATACCGCAATTGCAATGAAGATTTATTCTTTTAAGAAATAGATTTCAAAAATTTAAATTTGTTTTTCAGGGCGAATTCAACATTGATCTCAATCAAATCACTCTTGGAGACGGATTCGGTTTGACGGATCCCTGCAGATCGGAATCCCACTTCGAACTCCCCGATTACAACTCGGACGAAATTCAAAATCTCATCGACCAATCAGATTCTTCTTGGCTCAACGACGACCTCTTACGGTGCTTTTAAAACGAAATTGTAGACGAACACTACGATTCAGGGCCACTCACTGTAAAACTGCCAGGCTGGAGACTGCCGAACTTTTTTGCTGCATTAAAAATGAAGTGTGCGAGATGTTAAAGGCCGAAGATATTTCATGTGAATGTATTGTACAGTGAAGCGTGCGTTTTGGAAATCAAAGAAGTCTGGGGTTTGATGTTCGATTCCCCGGCCGGTCAAATTGACACAGTGTCGCCAACAACTCGCCACTGCTGTGATGTTTCTTCGGAGCTGTTAACCAGCATTTATTAAGCAGTGCCCTTCGCCATGATTTGGTGTCCCTGGGCAGTGGGGGAGTTTTTAGACTTCATGGGCCTGGAGCTTATTTTTTGTCGCTTCAAGTTGTTTGCTGGCCTGATTTTGACTTGAGCAGCTGTTTTTTTGGCGGAAGTCATTGAGCTACCTTGTTTTCAGCACGTCCCTGGCCAAATGGGTCCCGGGGGTAAAACTCTCATAGTCTCTTCTTGACCCGGCCCTGTTGGGGAGGTTTGTCACAGTCATCGTTATGCTGGCCAGACATGATTTTGACTAACACGCAGTTCAAGCTGGGGTTTGGGAAATTTCTCTTGCCGGTTTTACGAAAATACTGGTTAAATCTGACTGCTGCTGTTTTTTTTGATAAGTACACATCGTCTAGTTTGTTCTTGCAATGCACAGCTAGGTCTCAAAAATTTTGGACACTCTTGATACAACCTGCCTTATTGTACATTAATATCGCTCGTATGTGGATATTGTTTATTTGGTACTTTTACTGTGTTTTTGCAATGTTGCTTTGTATTTTTGCATCAAGTGCCCTTAGCTGGGCATGTTGTGGCTGGAGATACTTTCAGCAAATTATAGTCTTGTAAAAATCTTTGTCTTGTCATCTCTGCTGGTCAGAGTCTATGATGTTGAATACAATCGATTCCCATTTGTTACTTCGTTCATATATTTGTTGAAAAAGTGATGAAAACACGAATGACAGTTTGGAAATTTTCTACAATTAACAATTTTTTACCAAGACATTGTTTGTTAATTTTTTTCTTGAGAAGTCACCCAGGCGCAAATGACGATTCTAACTCGGGTCTAGAAGCGAGCAGTCCCACTTTTGCACGGTATTAAAAATCTTTTCAGCAGAAGGTCTCATCTACACTGCGCTCGGACTTTCCGGCGCCAACTTTCGTTTCTTTGTTATCTTCCAAGGAGCAACCCGTTTGAAATATAAATACAGTGTAAACAACAGGGCTTTGGAATTGAACCGCCGTCTCACTGACTAATAATCCAGTATCAGTCACGCAGGTTATCGACATGCTCTAGGGCAGTCTAGGGGCTAATGCACATTTTTATGGGGGGGGGCAAGAATCAAAGAAATACTCATTCAGCTGACCGTTTTCAAACTAAGGAGCGCTCATGCATTTTAGAAAATATACCCGTCGTTTAATCCAGCCCTGAACTTGCAGTTTTGCACAATCATCGCCATTTACCTATTAATCATGTCATTTAACTAAAAATCACCCGTGGACCTACCGCTGCGCTCGTACATTGGCAAGTTGAGTTTAATGGTTAGCAAAATCTCGTTTAACAAAAAACTTCTGTATGGTTGAAATTTGCTCTCGGTGCATGTTTAATTGTTTATTTACAATCACGAGAAAGCGATCAAAGCGCCATAACGAGCTCGCTTAGGAGCTGTCAGCCATCTGTCTCCTATTAGATGAACAAATCCCACTAAGTGTGTTTCCCAACGGCACAAGGGAACTTGCTTCTACAACACAACGAAAATCATTGGGAATGTATTTTCAAAACAAAAAAGACAGTGACAGTGCAATGAACACACGAAGTACGCCAACTCAATCAGCTGAAGAAAAAATACCAGCAACCAACTGATGGGCTGAAAAGAAACTTTTCTTATGGTAACACAGTTATAGGAGCAATGGCTGCTCAGTGCTCCTATAACACTAAGAATACAGTGTAATTACAATATGATGCATTTTTGTTGGGTGGATCTACTGTAAGAATGAGTACACTGTGGTACTGGGGAGAGACTAACTAATAGCGCCACCAACCTTAAAAAATAAAAAAGAACGGAAGTGCCACATTATTGTTTCTTCACTAAAAGTGTTAAAATGCAATAAATTTAAAACTGAGAGTAAAAATTGTAAAATGTTTTTCACAGCAAAGCGGTATCACGGCAGATTACAGATCCTATGTGACGGGTTCGATTCGCAGTTGGATTCGATCGTATGTGACAAACATACGTACCAAGTGGCTGATGACTCGAAGCGCGCAAGCCCACTTCGCAGTCTCCCTCAATTACTGTTGAATTTTCATCAGTTCAATATAATTTAAAAATAACCTCATTCATTAATTTTATGACGCAAAAGGATTTGTTTGCGCATTGAGGCGTGCAAGAGTTACAGTCGTAATGCTTGTCAACCAAATTTGTTTCGCCTGAGTAAAAGTCAAAGGCTCTTTTCTTTCGCGACAGTATAATAAAGCTTGAGAAAAAGCGTTAGACCATTGATCAGTCAAAGCAAATTTTAGGCACGTCATCACCTTCAACTTTGAACGCCTGTTAAGGTTAACTAAGCACATATAAAATTTCTTACAGTCAGTTTTGAATTCATTGTATTTTGTAACACCTTTAGTAAAATAATTTTCACTTCACCCTTTAAATCACGTCAAATAACAGCATTGTTAGAGCACGAGAATGTTTGCAATTTCTATTTTGGCAGCCAGCAAGACTGGGCAGTTGGGCAATGCGATTAAACTCAAACTGGCGGCGAAAAAAACAAAAACAACAACAACGCTTATTTACCAGAAGACAAGAGTAGATCTCGCGGCAATTCTCCATTTTTGACCATATTTCTGAAAAATCAAGTCAAATCTAAAATACAATAATTAAGGGACAAAAATAGCTAAGGAGAAAAAGTAAAGCCGCTGTAAATCTCAAAACTGGACGTTTCGACGACATAGGTTCAGCTATCACCATCAGCAGTGCATGAAATTTTGTACTATCTTGCACATTGACCAGTCCGGGAACCAAGCACCAGACTTACCGCTTCAATAGAAATGTCATTAGAATTTGCATTTCTAATTCCGTATATTTTGATGTATCAAAAGATTGTAAAAGTCACGGAAAAACAGCTACGAGATTAAGGAAAAAGCACTCAGACCAACCTGTACTTATCTTTAAGCATCACAGAATTGCGGTTCGAGAATTTGTATTTATCGAGAATCATAGCCCACTGCCCGATACCGAAGCGTCGAAGTCCGGTTATCAAGTTGGAAATTTCCGATGTGGACCAAGGCTAAAAAATAACAGCAGTAAATTAAGCCAAAAACAAAAATTCATCCATCTCCACGGCGTAGCGCCTGGGCGACGCAGCTCCGAAGAAATACGGTAGCGGCGGCGAGCCGTAGGCAACACTGTACTCGATTTGACCGGACCGGGAATAGAACCCTAGACCTCTCACACCGATATCGATGTACATGGCCACTACACAACCGGACGGTAGTATTTTTGATAAAACATAAAAGACGCAAAAAAACATCGCCGGGTACTGGTAAACGCACCAAGTTGTGTAGGCGAATGCAATACAAAACATTTGAAGATTCTCCAAAAACAAACTTGCGTCACATTGGTGGAATTCTTTAACAGCTCAGATGGCCGGGTGGATAGAGTGTCGGCCTCGCGAGCGGTAGAATCGGGTTTGATTCCGAGTCGGGTCAAACCAATTACATTGAAACTGGTATTTACAGCTTCCCCGCTTGACGCTCGGCATTAGAGGGACAGCGTGGAGAACAAGCCGGCAAGTTTACTTGCTGTGAGGTTGGGAAAGGCACCTAACGGAACTCCCCTATCTTGGTGTGGAAAATAGGTGGCCCGCAACTCCTAAGCGAGCTCGTAGCAGCGCTTTGGTCGCTTTCTCCTGACAGGAGAATGAATCTGCAACTAAATACAACGCAAATTCAACTCAGCCAACTCCACTGCACTTACATGCTTTCTGTGCTTCTTTTCCGACGATCTCGATGGCGCAGAAAGCAAGGATTTCGTAGCGGAGTTGATTTTTGGCTCCACAAAAAGCGGATCGCTGTCCCAAGTCAGCATCTCTCCTTCTACATCCCACAGTCTTCTTTTCTCTAAAAATCAACAATGACTGACTCGATACGGAATGGAACCCAGGTCACGAGATTCAAAATTACTCTTCCGTTTCGGGAAATCTTCTTGGTCAAGCGGAGGCACATCTGCTTCCGTGTTGCCAGACTTCTTATTCTCGCCGTGAATATCGTGATTGTCTGAAAAATACGTCAAAATCAAATCTTCATTATACTCACGGTATTGTGTTCGATTTGAACGGCCCCGGAATCGAGCAATGGCCTCCTAATCGATTGCTATGTCTTTAGCCACAACGCAAACCGGCTAGTTTCAACACAGCTGTTCAAATACGAAATAACAAAAACATGTGAACTGCATGGAAACGAACATACTGGTTGCCTGATCATTCATGCGTGAAGACGATGGATGATTGGACACAGTACTTCTGTCGTCATCAGGAACGTCAGAGTCTGAAATAGATCACCCCAACTCAGCCCGAATGCCGAATACAAAACTTACAGCAGAACTTTATAAACACGTTTACTTAACTAAAAATATGCGTTCAAAGCTTAAGCCCTTGACGTCTCGTACCAAGATGCAGTTTACGCATAGAGGCGTGCAAGAGTTACAAAATCTTCGTTGCAGAGTTGAATAATTTCTCAGAGTCTCCCACATTGAAAAGTCAGATAGGTGGTTGGGAACTCGTGAGCAAGCACGCCTCTGTGGCTTTTTAGTGATGGAAAACATGTAGCCAAAAATACCGTATATTCTTAAAGAACGCAGAGATGATCTTGGGCGCTGAGAAGGCGAACGATCTGCCGGTTGAGAAGCACCAGTGGGGGAATGTGCCGGTTGAGTAGATTTTGATTGCTGACAGGGGGAAGAATGAGCAGTTTGAGTTGGGATAGAACTGGTTTGATTCTTCTTTAACCTGAACAAATCAAAAATCAAATCTTCATCATACTCGCGGTATTACATCGAAACGTGTAACGAGTGGCGGGATCCATCAACGCGGCCTAATGCCTAGGCAACACAGCTCCGAAAAAACGCCACAGCGGTGGCGAATCCGATCTGACTGGCCCAGGAATCAAACTCACGACTTCCGCGCAGATAATAATGACGTTAACTACTGCGCTACCCAGTTGATTTGCAAAATGTGATCGGCTCCAGGCGTGAATCGAAGCCGTCACGTAGGATCGGTAAGTTGTGCGTGGCACCGCCAGGCATGTCCTGACATTGATCGATTTCTTCATTTTTATCCTCCTGTCACGAGAAAGCGACGGACGCACTAAACACAGGACGAATTCAGACTCGCTTACGAGTTGCCTTTGTTTCCCAGTTTTCTGCCCAGTTTTTTTTTCCGACTTTAATTTGCTGCTTGTTAAATTGCAACAAGCAGAGATAATTATCGTAAAGCATCTTATCCAAAGACTCAATAGCGAAGCTTGGGTGGGAGTTGAACCATCAACCTTGAGGTCATGGCGGTCGTAAAAACGACGCTCCGAACCACTACATCACGCCGCAGGCTGACAAAGTCTCAATGCAGAGGCGGTCACGTCGAACAGTCGCACAGACGTTAATTCATGAGCTGGCATATCTTGCAACTCCAAACTTACCACAAGTCGGTCAACTTTACCATTGGCTGCTTTACAGAACCTAAAAAAATTGTAGGAAAAATCAATGATGTAATTTTGATTGTACAGACTTGTAAAGTGCTTAGGTTTATCATCGATATCACATTTTAAGCCGACATTCTTCCAATACCAGTGTTTAGAACCGATACCGTTTCATCTATTGAGCACTAGCAAAAATATTCGCAGGTAGTCGCAGGCCAGTACAGTTTGTAATGATAGTCGCGTTGTCGCATGTCGCGCCACCTTAGAGTTGTAGACAATCTAAGCGAGCTCGTCACAGCACTTGCTTAGATTGTCTACAACTCGTCACAGCACTTTGATTGCAATTAAATACAAAATGCAAAAACGTTTCACTCGATGTTTGCTTACAAGGAGATTTTTTTGGAAAATAATCGCTTTGAACTTCTTCAACTTCAGAATCTGAAAAAAAAATTATATAAAAAATTTAAAGCGCGGTATTTCCATCCCTCAACATTAAAGGGAGCTGAAGCGTAGAATTATTTTTTTACTAACGCGTTAAAAAATGCAACAAATTCAAAACTAACAGTAAAATTTTGTAAATGCATTTAATTAACCGAAAATATGCGTTCAAAGCGTAACCCGATGACGTGCTTAGATTTTGTTTACGCATTGAGGCGTGGTGCAAGAGTTACATCATTAATCCTCTTCCACACAATTCGCATTCACTGATCAAAGTGATCACGCAGTCAAGGCGTTTGACTTGAAATGCTCATGCAACTTCGCAACGTATATCTCACCTGAATCAGACGATATAATTGGAATCGGACAATCGGCGTCAGAGCGAGATCGTTTACTCGAATCGGCACCAGAGCGAGATGAGGAAGAAGGAAGAGTGGGGGCAGCTGCTGATCTGAAAAAAAAACATCAACTTACGAGAAAGGAAGAGTTCGTGAGGTTATAGCATTGAACAGATCGTTTGAACAAAACTGCAGCACGTGCTTATACTGAGTCTGTCGAGGTATATTTGCAACAGGCCGGTTGGGTTGGTGATTCAAGACATCGCTATCGGCGCGACTGTCCCTGGTTCGATTCCCTGGCAGGTCAAATCGGACACAGTGTCGTCAACGGCTCGCCACCGCTGCAACGTTTCGGTGTTACCTAGGCGCTGAACCGCGAAGATATCCCCAGCTACTCGCTTCGGCTTAATATCGTACAATGAAAATTTCATTGTTTCTAATTAAATTTTTATTCCGTTGCAATAACATAATACTTCTGCAACATTGCTTCATAATAACATCTATGATCATTGACTGACTCGCGCCTAAGTTGCGCGACAGCAATAGCATTGGAAGTATTGTATTTTTGCATTTTATTTATTCGCCCATCACGAGAAAGTAATCAAAAAGCTATAACGAGCTCGCTTAGGAGTTACCAGCTATCTGTTTACCACTCAAAGATGAGGAAATCCCGCCAAGTGCCTTTTTAGCAAACTTGCAAGCAAGTTTGCAAACAAGCAAACTTGCCCGCTTGTTCTCCACACAGCCCATTCAATGCTGAGCGTCAAGCAGGGAGGCTGTGAATATCAATGTCATTAGTTTGGCCCGACTCCGAATCAAAACCGCGTCTACAGCTTCAGAGGCAAACGCTCTCACCGTTCGGCCATCTGAGCTGTTATATGAAAGTAAATTGGTGCAACGATACGACTTCATTACCGCGCGCCACTTTCAACTACTTACTTCTTATTCTTTAATCTAATGACAGGAGTAGACCGACCTGCAAAATAATAAATTTACAAAATCAAGATTTATTGGCGGTAGAGAAAGCTATTCCTAAAAATATATAAACACGAATTGTTACAAGGGAAGACCTGAGCTATCCTGTTTCGGGATTACGTCCATCATCAGTGATAACAATCAGGGAGGAGCATAGCGAAAACTTCACAACGAAATTACTCAATCAGGCGTTTGGACATTCTACACAGTGAAAAGGATAACTGTAGCAGAAGACAAAATAAAGAACAAACAAATAAATAAACAGGCAGTGCAAAAACATCTGCTATATTTTCCGTATCAACATAAAATAATCACATCAACTGAAAATTAAGTCGAATTGCAAGCACCCTCCGACTTCGGGATATTCGCTTAAAAGCAATCTCAACTACAAGTTCGCACAACTGCGGTTTGAAATCTTAGAATCCAGCCATCTGTCTACCACACCAAGACGGTGGAATCCCACTAAGTGCTTTTCGTAACGGCACACACACGCAAACTTGCCGGCTCATTCACTACACTGTCGCTTTAATGCTGAACGTCAAGCAGGGAAGCTGTGAATAGCTTGACCCGACTTCGAATTGAACCTGAGCCTATTACTCCAGAAGCAGATCAGATCTGCTCTTGATCCAAATACAGCATCCCTATAAATGCACTTCAGCGTTTGAAGTTCGAACAAGAGTCAAATTCGATGTCGGTAGCGTAACGTGGTGCTTCGCAGCGTTGTTTGTAAGACGCCATGATCGCAAGGTTGATGTTTCAACTCCCACACAAAACTCGTTGTTGCGTCTTGAATAAGATGCTTCACGATAATTACCCCTGCATGGTGGAGTCTAACAAGCAGGAAATTAAAAAAGTCAAAAGCAAAACTCAAGCAGAAAAGTTGGAAAGAAAATTCCTAAACGATTCTGGATTCGTCCCATGCATAGCGCGTTTCTAGCTTTCTCGTGACAGGTAATGAAATTAGCAACACACGCTCAGCCCCTCCTCACTTCTCCGCTCAGCGATTGCCTCAGATAACAACTTGAACTGCGCAACCTGCTTCTTCCCCTTGATTGTCAACTTCCCACCAGCATGTTCCACCAAGCCAGTGGTGGTCAGAGTTCGCCATCTAGAAAAGGAAACTGTTGTTGATCTTCCAAGATTTTAAATAAAATCTCACCGTGTAGTTTTAACGAAAGTTGCGAAGCTGTTTTAACGAATGATTAATGTCTTCTATTCCACCAGTTTGTAATTACACTTAACAAATTTCTGACACGGGCCACCTTTAAAACTTGAGCGGGCCACAGATTTCCCCACCCTGGTCTAGATACTTTTGTTTTAGATGGCGCACCACTAACTATTTAGTGCAACTGATGCAGGATTGAGGTTTTTCAAGCATATAGTAGCTAAATGCATCGCAATCGGCACGGAAGGTCGGGGGTTCAATTCTCGGCAGGTCCAATCAGACACAGTGTCACTAACGGCTCGCAATCGCTGAGAGTTTTTTTCGGAGCTGTGTCGCCCCGGCGCAGAGTTGCGGAGGTGGACCCCGCCACTCGTTGCACACTGCGGCGTAATAACGCGAGTATAATCGTTTGATTTCCGAAGAACACGCTGCAAATTTTCTTCACCTGTCTTTCAGATGAACTGGAATTCTATACGAAGGAAACTTATAATTGTTCAAAATTATTTTCCAACTTCCAACTCCGTAAGTTTTTACTCCATGGATCAGCATGGCGTCGCTTTCAACATCAAAAAACTGCAATCGTATGTGATTGGTTCACTTGGTGGAATTGAACAGAATTATGCTACTTCTAAGGTGCAAAATTTGAAAAAAAAACTGAGAAATCTTGAGAAAAATCTTTCTATTTTCCTTCAAGCTTGCCGACTGGAATGGCGATTTCTGACCGAATTTCAATCCAAGTGTTCAATATTTTGGTGCAAAACAAAAGTTTTCTGTGAAAACTCAACTTTGAGGCAAAAATTGGATCATAATTTTCCTAAAACCCCCTTACGCTATGGGCTACTTTTTTATTAAAATTTATATTTGGACAAATTCGCACTTGCTCAAAGCGTAGTGGAAACAGTGGATCAGTGATTTAACGCAACGTCAGTGTATGCTCAAACGAGGCGCGCCTCCATTCGACATGACCAACTTGCTGTTGCAAACATCCAGCCCAAGCACGCACTTGAACACTAATTCCAACGATCAAACCAAACCCGAATTCTAAGAGGAACCCTAAGCCACATCCCAAACCTAAAATTCCATCTCACGTCAAATTGTCCCAATGAAAGTCGGCCACGCCTGTCTCTCCAAAACGCATTGGGAATGGCTGCTGGCTTGGAGCTTCAAAAAAACTGACCGGTTAGCGCAGGTCTGAACTTCGATTCCCGGGACGGTTAAACCAAGACAGTGTCGCCAACGGTTCGCCACTGGCGCAATGTTTCTTCGGAACTATGTTGTTGAGGCGCCAAGCCGCGGAGATGGGCCCCGCTACTCTATACACGCTTCGGCGTGAATCCAGTATAACAGGATTTGATTACTTTTTTGCACCTTCACTCGCATAATCGTATTTTACACTCTCTACCTCGTACAGTTTAATTTATTGGAAACTTTATGTTTCGCGGAGTAGCTTGCATTGCTGACTAGCTAGCCAAATACATAAAGTATTTCTCACCCTTTTCTGACTTCTAGTAGATTGATTCAACAAAACTTCCGTGGAAGGAGGAATGGATGACTCAGTATCATCAGAAGCAGATGGGTTATCCTCACTAGAAGGAGTAGATAAGTTGACTGGACTAGAAGCAGAAGGAGGTTTATCTTCATTAGTAGGGGCAGATGCGTCAACTTCACTAGGAGCATCAGATGGAGCAACATCATTACGAGGAGATTTGTCAGATTCACTCGGAGGAGAAAGTGGGTCAGCTTCATTAGGAGAGGAGTTAACTTCACTAGGAGCAGTAGATTCAACGTCGTCACTAGGAGCAGATAGATCAACATCACTAGAAGGTGGTGCAACCTCATTAAGAACAGAGGAAGATTTAATTTCAGGAATAGAAGATTCAACATCACTAGAATCTCCAGAATAATTGCTGAAGGAATCTTCGACCGAAACTTCGATGACTAGTTGCTCTGAAAAAATGTATTGCGGTTAATCAACAGAATAGTTTGAAATAAAGGTTGGAATGAACACAACCAAGATCGAATCTTATACTATCGACATCATGTCGAAGCTAGTAACGAGAGGCGGGGCCCATCTCCACGGCTTAGTGCCTGGGGCCTGGGCAACACAGCTCCGAAGAAACATCGCAGCGGTGGCGATACTGTGTCAGATTTGACCGGCCCGGGAAACGAACCCCAGACCTTCCGAACCGCTAGCTGTGTCTCGTTGCACTATGCCCAAAAATGAAAAACGAAAAATTCCTGACATTTCCCGATACTGCGACAAAACCTGGATAAAAAACTCACCGAGTTTTTCTTTGAGTTTTACTTGATGATATTCGTGCACCTAAAGAAACATCAACATAGAAGTGTTAACAAACGTAGACTGTGACAACGTGAAAGTATAAAAAATTGACATCAAGTACCAGGAGTTCCAATAATGCCAAGTATTTTGATCAAGCAAGCAGTTGCCAAAATAAACTGAGCAGGATTTTCTCCGAAAATATAAAATCTGATCTTCATTATACTCGCGTTATTACGCCGAAGCTGGTAAAGAGTGGCGAGCTCCATCTCTGCGGCATAGCGCCTGAGCAACACATCTCCGAAGAAACGTCGTAGCGTGGACGATAGCGACGTTGCATCTGATTTGACCAGCCAGGGAATCGAACCCACCACCTACAGCGGTGTCTTAAACAGCTACGGTAGCCGGTTGGTCAACAAACGTAAATTTTATTCCAGCACTGGGGAAAAATGAGCCTCGACAGAAACGATGCAAAGAGAGCCGCCGAAATACTGCTGCTAACAGCCAAATGATGTGGGCCAAGAAGACGGGGCAACCAGATGCGTGAAATGTCCAACAAATTAAGTAGGGCGCGATGGCTACTTTTCAATTACTATTCCTAAACAACGTGAAAAAGATTCAACTTGAAACACAATTCAAATTGACCGTTTGGCGTAGAGGATAAAGGTATCACTCTCAACGCGGAAGGTTCTGGCTTCGATAACCAGGTCGGTCAAATGTGGCACAGTGTCGCCAACGCCTCGGCACCACCGCGTTGTTTCTTCAAAGATGTGTTGCCCAAGCGCTAAACCGCCACTTCGAAGTAATACCTTGAGTATAATGAAGATTTTTTTCTTTTTGTAAAACAACTCAGTAAGAAGATTGAGAGAAATATCGGTGATGTAGAAGAGACAAAAAACTCAAGTGATCATGAGACACGAAAAAATAACAATTACTTGGCAATGGCTACCTGCAAAATAATCGGCGGTGTCAACTTTTGGCGAAACTTTTTAATGAATTCAACTGTTCTGTAAGTGAGGGTGTCCAGTTCTTCGATCAAAGTGACATTGTCCGACTGCTCCGAAGCTACGACTTGAATGAAATCCACCAACTCCTAAAAAGTTGGTCAAGATATCCAAGTAAAACTTGCTTAATAAAAGTTTTCATGAAAACTCTAAATTTGAACATTAGTTGCATATGTATCCTTCTATTACGAGAAAGCGATTAATGCGCTATAACGAGCTCGCTTAGGCGTTACCGGCCAACAGTCTGCCACTCTAAAAAGGGGGAATCCCGGTAAGCGCTTTTCCCAACGCCAGCTTGGTCTCCACACTGTCCGTTTGATGCTAAGCATCAAGCAGGGAAGTTGTGAATACCAATTTTAAGTCATTGGTTTGACCCGACTGGGAATCAAACCAGAGTCATCAGCTGCAGAGGAAAATGCTCTTGCCACTCGATCATCTGAGCTGCTAATTAAACTGCGATAAATCAGTGACGTAAAACTTCTTAAATCAAGCGACAATGTTAATTCAAATAAAAAATGTCTTGGAAAAATGCAAACGTACACCAAAATAATCATGTAGTTCCAGCTGTAAGTCGTCATCATTGTTCAAAGCATTGATGGCCTTGACCAGATTCGGCACTTCTTCGAATATCATTCGGATAGTCGCTGGATCTGAAAAATTCAAAAACCAAAAACTGGGTTTGATCGGGCAAAGTGTGGCCAAGGGCTCGCCACTGCCGCGGTATTTCCTAGTAGCTGTGTTGCCGAGCGTTAAGCTGCGGAGATGGGCCACGTCATTCGTTACACGCTACGGCGTAATACCGCGAGTTTAATGCATATTTTGAATGCATAAGAATATCACCTTCGTTTTTTGATTTGACAAACGATATCATCAAACAATGTAGCAATTGTCGGATCAGCATAGATTTAGTCGGGTTTTCAAGAGCTGATGGTGGTGGGGCAAGGACCATGAAGATACCTGTTGTAATACAATATTTGTCAATCATTAGAATTAATCAAGGTAAGTTTGGATTAAAATAACCTAATCAGGTAAAAAATGCAAACTTTAAGTTCACTAGATACACGTTTTCCTTACACTTGGCAGCTTCACCAGTACCTCATTCAAATAGAATAGTGGTAAAAAAGAATCAA
Source organism: Trididemnum miniatum (assembly GCA_964006365.1). Lineage (NCBI taxonomy): Eukaryota > Metazoa > Chordata > Ascidiacea > Aplousobranchia > Didemnidae > Trididemnum > Trididemnum miniatum. The sequence goes on along the minus strand of OZ023231.1, from coordinate 1,886,200 downwards.
AAGTTAAGACTCTCAAATATCTGCAGTTTCGTTACAACTCATTAATAGTCCAAAAATTATTTCTTAGAAAAGCGATTGAATTTTGAGCAAAAAATTTCCATAGCTTCATTAAAACTATTCCACACCGAAATTCGTGCAAAACGCTATGGCCACTTTTCTATTATTATTACTGACATACTTGTCCTCATCACGAGAAAGCGATCACAGCGCTACAACCATCTGGCTCAGGAGTTGCCTGCCACCTGCCAACCACTTCAAGATGGAGAACCCCGCTGAATGCCTTTTGTAACGGCACAACAAGCAAACTTGCCGGCTTGTTCTCCACACTGTCCCTAATGTTGAGCGTCAAGCAGGAAATTGTGAATGCCAATATTGAAGTCATTGGTTTGACCCGACTCGGAATCAAACCGATGTCTACAGATCCAGAGTTGGACGCTCTTACCACTCGGCCATCAGAGCTGTTACGTGGAGCCATGATGGTTGCTTTTCGGAATGAAATTTTGATTTGCCACTACTGCATTCCTACCTGGGCAAGGTTTTGATTCGACAAACAACATCAATGCATAATCGTGTATGAAGTCTTTATCCATTTTCTAATTAACTAAATCAATTTAAATGTTATCTGAAAAAATTAACAATACGACAATATAATCGGTAATACACAATACACTAAGATCTATACCAGAATATATCTAAAATCAACCGTCAGTGCAAGACTAGTCTAACAAGGCAAATATACAATCATTAAGATTTTCAAATTTGCAAAGTAGAACGTAAAAATCCTTTCAATCATTAAAACCTAACTGGAAGGCAATGCCGCCACAATCTTAACCCAGTGTAACACAATTAACATCAATTCGATAATAAGTTAAAAACAGTGCAGACACAGTGAAAAAAAAGCTTCGAATTGTACCGGAACAATTGCCGAGCGAAGCAACTCAACATGTAACAGCACTAAACATAAGTTTGAGTCTTTCAACCAGGTTCGATTCAATTTGTTGGACAGAGATCAAAGTCGCAAACGTTGTTGCACTTCACAAAACGCTTGACTACAAACGATTACTGAGCAATGCAAACTTTACGGCAGAGAGGGAACCTGCGGTCCGCTCAAGTTTTCAACGTGGCCAGAATCAGAACTTTGTTAATTGTACGAAACACCGGTAAAATCGAAAACATTAATCCTTGTTTAAAGCTGCTTCACATTCAACTACATGCTATATTTGTGGTAAAAATACGTGCAAAAGAGTCTGACTTTACGTTAAAATAACTCCACTATGAATATTGAAGAAATTTACGACGTAAAAGTTTGTATTTGTAAAGCGAAATTTAAACATTAAAAGTGAATGTGGCCCGCTACGCTTTGCCGGCTCCCATCCAGCCTTATAGTACACTTTAACATATTTTGACACAAGATCCATTTTTCAATCAGTATTTTTTAACCTCACTCAAAAGGCATTTTCGACTGATAGTACGCGCCAAAATGATTCAAGCCAAGCATTCATACCATAAAAAGTCTGGCTAGAAGCATACATCGCATGGATTAATATCGACAACCAACACCGGCAACTCACAGTAGATATATTTCAAATTGAATCCTTATTCCACTTGCGGTGACGTATCGAAGCGTGCAACGAGTGGCGAGGCTAAGTGCCTGAACAACACAGCTCTGAAGCAACGTCGCAGCGGTGGCGACAGTGTGTTTGATTTGATCGAACCGAGAATCGAACCCCAGACCTCTCGCACCGTTAGCGGTGCTTGAAAACAACAACCGGCCGGGCACATTTCAAACACGCAAAAACTAAACAAAATCAAAATTTTCTGAGCGAGTTATCAAAGATCATGTTTTAAATGACGTTATTATTAAGATTAAAATCTAAACCAGGAATAACCACATGTAAATCAGGTCAAATGTGAACAAAACTCGCCCGCCATGGTGTAAAAATCAAATTTACTTTGTACGGTGAAAACGAAAATACTGCAGTAAATTTGAAAAAAACAAGATTGAATGTTACCCATTTTTATCCTAAGCAACCACGTATTAATGAAGTAATGAGATAAAACCAGCCACCACAGACGGTCGGCGTAGGACACCACAATTGGCATGGAAGGTCTGGGGTTTGATTACCCCATCGGTTAAATCGGACACAGTGTCGCAAATGACTCGCTACCGCTGCCATGTTTTATCGGAGCTGTGTTGCCCTGGCGCTAAGCTGCGAAGATGGATCCCGCCACAAGCTACACGTTTCGGCGTAATGCTGCGAGTATAATGAAGATTTGATTTTGAAAACTCCATGACAATTGTGCTAAAATTAACCTGAGATTACAATTGCAGATCATCCACAAAATCAAAAAGAAGAGTGTCGTTATGGAAAACTAAACAAGAAAATTACACGAAGTAAAAGCAAGCTGTTTTTAATAATCTTGTACAGAAATATCGTCTGTGTCCGAGGCTCCACTCAGAGGGTCAGTGGAAGGGATGGTGAGAGTCATTGGATTGCGAGATTTAACTTGAGGATCATCAAGAGAATCTCGCACAAAATTATCGGACTTGCCAAATTCTTCACTGCCACCCTGGTGAGTGTGCGAGGCACGAGGAGTAGCAGACGTCACCATGATGACATTAGGAGCTAATTCCATAGATACAGAAGGTGAATCAACACTGGTAGAGTCTAAGTCATTCACAGACAAGGGCTCCTCAGCAGTGGACCTTACTTGCGATGGACTTACACCAGGAGATTGTTTTGAAGCTTTCCATTTATTGAATTTCTTCCGCTTTTTACCAGGAATTTCTCCCACACTTAGGTCTTCGTGATCTGAAGTTGCAGCGGGTTTACGAGGCCGAGCATAGATATCAGTGGGGTCATCAAGAACAACATTTGCAAAGCGGGTTGGGATGATTGGTGCACGGGTTTTGCGAAGCTCTCCTTCACTAATTGGCTCAAGATCAGCCACATCTCTCAACGTGTTTTGATCTAACAAATCATCCATATTTTCTGGCATTTTAATTGGTTTTTTCTTCCTCAGCCTCATTTCTCCATGCTCAATCACCAATTGTCCTTCTGATATCGTCTTATCATCAGTTCTCAAACTATCATCACTGCTCGAGCTTTCAGATGAGGTTAAAGAACGAGCCTTGGGAGGAGGAGGAGGAGTCAAAGTTCTGACCACAAGATCAGTGAGTTCTGGCTCCGGAGCAAGACGCTGTGGAAGTTTGACTGGAGATTGAATCAACTGCAAAACTTCTTCCGGATTTTTACCTTCCCACGGATCAGTAATTTCCAATTCATTTTTTTCAGAAACAACGACAGACACAGTAGGACTTGGCACGGGTGTTTTCTGTGGAGTAGGAAGATGTATTATTTCTTCTTCATGCGATGCTGTTACCTCTGGAGATGGAGCTAGAGAACTGGGCTCCACTTCAGTTTCAACCACCGAACTTTCAGCAGATAAAGATGGCGTTTTGACTGAATGATGACTGATTTCAGACTTCTCAGAAATACTTGGAGTAGGAGTAGGTTGCGGAGTCGGCAGCGGAGTCACAATTTGAGGAGAAGAAAGAACTGGTTCAGGAGCTTTTGGTTTAACACGCTGCAGCAACCTTTGACGAATCTGAGCTTGAATTTCATCTTCAATCAGCTTTCATCGTGTCCGTTTGTAAGTTGACCGTTTGTGTTTCTTGATTTGTCGCAGCGGGATAAAGCTGGCTCAAAATTCGTGACATAATTTCTTGTTCTATCCAACATTTCATTTTCTCTTGAGCGCAAATGTTTCCTTCTTTGGGTTGTTCGGGACTCTTGCATCGAACTTTCAAAGGGGATTTTCGTTTGCAAGGTGAAGAAACTGGTTTAGAAGCGGAAAAAAATTTGTGGCCTCCTTCACCATCAAGTTGGACTTCCTCTTCACAGGAAGATGCATCAAGATTGCAAGTATCAAACAAGGTTTCATTGCCAGGCAGCTCATCTGGCTCCTGGATGATTTCAATCTTCTTTAAAGGACAAGGAGACTTAGGAACAACCACCACTGGTTTCGCTGCTGGAACTACGATTGGATCTAAATCGTTTTCATGAATTTGAGGTGGTCCCAGTGATATCGCGGTCGGTGCAAGGTACTTACTTCGGAGAATGGTAGGAGTGTCAAAATTTGTTCGAGTTTGAGTCTTCTCACTTCGTACGTAGTTCGCAGGCACAGCTTGCAAAGCTCGTTTGGTTCTAAACTTCGGAGATTTTATTGGAGACACCACGTGCATGAAAGGTTTGTGAACAGTCGTACGATGAGGATGATATTCAGCCTTGCCATAAACATGAGTGACAACGCTTTCATCAGCATCATCGTACTGCGATTGTCGCTTTTTAATAGCAGGTTTCTGTTTCACTGCTTTCTTCTTGTTTTCTAGAATGCCCTTTTTTGCACTAGGCGGTTTATTAGATTCACTTTTTTTAGCTAATCTATACGGTTTTGCAGATTTCTTTTTTTTATTCTCCATTAATTCTGCAGCAACATCTTCTTTGACTTTGACCATATTCAGAGCGATTTCCTCATCAACCAGTTTTTTTATCCAACAAAATTTCTCCTCTTGAGCAGATAAGAAACAATCATCATCTACTTGCTGCAGCAAAGTAGCAGTTGCAACATCAGTTAGTTTTGGTTTTCCTTGAACAGCACGCAAATTATTTTCAAGATTAGCTCTCATTTCAATCAACTTACGAAGCTTGCCACGAAACTCGGAAACTAAACTAGATGATGGAATGGTTTTGGTGAGCAAATGAGAAACTGGAGTTATAGTGGACATAGGCAAATACTCCGAAATGGAATTGGGAAATTTTTCTGAAATTTGTTTTCGTTCAGCTTCATTTTCAATTTCTTTAGCAATAAGCTCAGATGCTGATGGTTTTATTGGGGAAGGGGGTGCAACAGGAGTGACCTTCTTGCTATGATTCCAAACAGGAGGCTCTTCATTAAGACGAACAGGAATAGTATCAACATTACGCGATAAATTAGGAGTGGATGCATTGTACTGGTCCAATATATCTCGAAGGAACTGACCTTTACCTAGCTGAGCTGATGAGGTCGGTTGAGGAATAATTTTTCTCGGTAATGGAGTTTCTAAAAGACTTTGTTTGCTTTCTGTTGTGGTTGCACGCGGTACAGGAGCTGGCTTGGTAACCAATGAGCCTTGCATATCGTTCAATTTCTTTATTGTGTTAAAATACTGACTCTTCCATTGTTCTTGCTCATGCTGTAATTTTTCCAAATATTGCAGACGCTCATCAGTAATTTTATTCATTCTTTTTTCAAGTTCTAAAGTTCTTTCTTCTCTCTGGTTTTGTTCAAAAAGTTTTGTATTTTTTTCAAAGTTATCCATTTTACTAGAAAGTTTAGCGACCTCAAACGCCAGATTTCCTTCCAATTTTTGTTTTTTCAACACACATGATTGAGCTGCACCCATCCCTCGCACTTTTATTTTGCATCCTACGACTTTTCGATCCGTTGCACAACTTTTATCCATCGCATTTTTTAAGTGCTCTCGAGCAGAGTCAGAAGTAAATTCCTGAATATCCACATCTGGAGTGACAGAATTATTTTCCAATACTCCTTGAACTAATCCAGCCATTCTAAATCATCAATCCAAAACTAAGACCTAAAACCAGAAAAAAATACCACAGTTAATTTTTTTTTGCTTTGTGGGCTAGACTTAGGACAGATTGCAGGTGAAGTGACAATCGACCATTTGTGATTTCTTGTTCACGATCTTCTGAAGATTAGGGTTAACCCTAACCCTTGGTTGCTCAAGTCAGAAGAACGTCAAACAAGAAAAATAGACTGTTCACTACACCCCAAATTTTACTGTTAAATGTACGAATTTCTACCTCCTAGGAAATAAAGCAGTGTCTATAGATTTAACAGTTAACAGTAAAATTTGGGGTGTAGTGAACAGTCTATTTTTCTCGTTTGACGTTCTTCTGACTTGAGCAACCAAGGGTTAGGGTTAACCCTAATCTTCAGAAGATCGTGTACAACTATCAAATTTTCGTGTTAATTCTCCGCACTTTTCAACAACAACTGCAATATTGTATCGATAGGAAGCATCTTGACCCGAAAACCGTCTGGTTAGTCGATGCTTCCTTGCCTATTTGCTTTTTTTTTTCCACATGTTGTGTGTGTTTGCTTTTTGTTTTCCGTAAATATGGCTAAATAATAAATCTATCTATCTATAGCAGACATGGGCAAACTACCGCCCACGGGCCAAATCCGACCTGCCAGTCCTTTTATTCTGGCTCGCTGACACTTACACAAACTTAAACTCCCACCGTGAATTGAGCAGAAGACCTATTTTTTTTCCTTAAGAGATCATGGATGGCAGTAATTTTCAAGAAAATAAGCCTTAATAGGGCAAAATTGGAATAAAAATCGAGAAAAACGAGGTGAAAGCCTTTTATTTCGAAGATCACATTCGTGCGTGGACCGTGGTCTCAAAAAAAAAAGTCTTCACCTAGTTTTCCAATCACCTAGCGGCCTGTGGCTTCAACAGCTTTTCCAAATCTGGCCTTTCGTGTGAAAAGCTTGCCCACCCCTGGTCTATAGGTTCTTTTGCCACTACCATTCATGCGTACCCACACTACAGCCAGCAAAATAGACCAAGAAACTATTTTGCCATTAACAACAATCATGCGCATCCACACTATCCCAGGATCTATATACTACAGGCAAATAGACCTAAATAGACACTGCCAACAAATAAAGACAGTGTCTAGAGCACCGGCCCGGTTTCCATTTCCAAAAGCTGCATTACTGGCAGCTTGGTATTTTTCCATAATGACGTCACCGTCACGTGGGTTCCATTTTCCTGGGCTGCAGCGGACTGCCAGTTTGTTTCTATAAAAGTCTGCCAGTGCTCTAGACACTTTATAAAACACTTAGTTTCCTGACTACATTATTTTAAGTATTATTATAATTGTTAGGCTGATCCAGTGCAAAATCACAACAAATGAACAAAAAAAGCAAAAGCAACGTTTAGAGGCAAAATGAAAAACGGAATGGTCTCTATCTACTTTTTCTAAAAAGAAAGAAAAAAGTAAAGGAAAAAAATTTTTGAATCAAAACAGTGAGGTGCCAAGTTTTACAAAGCAGTAGAGAAAACAAAAGGATTTTATTTAGTCACATACTTATCTTCCTATCTCAAGAAAGCGATCAATGCTCTATACAAGCTCGCTCAGAAGTTGCCGGCCATCTGTCTACCACACCAAGATGGGGGAACACTGCTAAGTTTCTTTCCCAACGGCACAACAAGTAAGTCTGCCAACTGCACACAACACAGTCAAGAAATACCAATATGTCAACTAGGCCTATCAGCCTATAGCAAATTAAGGACAACACGTGATGAAGAATTGCAGTATCAATATTAGTTCAACAACTAGCACTTAACAACTTAGCTACTACCAGTAAACAAGAGTGAAGTTTGAAAAAAGATAAATCACATCTATAATAGCCTCTTATAATATACTGGTACTCAACTGGTGATAAGGAAAAATAGAGCGTTATCACAACTCAAAAGTATGGTACCAAGATTCCACCAAAACAAAGTTTAGCACAGAAAAAAATAAAAAAGTATTAGCAACTAGGCTGGACTAATGCTCACATTTTTTTGCAAAATTTGTTTAAATTGGGTGACAGAAATTGATTTAACAAGAACGTTAGGCAAACTGTTCAAAACATCATACACTCTGTTGGAGAAGTACGGTAATGCTTTCGAAAATCACTTAACTAGCACTTTGTAAATAATTCAAAATGATGGCCTCTCATATGAGAAGCTGATGAATACAACATAAAAAATTTATCAAAAGCAATTGATAAATTTTTTATGTTGTATTCATCAGCGTCTCACTATGGAAGATTGGAAGAAAAGGTGTGTAACAGCATTGGTACCATCAGTAAAATGCAAGCTGACAAACGAATGAGAGGTTATGTTGTCAATGCTTGACTTTTTGATGTTCCATGAATACATTTCAAATTGCAATTTGCTTAATCAAAAAATATTAGGAAACACACTGTCTTGAATGTCAGACGGTACAGCAGTTAAATCACAAATTTTGCTTTATCTCAATTTCTGTTGCAGTTAGCTGATGTATTTCTTCAAACCTTAGATAGGAACATGGGGTTTCTGCAAATTTTGATACCAAAATTTTAACTCTAGCATGTGCAGTTCTCAAGTTATAGTGCTTTTCCAGTTTTTGGGTGGCGCGCAACTACCCCAAAATTTCAATCAAGGGGTGAAACTTCAAAAAAATTGAAGAAATCAAAAAATACTTTGCGGAAGTGAAAGTTGACAGATTTCCACCCTAAAAATTGCCCAGGCAAGTTTGAAATCAAAATTCACCAAAAAATGTAACACCCTACTGTATGAGTTCTACTAAACACCGCAAAGGAAGACACAGGACCTCAAATTGATGTACTAAACATGGCAAAGTACGACAAAGGACCCTAAAGCCCTAACCCTCATTTAAAGTCCTTTGTAGTTCTTTGTTACGGTACCGCTATAATTCCAAGTCCTTTGTTGTTCTTTGCGGTGCTTAGTAGATTAATTTAAGGTTCTTTGCGGTGTTTAGTACATCAATTTGAGGTCCTTTGTCATCCTTTGCAGTGTTTAATATAGGACTGGGCCAGTACTAATAAGTGCTTGGTTATTTTTATTACCGGTATCCCTTTGTGCTTTTCCGGTTCTACAAGAGCGTGACGACGTAATAAAATAAAGGTAGTGTCTATTTTGCCATTAATGGCAAAATAGCTTTTAGGACTATTTTGTGGGTTTTTAAGCGCCATTATGTGCAAGATTGCCACGGCTCCTCGATAGCTCAGTGGATAAAGTGCAGCAAATAAATGGAAGCGCTGCACTAATTTTGGGTTCGATTCTTGTCGCGGCTTCGTTTCGTTTCAGTGGCTTCGGTTTGATTTGAATTTGTGTGACCTGGGATTAACAATCAGGTTCATGAAGACAGTAGAATAGAATAAGATGTAATATTCATGTAACATGGGGTTATGTAGCTGCAGCAAAATAGACCTAAAAGCTACCGGTATCATGTCGTTAACGGCCAAATAGACACAGCCTAAAATAAACCAAAGAAACAAATGTTACAGGCTTGTAAAAATAGCCTCTTCCTTTAAACAACGTCTCTTCATTTTTCTAGCAAGTCAGCTGTTTAGTGATACTGGATAGTCAAAGACATGTACTGTAGACCTAGTTTAGCCTTCATTATTTTTTCTCTGCGCACCACTTCTCCCGCAGTCCCATAACTACTGCACATGAGCACTGAGCAGTTTGTTTCACAAACACCTCCTTAGTGGTTTCTCTAATTATGGAATAGTATGGCAGAGAACATTCTAATTATGGAATAGTATGGCATAGTATGGAATAGTATGGCATAGTATGGAATAGTATGGAATAGTATGAAACAGTATGGAATAGTATGGTATAGTACGGCATAGTATGGTATAGTATGGAATAGTATGGCATAGTACCGGTATGGAATAGTATGGCATAGCATGGAATAGTATGGTATAGTATGGAATAGTAAGTAAGGCACTGTGGTATAGTATAGCAGAAATGGGTGATAGGACGTTTGGGGCACCAGAGTAAAGGGGGATCATATAAAGAGTCAAATTGAGGATGAATGGCCCTCAGGGTTAAATGTGCCTCAGGCCTAATTAAGCTGTTAAGGGCAAAAGGAGTCAATGGTCCTCAGGACAGGATGGTTAAAGCAATAAATCTATTCCATACTATGCCATACTATTCCATACTATGCTATACTGGTACTATTCCATACTATGCCATACTATTCCATGCTATTCCATACTATGCCATATTATTTTATACTATTCCATACTATGCCATACTATTCCATGCTATTCCATACTATGCCATACTATTCCATACTATGCCATACTATTCCATAAATAGAAACACCCCCTCCTTGGGCCTACAGGGGTCTCATCTAGAATCATTCACCTCGCTTAACCTAACCCTAATCAAACCTGGGGGCTGATACTCAGTACTAGATCTAACCCGGCCTACTGGCCTAGGCCAGGTCTTTCAATTATTGTGTTATTCAGTATTAGTGGATCATAGGCACTGAACAACCACACTGATGCAGTGCAAGTATCAGCAGGCTGGTAGCTGGGTCTACTACAGTACACTAGCTAGCCTGAGCCAACAACATCAGCAAATTAGCACTCCAACAGCTAATCAGGCCTAGGCTACCAGTACACTGATACTGGATACAATAGGTCCCGGCCTAGGCCTACTGCCTAATTGTGGTACAACTACGACACTGCACAACAGTGGGAATAAACCATTAATTCGCTGTATTGAAGAATATCCACAAAATATATCTTCAACGCAAGAAAATAATAGTTCTTCGTTTCTTCGGTCTTAGCTCCGCCTGTACCTCAGTATCCAGGTATCTGTGTAAGCGAGATTTTAAACCCGGGAGTTAAAAAAATTTGGTTACGCTTTGATGGTTTGAGGTGCTGCCAATTTTTCTTTCGACACCGAAAGTTTTTGATTTTATCAGTATGATGCTTTAATGCAAGCAGAGATTGTGACATAAGCAGTGATGGGCATGATAAACCTTTCTACACTACAGCGATAACGATAATCGATAACTTCAAGAAAGCCCTGGGAAATACCGATAATCGATAAATCTTAATTTCTTCAAGCGATATGGGTAATCGATAAATTTTTCCCACAAATGTTGCGGTAAATTTTCAATGTGTTGTTAAAGATTATAGCCAGTGGTGTAAAAAGTATTTTGAAACTGTACTTAAGTAAAAGTATTGTTACTGACGGCAAAACTACTCGAAGTAAAGTAAAAAGTATACACTAAAAAAAGCACTTAAGTAAAAGTAAAAAAGTAGTCATTTAAAAACTACTCAAGTAAAGTTGTCAGCGACATGGCCTAGCGGTACCGCGCGCAGGTGACAGATCCTACGTGACGGGTTCGATTCGCGGCTGGAGCCGATCGTATTTGACATATATAACGGGTGGCTGCTGACTCGAAGAGCGCAAGCTCGCTTCACAGTCTCCCTCAATTACTGTTGAGTTTTCAGTTCAATATAATTTGAAAATAAAAGTATAGCGTTCTCAATCGTTAAAGTATCAACTTTAACGATTTGCCGAGGATGACTTGCTCTGAAAATGGCAAAACAACTAGTAGGCCCAAACCAAAAAAAATTATTAGCCTACCGCTCAGATTGCCGAGTGGATAGTGCGTCTGCTTCTGAAACGGTAGACTAAGGGTTCGATTCCGAGTAGGGTTAAACCAAGGACTTAAAAGTTGGAATTTATAGCTTCCCTGCATGACGCTGAGCATCAAAGGCGACAGCGTGAAGAACAAGCCGGCTAGTTCATTTGTTGTGCCGTTCGGCACCACGCTTGGCGAGATTTCCCCATCTCGGAGTGGCAGACAGGTGGCTCGAAACTCCTAAGTGAGCTCGTTATAGCGTCTCTATCGCAAAGAAGGATAAACATATGAATAAATAAGCATTAACTCAGAAGCGGAAACCTGCTTATTTCTGTTAACACATCAATATTTTAGCTTTGCAATTTGCTTTTTTTATATAATTAGGTTGAAAGAGAAATACGACAGTTTTACTGCTAGGCCTACCATGGTTTTTGGAATGAATATATTATTGTGAACATATTAAGCATTTTCTGAAACTTGCGGTCATGCGGTTACCAGAGGTGCCGTAACGTCGTAAAGGCAGGGGGGCAGCTTTTTCAAAGGGCACTTTTAATACCAACGCTAGGTCGTAGCGAAAAATTTAAAAACGGGGGTCACAATTTCCACACTTTTTTTAAGCGTATTTTTTTGGCAGAACCAATTTAAAGCTGATTGAGAAACAAGAAAAACTCTAGGGGGTCCGGGGGCATGCTCCCCCGGAAAAATTTTGATAATTAGGTGCTGAAATGGCTATTTTAGTGCTTTTTGAATAAATTTTAGTCAAAGTTTGTTTCAATTTTTTTTCCCTAATTTTGAGTGCTTCGAGAAATATGACACACTTTGTTTGCACATTTTCGATTGTGCGTGCTTTAAGGTGGAAGGTTTCTTGCTAGCGAAGAGGTTCAAGATTATGGAAAAATTGTATACATCAAAAGCATTTTTGAAAGTCGCGGGTGGAACGATGCATACCCCTCATCAGAGGTGGGCATTCCGCAATTTGAAGCGCAAAGCGCTAGTTGCGCAACTTCCGCACGTGCAGAAGTTGCGAAGCGCTTTAACAAATTATTTTTAGCCTTTTTAACAATGTCAGATCGAACAAGAGCTTGAATTTGTTACGCAATTTTACAAATGAACTCAATAGTCAAGCGATTCCACTGCTTTATGCATTGCTTTAGCATGAATTGCGTTAGAAATTTATTTATTAGTAGCAATCAACCTTGAGTTTACGTATCTTAAAGACAAGTGTTTCGGGAGCTGTTGACTCGGGTTTGATTCCGAGCCGGGTCAAACCAATGACTTAAAAATTGGTATTCACAGCTTCTCTGCTTGACGCTCAGCGTTAAAGAGACAGTGTGGAGAACAAGCCGGCAAGTTTGCTTGTTGCGCCGTTGGGAAAGGCACTTAACGAAATTCCTCCATCTTGGTGTGGTAGACAGATGGCTGGCAACTCCTAGGCGAGTTCGTATAGCGCATTGATCGCTTTCTCGTGATTAAAACTCCATTAAATATAAAGGAGTCAAAATCTGGAACTCTATACCTAATCATTTTCATTTCAAACATTTAAACATGAATATAAGAAATTTCTTTTGGACAAATATAGTTAACTTATAGACTTGAACGACTAATGATATAACTTTTTTTCCAAATTTAGCTGTAGTTTGCAACAAAAGGTTGCTGCTCGACTCGAAGACCACTAGGTCCCTTCGCAACTACCTGTTGCTGCTTTTACGCATTTCCAATGTATGGTGATTAATCGTACCGTGGTGTGATTATTTTGTTTGTCGTGTTTGCAACGAAATAAACTTGCTGACTGGAGGATAAGCATGCAACTAAATAAATAAAAGAACCCTAACTGTTTGGCGGGATAACGATAAATCGGTAATAAAAGTTATCACCGATGACTATCGCCGATGATTTATCTCGACAAATGCCTATCTCTGCTTATAAGTTTCAAGGTTTGTTAACATCGCCTGTGATGTAGCAGCAGTTACGACTCCCTGAGCTAAAAATAGAAGTGTGATGAAATACTGCGTAGTGGGTTGTAGGAAATCACTGACCCGGAACGTTATTGTTATGTTGGGACTTTTAGTCCGTGTGGTGGTCATTGCTGTTGCTTTGGTGTTGTAGAGTGGTAATGTAGCGTAGTAGTGCTGCAGTGTAGTGTACTGGTAGTAGTTAACAGCTCAGATGGCCGAGTGATAAGAGCCTCTACCTCTGGAGCTGTGGACTCTGATTTGATTCCGAGTCAGGTCAAACCAAATTGAATGACTTTAAAATTGATATTTAACGTATATACCGGTACTTTGTTAATTTCAACAATTGCGCGATGGTGCATGGCCCCACATCAGCGCGCACTAAAATATAAAAAAATATACACAAAAATTAACAAAAGATTGACTAAAATAAGGAGTAAATTAATGCCAAAACAAATTTATGACAACATAGGCAGATACCGGTAGGTTTCTCAGGCCATCTTGTGGATACTAAGCAACTGGGAAAAAAAGATCAGTCACCAAGGCTGCTATTGGTACGGTAACATATGATTCTGAATTCCAAGCTAATAACTTCAGAAACACCTTTACGGTACTTAAAACAAATCAGCAACAAATGGGTGAAAGATCGAAATTGGAGCGAAGATCAACTAACCTTCAGTCAATCAGAAGAAAATTCTTCCAATGCAAAAACAGAAAAAACATTTGAAAGACACTATCATAAATATCAATCCCACAAGTGCAATTGAGGTTAGATACTTCAATGCAAGATCTATTGCATACAAACTTAACATACGGTAGCCTACTGGATCATTACGCCACTTCATCAAATCCTTCTCCAGAGCTGATGCAGTGATATTTATTTTGGACACTTGGCTTACACCTGCTTATCTGGACTCAATGGTATGCCCCCCAAAGTACCGGTATTCCATTCTAAGAAATGATAAAAGTTGTGGGCGTGGAGGTGGAGTATCATATTGGTGCTTGCTCCCTATCAACCAGTTTCAGTTTTATCAGATGAGTTTTGTAACTTCATGTCATTTGACATATTTATAAAACACAACACTATTAGGTTCACTTGTTTTTATGTTTCGCCATCTTCTGCTGCCTCCCCAGAGAAAACGCAGGATGTATGTCAATACTTGCTTGGAGTTCTAGACCTATACCGGTATAGCCTACTAAACTTTTTTAAAAAATTAAGTATTTTTCAAAACAAATCTGTTAAAATAATTGGAGGTGGAAGTTGTTAGACTATGACCGAGCAACACCATTCTATATTGGTACCAAGCTTGGCATTTTGAAATTGGCTGATCTTATGAAATTCGAAAAAGTGTTATTTGTTCTCAAATTCAAAATGAAAACTCTTCCTGCACAGTTTAACAAATGTTTTTGTGAAGTCAGCACTGTACATACGGTTTCTCTAATTATGGAATAGTATGGAATATATACAGAATAGTATGCCATACTATTCCATAAATAGAGAACATTCTAAATATGGAATAGTATATGTCAAATAGTATGTAATAGTAGGTAAGGCACTTTAGTATAGTATGGCAGAACTGGGCAATAGGACGTTTGGGGCACTAGAGTAAAGGGGCCCATATAAAAAGTCAAGTTTGGGGTGAATGGCCCTCTGAGTAAATGTGCCTCAGGCCTAATTTGGGGCAAAAGGACCTCAGGACAGGACAGTTGAAGCAGTAAATAAACCCTAGGAATAAGATGTTAATTTAGGGCACTGTTGGGGCATGTCCTATGCATAAATGGGGCTCTAGGACCAATGGGCCTCGGAGCATTTGGGGCAATAAGGGATCTGGGTCTCAGCATGTTTTGGTTCCTGGGTCAAACGGGCCTTAGGACAGTTGGGATGAAAGGACCATTTGAAGCTCTGGAGCATATGGCCTGTATGGGATTCACAGATTCAGCATATTTGAAATACTATGCCATACTATTCCATAAATAGGGACACCCCTGCTGTGTTCCCTCCAGAGTGCGAAATTTGAGAAAAATGGGCAAATTTTACTAATTTTATTGTTTATTGTAAGTAACTGACATAATGGTGTTTAAACCAACATCTAAACACACTAACATGTACAGATAATGAAAAAGCTGAAGAAAACCATAACAAAAAGACAAGCACCATGTCATCTGAAGACTTGCGAAATCAAAGTATAAGCAATCGCACACAATGTAAACGAAAAGACAAGCAACACAACATCTGAAGACAGAAAAACAATCGCAAGCAATGTAAAAAAAGACAACACATCTCCTGAAGACAGAGAAGATTAAAACTTAAAAGCACAATATTAAAAGACCCAAACAGACTAATACTATAAGCAAAGGCAAGCTAATAAATTATCGTCGTTATACTACATAGGTCGAATTTTTTTACATAGTTTTTGAATATAGGTAATGAAGGCGCAGTGACAACATACTCAGGTAAGCTATTCCATAAAGATACAACACGATGAGAGAAAAAATTTGTCACATTTTTATGTTTGGGTTTGCCAATAGATTGTAACAGCCGATGACGTCTAAGTTTATATGGACTACTGCAATACTTGAAAAAATTGTCAAAATTTATGTCAATATGACGGTAACAGATCTTGTACGTTAATATTAAATCATACACAAGTCTGCGATACTGCAAAGATTGAATATTTAGCTTGCGTAAACGATCAGAATAACTCGTAAAAGGAATATTACTACGCATCAGAGGTGGGCATTCCGCAATTTGAAGCGCAAAGCGCTAGTTGCGCAACTTCCGCACGTGCGGAAGTTGCGAAGCGCTTTAACAAATTATTTTTAGCCATTGCGCAAGTTGCGCTGCGCTTCAAGGAAAATAAATCCTTCTTACGCTTTATTGCGTTGCGAACTGAAAAAATATATAACAGTGTGCGCATTATTGCGCTGCGAACTGAAAAGAATTTGGTTGATTGCGCTTTGTTGCGTTGCGCACTGTCGGAAGATGAAATACTGCGTTGCGCTTTGTCGGATTAATGAAAGCGCAATGTGCTGGAGTAAGCAGTTTTTCGTAACTGTTTTTAATAGAATAGCAGTTTGTTTCTTGATGCGTACAATAGGCCTATAGGTCAATTTATTGTAGCAGAAATTTTCAGCTCATCAGAAATGTGGTACACTAAAGTCTTTTGCTTTTTAAAATAATTGCAAGTGCTTAAAGAGATCATTGAGAGTTAAATAAATCGTATTTACTTGTTATAGTGGAGAACTTCGCCGCATATGCAAATTATGATTTACCGCGATGAGGTGCTTTTAACGGCACGCGACAATGCAACAGTGGTTTGGCGCAGTGGTTTGGAGTGTCGTTTTTACTACGACCATGATCGCAAGGTTGATGGTTCAACTCCCAACCTAGTCTCGTTGTTGCGTCCTTGGATAAGATGCTTCACGTTGATTATCTCTGCTTGGTGAAATCTGGTAAGCGTCAAATTAATTAAGTCAGAAGCAAAATTCAACCGCAAAACTCGGAAACAAAGGCAACTCCTAAGCGAGTCTGGATTTGTCCTACGCAGCGCCTCCTTCGCTTTCTCGAGATAAGAGGATGAAAATGAAGAAAGCAATTATCAGCAACGCATCTTTTTTTGCTTCTTATCTAATTTTCCTGTTCATTGACCATGCAAAATCCTGTTACAGTCACTTGCATTAAAATCGTTGTCGCGTTGTAGCCCACTGCGTGCTGTTAAAAGCACCTATAAAAATAACTCAAGAAAAAATTGCATTGCTTATGCATCTACTCGTTGCGCTTTATTAAATTTTTCATTGCAAAAGTTACGTTGCGCTTTTTCTTTTGTATAAACTTCATTGCGGAAGTTGCGTTGCGCTTTAATGCAAAAAAATAATTGATTGCGAAAGTTGCGTTGTGCTTCAGTCAATTTAAAAATTAGGTTGCGCTAGTTGCGTTGCGTTTCATGACTTAACAGAACTTTTGCGCTTTGTTGCGCTGCGCTTCAATCAATTTTTAAAAAATGCCCACCTCTGCAACGCATGCAAATGGTTTTGGTATAACGTTTTTAAACAGATTCAATGGCATGAATGTTTTTCTGCAGGTAAGGTGAACAAACTGGAGTATTGTATTCTAATAAGGGCCGAACATAAGCAACATATGCTTTCAATAGCGTCCAAACATTTTTAGAAGAGAAGGAGTGCAATATTTGATAAGCAGTAGCAGAAGCTTTCGAACGAACATAAGATATATGTTTACTCCACTTCATATTATTAGATACATAAACACCAAGATCTTTAACATAATTACTTGAGCATATTTCAGTATCCTCAATAGTGAATGTATGGTTATCAGAGGAGTTTTGATTTAGAGGCAGGTGCTCAAACTTAGTGGGAGCAAGCCTAAGCTGCCTTACATTCATCCACGTGTAAACTTTATGAATAGCATTTTGTATAGCAAAATTATCACAACTTATAAGTTTAGCATCATCCGCAAAGAGAAACATAGCACAGTTACTGTCATTTTCCGTGGCAGTTGCAGCCTGTATAATATTATTAATGTATATAAATAATAAATAGTAATGGACCAATAACACTTCTTTGCGG
This sequence comes from Trididemnum miniatum, assembly GCA_964006365.1. Taxonomy (NCBI): domain Eukaryota; kingdom Metazoa; phylum Chordata; class Ascidiacea; order Aplousobranchia; family Didemnidae; genus Trididemnum; species Trididemnum miniatum. The sequence goes on along the minus strand of OZ023231.1, from coordinate 1,868,430 downwards.
CACACCACTTGACACAGGTTTAAAACATGAAAATGAGTCTAGCACACGTACTTGTTGCTTTCTCTGATCAAGAAAACCTTGTATCCAATTAAATGCATTACCATTGACACCATAAGACTGAAGCATTGAGAGCAATTTTTTATGTGATACAGAATCAAATGCTTTAGCTATATCAGTGTTGATAATATCTACAGTTTTGTTTTGATCATATGCTGTTAGAAAATGATTAATTGCAGAGAGCAATTGAGAACAAGAGGACTTTCCTGGAATGAAACCAATTTTGAACCAAAAATTAATACTATAAAATGCAAAACTGAAAAACTTTAACAAAAAACTTGATTATTTTAATGCAAAACTGTAGCTTGTATCTTGGAAAAGCAAGTTTAATGTGAAAAATTTGTAAAAGGGGTCCTCAAAATAGTGAAATCTTCGGGCAAAAATTTCAATGAATTTAACGTTAGGACAAATTTGCACTAGTCAAAATCCTAGAGGGAACCGTGCATCCCTGTACATAAAAGGTCTACACGGGCAAGTATGCGAAATAATTATTTTATGCCTTTCTTCAAATTATCAAAGCTTCAAAATTCTATCAGGTATCAAGGTCCTCTTATTTGGAATTCATTAGATTCGAAAATGTAAAACTACAAATCGATAAAATTGTTTAAATCTAACCTCACTCAAAAGCACTTTACTAGAAAAATAATGTCTTGTTTAATTCAGTAGTATAAAAGCCAGCATCACATACATTCATTATAAGGGTGTTCTATTGCTTGCTAGTTTATTAATTTTTTGGTTTGCTTTTCGTTTTCATTAAATTGTACAATACTGCAACAAACAGTTTTGCTATGGTGGCTGCAGATTAGAAGATTTAACAATCCCTTTGCAGTCTCCTTGATGTCTGTTATCATTTTACTGTTAGTTTTGAGTTATATCTATTTCCTTGCTGTGTACTTCACATCAAATAATAATGGAAGCGTCTATTTCACTGGAAATTCCTGTTATCGAAGTTCGAAAATCGTGGTTTGCGGAACCGGAAACATCCCCTAACGGTTCCCCTAATGTGAGAGTCACACTACAGGAACCGAAAACGGTTACGCAACTACGATTTTTCAAACTTCGGTAACCGGAATTTTTGGTGAAATAGACACTTCCAATACTAATAAATCAGTTCAGTTCATAAGATCCTGCTTTTTAAATAGTCGTCCCAATTATATTCTGGCTGATTTTGATCTACCACATACAGACTGGTCTATTCCAAAAAGCTTTGGAAATCAAAGTCACAATTACTTCATGAACTTCTGCTCTGAATTTTCTTAACAACAAATGATCACAGAACCCACCCACTCTGATGGAAATATTGTTGACTCGCTACTGTGTGTTCTTCCTGCTTCTAAACTTTTAAATTCATGGGCAATTGATGAGCCATTGACTGATACGGGTCTCATCTAGAGCAAGCCGTCTGTGTCTTTCATTGCTTTACGTGAACGGATTATTCTAGACTCAGACAGCTTACTCGAGACAAGACCCGACTGATACATGTGATCATTTTTTAGTCAAATTAAGTATTGTTGCAACTTCTGAAAAATAATCTTGTCAAAAATTCCAAGATTTCACTAATGCTGACTACCAAAGTATTGCTTGTAACTTATTTCAAACTGACTGGCAGCTTATTGTGCAAGCCAGCTGAGACAATGCACAACTGTTGTATGATAACATTATCAAACACTTACATCTGGCTATAGATCATCATGTGCCCTATAAAGCTCACTGAAAGCCTGCTAAGAGGCCCTTACATCTAAGAAAAATAGTTAAAGAAAAACGTGCTATACAAACTTGCCTAAGAAAGCGAAGATGACCCAACCAATACACAGAAGTACAAAGCTGCTGCTAAGAATTATGCCTCAGCAGTTAATACCTGGTATGACCAACGAGAACAATCCTTATGTGATAATCCTAATCCAGCTAAATTCTACTCGCATTCCAATAAAATATTGAATTGCAGGACTTCTATCCCACCCCTAAAATCTACCTCTGGTGATCTTGCAAACACTTATGAAGGGAAATGTGATACAGTGATATACTCAATCAATTTTTTCAAAAAGTTTATATAGTTGATGATGGTAATAACGCTATTGTCCATGGCAATTTGCAGAGTAACTTCTTTCTGAGTGATATTGTGATTCAATGCAATCTAACAAAATATCTCGCACACAGATAGCATTCCACCTTTTTTTCTAAAAAAAGTGGCCCCGTACTTTCGAGATGTTATAACCTATGTATTTAGTCCGAGCATTAAATACGGTACTTTACCTGATCAATGGAAAAGGGCAATTGCGGTACCTATTTTTAAAAGAGGCTCAAGAGACTTTCCTTGCAATTACAGACCGATATCCCCTACGTGTGTTTTATGATGTATTTTAGGAAGAATAAATTTTGTTGTAAAATTCTGACCAGCTAGTCGAAAAATAAAGCGCAAACTCTATTAAAACGTCACCACTAATAGAACACCACCACAAGGGAAGAGTTGAAAAATAGAGCGCCATGGCAGTGAAATAGAGGTTTTACAGTACATGAAATTTACATGGACTTTGTTAAAGCTATTGATGCAGTATCGCATTTGAAATTGATTGCAGTTCTGCAATCGTTTGAAGTACAGTGTAATTTGCTTGGATGGATTCAAGACTTTTTGAGTGACAGAGTGCAAAGTGTATTGTATTAATAATACTATATCATCTGCATTGCATGTTAGCAGGGGAGTGTCTTAGGGCCTTTGCTATTTGTGATTTACATTAATTGTCTGCTAAAAGATCTTACAATTGCTGATGAAAGTTGTAGATTGTATTTATATGCCAATGATGCAAGATTGTTCAGTTCTTGTCCCTTTGATTTACGAAATGCTTTAGATTTGGTACAGAAATGGACTAAAAACTGACAGCTGTCCGTTGCTCCAACGAAATGTGAACAACCAACTATTTGTCGTAATCACTGTTCTACCAAAAATCAGTACAGTACATCCTCGATTATCCGGTCATGTTGGGCAACCTTTTTCCAAAATCTTGACCGGATAAGCATTTGGCTGGATAAGAAAAGACCTTAAGAAAAAAGAACGAAAAGAACGAAGTTAGTATGAGAACAAGCTTAGCCACAAAACAATTTAAATGCTAAACGAAAGAGACATTTGGGTAAAGTTTAAAATCACATAGTTCAACAAAATAAGTTATTAAACAGTTTAACTTTCATCAGTACTATTGCTGAAAAACAAAAGGATGGAGGTTTGTTTGATAGTGCTTTCTCGCCTTTCAGCAGCAAACTCACACGACCGGTTAATCGAGGAGCTATATAATCGAGGGCCAGATAAACGAGGATGTACTGTATTACATGTCATTGAAACAACTTGTATTGCTAACTCACCATCTGTAAAGGATTTGGGTGTCTTGATTTCCTGTGATTTAAAATGGTGTTCTCATATCTTGCGTGTCATAAGCATTGCCTGAGCTTTTGTGCTTATCGTATTTTACAAACTTTTTCAACCAAGAATGTGTGGACTCTTGTGAAAGCTTATACTAGTATGTTAGACCGAAACTTGAGTGTAACACTTTTGTTTGGGCAAAAAAAATTTACTTGGCTTATTTGCAATCAATGTAACATGCCTTTTGATTCTTACTTTGATCGTGTAAACGAGTTAGATATTAGATCCTTGGAATATCGCAGGCTTAAATTCGATTTAATGTTTATATACTTATAAAATTTGCAATAAATTAGGTGACATACCGTTTGATAAGTTTTTTGTGTGGTCAGAGTGTTCTTACAATTTGCGTACACATGCTAAGACTTTAACTTTAAAAATAAACCTAAACATAAGGAATGCAGTCATTGTTTTGGTAGTCGGTTATCCCTGTATGGAATTCACTGCGTGAAACTGTGGTATCTGCTACCAGCCTTTGCGTGTTAAAAAAAAACTCAAACAGTTTGACTTGCATAATGCTGCTAACTTGATGTTTTGATTTAGCCAGAACTATTTCTTTGTTTATGTCAGTTGTTGAACACTGCTCTCTGTGTATATTTGCTTTGCTCAGTATAGCTGTTTTTGTTTGTATATTTTCTATGTCTGCTACCAGTCTTTATGTGTTAAAAAAACTCAAACAGTTTGATATGAATAATGATGCAAACTTAATGTTTTGATTTAGCCTTATCTATTTTTGTGTTTACATCAGCTGTTGAACACTGCTCCCTGTACTGTATAATTATATTTGCCTTGCTCAGTATTGCTGCTATGTTTGTATATTTTCTATGTTTGCTTTCTTTTTACTTTGTGTAGAACCAGGACTTTCCTCTATTTGTAATTGATAGATTGCTGCTTTGCTTTTTTGCTTCAGTTCTTTAACTTTTGTTTGCAAGTGTAAGAGTGTTAGGATGTTAGTTCTGCACCATTGTGCAGTATTCAAATAAATAAATAAAAACACACAAAAAATTAATAAATCGGACAACATAGGCCTAGACTACAGCTGTGCAGTGTGCAGATCAAATTTTTTCAAACGCTTTTTAAATAGAGGCCTAGACTACTTAAAGACTGCTGGCAGATACTACGTCGTGAGGAAGGTTATTCCAAATTTTATTGATACAATTGAAGAAGAAATTATGAAATTGATCGCAACTGGCATAAAATTTGGATTAAATGACAAACTTATGGGAGCGCAGATTATACCTTCTTTTGAAGTGAATAAAGTAATGATCAAATTGTAAATCAGAAAAATTTCAGTAAATTTTAAACATCAAAATAACATCAAGTTCTAATTTACGATATTCCAGAGATTGAATATCAAGCTTATCAGCTTATGGAGACAATCAGCATAAGAAGTGAACGGTATATTGCCAACGAGTAATAAACACGTAATAACTGAATTTTTTTTGGATAGATTGATTTCTTCGTTTTTATTCTCCTCCTGTCACGAGAAAGCGACGGAGGCGCTATGCATAGGACGAATCCAGACTTGTTTAGGAGTTGCCTTTGTTTCAGAGTTTTCCGGTTGAATTTTGCTTGCGACTTCTTCAATTTGCTGCTTGTTAGATTCCACCAAGCAGAGATAATTGTTGTAAAGCTTCTTATCTAAGGATGCAACTACGAGGCTTAGGTGGGAGTTGAACCATCAACCTTGCGATCATGGTCGTCGTAAAACGACGCTCCAAACCATTTGACCATGCCGCTGACCCATTTGGCCACGCTGCCAACAATTGAAACAAATGATCATCTTTTTTGAAATGATAAAAGAACATCTTTTTTGAAATAGGGGTTCCAAACTGGCAAATTGAATTCAAGTTTAGGTCTGACATAGGTGCAAGAAATTGGTAGAAAGGTGCTGGTACAGAACAGATACCGGTAGGTAGACTCAGAGACTAGCTGCCTTGTGGAGTTGCTTCTTGTTCTCTAGTCTGCTGGTCTAGTGAGTAGTGACAACTTTTGAGTAAAATGTCTTACCAGTAGCCTGGTACAGAGTTACTTGTATTTCATATTTTTTTTGCTGGAACTGTGAAGTGTGGAGCCATTTTTTGCTTCAAACAGTTCAGAGTTTTAAAGATTTTTAATGTTTTAGGCAGTGTCTAGAGCACCGGCCCGGTTTCCATAATCACAAACGCTGCTGCACTGGCAGCTTTGTTTGTTTCCTGTTTCTATACTGTATATGTGACGTCATTGTCATGTGGGATTGGTTTTTCCAGCGCTGCACCGGATTGCTTTTTTGTTTCTATGATAGGCTGCCGGAGCTCTAAGCCTCAGACTGCTAAACACTTCCTAATCATGCTAATGCTAAATGTTAATGAGATTTTTTTGCTTTTTTTGTGTCAACATCCTGCTGCCTGACAACTCATAGATTTGTCAGTTTGTGATCTAGACTGCAGATATATGAAGACTTAATTCTCATAACAATATGCACATATAATGTCTTAAAACATTTTGCAGAGATTCAAATGTAGGGTTTAGGGTGGTAATCAATTAGAATACAAATTTGTTTCTAACTTTTTGAATGGAAGAAGGTGAAGCTGAAATAGATCCAAGAATTAAGCAAGAGCTAGAATGTTTAAACACAACAAGTAAAAAAATAAACGACCTTGAAAATGATATAAATGAAAAACGAAGTCAATATCGATCTGCGCTTACAAGTTCCACTCAACGCTTGAATTTGATAGCTCGTAAACTAGGAGATTGTGTAAGCAAAGCCAGGCCATATTATGAAGCTAAAAGAATTGCAAAAAATGCTCACAACGAAGCCCAACAAGCGGCATTGCAGTTTGAGCGAGCTGTCAGCATGCACACAGCTGCACGAGAGATGGTTACCGTGGCAGAACGAGGGATGGTAAAAGATTCTCAGGACACAGCATGGGCTGAGATGTTGAATCATGCCACTACAAAAGTGAATGAAGCTGAAAGCGAACGATACCGAAGTGAAACTGAACACCAGAAAAGAGCGGAAGCTTTCAAAACAGCGGAAGAAGAAGTAAAAAAACTGCAAAAAAATTTGAAGTCTAGCATAAAAAAATCTCAGCCTTACTTTGAAATGAAAAAAGTAACTCAACAAACATTAGAAACTATCAAATCATCTGTGGATAAAGTAGATACTGAATTAAAATTACTAAAGCAACTGTACTCTACTACTTTACACACTTTGGAAAAAATAAGTGATACAATTCATGCTTCCAGAGACATTGTGAAACTAGCTGAAGAGCAAGAGTCATTGTTACTGGGCAAACGGCAAGAGGGTGTTGGGGCAGAATCACCATTTAATAGTCAAGAAATTATGTCCAGTTTAAAATTAGCATCTAGCGATAGTCAGTTGAACATACTTGGTGACTTGAAAGAGTTTGACTCTGTCGATCATTTGAGTAGTTTAGCTTCGTCTTTAAACAATCTTGATTCTATTTCTTGTGCATCATCATTAAGTTCAACTGCTAGTCGACCAGTTGCATCAGAAGATTTAAAATCTGGTGATGACATAAAAGAAGCATTTCAACCAGTAGTGTCTGATGAAAAGAACCAAGAATGTCAATTTAGCAAAGATGTTTGTAATGATGTGGCACCGAAAGAGGGCATTGATGCATTACCAAATGATTTGCTAGCTCTCACAGAGGTCGTGGATGTAACTGAACATTTGTCAAGTGAGCAGCATGGGGTAAATAATAAAAATATCAGCTCAAATTCCAGCCAAAACATTAACAACGTACCTATGCCATCTTCAGCTACATCATCTGCAAATCTTGTGGCACAAGTTTCTCCCAGCGAAATCTTACTTAGCGTAGCTGGTCTTGGTAAAGTATCAGCTAACGCAACTGATTGATGTTTTCAGAGTAAAAACCTGGATATTACACTCCCATTTTTCATGGCAGTGTATGCTTGTATGATGGAAGTAAAACCTGTTTATGTTCAGTGCTTATTATTGGTTTACCTACTGTCATTTGACCACTTAGAGCTCTCATATTCAACTCATTATTGTCGTCACTTATGATCACCTCATTTTCAAGCAACTTAGAGTAGGGTCAAACATTACTTGTTTCCTATCATTCTTGTATCTCTTGATTGTGCAGTTGTTAGACATTTTGTGGTCATTTTACCGAATTGATTTGAATGAACCTGTTCGTTAAATGACTGAATTCAATACAACGAAATCCGAACAGCGCTGCGCAGCATTGGACTGGTCAGCGTAATGATTACGTGCGCTCGTCTAATGAGTGGTGGTTTTGAAAGGTGATGATTATCTAATTCTTGATCAAAATTCGCACCTATCGCCCCAAAGTTGAGATGTCCGAACCATAAGTCGCCTCGCGCTGAATCGGTCTGGCCAAATAGTACTGTCCCATTGGAAATAAATTTATCGTAGTGATATCGCCCTTGTGCACTTCAAGCGCACAGTTTTTTTCGATTGCTTTTCTAAAATATCAATTTTTTTATTAGTCGTTACTTTACCGATTGTGTGCAATTTAGTAATGACCGTGATAGGTTTTAGATTTTAATAAGTTAGTTGAGATTAGAAAAAAATTAGTGTGTTCTGAACTGCATAACAAACCTTTGGCATATAATAATTGACGGTACTGTGCGTTTTTTTTTGTTTTTATGTACTCGTGTTTTGATTAAAATTATCATCTGGTGTTGTGTCTGTTAAATTAGATTTGAAAATTGACATTAAAACTTTTATGGTTATCGGTTCGTTACCCTTGACTAGCCAAACTGTTTTAATCGACTGCTTTTTCCAAGATTCTTGTGCATCATTTTCTTGTGTGGATATGATTTTGTTTTTGTATGTTGCTGCAACCCAAAATTTAACCTTAAATCTGTAACACGCAAGCCCTGTAAAGTGCTACCAATATGGGTTGCTTAAAGGGGAAACTGAAGCGTAGAATTATTTTGTTGCTAGAGGCGTTAAAAAATACAGCGAACTTAAAACTGACAGTGATCAAAAGGCAATCGCCTTTATCGTAGTGATCATGCAGTCAAGACATTTGACTTTGATCAGTGCAAGCGAATTGGGTTGACGAGTATTGTCGCCGTAGCTCTTGCACGCCTCAGTGCGTAAATAAAACCTAAGTCCGTCATCCTCTTAGACTTCAAACGTCTGTTTTTGGTTAACTACATACATTTAAATTTTTTACGGTCAGTTTTGAATTCGTTGTATTTTTTAGCATTTTGAAGTGAAAAATAATTCTATACTTCAGTTCCCCTTAAATACCATAATTTCAATGCTTCCATTTTTTTGAATATAAATGTTTTGTTCAAGCTTAGGCTCACCTTGAATAAACGGTTGTGACAATTGATATTAATATGCCTAATAAGAGAAATTATGTCTGTGGGTTCGTAAAAGCGCTACCGGTAGTTGGAAGTTTTTTTCGTTTGCGTTATCTTTTACTGCTTGGTTGCTTTTCTTTTTGTGCTGAAATGTGTCTGTTATGTTTTTGGTGTAGATTATTTTTCTACCTTTCGAATACGTGCGTTTTAGCGTTTCTATAAGAATATGCGGTAATGCTGGATATAGAACCATTTCCGGCAAAATGATAATGAATTATTTGCTGCCGTACGTATTTTATGTGTATTGTGACGTAACTTGCCCCAATGACGTTAGTTTAGCATACTGAAAGGGGTTTGCCGAATACTTTTTCATGCTCTTGTGCTGTTTTTACGTGGATGATTAGCCTGGCTATTCTAGTCATAGTACCAAAATATAAGCATTTGTTATAGTTTCCAAGATAATCCGTACTGGAAGCAGCAAACTGTGAAGTATTGTCATTTTCGCATCAGAGTGTCCATTTGTGAATTTATTTGACGCTTACTCTGCCCACATGTCCAATTTTTGTGAGCTGTAGGCTCGCGGTCCTTCTATTTTCTGCGTCATAATCCATTTTTTGATGTCATATTCACTATTTTTTTTTTATGACATCAAAGAATTGATTAGGATGCAGAAACTAGAAGCAAGAACTGTAAGCACGAAGCCGGACGTGTGAATAGGGGAATGTTTGTAGAAAAATATCATTACATTGCGTGCAAAGTGTGCAAAACATAATTACATGCTGTGTTTTCTTGTCTTCAGGTTATGGATGTAGCCTCATTGAATAAACTGTGTATTAATGAGACTTCATTAAAAGAACTCAATCAGCATTTTCAACTTAACAGTTACTGCATTGGTTTTTCTCCTTCATCTGCAGACACGGCGCTCTTATCGAGACTTCAGGCATCCGCTTGTTCATTAAACACGTATCCCCACCTCAAGAGGTGGTTTGCTCATATTTTATCTTACTCACAGAAGCACAAGCATCCCAGCTTCTCACAAGTAGGTACAGTTTGTATTAAGCGAAAATAAAGCCGCAATAATCCGAAAAAATGAACGTTTTAATAGCGTAGATTCAGCTGCCATCCTCAAATATAAGCAAAGGCAGGACAAAACTGAAAACTGCTTTTTTTACCCGGTTGACGATGATAGCTGAATCTATGGTGTCGAAACGTCTAATTTTAAGAATTACCGTAACTGCGGCTCCATTTTCCTCCTTCAGCTATTTTCGTCCCATGTTTATTTATTCCAAAGTTTGTAATGTTGTGAGATTTAGGATTGAGTTTTGTAATGATTGAACTGCTGGTATATTGTTGAGACTTTGGCATATTTACAACTGGATTGTTGTAAAACTAGGCTGTAAAATATTTGCTTATCGTTCAAATGCTACAGCAGAGTGTGCAATGATATGCTACGTGATTGGTTCTCTGTACCCGTCGCGGACTCGTTCGACCGGTAGCTTACCCTGAACCCATGTCCAGTTTGATTTGTTCCGAAACTCCACGGACTCTTTGCATCGTGGTCAATTTTTCGATGTCAGATGAAACAAGTGATTAAAAAGTCAAATTTTCATTATTCTCGCGGTATTACGCCGAAGCGTGTAACCAGTGGCGGGGCTAACACAGCTCCAAAAAACATCCTAGCGGTGGCGAGCCGTTGACGACCTTGGTTTTGATTTGAGATTCCCGGTATTCGAACCCCAGACCTTCCGCATCGTTATCGGTGTCTTTAACCAGCACGCCAATGGGTATCATCAATATAAATTTAATTATGATTTGGAAAAACCGTGAGCTTTTGCAAGCACTCAAACTAAACTGGACACGAAGGTAGAGTGAGTGTGGTGATTACTTGATCATGTCTACTCACAATTTTACTCCACCAAAGGTAACATTTTCCAACCCTAAAGTGTCTCTACTCTCACTTGGTCACATGTAACAATCCTGTCCCGGTGTCATGGGAGGAAATTACTTGTTACGTAAGGTGCTGATTATTTCAATTTTAGGTGACAGCGCATTCTGCAAAATCACATTCTAAGATGTCTTCCGAACAAAATAAAGAAAATTCAAATCCAGCTGCTGGGGAGAAGAAAAAGGCTCAAAAGAAAGGTGTGATTATGTTAAAGTGTGCAGAAGTTTCTTTTTGAAGTTGATTTCAATAATACAATTCCGTTTATGTTTTAAAAGATCTTGAACAGTTGGCTTCTCCAAGCTTCTATTGTGATCTAATGCAAATTGAATTCTTTTCGCCAGCATGACCCCCCTTGCGAAATGCGATATCCTACATTTTCTTTTATATTTCGTGAGGTTTCAAGTGCTTTCATGACTTGATATGTGATTATTGCAGTCGGCAGTTTTTGTTGTTTTTTCACTTTGATGCATTTTGTTGATTTACTCGTGATTCTATGTGTTGTAACTGACCGGTTAACATGATATTTATTAAAGACATCAGAGCGAGAGGTCTGGGGTTCGACTTTCGGCCGGGTCCGATCGGACACAATGCCGCTGAGGGCTCGTCACCGCTGCGATGTTTCTGTGATCTTGCCCAGGCGCTAACCGCGGAGATGGGTTCGACACTTGTTCGATACGCTTTGGCGTAGTACAGTAAGTATAATGAAAATTTGATTTTTTGATTTTCTTTTTTTGATTGCAGTGAAGAAAGTTGATGCTTCTGGTGATATTGAAACAAAAGAACTGAACCCTTGGCCTGCGTACATTCAAGAACGATTAGATCTCTTCGAACAACTTAAAATCGAATCTGATGCTCTGTTCAAACGTAAATGACTTGCGTGTTTTTTAGATTATGAGCTGCTTATTAATTGCATTGTGCTCTTGGCAGCTTCTCAGCCAGAAGTGAACTTACACTAGTTTCTTGATCGGTCGGTTCGCGTAGCGGTTCAGGACATCACTGTTGGCTCTGTAGGTTTGGGGTTCGATTCCCGGGTCGGTCAAATTGAACACAATGGCGCCAACGGCTCTCCACCGCTGCGGCGTTTCTTCGCCCAGACACTAAGCCGTGGAGATGGGCCCCGCTGCTGGTCACACGCTTCGGTGTAATACCGCGAGTATAATGAAGGTTTTTGATAAACTATGTGATTGCACTGTGTTACAGAAAAGCAAGAAACCCTTTCTTCTCCTATTAAAGTAACTTTGCCTGACGGGAAAGTTGTAGACGGCAACTCCTGGCATACAACTCCATACAACGTTGCTCAAGGCATTAGGTAAGGAAACACTTCGCGGCTTGTTGTGTTTGGTCAAACTTTGAAGTGTTTACGAAGTCATGGAAGGTTTTCGTTGTTGTTTTAGTCTTTGATATTTCAGAAACTTTTACCTTTTGAAAAAATTCTCAAATAATATGGTTATATGTCGATTTATCTGTGTGACAGTGTCGTTCATTTATTGTAGTATGATATTGAACCAACTACTGATTTCATTTGTGTCTTCGACGTCACGTTTTAGGATCTGTGTCTTGGTTTTGATCATATTTTCGGGGGTTTATCTCTTTCATTTTCTGTGCTTTTATCCACCTAGTTTGACCAACCAAATGCTTGTCTCACCTAACGCGCTGCTTGTTGTGTTTTGCCTGTCTCACCTAACGCGAACCAGACGGTTATCATAGGCCGTAGTAGGGGTTGGAGGCACGGTTGGCGTTACGGGAGGTCTGGGGATCGATTCCCACGCTTCACTGTAATAGCGTAGTATGACGAACATTTGATTTATTTACTCTTGTTTGCTATTTAATGATAGAAGCTGCACGTCGATAGGAATCGAACTCAGAATCATTTTCAGTGGAATCGTGCGCGCTTTGAAACATGCAAAACAATATCGGTGAAGAAACAGAAAATTGTTGATGGCAAAGACCTCAAAATTGTTGAAATAAATGCGCAGCACGGTTCCCTCTTAGTTTGAAGCAAGTGCGAATTCGCGCACGTATAAATTATTATAAAAAATTTGTCCAGGGCTTAGGGGATTTACGGGAAGTGTGATTCTATTTATGCCTCAGAGTTGAGTTTCCAGCGTATGAAGTTTTTGTTTTGCGCCGAAATACTCAATACAGTCAAACCTCGGCTATCGAGCACAATCCGTTCGAGAAGGTTGTTCGAAAAGCGATATGTTCGAAATCCGAAATTTAGAATTCATGTAATCTTTACCTCGTGGTAAAAGCGATGGGCGCAGACAATCAGTCTGTTTGCACTCGCTTGGTTTGGTCGTGATCCGAATCATGGTCGAAGTCTGAAACATAAAATCTCCAGTTTTTTGGTCGAAAACCGATTTGGTCGAGGACAGAAGCGTTTGATAACCGAGGTTTAATTGTACTTTCATTCAAATCCGACCAATATATAATCATCGTTCCAGTCGGCAAGCTTACGGAAAATTGAAAAAATTTCTTATTTTGCCTAAATTTTGCACTTTGAGGAACAGTGATGCGCGATGTACTTTGATTACGTGCGCGTGTAGCTGAATTGTGACGCGAGTTTATTTCTGTGCAGTCAAGGTTTGGCTGACAGTTGCGTTGTTGCAAAAGTAAATAACGTTGTATGGGATCTCGATCGTCCTCTGGAGGAAGATTGCAGTCTTCAACTTCTGAAATTTAATGACGATGAAGCTCAGGTGATGATTGGTTGGTCATGTTCTACGGTGTAGAGATAAATAATCGATTTTCATTATACTCGCGGTATTACGCCGGAGCGTGTAACGAGTGGTGGGGCTCATCTCCGCGGCTTAGCGCCTGCGCAACACAGCTCCTAAGAAACATCGCTGTGATGGCGAGACTGTATCTGATTTGACCGGGCTAGAAATCGAACCCTAGACCTTCCTAACCGTTAGCGATATCTTTAACCGCTACTTCAATTGCCCTACTGGTATTATGAAAAGGTATGTTAATTTCCAGGCTGTATACTGGCATTCGACTGCCCATATTTTGGGAGAAGCCATGGAGAGAGTTTATGGGGGATGCCTTTGTTACGGGCCCCCCATTGAGCAGGGTTTCTACTATGACATGTTCATGGATAACAGGTGGGTGATGTTGAAAATTTTTTGCTGAGTCGTAGGTACCATAGCAAAAAAAAATTGAAAGTGTATAAATTTAGTTTTTATCTTGCACACACGACTTTAAGCGTCTGTGATGAGACCTAACAAGGTCGAATCTGTGGCAGTTGAGATATTGAAAAAATAACTTGTGAGGGATTTCTTTCTATGTGTACCTGTGGCAACTTCATTTATAATCTCTTTGTTTCTCTCTGAATTAATCCAGCCGTTCTTTACTTTCTGTCTTCTGCAACTGCTATCCTTTTAATTGTATCGATTGCCCAGACGCCTGACTGAGTGATGTTGTTGTATGGTTTTCGATATGCTCCTTCCTGATTGTTATCTCTGATGAGGGACGTAATCCCGAAGCAGGATGGCTCAGGTCTTATCTTGGATGAGAATTTAATATAAATGTTTCGTCAATCAGCTTCTCGTTGAGCAAGAACGAAGCGCAACAACTTACCAGCATCGTTAAGTTTTGTGCTAATGTTGTGTGTACTTGTAGAAATATTTCTTGAAATTTTGCCCTAGGCGGAATCATGTTTTTTACGGTTGTAACAAATTTTTGCTTTCTAGTTCACTTGTTCGTACATATATTTGTCATAACTGGCTGTTAGACATCGTTCTGTTTGAAACAATTTCTTACCATTTCAATGCAATGATAACAACGTAAAGTTTGAACATGAAACGGGCCAGTTCGCTCAGTGGTTAAGCACGGCGGTGGGGAATGTCTTGGATTTGATTCCCGGAAGGGTCAAATCGGACGCATTGTCGCCAACTACTCGCCACCGCTGTGACATTTCTGAGCTGCTCAGGCGTTAAGCCGCGGAGATGAGCTTCGTCACTCGTTGCTCGCTTTGGCTTAATAGCGCGAGTATAATGAAGATTTGATTTTTATGTTGTGCTTGATGCAATTTCCTGCCTGGATTTTTCGATGCAGGAAGAACAACGTAAGTTCTAACTGACATCTATTTTTGGGCAGACAAGTTTCGGACAAAACCGACTTTCCAGTTTTGAACAAAGTCATGAGATCGATATTGAAAGAGAAGCAACCGTTTGAACGTCTGGAAATCTCGAAAGAAAATCTGCTCAAAATGTTTGCCTACAATCCGTTCAAGGTGCGATAACTGGTGATTCGTCGCTTCTGAAGAAGCGTCTGCGATAACTCTCTTTGATAAGAAAACTTACTGTGGTTTTAAATTTAATTCACAATTTTTTTTGCCCGAGCCACCTAGCGATTAATATTTCCCTTAACCCCTGAGGGTGTTATCTCTTTTTGCTTACCTAGGCCAGCCACAGGCCCAGCTGTGCTGCCTATTTGAGAAACAGACGTTAAATACATTCAGAATAGTTTTGAAAAACCTGTTTTTGCTCTGGGCTTCAAGAAGCGTTTTATCATAACTCCTTCATAGCTACGTGAAATTTCAAAGTTACACTAGAGAGTTATGACAGACGTTTCTTGAAGCTTAATGCGAAAACAGTTTTTTCAAAGCTGTTCAGTTTTGTGCTGCCAATCGATTATTTGAAACATATTCATCAACTTCAACTCTGCACCGGAATCGGGCCCCAACCGCTGACCTGTCGATTGTGTATCGACTGCCACCAACCCAGCCACTTGTAGTTGAATCTGATATTTGAGTCTTGTTATCGTCCCATTTTAGGTGAGAATATTGAACGAGAAAGTGACGACCCCAACCACCACTGTGTACCGGTGCGGCCCCCTGATCGATCTGTGTAGAGGGCCGCACGTCAGACATACAGGAAAGATCAAGGCTTTCGAACTGTACAAGGTAAATATGATTTGTTATGAGCAAAACTGGATATTTTGGTGTTAGCGAATCGACGTTAGGAGCGGTTTTTGTGTCTGGGTTAAGTTTCGGTTTCGAGTTAGAGGTTGGGTTAGGTACGGAGCTAGGGGATCGGGTTAGGGTCAGGCTTGGATGTCTCCTCCCCAGTTATGCCAAGTAATCGCGTATTCGTACTGAATCATATCAAGTTGCATCATCGTAGCGCATTTTAGCGTTTAAATTGCCCCAAACACTATTGACGTTACGTCATTTCTGACGCAAATATTCATCATAATTGGAAATTCTATTTTATACGGTTTGAGAGTTCATTTGTTACCAAGCAGAGTGCCGAGAATTATTTTGAAATTGATTTGAAAGTGAACTTTGGATTTGCTTCTCAGCGAAAATCGAACCCAGGATCGCAAGAGTTGTTCTTTTTTTTATACTTCAGAACTCGTCTTCGTACTGGGAAGGTAAGGCAGACATGGAATCACTACAGCGAGTTTATGGAATCAGTTTTCAAGATAAAAAAGAATTGAAAGAATGGCAACAATTTCAGGTGGAAACGATTTCTCTGTTTTTGATGTTGGTAGTTACTCGTCGGTTAACGTTGTGGTTAAATACGTCCCTATCGGTGCGAATGGTTGTGGGTTCGATTCCCGGGCTGGTCAAATCTGACACAGTGTCGCCAACGTCTCGCCACTGCTGCGTTGTTTCTTCGGAGTTGTGTTATCCAAGCGCTAAGTCGCGGAGATGGACCCCGCCGGTCGTTACTCGTTTCGGCGTAATACCGCGAGTATAATGAAGGGTTGATTTTTTTTTGGTTAAAACCGGAAAGAACTTACAAAATGTCGGAATTGTTTTGTTAACTGCATGGCTGTTTCTGGATGTGGCGTGAAGTCCTACTTCAAAAATGCGTGCGCACGATGACGTTGTAAAAACGTGTAGCGCCGTGCTTTCAAAATGCGCAGTCGCCAGTTTTCGTAACAGTTTAAATGCAATTTTGTTATTTTCTGTGGTAAAGAATTTTAGCAGTGCGCTTGTGCTGTTTCCGTCAGCAAATTTTTGACATTGCAGCACCAATTCTCATACTAGCAGCAACTGAATATACAGTGCAAAAGCGCTGTTTCGGGCTATTGGCCCTCATCAGCCAACCTTAAGGAAAGTTTCATTCACCCTCGAAATGCTTGGTCTTGCGCAGGATCAATTATTTCTGAAGCTTCAAGGTGGTTATTTCAAATTTTTTCCAACTGACCAATTTTATTCACGCATTTGATTTATTCATCAGGAAGAAGCGAAATTGCGCGATCATCGGCGTCTCGGACGCGAGCAGGAGCTCTTCTTCTTCCACGAATTGAGTCCTGGAAGTTGTTTCTTCTTCCCAAAAGGAGCTTTCATTTACAACACACTCATCAGTTTCATTCGAGTGAGAACTGCCGTGTTTGTTGCGCCATTAATTATGTCAGCGACATGACCTAGCTGTACCGCGCTCAGGTTACAGTTCCTACGTGACGGGTTCGATTCACGGCTGTAGGCGATCGCATTTGACATATATAGTGACTACTGCTGACTCGACTCGAAGAGACCATGCTCACTTCGCAGTCTCCCCCAATTACTGTTGAATTTTCAATTCAATATACTTTAAAATGCTTGTCTTGGGTAAAACTGGATGACGTCATGGTGTTGGGTTACACTTTGTATTTTTTGTAAATTTTTTTTCGAGAAAACTGAACAATAGGAGTTAATTATCAAGTTAATCGCATTAGTGCAGCCAAAAAACAGCTAAAATTACTTGGGCGGACGTTTCAGCTTGCTTCAGGTTTTATTTTCAACACTATGAACCTGCGCTGAGCTGGGCCTGATGCCAGGATGCAAAAGAGGGAAAATGTACTAGGAAAAAATTGTACAATGTCGCTACTTTTTGAGATAGTTTGAAAAAATGCGGCTTGAGTTAAAATTACAATTTGGCAAAGCAATGATGATAATTGTTGCATGATCCGCATAATCGTGTGCGTCGACATCTCATCAATCAATCGCATGGTTGCGTCAATACGTCATTCATAACGTTCTATGCAGTCACACAAATTTAATTTAACGAGGTCGAATTTTCAGCATTCTTTCATAAAATATCTCTGACGTAAAGCGAACGATTACGTTAACTCAGAGAGACATTCAGTGCATTGAACTCTGCTGATATCGACCAGTTGGCGAGGTGGTTAATGCCATTACTGTTGATGAGGAAGGTCTGGGGTTCAATTCCCAGGCCGGGCTAATCGGACAAAGTACCGCCTACAGTTCGCCGCCGCTGCGATGTTTTTTCGGAGTTGTGTTGTCCAGGCGCTGAGCCGGGGAAATGGATTCCGCCACTCGTTGCATGCTTCGACGTGACAACGCGAGTATAATGAACAATTGATTTGTTTTTCACGGTACAGGAAGAATATAGAAAGCGTGGCTTTCAAGAGGTAGTTTCACCGAACATTTACAATTCGAAATTATGGGAGATTTCTGGACACTGGCAACATTACGCTGATAATATGTTCGTGTTCGAAGATGAGAAAGACAAATACGCCCTGAAACCAATGAATTGTCCCGGTCACTGGTGAGTTGTACTGGCGAAGTCGATGATTAATCGATAGCTCTATCCTTTCTGTTGTGGTTAGCAGTGTAATATTGCATCATTGATCAACTTTGTCCATTCGAATGATGTAATTGTATTGGAAATATGAATTTTTTTGTCTCTTTGTAGCTATAAATAAAATAATGGAATACAATCAATATGGGGCGAAAATAGCTCAAGGAGGAAAAATGCAACCGCAGTAAATCTTTAAACTGGACGTTTTGACAATATGGATTTTGCTGTGATCATCAGTAGAAGGGTGTTTCATTTTTTCCACATTTTTGAAATTAAATACGTTCGGGTTAGCTTGTGATGGGATTTTTGACACTGATTCCAGCGGTAAAATTTTTTGCCATTATGACGTCATTTAGAGGTGGCACCGCGGTTCGAAATCTGCGGGGGACCGAAATTTAGAGATTTGCCATAGCTCGACAATGGAAGGGGATAGAGAGACAAAATTGGTGTCAAAATGCGCAGAATTTCCTATACCCTTCTAAGAATAATTGCAAAAATACTTTTTTTGATTTACTTCGTTTTGTGATTACAATACAGCCATTCTTAAAAGGGTATAGGAAATGGACCCTTCTGCGCATTTTGACACCAATTTTGTCTTTCTACCCCCTTCCATTGCAAATCTCTAAATTTCGGTCTATGGCATGGCAAATCTCTAAATTTCGGTCCCCCGCAGATTTCTAACCGCGGTGCCACCTCTAAATAACGTCATGATGGCAAAAAACTTCACCGCTATAATCAGTGTCCGAAATCCCTACACAAGCTAACCCGAACGTATTTAATTTCAAAAATGTGGAAGAAATGAAACATCCTAATCAGCAGCGTGCTTTCACTGTTGTCCTGCCGTGCTTACACTGCTGATGATGACAGCTGCTGAGCCCTCGTCCGTGGCTTAGCGTCTGGGCTACACAGCTCCTAAGAAACGTCGCAGAGGTGGCGAGCCGTTGGCTACACTGTGTCCACTTTGACCGACCAGGCAGTCGAACCCAGACCTCCCGCACGACAGCGATGTCTTCAACCACTACCCCAACAACCGGTTTCAAATTTTACAGCTTTATTATTTTTCAGTTTAATGTTTTCTCATCGTAATCGTTCTTGGAGGGAATTACCCTTGCGCTACGCCGATTTTGGGGTTCTGCATCGTAACGAGCTCTCTGGCGCCCTCACAGGACTGACTAGAGTGAGACGATTCCAGCAAGATGACGCTCACATATTCGCCAGGCCCGAACAAATTAAAGAGGTTTGTTGCGAAACAATCACCATCCTCTTAGCGTAGCGGAAAGGTCTCTCTTTCTGTTTGGTAGTTCTTTTGTGCCATTCCGTCAGCGGCGCGCCACCGCTGTGTCATTTCTTCGTAGCCACCGCTGTGTCATTTCTTCGTAGCTGTGTTACCCCCGCACTAAGCAGCGGAGATGGATCCCGCCACTCGTTTTACGCTTCGGCGAAATGCCGTGAGTTTAATGAAAATTTGATTTAATAAACAGGTGATTACAATGCTTCGTTGCTCGTGATCACTTATTTTGTTCCAGGAAATGCGAGGAGCTTTGGATTTCTTGAAGACAGTTTACGATACATTTGGTTTTACTTTTAAACTTTTTCTTTCCACTCGACCGGAGAAATTTCTTGGTGATGTTGAAATGTGGAACAACGCTGAGAAGGTGAATGCTCACTTGTCGCTAAGTACAGGGGTGTAGTTTGCGAAAGTTCGGGGGAGTATAGGGGCGAACTGCAATGGGCCGATGATTGCAAATAAATACATTTTTAATATGGCTATTGACTATTTTAACATATTTCAGATTAGAATTCCAAAATGAAGGAGGCCAAAAGTCCGTCAAATAGAATTAAGGTTCAATTAGCGTCAAACTAAGCTAGGTTAGGACCCAACTCAGAATCAAACCCAAGTCCACAGCTCCAGAGACAGACGCTCTTACCACTCGACCATCTGAGTTATTGATTAATGTTGTTCAGCAACTGGAGGAATGCCTCAATGAATTTGCCCAGCCTTGGAAGCTTAACCCCGGAGACGGAGCGTTCTACGGACCTAAGATAGATATTCAGGTAAGGTACTCGAATATGTGAGCCATGATGTCGTAATAAATGTTTTATGACGTCATAGATCATGGACGCGCTCCGACGACCGCACCAGTGCGCCACCATTCAATTGGATTTCCAACTTCCAATCAGATTTAATCTTAACTACGTGACGTAAGTTTCCTTTTTGTGACGTATGATGTCATTATGTAACTCATGACGTTGTGCAGTGATAATAAATAATTAAACTATAAATTCATCACTAATTGAGGGAGACTGCGAAGCAGGGCTTCGAACTTGAACTCGATCGTTTTTGCCGAACTCGAACTTGAACTTGAAAAATAAAATTTTTTGAACTCGAACTCGAAAAAAAAAACAATCGAGTTCATTGAGTGCTTCAAATTTATTGATTTAAATCTCTCAAAACGAACTTTACTTTAGATTTTTTGTTATAAATTGAATAATTGCAAATTTGCGATTTTGGTGCCGATATTGCGTTATTTTGCATTTCATTTTGCGTTGTCTCATTGAAACTGATTTGTTGCATCATAATTGGTGTTTTGAAAGATTTCAATCAAAACGTAAAGCAATGCAGCGGCCAGCGGCCTGCTCAGTGCTCACCTGCAGCTGTTTGGGTGTGACTAAGTTAAGGTTTGGTTGTGGTTGGAATATTTTGAAGCTGAGTAGATCAGTAAATAGTTCAAGAGAGTGCTAGACTTTAGTGGTAAGGTACGAAAGTTTGATTTCGTAGAGTTTGATGCTGAGTTTGCTGACATGATTTAAAGATCTTGTTTTCAGTGTTTCGGCGGGATTCGTAAAGTATTTTTTTAACTCAGAGTTGGGTGGCGCTGAAAAAAGTTTGGTATTCAATCTGGTGGATTTACTGACATTTTATTAAAGATAGCGCTAAAAGAAGTTACAGAGAATTTAATTAGAGACGGCAGAGAAGAAACATAGAAGCAAGTCTAGCTCAGCTTGCGTTACGTGTGAATAAAAACATAAGTTCGGCGGTCAAAGCCTGTTGCCTAAAAAGGTACTGGAGCACCTAACTAAAAAACTGTACTCTGAACCCTGTGAGTATCTTTTCAAAAAGGTGTTGAAATCCTCGTGAAAATAACCATCATTATGAAATTAGCCACCTTTATTCATTTTTCAGCGCCACTCTAATCTGACTTGAAAACATATGTTAAGGTCAGTCAGAACAAGAATTAGTAAAAACCAAAATTCTTTCCAAATAGCGTTAGTGAAAAAAAGGCTTACCGTCAGCGGAGCGAACTCCAACTTATACTCGAATTCGATCGTTTTTGCCGAACTCGAACTTGAACTGGGACTTGCAAATATCTCCTGAACTCGAACTCGATTAAAAATCTATGGAGTTCGCAGCCCTGCTGCGATGTGAGCTTGCGCTTTTCTAGTCAGCAGCCACCCGGTGTATATATGTCAAATACGATCGGCTCCAGCCGTGAATCGAACCCGTCACGTAGGATATACCGCGTGCGCGCGGTACCGCTAGGCCATGCCGCTGACTCAATCATTTTTTTGTAGTGGCGAAGGAGATGAGAAGAAACGACCAGTGATCATCCATCGCGCGGTGCTGGGCTCTGTCGAACGTATGATCGCCATCTTGACAGAAAATTACGGTGGGAAATGGCCACTGTGGTTGTCGCCTAGACAGGTGAGTGGTTGAGTGCGTCACTGGCCGGGTGTAGTTGTTCGTTGACGCATCAATGAGGAGATCATGGTTTGATTCTCGGGCTGGTCAAATCGGACTTCGTCGCCTCTGCTGCGACGTTTCTGTGTTGCTCTGGCGCTGCGCCGTGGGCATGAGCCCCTTCGTTACACGCTTCGGGGTAATACCGCGAGTATGATGAAGATATGATTTTTTAGGTGATGATTCTTGCAGTGTCGGGCAAATTTGATAATTATGCGGAGAAAGTCCGCAACCGTCTCCATGAAGCTGGATTACAGGTGGATCTGGAAAAAGATCCGGGATTAACTCTGAATAAAAAGATCCGTACAGCGCAGTTGGAGCAATATAACTTCATATTAGTGGTTGGGGAAAAAGAAGAAGCGAATGAAACGGTTAACATAAGGACCAGAGACAATAAGGTGAGTGCTTATGAAGAAAAAATAAAACTGGACGTTTCGACAACATAGACTCAGCTGTCATCATCAGCCGTGTAAGCGACGCAGTACAAAACTGGTGATGACAGCTCAATCTATGTTGTCGAAACGTCTAGTTTTAACAATTACTGCGGCTTTATTTTTTCTCTTTAAGCTGTTTTCGTCCCATATTTGTTGTACCGGTATTCTAGCTATTTTACCGTAAGTTGTCAATATTCTACTGATGAACGCTGTGGTTATTTTTTTTAAAACTAGGCAGGTTTATTTGAGCTGCAATTTCTTAAACGTGACATTATTCAGGTTCATGGTGAACACAGCGTGAATTATGTGATTGAAAGATTGAATTACCTCGTCAAGACCAGACACAAGCACGCTGAAGATGGATTTGTAGAAGCGAAATCGGATGGTTAACAAATTGCAGCGGGTTATTGTGGGATTGCGTAGTACAATGAGAATGATGGTGAACTAGTTGCAATGCGTTTCTTGCTTTATTAATCGGAATTAATAAATATTTGAAACAATCTTTATTGCAAAATCAACATGATCTTGAATTGTTCATAACTAGGATGCTAGATCAGCAAAACTACACTCGGCTGAAACTGACAGCCATTACGCACTGAAAACAACGTTCTACAAGCTAAACTTATTTTAAAAAATCAATTTTTCATTTTACTCGCGGTATTACGCCGAAATGTAAAACTAGTGGCGGGGCTCATTTCTGCGGCTTAGCGCCTGGACGGCACAGCTCTAAAGAAACGTCGCAGGTTTTTAGCCACGACGTCAAACGGCCGGTGAATATTTGGCAAAAATCCTTCATCTTTTAATGCCGCATGAGTGGCATGACTGAGTCATAGAATTGTTCATTCACCGCACAGCACGAAGTAGAAATGAGGAAAGCAACAGCTTTGCGGCATCACTTATTTGAATCATGACTTCATTGGAAAGCGCTCACCGTTTTACCTGTCCTTACATTCCTGAAACTGCTCCAACCATTAGATCGTCTTTTCGTTTAGTCACTTTCACGCTTTTCGGCCTATTGACGTAGTGGAGAAAGACGCCGTTATTGGTGTGGGAGGTCTAGGGTTTGATTCCAGACTCAGTCATATTGGAACAGAGTCGCCACCGTTTCTTCGGAGCTCTGTTGCCCAGGCGCTAAGCCACGACGTAATACCGCGAGTACGATAAAAGATTTGATTTGGTTTGCTCCAACAAGAACTAGCAGCTGGAGCCGAGTGTCAGTCACCTCATCATACTCAAAAACACCAGCAAATTTCAGTGAACGACTGTATATCAAAACAAGTCCACAGGTTGACAAATAGCACAGCACCAACGAAAACACACAAATAAAACTTACGAGTTTAACAATAGAGTAATTCACTCACCCTGTTCACGAGTCCAGTTTTTCTGGGCTTCAACACTATGATTAATTAATTTTTTGATGTCACAATCATATCACTTTTTCTGGCATCAAAAAAAGAAAGATTACGATGCAGAAACCACCAACCGCGGCCTCAAAACCCACAAAAATCGGACATGTGTACAGTAGACAGGGCAATAGTGTAACACGCGCGGGTACACACAAGAAAGTTAAAACCGCCATTTTTCTACGCGGATATTGCACAAAAATGATAAAATACTGATGCGTAATCCTACATCAAAACATAAAAACTGCGTCAAAACATCAGAAATAAAATCATTCCACCTGCTACGAAAATTCAATAAATAAAATGTCAATCAAGCGGCCGATTCTTGATTTCTTCAACAAATTGATCGAATTCTCCAATGCTGTTCTTGAAATCGTCGAGTTGTTTTGTTAATTCTTGCTAAAAATGTTAATGAATTACTATTGGCCGATTAGTTCAGTTGTTTAACACACGCTATCGGTGCGGAAGGTCTGGGCTTCGATTCCCGAGCCGGTCAAATCGGACACAGCGTTGCCACCGCCGCAATGTTTTTTCGGTGTTTCTTGGAGATACATCCCGCCACTCGTAACACGCTTCGACGCATGATTTGACTATACTGTAATGAAGATTTGATTCCGAGATGATTATTCACGATCTGCGCAAGAAATTTACAGTTTATCGTAGGCCTACATTTTCGGCAATTTAAACACACAATAACTGCCGAGCTTTGAAATGCTACGTGAAAACCAACGGCCTCACCATCGTATCCGTGGTCTCCATTCCACCATTTTCTCCAAACATGCACAATTGCGGCGGATTCTTACACAACTGGTAGAAGGCAGCGAGATCTTCAATTGGATTCTTTCGAACAAATGCAGGATTCTAAAAAGCATCGAATGTTTGGAATACATGGGACGAAAATAGCTTATGGAAGAAACATAAACACGCAGTAATTCTTAAAGCGGACGTTTTGACATCATAGATTCAGCTGCCATCATCAGCAGTGTAAGCAAGGCAGTACAAAACTTTACATCGCTGATGAAGTTAGCTGGATCCATGTTGTCGAAACGTCCAGTTTCAGAATTATTGCCGCAACACCGCTCCGGTGGCCGAGTGGTAAGAGCGTCTGCTTCTGGAGCTGCAGACACAGGTTTGACTCCAAGTCGGGTCAAATCAATGACTTCAAGACATTGCTATTCACAGCTTCGCTGCTTGACGCTCAGCATCAAATAGATAGAGTGGAGAACAAGCCGGCATGTTTGCGTCTTGTGCCACTGCGAAAGGCACTTCCTTGCGGTAGCAAACAAGAGGCTGGCAACCCTTAAGCGAGCTCGTTATAACGCTTTGATCGCTTTCTCGAGATAGAATACATATCCACCACACAAACATTCACGAAAAGATTCGCTTCCATCAGCACTCAACAACGGAGGTACACAGAAATTTGATAAGGGGGCGATCATATCAGCTCTACCTAAGCACGCCACTGCAGTCAGCATCATTTAATTAGTCGCAAATCGTACCAGTTCCACCATTACAAAATCATCTCCCTGTTCTTTTCCGTTACCCGGATTATCAGAGCTTGCTTTTGATGAGAGAGTACTGCTGCTTCCATGGCTGTGGTCGAGCGAGAGCTTCGTGAGGCACTTGATACTGAAAACAAATCTTGGTTGGCATACAACTACTGCGCTGGCGTGGCTCTTGGTTGACATACAACTACTGCGCTGGCGTGCATGGCAAGCACTTTTAATTCGAATTCAGTAAAAATTTGCAAACCGAGCTAGTGCTCAAGTTTCAAATTCTGTGAGTAAAAAGTCAGTAATTTTTAATGTGTTTATGCCATTTTCATCAGGTTTAAGCTAGGTTCAAAACTGAATAAACTTTTTCGAAATTGAGTTCAAGTTCTAGATCAAGGATTTTCGAGTTCGGTAAAAAATAGCAGAGTTGGAATTGGCAGCCCTGCTTACGACGACTTCATTTTTTTCTGCATCACATTACGCATAAATATGGACTTTCAACTTCGCTTCCGAGGACATAAATTTATAGCTCAGATGGTCGAGTGGCAAGTGGCAAGGATGGTCGAGTGGCAAGTGGCAAGGATGGTCGAGTGGCAAGAGCGCCTGCTTCTGGAGTTGTACATCCTGGTTTGATTCCGAATCTGATCAAACAAATTGCTATTCACAGCTTACCTGTTTGACGCTCAGCATTAAAGGAACAGTATGGAGAACAAACCGGAAAGTTTACTTGTTGTACCGTTGGGAAAGTCACTCAGTGGGATCTCACCTTAGTGCGGTAGACAGGTAGCAGGCAACTTCTAAGCGAGTTCGTTATAGCGCTTTGATCGCTTTTTAGTGATGAGAGGATAAATAATTAAATATGCAACTGAATACATAACACAGTATTAGTAGTACTATCCTTACTGTGGATTAGCTTAATTTACGTCATCATTACCTGTCTGAGTTCATCTCAGTGGAACATGACGAAGCTGTGTCATCATCATCTTCGTCATCAATGACGTTCATAAGGTCAAAAAAGGGCAGTGATGACGCGTCCAAAAACGGGGAAGATGCTCGATCGGCTGCACTGGTGGCACTGGAGCGCACAAATGCCCCCGTTTCAGAGACTGGGGGAGGGGAGTTTGCAAGGATATTCAATCCCATTAACTTTGACTCTATTTTGCCAACAGAGTCATGTTTTGGAATAGAGCGCGCCAACTCCGTTGTTCCACTCCGCCCATCCGTGGTTACCATGGTAACGTTAGAATTGCTCCAGTGGTACGTAGTTGGACAAGACGATTTTCGTGAAATTCGAGGAGGTTTTTTATCAAGCGAGGTGCTAGAAAACCCTTTCGGGGAAGTCCCAATCTCCCTGTACTGAAGAGAACGAGCTGGGGCCGAAGTACCTGAAAGAACAAACTTCGGACGAAACTTTGGACTACAATAAATATGCAAAGAAAATAACTGAAGAAAAAACAAAGGCCCAGTAATTCTTAAAGCTGGACGTTTCGACAACATAGATTCAGCTGTCATCATCAGCAGTGTAAGCAAGGCAGCACAAAATTGAAACAATGAATAATCTTGGGAAGACAGAAAGCTGTAGCAATCGTCGCGAAACAAAAACGAGTTTCCCAGTAAGTAATACATAGAAGAACGCCCAGTCAAAAGTATGAGAATGACATTTGCTCAACAAGATCGCTCACAAGAAGACCTTCGACAAATTAATGTGTTTACCTGTATGATCATTCGTTTTGTTTCGTTTACTTTGTGAAGAATATGAGACAGGTTCTCGCTTGCCGGGTGCAATAAACAACCTAAGAAGACAAAAGCCACATTAGTCAAAACAACACCCCGCGAGGATCACCAAAATTCCCCCATTAACTCTTAACTAACTAAACTACCACGGATGGTCGCGCATTCAATGAATAAAAATCGTTTTTTAAAAGAAAAGCTGTGACTGTTTTCCTTTCCGTATGAATTACACGGTCTATTCGCAAGTTTTTTGTCAGACCGAACCACCACGGCGGGTACACTGCATGCTCCACAAGAAACTTACTCTCCTTTTGTCATAAACCAAATAGCTCAAAACATTGGCTTCAATTAACTAAGTTTACAGCATCCTAATTTGCAGCAAAAGATTAGAAACATTAAATAAGGGCACGCTAACATTTACACCACTATTGCCGTACTGCCGCAGCTATGTGTCTGAATCTGAACACTGTGACATAAGTCTACTGTGAATAGCATGGCAGAGAGGTTTCGCAATAGCAGCAATTAACTTCATACAAAGCACAATGCCTTGCAGGCAGTTGTAACACTTAAAACGAGCAAGACGCATTTCCAACAGGTTTACACAACACGTCTACAACAAAACAAGAACCAGGGTTCGATACCATGTTATAACACCTTTTGTGCGAGAACTAGAAGCTGTGCGAGTGTGCAAACTTTAAGGTAAGGAATAGATTGATGCTTTCTTTCATAATTATCCTCCTGTCATCAAATAGCGACGAGGATAGGAAGAGTCCAGACTCGCTGAAAAGTTGCCTTTATTTCCGAGTTTTCCGGTCGAGTTCTGTTTCTGGCTTCTTCAATTTGCTGCTTGTTAGAATCCACCAAGCAGAGATAACTATCGTGAAGCATCTTATCCGAGGATGAAACAACTAGGCATGGGTGGGAGTTGAACCATTAATCTGGCGATTACGGCGGTCATAAAACGACCTCCGAATCACTGCGTCATGCTGCTACTAATGAAACAGCGATGATTTCATGCACATTGCACAACCTTATTGTCGAAAGTGAGGAGGCTTTAGTGTCAAACATCAAGTCTTACTACCAAAGCAATTTTTTTGTGACTAAAAAAACTTGAATGTGACTTTATTTTTGCAAAAATGTAACCAAAGTGTGACTTTGTTTGAATAAAACTACAGACAACAAAAAAGCAGCAGCGGTCTATGCTAAAAAGCAATAGTCTTAATACGCGCTCAAATTATGGTGCATACACATAACAGTATTTAGCATTTTTGGTCAAAACGTTTCTGTCTTTAGCAAATAGTTTCAAGATAGAATAACTTCTTACTACTACAGCTTATCCCGCTGAGAAAAGAAAAGCTGGTGCAAATGCCCAGACGCCAGTGCCGGAGGTGGGTGACTTATTTTTCCTAAAAGGTGCCAATTAAAAATTTGTTTCATGACATATACCTATTTGATTTTTTGGCCTGAGGCCCCAAAACCATCTCAGCGGCCCTGATGCAAACACCTTGATGAAGTATGCAGGCTGTAACGTAATTGCTATTAAACCAATAAAAGATAAAAAAGTAGGAAAATTAGGCAAAAAATAGCACAAAAACACTGTTACCTAAAAAATAAAGTGTAACCGAAAAACAAGAAAAGTAACTTTCTGTAACCTTATAACTTCTTAAATGCACACCCCACAACTGCGAAACTTTGTTTCCACGCTTTATACGTTAATTGGAGCCAGCAAAAAATTGTAACTTTTGTGACCAAAAATCGCCCCACCTATCACGTTCCACATGCCACTTACTTTTCTGAGGGGCTGGATACTCTGCGAAGGTATCTCTCAAAAGTGGGGCTGGAGGAGGAGTGACGTGGGTTCATGTGACTTGGGGGAGTTCCCACAGTGAAAGTTGGTTGGCTTTCAACCTGGAAATAATAAAAACTAGGGTTACCTATCGAAAACAACAGTCTTGATTACATATATCGCGAAATAATAAATTGCAAGATTTAACCAGCAGACGACCTCAGTGTTCGTGCGAGCCGCACACCCAAGAAGTGGAACTTTAAAGGGGAACCGAAGTGTGGAACTTTTTTCACTACGAAGCAGTGAATAGCCACTAAACAATCATTGGTTTGACCAGATTCGGAATCAAACCTGAGTCTGCAGCTCTAGAGGCAGATGTTCCACATAATCGGCCATCCAAGCTGTTAATAAGCTTGTACAGTCAGTTAAGACTTTCAACCGACTTACCCTTTCCATGGAAGGTCTGCCAGGCGAGGGGGAAAGTGAAGCATTGAAGGTGTTGTACGATGGCGACGTTTCGATAGGAGATGGACCATCCGAATTTCCGCTTAAACTAAATTAATTAAAATTTAAATTAGCCGAAAAGGAACCAGCTGCAGCCAGTTGGCGTAGTTCATAAAGACATCGCTATCGGTGCCGGAGGTCATGGGTTCGCTTCCCGGAGCGGTAAAATCGAGCACAATCGCTAACGGCTTGCCACCGCTGCGTTGTTTCTTCGGAACTGTGCCGCCCAGGTGTTAAGCCGCGTAGATGGATCCCGCCACCGTCACATGTTTCGGTGTAATGCTGCGAGTATAATGAAGATTTGACTTTTGATAGCATTATATCGATATTCAAGGTCAAAATAATGCTACATGCTAACGAATTAATATGACCTAGATATGCTTTGTTTCGAATCATAAACCGATAAGTTTTCAAGTTCAAGTCTTGTCTGCCACTTTTTTCCGCTTCGTTTCACAACAAAGTTCACGTGACAAAGCAATCACCACGCAACATCTGGCACCATACAACACCTTTGCTCACCAAACACCACCAGCATTATCTACAACAGCACAACCGACGCACGTTCGTAATCTCGATCGCAAAGTAGGACAAGGTCGAGCTGCTGATGTGCGGTGAGGTTTGTTCATTGCGAAATGATCAAGTTCAAAAGGCATGACAGCTTCCGGGGAGCTGAAAAAACAATTAAAAACAAAATAAACTTTACTCGAGATAACCATTCCAGTTTTTACGGTGTAGACAGTTGTGTAGAGTCTTAAGACTATTTCAACATATGTATGGATATACCACCAATCAGCTACTACAGCTCAGATGGTCGAGCGGATAGAGCGTCTGCATTCGGAGCTGTATACCAGGGTTTGATTCCGAGTCGGGTCAAACCAAAAGCTTCAAAACTAGTATTCACAACTTCCCTGCTTCACGCTCACCATTAAAGGAACAGTGTAAAGAACAAGCCGGCAAGTCTACTTGAATACTTATTGTGCTGTTAGGAAAGGCACTTAACGGGATTTCCTATCTTGGAGCGATAAACAGATAGCTGGTAACTGCTAAGCAAGCTCCTCCTGGCGCTTTGATCGCTTTTTCGTGATAGGAGGATGAATATGTAACTAAATATAATAATACAAATACAAGCAGACATTATATTTCCTAGTCCATCTAAATTTTCGGCATTACAACAGAAGCGAGTGTGCTCGGTAACATACAGCCGCAGCCAAACAAACAACCATACATTTGTTGAGTGGAAAGATGAAGATTGTCGGTGGTTCGGTATGCAGCTGACATTGTAAATGTGCCAAACGGTGTCCCTACTGACCCAACGCGAAGCGTTTTAAAACCATCACCAAGACCGGACATATTGACTGGTCCCATATACACTCTGCAATAAATAACTGGGGTTACTTGCAAATCATTGAACAGAAAATTGAGGGAGACTGTGAAGTGAGCTTGTGCTCTTCGAGTCAACACTCAACAGCCATTGTTTATGTGATCGGTTCCAGCCTTGAGGCCCTTGACTTGAAGTCATCATTATTATTGGGATGGAAAGGCACTTAAAGGGATTCCCCACCCTAGAGTGGTAGACAGATGGCCGGCAACTCCTAAGCGAGCTCGTTGTAGCGCTTTGGCCCCTGTCTCACGATAGGATAAATATGCGACTAAATACGAATACATCACTACCGACTACAACATATCATTTTGCTCATTTAAGTACAAAGCACTTCACCTGTAACAAATAACAAAGTCCGATCCTTGTCTACGAGATAGTTTGTAAGCTGGAGTAATGCGGGAAACACAGAGGAGGGATTTTAGCAATAATGAAATGCGATTATAAACTTCTTGTCTGATATGCAAATCCTCACATCTGTAAATATCAATAACTTCACGTTTAATTGATCAGTAACGAGCATGGTGCAGTGTTTGAAAACATGATTGCCCAAGTGGTAAGCTGTGGAAATGGGCCCCGCCAATCGCTACACCAGTGGCTCTTAGCCGGTGGGAAATTTCCCACTATCGGGAAATTTTGGGAAAAGCAGTGGGAAATGTCTTTCCATTCGAGCTAATAAACAATTGGCAAATTTCTCCAAAGACATACAAAATTAGTTTAAAAAATGCAATTTTTATTCTAAAACCTAACCTATCGCCCTGGACATTGTTTTGTAACGATTATCAACGAAGGTCTAGTTACTACCTTTTTTGAAACAGTTAGTAACCCATGAGTCATAAAATAGCAACCTACGGTAGGTCAAAGTACTGGTGGTAACTACATACTGGTACCGCAAGTAGCCAATGTACATGGGAGCTAACTGTTCAGTGCGAAAACAGAAAAAAGTGGTCCACATGGTCATTGATCAAAAGAATGAATTAACGTGCCTATGATTGAGAAAAAGCGAATGGTATTGACTGTATAAGCTGGTAAATTCGAAAAGAGAAAAAACATTGAACCGTGTGGTCGTTGATCAAAAGAAATAATTAACCTGCCCGACAGTTAGCTCTGAGCTCCATTTGCTAATGTTTTCTTGTGAGGAGTGTAAGACAAAAAGCTTCAGGGTGATTTTTTTATAGTACGCTATTGCTATGTTAAAATTTGAAACATATTAAAGGAAGTGTCTATTTCACCGGAAATTCCAGTTACCGAAGTTTAAAAATCGTAGTTGCGCAACCGTTTTTCGGTTTCTGTAGTGCGATTCTTGAAGTAGGGGAACCGTAGAGGAAGTTTCCGGTTACGCAACCACAATTTTCGAACTTCGGTAACCAGAAATTTCTAGAAATTTTCGGTGAAATAGAAGCTTCCTTTACTAAATCATGGGTAAAGTAGTAAAGGATTACGTGATTTCGAACAAGTATGGAGTGAAAGCAGGTTGCATCGACTTGTTGGTGAACAACATGCAAATTAAAAAGTAACATTAAATATAAATATAAATAAATAACTGAGGTTATTTTCAAATTATATTGAACTGAAAATTCAACAATAATTGAGGGAGACTGCGAAGTGAGCTTACGCTCTTCGAGTCAGCAGCCAAAACGGCTTAAAGTTGACAACGGCTTAAAGTCGACAACTCAATATTCACACTGTTTTTGCTTGAATATATTTCAAGGTACAGTATTATAATCGCAGTTTGTTTGGGTGTTCCGTTAGTCTTTCAAAACCCATCGACTATCCATAAAATGTCTCACATTAACATTGACTGAAATAGTCGGGTGAGAAATTGGATCATAATAAAAGTCTATGTTGGGAAACAGACCAAAAAAGGTTAAGAACCGCTGCACCACACGCTGCAGCATAATACTGAGAGCATAATCAAGATTTGATTTTTTTGATTTGTTAGATACTGTATATCAGAAAGTGTTTACTTGTTGACAAATCCAATCGACCAGACTTCTAACACAAGTGCATCAGCATCGCTTGTACGAAGTGAGATTTCGACAACATACGAATTATTGACGCTTGGAATTCCTTTGTTGATAGCTGCTTTTGCTTCACGATCAATGTCGGGGTAATCTTTTATAGCAAGATTAAACTGCCGAAGAAATAAAAGTTAAACGGTTATTCCAACATTACAAAGTCATAGAATATTGACTATGTCAAGTAATGTTTCATATGCAGTTATATACACCATCGACATTTGTTATGCTATGACGTCACCATAGCAATCATCAACCGACAGTCAAACCCTCCACTTACCCCATCATGCTATACAACCAAATTTTCCTAAACTTAAGGCTCAAGAATTTTGTTCGATTCGATACAATTTGATTTTTGGCTTCTCGATCACTTTTTTCAATTGGACTAAAGCATTGCATAATTTGACTTTGATGCAGAAAGCTCACAGATGTTTGGAAACAAAAATGAGCATAATTATGGGGACTGCGACTTTTCTATGGAATTTCAAGGCTACAGCTTCACTCATCAGACACAAGACAAGCTATTTTAACAATTACTGGTGATAAAAAAAAAACAAGTTGTTAACATGCATATCCAAGAATTGTAAAATACAAATAAGCAATGAACTGCTGACAGGTCAAGTGCAAACTAAAACATAAGCAGTGGCAACAACTTGTCCTTTGCTTAGGCTCAGGGATGTTCAACAATACTTGACCAATGGTATTATTATGAGTATCAAATAACACAACTTTAATAAGGTTGGCAGCATGGTTGATGGTTTGGGGTGCCATTTTTACCACTGCCATGACCGCAAGGTTGATGGTTCAACTCCCATCCAAGCCTTGTTGCTGCAACCTTGGACAAGATGCTTCACTGTAATTATCTCTGCTTGGTGGTATCTAACAAGCAGCAAATTAAAGAAGTCAGAAGCAAAACTCAACCAAAAAACTCAGAAACAAAGACAACTCCTGAGCGAGTCTGGATTCATCATAGGCACAGCGTCTCAGCAGCTTTCTTGTGACAGGAGAATGAAATTGAAGACATCAATCAATCATACTGCACAAGTCAGTAGCACCAAAAAATGAAGCTGTTGCATACCATTATCCATTCTGTCCCAGAATATGGCATGCACGGTGTTGCAATGGCTTTTCCAATTCGACCTTGAACAAT
Organism: Trididemnum miniatum; assembly: GCA_964006365.1. Taxonomy (NCBI): domain Eukaryota; kingdom Metazoa; phylum Chordata; class Ascidiacea; order Aplousobranchia; family Didemnidae; genus Trididemnum; species Trididemnum miniatum. Next base: position 1,834,544 of record OZ023231.1, on the reverse strand, counting down.
GATTTGTGTGCTTTTAATGCAAAGCAATTTGATAAACTTTTCAAAATCAGATTGGTCTACTGAAGACAATGACATAATTGTTTATTCTCAACCATTTACCAGTTCAGTATGATAAAACTGACAACACATGCGAAGTAGGTCTGTAGCTATAGCCTAGGTGTAGCCTGGAACAAAAAACAATTTATTAGAATATAATTATACTCTACACTCTGCACTGTACACAAAAATATAGTCCAGACTAGTCTACTCACACACCTACGAGTATCGCTTCGTATCGGTACCACACACAATGTTGATATTTATTTAATTCAAGATATCACACAACACAACGGTGCTAGGTAATAAGCATAAGCAAAAGCACACTAACATGTGAGGAAAAAATAATATATACATCAAAATTGAAAAAATATATACCGGTAATTTACAAATTAACAGTTCACAGAGTAGCAAAATATAGGGAGAATAAGGGCAACTGTTTGATGAAAAATCATTCAAAAAGTATAAGGAGATGCAATAGAACAGAGGCTAAAGTTTTTTAAACGCTTCCTAAATATAACAATGTTGGGTGCAGAAACTAAATCATGAGGTAGATTATTCCAAACTTTAGTACCAGTACAGAGTGATAACATGTACTGGTATAAAAAGAAATCACGAAATTGGTCCATATTGGCACAAAATGTGGATTTAACTGTAAAATTAAAAGAACAAAAGTTGTACTGTGCTTTTTATCGGAATTCAAAATAGGCAGTGTCTAGAGCACCAGCCCTATTTCCATCATCAAAACGCTGCTGCACCAGACTGCTTGCTCGTTTCTATAAAAGGTTTGCCCATGCTTTAGATACTTCCTTCAAAATAATCATCAAAGTGCAAATCAGATCAGAGATTGTGATGAATTTTAAACATAAGAATGATATCAAATTCTAATCTACAATACTCCAGTCACCAGTGGCATAATACCTAGTTTATCTAAACAATCAGCATTCAGCACAAACAGGGTTCCGGTTATTAATAGCATATTGCAGCATAAAAGCCCATTACACAGTAATGCAGGTATATCGTCACGTTAGTGCAAAAACTGCGTAAGTCATTTTTTGGCGAAATTGAGTTTTTAGCACCAACTTGTTCCTCAGGGTCAGCGCTGACATACTTTTTGGAAAAATACATTGACGCGTTCGCGAGTGATGCTCCAGTTTCTAAATTGCGTAAGTCAGCACAATTATTAAATCATAATAACACATAGTATACCATGAAACCATTTATTCTTTCTTCAATTGTTATTTTGCTTGTGATGCAAGAGTAGATACATTCAATCACATGTTTTTTTGCGTTTTTCTCAAAACACAAAAAATGACTTATCCAGTTTTTGCACTAAGGTAACGATATATATGTTCAAGAAACAAGTACTGGTAGACTGTATATTAAAATACATAGCCTATTGGAATATGCACGCACCGTATATATTTAAAAAGGCTTAGGGCTAGACTAGCTAGTCTAAGGCCTATATCTGTATATAGATCAAACTGGTATCATATGGTAATACTGCATTAGGCCGATAATTGTATTTTATTGACAGTACCGGTATGCAACCTAATGGTGCCAGGTCAACATCTATATATACAAACTAACACGTGAAGAAAAATACGCTGACTCAGACAATCGTCAGATAGTGTAGCTCAAAATAGAAACCAATCACAAACAGATAAACACAAAACAGGTATTAGGCCTATAACAATAAAATTATAATAGTCTAGGCCTAGTACTGGTAAATCAGAACAGAAGTTTTACGCAGATCGAAATTGCAAAGATGTTTTTTTACAATATTGATAACAAAAGAAGGGGCACAACCACAGTTTTGGGAAGCTCATTCCATATGGCAGGAATCTGGTTCACAAAAAATGTCTGTGCTGTGATGATCGGAAAGTAATACCGGTAATAGTTTAACTTTAAAAAAGCTTTTGTAGGCCTAGTCACAGTGTACTTAAAGTTCTTACAGTGGGCCCACTTAACAAAAAAGCATTGTTACAATTGTCCACGAAAATGTTGCCAAGCCTGTGATGTAATAACTGCTTTTTAAGGAAGTTCATCTGTATTGTTGCCATTTCCAAAATTTGCTGATTTTATTTTCTGTTTTTAAAACTTTCAAGGAGACATTGCAAATTGTTTAACTTGCAGAAGAAATGAAAAAAAGTGACAGTTGTTTATAGTCTTATACCGGTATCTACAATGAAATTGCAAGCCATTACTTACTCATTTCTCAGTGTAGGAATGGGCAACACAATTAGAACAGATGAACTCTCAACTCTGACTTTTGTTCCGGACACTGAGCACAGAGACTGGTTCCACTGTTAGTAATAATGGGTACCGCTACACTGTGGCCTAGTCTACTACTTCAACTAGTCTCGGCAATGAGTAGTGGGGGTAATGTTTCCTATGGCCCTTGACAAAGTCATTCTACCACTTGCAATTGCCTGATTGCAGTGTGCAACAGTATCAGAGTATCGGTACTGGTACATACCGGTAGTCTACTGACTAGCCTAGACTAGGGCCTAGGCACACACACTACTGACACTCACAGCTCATCCCTGACTGAAGACCCAACATAATGCCATATCAAAATTTTGATATCAAAAGTTTATTTGTTCATTATTATTTAGGAAGCGTCTATTTCACCGGAAATTCCAGTTACCGAAGTTCGAAAATTGTGGTTTGCGGAACCGGAAACATCCCCTAACGGTTCCCCTACTGTGAGAGTCACACTACAGGAACCGAAAACGGTTACGCAACTACGATTTTTCAAACTTCGGCAACCGGAATTTTCGGTGAAATAGACACTTCGTATTATTTATTGATGACATGATGTCATATCAAAAATTTGATAGTGATGCAGAAAGCAGGTGAGCTCTTGCCTCTTGGTCTACCATATGGGTCCACTTTAATTGGACATGCGGACAAGGTGTTACTGGTATCTTATCTAGCAGATAGGCATTAGGCAACTGTTTATATGACAGCACACCATCCTGGATTCCCTTACCTGCTTACCCCGCATTACTCCAGAGTTCTACACTGGTAGATCGTTCAGATGGCCGAGTGGTGTAGGGCGTCTGCTTCTGGATCAGTAGACTTGGCATTTGATTCTGAGTCAGGTCAAACCAATGACTTTAAAATTGGTATTCACAGCTTTCCTGCTTGATGTTCAGCATTTCAGGGACAGTGAGGAGAAAGCCAGCGCAAGTTCACTTGTTGTGCCGTTGGAAAAGGCACTTAACAGCTTAACAGTGTGGTAGACAGATGGCCCACAACTACTAAACGAGCTCGTATAGCGCATTGATCGCTTTCTCGTGATAGGAGGATAAATATGCCAATAATAAATAAGTAAATAATAGACCACAGTGGTAGACTACATAGGCTACACTCATAGTCTACTCTTAAAACCATCTTCTCCGTTGTTTGTCAACTTGTCGCTCACTGTCAATCTCTTGCAACAAAGGACCTGGAAACGAATAGCCATCTAGCGGCGTAACATTTAAGCTTCAACTGCTCAAAAGCAAGGCATGGCATGGAATAGGGATGGTTCGGGCTGACTTTTTTGAGGCCCTGACCGCCCACGGCTTGGAACCTCTGGCCCAGTAATCGTAACCGACGAGGCAACTTATACCAAAAATAAAGCACAGCCCGCCCAAACCCATTCTTTTTATGAACCTTTAATCACATTAATCAAACTTAAAGGGATTTAAAAAAGTCTTGCGGCTCTACAGCGGCCGAGTAATAAAACAAACATAGCACCGGACCATCAGCGGATCAGTAAAAAGACCGGTTATCGGTTCGTTGGCGGGTCTCTTAGCGGCCCATGTCATCCCTAGCATGGAACCATTGACTTTCTATTTATAGACTGGAAACTCAGCGTGAGAGAAAAAAGCGTGTATAATAGAAGAAACAAGTTTTGCTCCCAGACGGAGCCTTTTTTCTCGCACGCTCGATCTGTTCTGTATACTTAAAATTCGCTAGTGCTGAAAAGAAAAATAACAATTAAAATTTAACTGATAATGTTAGTCTTTGAGATGATTGGTGTGTGGGAAAAGAGTGGCAGAGCTAGTTTTTGGATACGTAGGCCTACTTCTACTGGAGCAAAAAGGATTACAAGTAGTTTTACGTTGCAATAACAAAAGGGTCTGGAGAGCTAACTTGGCACTCCAGCCGTTGGCATGGTTAAACGAGTCTGCAAACAGATCGATGTTGTTTAGACATAGGTGGGCACAGCCAGCTAACGCAAAAATTAGCTCCGCTAACCGCTAATCCGATAACCAAAATCAGAGCTGGATGTCTCGAGACGTGTCTCGGTCGCGAGACACGTCTCGAGGCACGTTTTTGAGTGTCTCGGTCTCGCTATGCCAATGTCTCGTCTGGTCTCGGACCTTGAAAGTCTCGGAAAATGGTCATGTCTCGATCGAGACATGAAAAAATTTTGGATTTGAAACAGCATTCAGGTCTTTGATACGGAAGCAACAATGGTACTTACCCGATGTACGGTATTCAAAGTAAAACATTGTGCGTGATTTCACACTTTGCAAAAACAGTTGGCCACATTTTGTTTAGACCATTTTGCTTTGTTGTTCAGGCCTGCAGAATTGCAGGCTTTTGCTTTCTTTTTGTGAGCAGCATATATGAAAACTGGTCTATTTCAACCATGCATTCGATGGTAATCTACTCTAGACCAGGGATGTCTAACCTTTTAATTTATGAGGGACCCATTGCAAAATTATATATTTAACTGGGCCGCAAAGCGACCAGAATTCCAATATTTCATATTATAGTTCTAAGAAAAAAAAATTAACCATTGGTAGGTAGACCTTGTACTGAGCCGCATTCGGCTGAAAATGCAATGTTTTTACCAACAAAGAAAATTTTTAAATCCATTAACATAATTAATTAATGTAATAATTAATCCAACAATGTTAATTCAGTTTTAACTTGTAACAATATCACTCAAAGACATAACGACCGCTAGCCACGTCTAAAAAATTGATATAGGCCTATTTTTTATGGGCAAACGGTGTGTCAAATCACAAAATTTTCAAGAGAGTAACGTGTCATATGTCATAAAATTAAGATTTCTACAAATTTGTTCCCTATGAAAGATGCTATTTTCGTCTGGTTTACAACAGCTATCAAAAGATTATTCAAAGTAGTCCAGGCCCAAAAAAGGCTTCAAATCGAAAAAAGTGCAAGGATTACAGTTGCAGGAAATTTGGTTACCGACATGGGAAGAGCTTCCAGACTTGAGCTAGCTCTTTTTATGAGAAGGTTATCAACCACATAGATTTTCAAAAATGCATGGTGTCACAATGACTATAAAATGTTTATGTTAATCAATTTATTATTTATCAAATATAAAGTGTTTTGATTAAATTTCATGAACACTCTCGAGCTCAATACTTGATAAACTTGCTAAAAAATTGTTTTAGCAGAAGATAGTGGGCTGCAACGCCGACATCCGTGGTTTAGATCAACATAGCCTACCAATGACTTTTTGTTTAAAGTTTTCTTGACATTTTTTTCGTTAGATTAAAAAAGAATATTGGGCCGTGTAATCGTCTGCGAGAGGTATTGCTTGCCGTGCAAGCTACAAGGACTTAAATCTTCTGTGGTAATAAGCTGTTTCGTTGTTATTATGGTGAACTCGTTAAATCATTAATTGTAATCGTTAAAAGGATATGACCAATAGCAAATTTATAATAGGCCACATCAGTTCATAACTGCGACGGCTTCATTGCTTCATTTGTTTTTGCTAAAGTCATTTTGCTATAAAGTTATTTCAATAACTTGGCTAAGTAGAGCCCATACTCCAGAGTATTACTATCGTTTTTATATTTTCTAATTTTTGGCTTATGAAGTCTCGTGTCTCGTAACTTTAAAGTCTCGTCTCGGTCTCGAAGCTATGATGTCTTGTCTCGGTCTCACAGCTATGATGTCTCGTCTCGGTCTTGGTAGGTTCGGTCCTCGTTCCAGCTCTGACCAAAAAAAGATTAGCTTCGCTAACGCTAATCCGATAACACGAATTTTTCGTAAGCGGAAGCTAACGCTAGTCCGCTAATCCGCTAATTAAGCATAGCATTATAATTTGAGACAGAAACAACAAAAAATCAACTTTCTAGCTTGTAGCAATCATTTTAATATCGTGTTTTTCAATTGATCAGCAAAGTCTAAACGGTATCGTATTAACGCAATTTCTAAAATTTTATTTAATAGCACGGCATGTTGCGCCAAGGTTTTGGGCACACGCTGAAAGAACTAACAGTATTGAAATAAACTCGGCTGTGAAATGAGCACAGAACGGAAATAAGCACATTGCCGTAATAAGTTGACCATGGAAATAAGCACAGTAGGCCTATATTGAAATGCGTCGGTCTGACCAATCTGGCCATGTCTAATTATCGCGCCTTTGCGAAATGCAAGGAACTTGATAGACCGGTAACTGAGAGGAGTTAGCATACATTTTCTATACTGCGGCCTTGAGAACTGCTTCAAAAATCATCGGCAAAAAGTGATTTCTGCCGGGTTAGATTAGATGCGTTTGGCCGAATTAATGGGGCCCAAAAATAACGAAAAACCGCTTGCATACCTTTTTTAGGTACCACATGAAACCTAGTGGAAACGAAAGCTTGCATTGACCAGATCACGAAATGGTATGTGACAGAAGTCTTTTCAGCTGCTTTACCCCCGACAGAAGCCTCCAAAGTTCGAGTGATGACGTCACAATATAGCTAGCGTATCTTTTCTAGGTACCACATGAAACTTAGTGCAAACGAAAGCTTACATTGCACTGATTACGAAATGGTATGTGACAGAAGTTTTTTCGGCTGTTATACCCCCGGCAGAGGCCCTAAAGTTGGAGTTATGACGTCACGTGACGTGACGTGATGTTATGACGTCACGTTATGACGTCACGTTCGTTTTTTTTGGGCCCCGATTACGGCCAAACGCATCCAATCTGACCCGGCAGAAATCACTTTTTGCCGATGGTTTTTGACGTAGTGCTCAAGATCGTAATATAGAAAAGGTATGCTAATCCCTCTCAGCTGCCGGTCTATAACCTCTCAGCTCCAAAATGTCGAAACAGTGATTGGAGTTATTATTGCTTGGTTTAAGCGCTTAGCTAGAAGAGTACCGGTAGATATTTCTCTGGCACAAAAAGGAGAAAATATGGCAGCTTAAAGGCTTTTCTTTACTAAAACCGCTGAAGCAACCATTCTTATTCTAGCGGATTAGCGGATTGGCGGAAAAAATTAGCTTCAATAACCAGTCCGCTAACATTTTTAAACGTTAGCTGAACAGCTAATCCGCTGGTGAAAAAATTAGCTTCGCTAATTAGCGGATTAGCGATTTGTGCCCACCTATGCATTTAGTTGATCAAAAAATATGACGTTATCGTTAATTTCTGTTTCGTGCAAAAACAAAAAAAATTTTAAGTAAAGGCAACGTTACATTTACGTTTAAAAATTCTAAGAGTTTTGGCTAAAACGTTGGTTTGAAATTAAAAATATGCTTTGGCTTATTTATTGTATAATACCCTTGGTAGGGGTGTTTAAGAAAACTTTAACTGCAATGTAAATACAAAAGGTTTCGATTTCTTTTGCGAATTTAAGCATGTATGAAATTTTTTTGAAAAATTTGCTAAAAATTTTTCATGTTGTGGTAAACTGTATGAATTATGTAATTTAAAATGACACTGATGACTTTTTCGCATATTTGGTGACACATATCCGAAGAGATTTTACACACCTGTTCATTTATCACAAAATTCCGTAAAGTATAAGCCTTGGCAAACTGTTTAATTTAGGTACGGTACAGTTTTTCTTTATAACTTTAAAAAGTTCATTTCTTTATTAAAAAGCTTAAACTTTTAGAAATAATGTGCGGACTGGGGATTAAGTTAGGCCTACTGCCAATACGATAGTACAATATTATTTTAAAATCAAGTATTTCATAAAACTCTATCGTAGAGTTAAAAAAACTGCTACAAATGAGGACAAATTTGGTCCTTCTTACATATGCCTAAAGAAAAATTGATTAGGACAAGCACTAGCGTACTAGCGTTGCTTGGAGGGGGATAAAGGACGATGCCCCCCCCCCCCAAGCAACCTTACAAAAAAATAAAAAACGAGCAAAAATAAATGTAACTTAAATATATTTGGAAGTTATTGTGAAACTGTGTTACAATATAGTATCAGAGGGAGTGGGGAGGGGGTCGGTTGAAAATAGCAATGAAATGCAGACATTTTTAGTGTAAACTAACTTTAAAAGGCTATAGAGATGTAAGCGGTCGGCGTTGGGTATCGTGAAATAACGAGAATTAATGAAGCGCCTATAATGTGCTTGCTATGCCTTGTTCGTTACTTAATGCAATTTAAAAGTATTTGATACCGATTTGTATGTCTTACCTCAGATGAGCAAAATAAAATAGGGCGAGGATATAAACAGATAACGCGTTCGTGACATGAGCCGAAATTTAATTCAAATCGATTTAGGGTGCTTTTTTTGCACCTTTACCTCATCCAAATCCGAACTGGCACGAATTTCAAAGCAAAAATTTGTCATTGGTTTGAGTTTTGTTTATTTCTAAAGTGAAAATGATTATTTTGATGAAGTTATACCGTAGAGCAAGACAGCGCTGTTTCTGGCTATTAGCCTTCATCAGCCACCCTCAGGTAAGAAACATTTATCTTCCAGGACGAATGATCTTGTCAGGATCACTCACCCCTTCCGATAAATCGTTATGACTTCCCGTCCAGTAGGCCAGGAAAGACATTGCTTTTTAGTTGTTGATAAACTTATTTCATTTATTTGATTTTGCTTGTCATGGCGAAGCCCACTGCTGCTAATTCGCCTTTAAAAATGGCTATTTTGCTAAACGTAGAAGTTAGTGCTTTTTTCAATGTCGAGGCCGGCCTCTTGTCAATGGCTATTTTTATTGCATAACAGGCTTGCTAACTCAGCTAGCTTTGGATAAAGACGATAAGATCCAATCGCAAATCAAGTTGTAGTTGCTCTGACTTAAAGTGACAAAATTTAGATCTAAATATGGATTTTATAACCATTATATACAACTATGCTTATAAGTCAGTCTTGACTTGCATGTTTCAGCGCCTCCCTGTTTTGTTGCCCGCGCCCTTTTCTAAGCCTTCATCAATTTTAGTGTGAAATCTGAGTGCTTGTGCTATCGTTACTTTTCAGCGTATTGGGGTTTAGAAATGAAATGATTGATTGATTATAATAGGCCAAGAAAAAATGTATAGTAGCCAGACCCAGTAGCCTACTGGGTAAAACAAGAAAAAAATTGGAGTTAACTAGTTTTCCAATGCAAGAAATATACGACCGTTTTGGTAATATTTCGACGGTTGTTTCTAGCTATAGAAATAATACGTTAACCAAGTGCGTAGGCTAGGGGGGTTCGTGAGTTCAAAGCCCCCTCCCCTATTGGTTCGTCAACTTTTCAGGTTTATAGAATAACCTTGGTCCTTGATCTGCGGCTGCACCGCTGTAGTAACTACGCAGCGTGAGCCCTCAAGAACCGCAAGCGTTGCTCAATTTCGGAATGCCATTTATTGCGTCACAATTTCGTGAGTCTAAAACTAGGGGGTGCTGCCAATGTTCAGAACGGGCACGAGATCTTGCTCTTGCGTCTGTTTATGATAGCGTGGTGGCCTGGCTGAGAGACAAGACGTGCTCTAGCATGTAGTTCGGTCTGGCAGTTTTAAATCAAATCGAATCTGCTCCAAGCGAAGCAGCTGAGAGCCTACAGGTTTACCTTAGATAACGAGGATCACGGATGCATTGTTCTGCAAGCTGTTCAATTTTTTAGTTATTCATTGTGAGATTGATTGTCACTTTACACATAATTTATTATATTTTTTTTATCTTCGTAGAAAAAAAACTTATCAACGAGAAAGCGACGAAGACTACGCGCATATACGAATCAGAGATGTCCGGAGTCGCTTTTTTGAGACTCCGACTCCAATCCTACTCCACAATTACAGAATCCTACTCCAATCCTGCTCCGGTTTACGCCAAAAATCAAAACTCCAACTCCTGTTTTCACTCCTGTTACTCGGAGTAGTTTTGCAAACTTAACAATTACAATATAATTCAAACTTTAGGCCTATATTAAACTTCATGCTATTGAGATTTCTTGTGTTTAGAGACTGTGCGCGAACCGATGCCTCACAGCGAGCGTAACTTTTGTCAATGTTCAGTTTACATTACAATAATAACTTTAAAAAATGGTTACTCCGACTCCAACTCCTACTCCAGTTTTGAAGTTAAACTTAACTCCGAGTCCAATCCGGCCCCGAAAAAATTTGCTTAACTCCGGCTCCTGCTCCAGCTCCGACTCCTGTACATCTCTGATACGAATCCAGATTTTACGTTTAAGGTGTTGCCATTTGTTTCCAAGTTTCTTGGTTGAATTTTGCTTGTTGATGCTTTAATTTGTTGCTTGTAAAGAAACTATCAAGCAGAAATAATCATCGTCAAGCATCTTATCCAAGGACTCAACAACAAAGCGTATTGTGAGAGTTGAATCAATCACCACCTTTAACGATGGTCGACGTGGAAACAACGCTCCACCCACTGCGTCACGTTCACTTTATTTGGGTGTTGCATGGTTATGACTAGGGCAGGGGTCGGCAACCTTTTGCACTTAAAGAACCAAATAGTCCGTTTGTTACAATACGAAACCCAGCGGGAGCCGCAAAGCTATCGTCAGGTCCAAAAACTTGCATTGCTGTTATCATTCAGTTTATGATTATTTTTGTTCAAGGTAGCCAAAATACCGATTATGTCAATACCAATATGAAAAATTATCATACACACAGAATCTTTACCGGTACCTAGTGTTACGTCACCTCGGTGCGAATTGAAGCACGGTCTGTTAATTGTATCGAGTTGTGCGCTGCGCGTGGTACTTAAATGGCGTATCTGGCGTCACGCTGTGTGCGGCGGGCTATCTCTTCAAACTTAGTTTGTCAACTACCTTTTCAAGTTGCTGACTGCTGAGCTAAAACGTGCTCGGCGTCCTGAGCAAGTTTGTGGTTTAATAACCAAAAATATATTGTTACTGACGTATGTTGTCCATGCGAGAAGTTTTGTCCTCGCATTTCCGATTTTCGTATTCGCTGTTACGATAAAGAATTTGGTCGGTTATATTTAATGTTTACTTTGAAATAGTTTCTCTTGTTTAGGAATGAATTTGTGCAGAAACTGGACAAGTAAGTTTATTATAATTATTTTTTTTTGACGCATAAAGCTCACTTAAGAAATATAATAATGGGAATAAACAGTGGTGCCGATCCATGTTGAACATTGGGGGGATGCTGCTCGAAGTACATTTGCGAGTTTTGTAAGTTATGTCAGACTGCCACTCGCCAACTCCAATCTTCACCAGCACTCGACGGCATTAGAGTACTGATGTAATAACACTTTAATGAGCACTACGGCCGACGCCAAATGTTGGGGGGATGCAGCCGAAATGTTGGGGGGGGATGCATCCCCCCCAGGATCGGCACCACTGGGAATAAGTAAGGTAATAATCGTCAAATGAGAGAGCGCGTAAGACCTTATGCCGCATGTGCAGACTGGTTGCCAAGTCTGCACTCTATACTAGTTGCTGACTGCTGAGCGGATAGATGGATATTTGGATGTTACTGAATTGCTGATCATTGGACGTAATTGGTTCACTACTTATTTACCGTCTTGGGCGTGTTGATTCAATATCAATATACCATTCTACCACGTTTCAAAGTTGTGTTCCGTTGTGACGCAAGGCGAATAGAGAGAACTACTAAGTCGTTACACCTAGTTAACCAACTTTTTTAGCAAAAAGATGAAAATTGAAACAAACAATCAAGAGTTCTGTAACATTTTTTAAACAGTCAACCAGAATTCCTGTTCCTGTTGCGGTAAGCCACAAAAAAGTTCCATTCCGGCTCCTGTTCCTAAAAATCTATGTATTCCTGCCGGAACAAATTCCTATTCCGATCCATGGACAACTCTGGCATGGGCCGCTAAGACACCCGCCATCGAGCCGTTAACCGGCCTTTCTACTGGTTCGCTAACGCCCCGGTTTTATCTTTGCTTATCACCGGGCCGCTAACGAGCCGCTAACACTTTTTGAAATCCCTTTGAGTTTGATTAATTTGATTTAAGGATCGTAAAAAGAATGGGTTTAGGTGGGCTGGGCCTTATTTTTGGTATGAGACGGATAAGTTGCCGGGCCGGTTACGGTTACTGGGCTGGAGGTTTGGGGCCATGGGCGGTCTGGGCCTCAAAAAAGTCAGCCCGAGCCATCTCTACCGAACACCTCGCTGGTGAGATAAAATAATCTGGCCACGTTCTGGCGGGCATCAGGCAATTCCTCCCTGGTTTGAAAAACTTTGATGTTTATATAGGCCTATTCATTGATTAAAATTATTGACATTAAACTTTATTACTAAACTTTTATCAAGCAAAAAATTGAAAAAATCCTCAGTCAGGAACATTCTTCAAAAAACCTCAAAACTAAAACTTGATTTTCTTGAAAAGTGTAATAGTGGAGATGATGGGTTTTGCCAACTGAAGGCAGTATGCCAGTGATCGGTGCACAGGAAGGTAAGGCGAAAAGTAGATACTAGTTTCTTGTTGATCGTTCTGGTTAATTTTGATAATTTGAACCGCCGGAGGTTGGTTCTAGAAGTTTAGTTCAGTTTTCTTTTATCTCCTCCTAATTCACTTTGTGCCCTAAGCTCTTGTTTGAAATACGTTTATCTGTTATAACTTGCAAATAAATTTTCCAAAATCAACCATTTCAATTCGAAAATGTGGCCAGCAGAAATGCTCCATATTTGGTAAAGGACTTGGAATTGGAAGCAAAAATTTATACAAAAAATTGCTTTAAGCGTTGTTCAGAAAACACTTAGCCTGCAATTACGGCATGTAAATTTTTAAAAATTGTTCAAGGGCATGCCCCCTTACTCCCGTAGAGTCGCTTTTTATCATTTGGCTTTAAATTAACTTTACTGTTGCCATACACCAGAAGAAACCACGTCGAAAAGAGTTTCAAAACTTGGCACTTTCCCGAGAAATTTTTTTGGATACTGCACCGTGTCAAGCGAACTTTACTTCCACTAAAGTGAAACATCATATATCTATATACGTAATTTGTAAGTTTTGATAAGGTCTATGTTCAAATGGTAATGCATAGATTTCTTCCCCCCTTACTTCAAGGTACTTCCAATGCCGCTGAGAATAATGCTGTTGTGTCAATAACCTGCCTTAATGTATTGCCATTGCGTTGAACAGACTGCCTTCAATACTTCTTGTTAAACAAACGCAACAAATAATTGAAGATCAAATATTCCATGAAAAAAATTGTCCCTCCTTTTTTTATTTCTGGCTGCGCCGGTGGGTAAGCCTATTGACATTGTGGTAAAGTGAGCGATCGGCTGTCTCCAGAGGTGGGCATTTTTTCTGAATAGACTGAAGTGCAGTGCAAGAAAGCACAAAATTTTTTAAAAGCAATGAAACACAACGCAACTAGCGCAATCTGATTTTTGAATAAATCGAAGCGCAACGCAACTTTTACTACCCAATTTTTTAATTGCATGAAGCGCAGTGCAACTTCTGCCATTAATGTTTTTCAGAAATGAAAGCGCAGCGCAACTTTCGCAACTAATTTTTCTTTGGCTTTAAAGCGCAACGCAATTTTTGCTTAAAAAATGCAACAAAGCGCAATGTGTGAAGAAGCGCAATTTTCAGTTGAGTCATTATATTTGTATTAAAGATACTCAAACTTAGCGTGATAAGCGACAGTGATCACTGATTGCAATGATTATTAGTCAAACTGTAGATGGGTTTGGTGAAGCTGGTAAGCAGAACGACATAAACATTTAAGGTGCAAAAAATAATTGCATTGTCGTTTCATCACGCTTCTATAAAAGTATCCCTCAAAGCAAATTATGTACATAAGGCAAAATTCAGCACAAACAACAAACAAATGCGATTTATTTTACTTCACTACATCACACACAAATTCATAATACAACGCCAAAGAAATATTGTTGAAACTCCCGAGAAAAAGGCATTGCAAGCGAACTCAATGAATCTCATTTCTGATTGGCTGAAATCTGCTACTAGAGAATATAGTTACTATATCTTTCATGCACACTTCACCACTTGAACATTGAGTAACTTGCGCATATATTGGACGAAGCGCAGCACAATGAAGAATCTCAATTTTTTAACAGTTTGCAGCGCAATTAAGCGCAAGCTCTTAAATTTTATTTAGTTTGCAACGCAAGGAAAGCACAAGCTGTTAAATTTGTTTCATGTCACAACGCAATAAAGCGCAAGAAGCATTAATTTAATTGAAGCGCAGCACAAGCTGCTTAATAGCCGAAAATAGTTTGCTGAAGCGCTCTGCAACTTTTACAATTGCGGAAGTTGCGTAACTTGCGCTTTAGGCTTCTAATTGAAGAATGCCCACCTCTGGCCGTCTCCAACTGTCCAACTTTTTTTGTCAGCTTGTTTTACATTTATTTGACGTCTAGTAATTAAGGGCTAGGGTTAGCAGTTAACACTAAGCCTCTGAAGAAAGAGAAAAGTCACAGACGGCCGATTGTTTACTTCACTCAACATTGTTATGCTATCTGGCTATGGTGTTTAGTGTTGCTATTGCATCTGTCTGTTTTCATGGTCGACCTTGCTGCTATCTCTCTACTAACGCACTACTGTGCAGTCTGCCCTTAGTTTGATGTGATATCAGGTTGACACTTTTTTTGTCAGTTTAAACTGGTTAAACACTAAAGTACCGTATCTGCGTATTGTGACAGTACCGGTATACCCTCACTGTTTAAGTAGCCTAGTCTACTCATCATCCTACTACAGTACTAGTCAGCTAGTACAATATATTGATGCTGATGGAAGCACTGTTGGCTTTAGTTGTGATGTTGTTGTCAGTCGCTTTTTTGAATGACATTGTCTACAGCATTGGTAGGCTTTTTCTTTGCGATTGCTTTTTGAACAAACCAACCGCAAAGTTACATTCACTTTTTTTTGACCCTAGTCACCAATCTAACAAACCCTAAGGTGTTCTGCTCCCCGTAATAGTTACGTTTGAAGTTACTGTGGATAATGTCATACCAGCATGACACCAGCGTCATGTAGAGAAACAAACAAGTGGTCTGGGGCAGCAGCATTTTCATAATTGAAACCTATTCGATGTTTCAGGCACTCCTTTTTTGACAGGGAATTGCTGATAAGATTCAGATTCATTTTAAATAGTCACTAGTATTAGAATGTTGGAAATAGTTTTGCCTGATACAAATTGGAAGATTATTTATTGTGGTGGAATCAGTGGGACATTTGTATTGTTGATTTTATTATATATTCTGTGGAAAAATATATTTGGAAAAGAAAATGTCAATTGTTGGTTTTGCAATGTGGACAGCATTGTTTTGCATAAACTGAAAAACAAATGGACTTGCTCTCACTGTCATCAATATAACGGGTTTGATAAACATGGGAATTACAATAAAATTTTACCAGAAATGTTTGATGAAAAATTAAACACAAAATATGTTGCACAGCAATCACTAAAAAAAGAAAACGATGTTCAACCAAGAGCAAAATTGTGTGACAAGTGCTCACGAAATCAAATATTAAAGTATAAACAATTAGCTCAATTTAAACCTATCATTGAAAGCAACTTTTCACTTGAAGTTGAAGCATTTGAGCGAAAATTGGATAGGCTTTATAGTCTTTGTTCTTCATGTCAGGAATCATCACGTCGATATATAAAGTGGCAAGACACAATACTACGAGGTCGTATGATGACTCAACGACAAAAGCTAGAGAAACAACAAAATCGACCGAGTTTGGATCATGCAGTTGTAACCCCAATAATAAATTTAAAAAGAAATAAAGCGATTGCAGTTCTTTTTCAGGTTCTTATGTTTATGTTTGCTCTATCACATGCATTGGTTGTGGTTCAAGGCTGTGTAGAAAATGGTGTAAAATTTGCAATTTTTCCCTCTTCATTTTATGAAGTAAAATTATTTTCAAATTTTTCTGGCTTATTGTTAACAAATGGTTTGGCTTTGAGTGTAATGATACTTTATTTAAAAAATCTTCCCTGCAGCAAATCTGGAAGTTTTTATCTGTTTTTGTGGTTGATTTCAAGTGCATTATTTGCATTTGAACCATCTAATTATTCTACAAATTATGTTGATGATCTGATTCAATTCTATTCCAACAAAGCTAATCAGCAATATCTTAAAAGTAATAATTTTGGTCCTGTAATTGTTTCAATGATACGTGTCATGTTACAATTGTTTTTTTGTTTTGTTTTGCTAATCTCTTGTTGTTTCAACATTTTTCGTTGTGTGTTGCTTTCTGTCAAAATTGAGAATTCAACACTTCAATTAAAAAATCAAAACGATGATGTTAAGGAGTCCGATGTTGCAAGTGACGACTTTTGCCCCAAACTAGGAGAAGAACTCTATTCTGATGATAATAAATCTATTATCGATGACAACGAAAAAAATGATGATGACCAGCTGACGGTAGCTAACAGTGGATTAAATGGCAGTTTGAATGCTTTAAAATTGCAAGATAAGCAAGAATTAAATGCATTGTTTCAAAATTTTAAGAACCCTAATGATGTATTTGGAGTTGGCTCTCTTCCTTCTGCTCTGCACACTCCTCCACCTTCTAGATCATCCAGTCTTCTTTCTCTAGCATCACACACCTCTGCATCATCAGGAATTGGCCCTAGACTTGGCTCTAGTTACTCCACTGTTCATTTTGCTCGCCCTTCAACTGAGTTGCCCTTTCAGCGCTTCAAGACCAATTCTGCAATAGCTACTTGGAATCAGTCATCAAAGCTTTTGAAACCAAGCTTTAGGTCGGGATTTCGAGCTGGAGTGAATGTTAGAAATAATTTACACAAACCACTTATTAGCCCAGCCAAGCTTAACCGCTTTTCGAAGATTCAAGATAGTTTCCGTAGCCAAGCTCTTGGTGGTAGAAAAAACATTTATAGAACTGACAGTGATCATGATGTGTCAGTTTTTGATAGTGTGAGTCAATGTGGTGATGGTGGTTACCCAGAACTGAGCGACGACGAAGAACTGCCTCAAACTCCGACTTATGAAAAGCAAGAATACAATTCTAACTCATCATCACCAAAATCAACTATATCAAATATTACTTCGATTACAATGAAAAGTGTTGCTGAAGTGGAAAATAGTCGGGTATGTCGGTGGATTTTAGCAGTTTGTCTCCTTGTCAATCTGGTATTAGTAATACTACTTGTGCTTGAAGTAAAAGAAATGAGAGAAATGGAGCAGTGGAAATCTAGGAACAGTTTATAATAAAAGGATTTTGTCTTGCTGAAAAGTGATCAGCCAAAGTTGGCTATATTCTTGTATGTATACAATTGATTATACGTATGGTTGGTTATCTGTCTACCGGTCGTTAGTAATAATAGGCTTATAGTAAACCTAACCTTAACGTTTCATCCAGTAGTAATTAAACAAGTTGAACACTGTCAGACTGTGTTTAACGTTGCGCTCTGATGATGTTTCTTGTAGTTTGACAAACGCTCTAAAGCAATTGTTGGTTTCGCTGGCTCGCACCGACAGTTTGGCGCGAGCGTAGCGACCGGCAACTGTCACATTGCAGGGTAAGGTTGGTTGTAGATGGCCCGGTAAAAACCCCTTCACGACCCGGCGAGCGGGCCGTATGTTTCCCATGCCTGGTTTAGCTTGTTTCGTTATTACTGGAAGAGCAGTTTTGAACCTACCCATAAGCCTATTATTACATTCTTGAGATAGTACAATTATGCTTGGTACCTGAGTAATTGTTGTTTTGGCACAAGAGGATACTTCTTTTTTGTGTTGTTTAATTTTTGTTGATAGGCAATATTTTGAGGCAAAGTTTATTTGGTTGCTTATTTGTCAGCGCATTTATCGGTTGTAGCTGCAAGCATTGAGTGAATTTTTGTTAAAATGCATAGAAACAATCGACCTGTCAGTTCAGTTGTTACAGACGTCGCTAACAGTCACATCGGAGATTGCCACCAACGGCTCGCCACCGTTGCGATGTTTCTTCGGAGCTGTGTTGATCTGTGACTAAGCCGCGGAGATGGAGCCCACCACTCGTTAGACACTTGAGGCTGTGCTGCTACAACTTCGGCGTAATACCGCGAGTACGATGGAGATTTGATTGTTTTAAGAATTAGTGTTTACTAATTAACAGTTGGCGGTTGTTACTCGCTGACTAAGTGGTATATTAAGTTTGCACCCTTCCCCACTTTACATTTTTTTGATATCTCTGTCTCAGATTTACCGTAGCAAGAAGGGATGGCGCATTTTTAAAGTCTGTTCTGATGCCATTTTATGTAAATACGTCATTGTTCGAATCTAGTGTATATTGAAGTGCATTATAGGAATTTTTAGTGATTCCGGCAATCCTTATCACATCAAGAGTGTCCGGAATAATCTATGATCAATTGTTATCCAATTGTTTGTTAATGCAGGTGCTTAATATTGATATAATCCATTTTCGCCACCACTGTGTCCCTCTAAGGCGCAAAATTTAGAAAGTTTCGGCCAAATTTTTCAATTTTCCTTTAAGCTTGCCGATTGAATTGGTGATTTTAGGCCAAATTTGAATAGAAGTGTTGATATTTTGCTGCGAAACAAGTTTCATTCTCTGGTAATTACAATTTGAGGCCACAATTAAATCAAACTTTCTTCAACCCCTAAGTGATTGGGTAAATTTTTTTACGTTCGGGCAAACTCGCACTTGATAAAAACTTCGAGGGAACAGTGCTTTCCAACTTTTCTACAGATTTCGTGGCATTTTGTTTTTGGTTAGTGATGCTATTATGGCGTATTTAAAGTTAAAAATTTGAAATGGAATGGGAAAGTTATGATGTGCATTTCTTATAATACAGTAGGTCTATGTTTTTTTGCGAATGCCCTAATGCGCACGTTTTTAGCGTCATTCTCTCTTATATAATTCCCCTCACCACATTTCCAATTTTAGTGCGCTTGAGGCCCGTGGTTCTTGGTACCAGTATCTGCATCATAATCAATTTTTCGTCGTCATACTTAGAAAAGCGATTACTACATCAAGAAATTTATTATGGTGCTGAAGCTAGGACCAAGATCCGCTGGCCTAATGCCCACGAAAAGTGGACATGTGGGCATGGTAAGTGTATTTTCTCTACATTGTCTGTTTGCTTTGTAATTGTAACATCATTGTGTTTTCGAACTCGTTGTAGCTACGTACCGGTAATCCATCAGTTTTTTTTTATTTTTTATTTACGACAAGTTGCAATTTCTGGTACATCCGTGTGTTTTGAAACTACCTTTTATTCAAAAATTTGCAGAATTTGCAAACTGAAGGATTTCATTATTTTCCAACGTTTTCAAAAGTACTGTTTGAAAAAAATCCCATGTTTTTTTGTGTTTTCGTTAAGCAAGTTTTCGTTTTTATATGATCATCACTGCCTTTATGCAAGCACACGCCAATTTTGTGTTTGATGCTGCCGCCCTGTTTGCTCATAATACCAAAATTTTTAGATGAACTTTAAAATGTAAGCACCAGATGTAATGAGCTTGATAAGCGGATGTGACGTGGTTCAATCGGAGTCGGATTTTTACGAAAATGCGGAAAAATATTGGAAATCCATTCCCGCCAATTTAAACGGAATGTTGGGCGGATACGAGCGCATATCTGCTATTGATATAAGAAGCTCCAAACTTTTTCTTAAAGAATTCATTCAGGTTTGTTTTGCTGAGCACGGCCCTATTGGAGTAGTGGTTGGAGACATCGCTTTCAACGCGGGAGGTCTTCGGTTCGGTTTACGGGCTGGTCAAATCAGACACTGCCACTGCGATTTTTCTTCGGAGCTGTGTTGCACAGGCGCCAAGCCGCAAAGATGGACCACGCTCCACGCTTTGGCGTAATATCGCGAGTAATGTGTAGTGAAGATTAATTAGATCTTTCGCAAGTCGTTGCAAAAATTTTGGATGAAATTACATCTTTAAGAAAACGTGATGTTAGTTACCTTGAATGTTATTTTAGCTCTACAGGTGCATTAATTGGTCTATCAGCTTGTTATTTTTGCGTTACACTTTTTACAGCTCAGATAGCTTGGTGGGTACAGTGTTTGCATCTGGAGCTGTAGACACGGGTTTGATTCCGAATCTGGTCATATCCAAGACATTTCAGGTATTCTCAGCTTTCTTACTTTACCCTCAGCATTACAAGGTATATCTCCAGACTTGACTACACTCTCGGAATATCTCCAGACCTGGCGATTGAAGCTTAGCCACACTAAAACGGTGACGGCGGCCTTTCACCTCCACAATCGAGAGGCTAAGCGTGAGCTTAAGGTCTGTAGCATCGGTAAGACCTTACCTTTCTGTCCAGTTCCCACTTATCTTGGGGTCAAACTAGACAGATCCCTCACATATCGTCCTCACCTGGAAGCATTGCGCAAGAAATTATGTGCTCGCGTCTCGCTGTTGAGGCGACTTGCTGGAACAGGTTGGGGTGCTAGCGCTAAGACATTACGCACAGCTGCCCTGTCTCTGGTCTACTCGACTGCCGAGTACTGCGCACCAGTCTGGTGCCGCAGCGTGCACATACGGCTTATCGAAAGTGTAATAAATGACGCCTTGCGCATTGTCACTGGGTGCCTGCGTCCCACTCCATCGGTCTACCTTCCGGTTCTTTCAGGCATCCAGCCAGCTGAGCTTCGCCGCCAAGGAGCGACACTCTCCCTAGCCAACCGCAGCTCCCGGGACCCTGACCACGTTTTACATGGCCAGTTTCATGAGTCACAGGACGTATGTAGGGAGAGATTGAAATCTAGACGCTCATTTGTACCTGCTGCTCGGAAATTACTAGACAGTTTTTCTGAGATGGACGTCCGTGCAGCCGAGTGGACGAACACGAAATGGGACATGGAGTACTCTGCCAACGCATTGTCACTCCACGCTTTCATTCCCAAGGCTAGCTCCAGACCCTTGGGTATGGGTCTGCCCAGGGCAGCCTGGGTCAAGCTCAACCGTCTGCGTTTTGGTGTTGGACGTTTCTGTTCGTCCATGTACAAATGGGGTCTCGCTCCTCTAGCGAATTGTGAGTGTGGTGCCAGTGAACAAACCGCAGATCACATCATCTCACAGTGTCCCATACATCGAGCACCCCGAGGTATGTTTGGTCTAATGGTTTTGGATGACGAAACAAGATGCTGGCTGAAGTCCCTTACAGTCAGCATCTGACCCAAGCAGTTTGGTGGCCAGGGTGGTAAAAGGATAAACCCTCGGCCTTGGTCCTTTCATCTGTCTTGGAAAAGATGCCCCGCCAAACGACGACGAGCATTACAAGGGACAGTGCGGAGAGCAACTATTAAGCGAACTCGTTACAGCGCTTTGATCTTTTTCTCGTGATAAGGTGATGAATATTATGCAACCAAGTACAAAAAGTAAAAAGCATGATATTTTGGTTTCAATGACCATATTTGCTATTTCTAGGGTCGAAATCCCAGAGTGCAGAAAAAGAAAGCACTTGATTGTGGAGCTGGTATTGGGAGAGTATCTAAGCATCTTCTACTCCCCTTGTTTCAATCCGTTGATCTCGCGGAGTTGAATAAGGATTTTCTTGATAGAGCGCGTTCTTATCTGGGAGCAGCTGCTGCGAGGGTCGAAAACTACTTTTGCTGTGGTTTACAAGATCTTAATCTTTCCGGAAAAAAATACGACTTGATTTGGATCCAGTGGGTTACTGGTACGTTCAGTTGTGTTATAGCAACGTTAATATATAGATGCGATCTCCCTAAATGTAGTGGTGTAAAAAGTAGTCAACAAATCTCATCATCATCAATCCTGTTTTAATTCGTTTTTTCCTCGTCACGGAAGGTGGCCAAATACACCTCATCCCCTCCGCGATCGCTCTCACACCTCTTCATCTCGTTCGATCTGCAGCTTCTTCGATCTTCAACCCGACTTTCTTCACACTCTCTTCCATGTACATTCACTTTCAGTTCCTTGCCTTCCAATGCTCTTCTCCTTTGGAACCTCTCCCGTAAATCCTCCAAACTTTCACTCATCAGCACCAGATCATCCGCGTACAAAATTTCATTCAACAATCATTCTCTTGTATGCTCTGTCACAACATCAACCACAATAGCAAATATTAGTGGTGATAGCACAGACCCTTAATGCATACCAACCCTTACCCCGAATTCATCCGACGTCCCTGATCTAACTCTGACTTTCATCCTTAAACCCTCATATAAACTCATCACTGCTTGCACCAACACTTCTGCCAATCCTTTCTTTCTTAATGCCCATTCCATCACTTTTCTCGGTACTCTATCGAATACCTTCTCCAAATCCACAAAACACGTGTACAACTTTTTCTCTCTTCCACGAAATTCTCCTCAGAATAAACAACGCATGAGTCGTGCCCTTACCTGGCATAAAGCCAAATTGCATTTCATCTTACATTACCAATTCTCTTATTCTGTTCTCCAACACTCTCTCCACTATCTTCATTGCATGCTCCAGCAGCTTTATCCCTCTGTATGCTCCACAGTCCATCACATCCCCCTTTCCTTTAAAAATTGGAACAACGCTTGTTTTCCATTTTTCTGGCATACCTTCTCCATCAAGCACTCTCTGACAAAGCTTCTTCATTACTCCAACACCAAACGTTCCACTTGCTATTATATCCTAATTTACTTTTGAGGCAACGCTAGTCAACAAATCTAATTAAGTAAAAGTGTAGCTACCAATGGCCAAAACTACTTGGAGTGGAGTAGAAAGTGGTGGGTGTAAAAACTAATCAAGTAAAAAGTACCCTCAAGTTGAAGCTACTTGAGTAAAAAGCAACGTTTGCGAAAACAAGGCCACGAACCCCAGCTTTGACAAAATATTATGTCTACAACTCAAATCTTAACAAACATTTTGCTGATGTTAGAGCTGATTAAGATAATTTCGCACATTAATAAAAGTGAAGTGCGTTTTATTTTGCAAAACGCAAGCCCAATGTCCAGGTCAAATAAATAATAAATATACAATTGTTGAAATTACTAACCTGAGAAATCTCTATAACAAAAAAAAAAAAAAAAACTAAATAGTAGAGTTGCCAATTATATTTTTAACCATGATTTCATCATTTGCACAATGCATTGCTTAATTGTTACTACTTATCATTTTTAAAACCACTTGAGTAGTGCTACTTTTTAAACTACGTAAGTAGAAGTATAAGCAGTCGAAATTCAAATTACTCAAGCTATACTGCTGAAGTGGACTTCAGGGCGGCTGTTCTTGTTTCTAGTCTCTGCATCACAATTAAATTTGTGATGTCTTAATCACTTTTTTAATTACGACATCGTAAAATTGATGATGATGCAGAAACTAGAAGCATGAGCCGTGGGCTCGAAGTCCTTCCTCGGAAAGGCACTTGGCGGATTCTCCAGTCTTGGAGTAGTAAACAGATGGCTGGCAACTCCCAAGCGAGCTGGTTACAGCGCTTTGATGTCTTTCTCGTGATAGGAAGATCAATAATAATATGCTGCTGAAGCAACTGTCTCATATTATCATTTGAATAGCATCTTGAAATTTACTTCTGCAGGTCATTTGACTGACGAGCATTTTGTCAAGTTTCTCCAGCACTGCCAGGCATCGCTGAATGAAGGCGGTATAATCGTGATTAAAGACAACGTGGCTTTACTTGATGTAGAAATGGATGAGCAAGACAGCAGTGTTACTAGAAATCTGGACGACCTTCTAGCCATCTACAACGCCGCTGGATTGAAAGTCGTCAAAGAACAAAAACAAACTCATTTTCCCGCAGAGCTATATAATGTTGTAATGACCGCGTTAGAATGAAGGCTTTTATTTTTACATGATTTAATGTCAATGCTGTGTTTTTGTTATTTTTTTGATTTAAGGTCAACAGCTCAGATGGCTGGGTGGTAAGAGCGGCTGCCTCTGGAGCTGCAGAGGCGGGTTTGATTCCGAGTCGGGTCAAATCAATGACTTCAGCACTGCTATTCACCCCCTTCTTGCTTGACCCTCGGAGCATTGAAGGGCCGGTGTAAAAAATAAATTGGTAAGTTTACTTCTTGTGTCGTTGGAAAGACACTGAACGGTATTCCCCCATCGTAGAGGGGTAGACAAGAGGTCGGTAACTCCTAAGCGAGCTCGTTATAGCGCTTTGATCACTTTTTCGAGATGAAAGGATAAATATGATGAGAAATACAAAATTCCAAAATATGTTAAATATAGTCAGGTGATTCCTCGCAGATGCGTCGTAAGTGATGGTTTCATATTGTTTGCTAAGAGATTTTCTATTAAAATGAGCCGATGAAAAAGATTGATGGCTTTCAAAAGACTCCCTGCTTTGTCCTGAATTCTTGACACTTCAGTGCTCACGCCACAATGACCCAGTCGGCAGTTGACATTGTCCAATTTACGTGAAAAAACCTACGCACTGTTTCCATCACAATCAAATTTTTGGTTTCATAATCGACAGAAAATATGGCTCTAGAAATAAATTATGGTGCAAAAGCACGTCGACTTTTGGCCCTCCTAGTAATAGTAGCAGTAGCGTCTATTTCCGCACCGTCTACAGTACTATACGATGCGATGAAGGAAATTATAACAACGGCACAAAAGGGAAGAGGTAACGAAATGACCAACGTTATGACATGCAAGTAGGAGAAAAAACATATTTTGAAGTAGCCATGGTTGCAGCCCCCTGGTTGGGAGCAAATTCAGCAGGTCTACTTAAAGTGAACAGAGCATATAAAAATATCAGCCCGACAGAAATATTTTTACAATTATTAACATTTATTTCACAGTCGGTCGCATAAGTTACAAGCAGCGAGAAACGTACTTACAGGAAAGCAGAATACACGAACACATGAAAAAAATTGGCCGACATTAAACTGTCCACTTATCGAACGTTGCGGATAAAATACACAACAGAAAATAAAAGATTGTCAAGTTCCTTAAACCACAAGAACACTCACTCTCAAAAAAAAAACTCAAATAAAGTGACATTGTTGATTTTTATCCCAACTTTCATGCGCATAACTACATTCTCAGCGCATAACTAAACGCAGTGTTTTTTATTTTCGTAATTGTTCTTTCTTGTTTACCGTTGAAAACTAAATCAAATCTTCATTATACTCACGGTAATACGCTGAAGCGCGTAACCAGTGGCGGGATCTATCTCGCGACTTTACCCCTGGGCGACACAGCTCTGAAAGACATCGCAGCGATGGCGAGATTTGACCAGCCAGGGAATCGCACCTCCCGCGCATACAACGATGTTTTAACCCTGTACGTTAACAAGCAAGGCGAACTATGATCACTGTGATTAATTTTACCAAACAACGCCGTAAAGATTAAGCTGAATCATGAAAATGAAATCACTTATGGTGCGGTAACATTCATGAAGAGCTGGGCGATTCAAAATGCCGTAAGTTGGCAGCGCAAAAAGCTCTTGAACAGTTCATCACATAGTTTCACTTTAAAAAAATCAAATCTTCATTTCTAAACCCATTCCGCTGAAGCGTGTAAACAGTGGCGAGGCCCATCTTGGCTTAACGCCTGGGCAACACAGCTCCGAAGAAACGTCGCAGCGGTGGATAATGGATGTTGTGTCCGAATCGACCGGTCCTGGAAACGAACCCGCACCGACAGCGATGTCAACCACTGAGCAGAAAAATGATCGCAATGGTATTGCGCACTAAATTTGGCTCATTTTGAGATATCCAAATTGCAGTAGGCTACTCGTTAATTTCCAAAGAATTACAGCAGAACGGAGTCAAACAAAATGTAAAGGCTGCTCAAGAATAACTTAGTTTTGGCCAAGAACTTTGGGGTGAAATTACCAATAACAATCTGGCAACGCTGCTAGACATCCTGCTCCATTGCGTGGGAAAGTTCCCTGTCCCGGTCATGATTGCACACACCGATTCATTCTGTCGCTTTCATCCGATGAACCCGACGAATTGTCGCTGGAAGCAAGTTCATCGTCCGAACTAGAATCGTTTTCGGCGCCGTATCTCATTCGCCTAAATCATTCGGTGTTAACTGTTTGACTACTGCAACAGCTGATCACAAAATTCAATGCAAACGACAGAATTTTCATTCAAAGCATTTCTTCACAACAACATCGTCACGAGACTCATTGAAAGTGAGCGAATCGAGTAGCTTACAATTGTGGACAGTCAATATGAAAAATACAGATGCTTATAAAGTGTTTCCGGTTCTAAAAAAACTCCGACTTCATTGTACTCGAGGTGATATGTCGAAGCGTGTAACGAGCAGTGGTGAAAAAAGTATTTTGAAACTGTACTTAAGTAAAAGTATTGTTACTGACGGCATAACTACTCGAAGTAAAGAAAGTATTGACTAAAAAAAGCACTTAAGTAAAAAAATAGTCATTTAAAAACTACTCAAAAAGCATAACGTTCTCAATCGTTAAAGTGTCAACTGCACACTAGCCGATGATGTCTTGATCTGAAGGTGGCAAAATGGTAAACCATAAGAAATTATTACCGCTCAGATGGCCGAGTGGACAGAACGTCTGCTTCTGGAACGGTAGACTCGGGGTTCGATTCAGAGTAAGGTTAAATTGATGACTTAAAAGTTGGTATTTATAGCTTCCCTGCTTGACGCTTAGCATCAAAGGCGACAGCGTGAAGAACAAGCCGGCAAGTTCATTTCTTGTGCCGTTCGGAACCACGCTTAGCGAGATTTCCCCATCTCGGGTGGCAGACAGGTGGCTCGAAACTCCTAAGCGAACTCGTTATAGCGCCTCTATTGCAAAGACGGATACACATATGAATAAATAAGCATTAACTAAGAAGCGGAAACCTGCTTATTTCTGTTAACACTTCAATTTTAGCTTTGCAATTTGCTTTTTTCCGTAATTAAGGTTGAAAGAGATACACGACAGTTTTACTGCTAGGCCTACAGGTTTATGGAATGAATATAGCCTATTATTGTGAACATATAAGCATCTTCTGCGATTAATTGCGGTATGCCGTTAGGCCTACGATCATGCAGTAATTACACACAGCAGTGATATTGCATGCGACGCAACATTTTAGGTGCAACAAGGGGTTACAAGTAAGACTTATAACTCAAGGACTACTTCATAAAAGTACTTAAGTAAACGTAAAAGTAGCCAAGAAAAAACTATTTAAAAAAGTACTCGTTACCGAAAAAAACTACTCAAGTAAAAGTATTACGTTACTTTACACCACTGGTAACGAGTAGCTGGGCTCATCTCAGGTTTAGTGCGCAGGTAACACAAATTCGAAGAAATGTCGCAGCGGTGTCGACGCCGTGCATTGTGCATGATTTGACCGACGCGGGAACCGAACCCCAGGCCTTTCGCACAATCAGCGGTGTGTTTAACTACTACGTCAACGGGCCGGCAATGTCCCCAACTCTATTTTTATTAATACAAAACACGAAACACCTCTTTCATCAGAATTTACTCTGCATTGAACGGCCGTTAGCTCAGCTGTTGAGCATACAAGCTATCGGTGCGGTAGCTCCACGGATCGATTACCGGGCCGGTCAAATCGAACACAGTATCGCCAAACGACCCGCCACCGCTGCGACGTGTATTCAGAGCTGTGTAGCTCAGACGCTAAGCTACGGAGATGGATCCCGGCACCTGTTACACGCTTCGGCGTAATACAACGAGTATAATGAAGATTTTGGACCAAGAAAATTTGGCCGGCAAACGCAAAATGATCTCTACTTACTGTCTGCTTCTGAGCGTCCGCATTAGAAACCACAACATGTGTCCATCAATCATCTCCGGCATGCTCCGTCGTTCCTCCTCTCGTTCGCGACGATTCGTAAGCATTAACTGAATAAGTCACATCAAATTTTTAATATCTTTAATTAATTTTCAATAGTTGCCACCTAGAGCAGGGGCAAACAACCTGCGGCCCGCCCAAGTCTTGAATGCGGGTCCGCGTCAAAACGTTGCCAAGTGTCAGAGCACACCAGTCGAATAGAAAACTTTAATCTTGCTTAAAAACTACTTCACGTTCAACTGCATGTTGCACTTGTAATATAAAAACCGTGCAAAAATCTTGGATTTCACTGTAAAAAAATACCTCACCTGGAACGTCTCATAAATTTGCGAGTACAATTTTGTTTTTAAAGCGAAATTCAAAAATTATTATCAGTAACTGTGACCCGCTGTGCTTTGGCGGTGTCCCACCTCTGATAAAGAAAATCATACCGTCGACACTGACAGCCATAAACACGGGCAACATCAAAGCAATGTTGCGCCTGTTGCCTACTTCACAATTTAAGCAACAACGCAGCTAAGGGGCATTTTGAATCATAGAAAAGTTTATGCAAAATTTCTAGCATATGATCAGTTACTCGCTTTACATCAGGGCATTCAACTTTTTCCTCAAACCGTCAATTTCATTCAATTTTAATGCACACCCGCCACACACGGCATTAAAAGGACAGTGCGGAGAACAAGCCGGCAAGTTTACGCATTGGGCTGTTAAAAAAACACTTAGCGGAATTCTTCCTCATCAGAGTGATAAAGAAAAACTCCTAAGCAAGCTCGTTATAGCGCTTTGATCGCTCTCTCCTGACAGAAGGATGTATGGCTAATTATGCAAAAACACACCAACGCCTCATTTTAAAGTTTTAGCAAGTCTAGACGCGTTCTTTAAAACAAAAAAGTCAATAACTCAGCACAGCAGCATTCCGCCAATTGAAACTTTGCAATCCGCCTCAGGTTGACCCGCCTTCCTCTACACATTTGTCCGCAAAATACAACGCATCCAAGATGTTTGATATCTTTCATAAGAAATGCCAATAATGCTTCAAGTAAATTCCAATGTATCGAAGTTCAGCACCTAGGTCCTAGGCAGTTACCATGGGAGCCAGTCGCAAAATTGTATTTTGTGTTAGGTAGGATATTATTTTCCCTCCTATCATGCGAAAGTGATCAAAGCGCTATAACGAGCTCGCTTAGGAGTTACCGGCCATCTGTCTACAATTGCGAGATGAGGGAACCCCGCTAAGTGCCTTTTCCAACGGCACAACAAGTAAACTTGCTGCCTTGTTCTCCATACTGTCCTTTTAATGCTGAGCGTCAGGCAGAGAAGCTGTGAATAGCAATTTTCAAGTCATTAGTTTGACCCAACTTGGAATCAAAGCTGAGCCCACAGTCCCAGAGGCAGACGCTCTTGCCACTCAACCATCTAAGCTGGAAAAATACAGTATGTTACGCAATAAAAGCTGATGCTTTAATCATTACAAGATGAACTCACCGAGTGAAGTTGGGAAAGTTTTCCTACGTCGTCAGGAGGGCCGTGTGGGGTCCAAATTTTGACTTCATGGTCCAGACCACTGGTGGCGATAACAGGAAGATTGGGATGGGGCTCAAGGACATTTACCACGCCGCCTTTGTCTCCTTCCACCAAAGATACAATCTAAAAAAATCAAATCTTCATTATACTCGAGGCATCACGCCGAAGCGTGTAGCGAGTGGCGGGTGCCATCTCCGCTGCACTGCATAGCGCCTGGACAACACAAGAAACATGAAACAACTAAACAAGTGCAAAGAAACATCGCAACGTGGGTGAGCCATTGGAGAACAGTGTTTCATTTGACCGACCCGAGAACCGAACTCCAGATCTCCCGACCCATGTGATCATCAACTGAACTTCATGTTTCTTTTGTGTATCTACTGTATTTAATTCTACATTTTCCTCTGCTCCAGTTTTTGTTGTTTTGTTAAGTGCTGTGATCTGAATTTTCGTGAGGAAAGAGTATTACACAAATATGTTATCATCACCCACCCTTGAAGATTCTTTTTCCCAGAAAAATACATTTCCACAGTCGCTTCCAGATACAATAAACTCAGAATAAGGACCATAAAAGTTGACTCCCTTCACTGTGGCATTGTTGCGGTGCCCTTTGTATCTGTGAACAAAGTTTCTTCAGACAACGCAAAATAGAAATCAAATCTTTATCATACTCGCAGCATCGCAGCGAAGCGTGTAACGAGTGACAGGATCCATCTCCGCGATGAGCGTCTGGGCAACACAGCTCCGAAGAAACGTCGCAGCGGTGGCGAGTCGTTAGCGACGTTGTGTCTGGTTTGACGGCCCGGGAATTGAACCCCAGACGCCAAGCACCGATAGTGATGTCTTTAACCACGACGCCAACCGGCAGGTGACCAAAATATTGCTTTCCAAGAAGTTATAAGCGGCAGCTAACTCTGTTGCAATGACGGAACCGAAGACAATGGTAAGTGATTCGAAGTGTCATGCATTCACGCACAACGTTGAAAACCAATGGCTCTTGATCCTGGCTTCGAAGCTCTGTTCGGCTGATTATCAACCATCAGCAAAACCATCAGTGTCACCAACGTCTCGTCGCCAGTGCGACGTGTCTTCAGAGCAGTGCGGATATAGATCTCGCCACTCGCCACACGCTTCGGCGTATTAAAGCGAGTATAATGACTTGATTTTAATTTGATCAAGCTGGAAGTTTCTCATTCGTTAGATCTTTAGGCACAAAAAAAAAACCGTTTCTGAAATAACTTGAGTACTTAAGCATAACTCTACTTACCTTTTAACGTAGTCAGCCTCACTTGAGTGGCTTGTATCGAATAAATAAATATCTTCATCATTATAACTGCACAGCAGCTCGCTTCCATCCCAATTATATACAAGGCACGTGATGTTAGCTGAAAATTTTGCTCGTTTTAGTAGCAATTTTCGCTCATGTTGGATTCTAATCTCATAATGTTTGCGAGATGTAGATTCAGAGTAAAAAGCTAAAGCAGGGAGCAGCACACAAGGCAAACGATGAAGCCATAGTTGGGCTAGATTTGGAGTGGATAGAGCGACGGCCTCTGCAGACTTCGGTTTGCATCTTAGTCAGGTCAAACCAATGACTTTACAATTGGTATTCACAGTTTCCTTGCTTGACGCTCAGCATTAAAGGGACAGAGCGGGGAACAAGCCGGCAAGTTTTTACCTGCTGTGCCGCTGAAAAAGGCACTTAGCTAGATTCCCCCGTCATACCGTGGTAAACAGCTCGTTATAGCGCCTTAATCGCTTTCTCGCAGCCGCAGGACAAACATGTAGTTAAAACAAATATGTGTAGATGTAAAATTCCAATCTAATTTTTGTAACAAATACACAAAGAACAAACGTTTGTCAGAATTTTGAATACCTTTAGTGTCAGACAGTCCCTGCAGATGGTGGGGACAATAGCGTTTAACGGGGGTTGTTGAATCGTCGCCCCTGAGCATTCTCCGGTCGTAAACTCGCGCGTATTCCTCCCTTCCGCTTACAGCGAACTCTTCGGATCGTAGCGGATTGGAATGGATGGAATAAAGCGGAATTTTTTTATTATCCGCTTTAACAGTCACCAACTTCTCCGCAGGTCTGTTATGAAATAAGTCACTAGGATAAGTGACTGATTGCATGAAGAGAAATGAGAATGAACGAAATGGATGAAACACGCTCAATTAGAGCAGTTTACTGCAACCCTCCTTTCTTGAATGGAATGACTGCATCACATAAGGTGCTGTATAGTCGATGTTTAACATGAACTATGTCGTGACCTGTTATGTAAATATTTTCCAACGCAGTGTTTCGTTGAAGTATTCGGCATGAAATAATTTCACTAGTGGTAAGAATTGTGACACATCAGCAGGGTGAAACGTACTTGTCTGATCGTAGATCAATGCCGAACACGACCCCGTCCTCTCCACACGATAAGAAGGTGCTTCGAGTGTCAGTATCAATGGCAAGCTTGTGGGCCGAGCCCCGATGTTGAGCAATCTTTTTCGTCCCACGACATGAACCAGTGCTGGATATATCAGCCACTCGAACCTGGACAATAAGCACGTTTGAAAAAACAATTATGACATCAAAAACTTAACTGTGACGTAGAAAACTCAACACAACAAGATTAGAACGCTAACAGCTCAGATGGCCGAGAGGTAAGAGCGTGTGCCTCTGAAGCCGTAGACTTGGGTTTAATTCCGAGTCGGCTCAAATCAATTAAATTGCTATTCACAGCTTCCCTCCTTGACGCTCAGTATTAATGGGACAGTGCGGAAAATAAGCCGGCACGTTTACTTGAGTCGTTGGAAAAGACACTTGGCGGGATTCCTTCCATCTTGGAAGGGTAGACATATGGTCGACAACTCATAAGCGAGCTCGTAACAACAACTTGATCGCTTTCTCGTCATAGAACGATAAACGATTAAAGATACAACTAAATGACAGACAGGCACCTGGCCATCTCTAGCTGAGCTCACAACCGTTGCATCATTGCAGTTAGGGAGGAACTTGGCTTGAAACACGTTGCTCTTGTGACCCGATTCGTAGTTCACAGCTGGGTGATTGTTGCTGTTCACCCAATCCCAAAGCATTACTCTCAAGTCGTCACTTCCGGATGCGATGAGAGTTCCGCTCTGGTTGAAGTGCAAAGCGTTCACACACCCTGGAAATATTCACTGTAGCACTCACTGTTGTCGGGAAGCAATTTCATGCAAGGAGGTGAAATATACCCTCAGTAATTCTTTACACTGATGTTTCGACAACATAGATTCAGCTGTCATCATCAGCAGTGTAAGCAAGGCAGTATAAAAGTATTCCTTTTAGTTCTGCCCCACCTTGCTTACATAGTTGACGATGTCAACTAAATCTATGTCGTTGAAACGTCCAAGAATTCCTGAGGTTTTATTTTTCCTCCTCGAGCTATTTTCGTCTCATATTTATGGCATGACGAATTTATTTACTCCTCACCTCTGTGCTTGTCCAGCTCTGATTGAAGTCGGAACCGTTTCACAACAGCTCGTGATCCACATACCTGGAAGTAGCAAGCATTTAAGCCAGGGTCGCAATATCGCTGAGTTCATTTTTAATTTTGTGAGTTCAAGTTTGAATGAAGTAATTTTTATCGATTTTAAGCCAAGTTCAAGCAACTTTTGTCAACTTAAGGATAAGTTCAAAACTCGATCAGCTTTTTTAGAGTTCAAGTTCAGTGTTTTATGTTTTTCGAGATCGGTAAAAGAGACCGGGTTCAGCGAGTTCCAAACCCTGATGTACACCATTCCAGGTCTCTGGTCTCGTCTACCTGATTTCAACTCACTTTGACGGGCCAAAATGAGCTATTTCGTAGAGTTTCTCTCTTTCGTAGCTCCCGCATTGATCTCCAACGTGGTTTAAGAAGTGGTTTTACATCTTTTTTCAACCAAATCTCTTCCTCCACTTTTTCTCGCTTCTTTTTTTCCATATCTTCATCTGTAGATTTGTCGCTTGAAGAATCAGAAGAGCTTGAAGAAAAATCATCACCTTTAAAGAAAAAACGTAATAAAACTTCAAAGACAAACAACATTTTTCAGGGATTTAGTAGTTAGTTTAGTAGCTTAGTTGCGCATTTATCCTCCCATCGCAAGAAAGCGATCAATGCGCTATAACGAGCTTAGGAATTGCCAGCCATTTGTTTACCACTCTTAGATGGAAAATGCCGCTAAGCGTTTTTCCAAACGATACACCAAGTGAAATTGCCGAATTGTTCTCCACGTTGTCCCTTTAGTGCTAAACGTCAAGCAGGAAAACCGTGAATACTGATTTTGAAGTCACTGGTTTGACCCGACTCGGAATCAAACCCGTGTCTACAGCTTCAGAGTCCGACAATCTTACCACCAGGCCATGTCACCTGTCGAATTTAAATTCAATGTCGGCAACAAAATAAATACCTGCACATTCTTCTTTTTATAACGAGTCAGGAATATTAAACGAAAGATGCTTGCATCATAAAAAAATCAAATCTCCATTACACTCGCGGTGTTACCCTGAAGCGTGTAACAACTGGCGGGATCCATCTCCACGGCCTAGCACACAAAAACGTCGCAGCGGTGGCGAGCAGTTGCGGACAGTAATAACCTGCCTGAGAATCAAACCCCAAACCCCTCGCGGCGATAGCTACTTCGCCAAACCGGACCTCACTTTTCAACATCATTGCAGTTCGCAAAAAAATTGTACAAAAAAAAGGTCAAAACTCACTGTCTGATGAAGATGCTGTGCCCCACAGAAATCGCCGTAACTTTTTTGATGCTCTAGATCTGCCTTCGTCTCCAACATCTCCCTGAGCATCCATAAACTCATCATCATCATCTTCAATGCCGTCGCTATCACCATCTTCACCTACAAGAACTCATTAATTGCATTCGTATTACACAAAAAGCCTAGCAACTTCATCTAGTTGCTCAACAGTTAGCAGTTAGCAGTGGAGCAGCTGTCTGGATCAGGTCGAAAGAATTTTTAGTTGAATTCACTAAAGCTATGGAAGTCGAGTTCGAGTAGGGATGAGCATTTCAGAATAATTTACAATTCCGGAATTATTCCAAATAGTTACAACCGAATCCTATTCTTTTTTTAAATCAACCTATTTTGCAAACGATTCAGCAGCAAACCAGCAACAGCAGTGAAAAGAATTTATTTGAGAAAATAATCTCAAAGCAACACTTTGTTAAAATGTACCGGTATCGTAAATCTTTCAGGTGGAGCTGATGTGGCTGGAATACAAAGATACTTGCAAGCACGCGACAATGCGCTGCATCACGCATGCACACACAAATGAAAAACGCTCTGTGTGTTGCGGTTATTGGCGCGTTGGTAATGCAGGCGTGACAAACAATCACAGTTTGTAATAAAATGATTGACTTTTCAATGAAATTGAATCCAATTACCCGGTTTATATCGCAAAAACTATTCCGGATAGTTTGCGATTCGGATCCTTCTGGATTCGGTACTCTGAAATGCCCATCCGTAAGTTCGAGTTCCTCATTTTTAATTTTGCGAATTCAAGAAGTTTTCATCGAGTTTTGGCCAAGTTCAGGTCAAAAACGAAAACTCAATCAACTTTATTGGGTCGAGTTCGGAACGATTTTTCTGCGACCGAGTCCAAGTTTGAGTTCAGGGAATTCGTTTTTCGAGTTCGGCAAAAAATAGCGAATTCAGCGAGTTCGAGTTCGCTTCCCAGGCCTGGACGCAACTTCGCTTGAATTTTTCACCTACTTAAGAGAACATTCAACTTCGAAATGATGCTAATGCACGAAGTCAAATCTAGTACTGTTACATCTACAACTGCAGAGACGTTACAATCCGACATGATATTACCGGCCAAGTTATCAGCAGAAGACAAATAGATCATCATTATGGAATTAATCTTACTCCATTACTTCAACACTTGCTAATCCACATCAAGCAATTAAAGCATTCTCTTTTAATATTGGCAATTGATGTGATGATCGTTTAACAATTTCAGGGTCTGTGCATGCTGTTTCTCAGCATTTCATAAGGTCACTCATGGTTAAAATTTGCAGATTAGACTTCGCCCATATCGCCTTCCGCAAGTTCACCACGTTTGTGCCACGTTCGAAAGTCAACTGAGCTTTGAACTTACCCTAAATTAAACAAAAATCGCTTAAACATAGTATAAACTCGGTAAAATTACGGAATTTGAATTTGCAATAATCAAAAATGAAGAACTAGACCAGGACATATGCAAATTTCCAACGAACTCGACTGAAATTGCTTGCGCCTTCGCAGCACTGGTTTGTGCTCAGATAGCAGAAACACAAGGTCAATTTGATACTTCCGTGAGAAGTAGAGAACATTAACATTTAACATATTTTATATACTCATCATCAGCACCTGTCATCCACATCAAATTCAATTCATATTCCACTAACGCAAGCCTTACTTTTTCTCTTTTTTGCTTCTCCCTGCTGTGGCGAAGATAGTTTTTGACTAGTAGTGTCATGTTTGTCAGGAGAATTACTGCAAGCAGCTGTTGAATGATCGGAAGATAATTTCAAAAATGCATTGTCCCCGGCATTACAAACGTCAGATTCTGATCCCACTTTTGCGACTTGCTTAGACAAATCTTTTGTTTTTAACTCTTCTTGATTATTTTCATTATCTGAACCACTGAGCACAAAACATGAAAAATTTTGTTACTAGAGTACGCAATCTCTGAGCTCCATTTGCAGCACACACATTGTGAAAACCACAAAGATCATAAAAATCGAATCTACATCATACTTGCAACATAACAGCAAAGCATGCAACTAGGTCATATCCGCAGCTTGGCGTCCGGCCAACGCAGCCCCAAAGAAACATCATAGTGGTGGCGAGTCGTTGGAAAAATGCTGTGTCTGATTAGACCAGTCCAGGAATTGAACCCCAGACCTACCGCACTGATGTCTTTAACCACTATGCCAACTGGCCAGTGCAAAAATAATTTTTAAATTGTCTTAACAGTTATAATGACCAATCAAAGCAACATAAAAAAGCAATGAAAGCTTACTGTAATACATATTTGATATCGCAGTAACACAACTATATGCAATATTTAAGAGAATGGCAAGCTCATTTGTCAACAAATATGCAATACTCTAAAGCTGCAAAACATAAGTTTTAATCCAGAACAATATGGTTGATCATTGAGAAATCCCACCTTTGTTGACTGACTCTAGTATGATCATAATCAATAAAATAAAAAGAAAAATTTTACTTTTTTTTTTCTAAAAATAAAATTAAACCCAATTATACTTAAGGAATGACAGGGAAAAATTTATATTTCATACTTGCAGAATTATGGGGAGCATGTAGCAGAGTCCACCTATGCAACTTAGTGTCTAGGCAACACATCTCTAAAGAAACCGGCCGGGTCGTGTATGACTTAAACTGCATTTTACAAAATGTTCATTTTAAAGTGGGACTTCCCCGGTGACGTCATGTAATAACAATGCGAGCATTTGGCTTCGCACAATGACGTGTTACCTATGCGTTGTCTGGACATCAGCGGGGAAGGCTCGTTCTAAAGAGGACATTCTATAGGAG
Organism: Trididemnum miniatum; assembly: GCA_964006365.1. Lineage (NCBI taxonomy): Eukaryota > Metazoa > Chordata > Ascidiacea > Aplousobranchia > Didemnidae > Trididemnum > Trididemnum miniatum. The sequence continues at coordinate 1,797,553 of OZ023231.1, read as the reverse complement.
GTGGCTTAATTTGTACAAGCCCCAAGAAATCTTGCAGAGGTGGCAAACCATTGGCAACACTGTGTCGAATTTGACTGGCCTGGGAATTGAACGCATGACTTTGGTGAATGGTGATATTTTAACCCATACACCATCTGGCCAATATTGGAACACAAAAAAATCCACAAACAGCATTAAAAACATTGCAAGCAGTAACTTAAATGTACAGATGGAAAATATTTCAACAATGGTGTATTTAACTGACTGATTAGCTCAGCTCTACAGTCTTGCGCACGTGCTATCAATGTAGGAGGTCTGACGATCCTGGGCCAGTCAAAACTGACAAAGTATTGCAAACAGCTTGCAACTGCTGTTACGATTTTTCAGAGCTGTGTTGCCCTGGCGCTGAGACGCAAAAATGGTCTCCGCCACACATAACATGCTTGGCCATAATACAGCGAGTATAATCAAAACTTGATTTTTTGATCTTGTGTGCCGGTATTTCTAAAATAATGAATCATCGACAAGTATCAATATCAACACAAAACGTGAATGAAATCACTAACCTTTCAAACATGTCAATTAGTGTTTTTTCCACTGGATTAATTGCTTTTTTGTTTTCATTGCAACTTTCTAAATGTGGGATAACATTTTCTTCTACCGGTATGTCACTACCTGCATCATTTACTTCATTATTGCACTTTGCATGTGCAGTATTTGCTGAAAATGTGTCTCTACTTTGTGAAAAATCCTTTTTGGGTTCATTTTCTTTCGATAGTTGATTTAATTCAGCTTTGGTTTCAATATCGCTTCTATCATCACATTGGTCAACCTTGAGTGCTTGCTCCCCCTCCATGCTGTTGTTACTTTGCAACGAAAACCATTAACCAAGTAGCATCACAAAAACACATTAATAAAAACAATAATCTACCAGTATGAGTAAGAACAAATCAAGCGATTAGATTGTCTGGCCTGGTCAAGACTACCAGCAGACTAGTCTAACCTACTCTAGTCTAACAGAGTTGTTGGGGCTAAGCTCGCAAGCATTTCTAATGAGTTATAGTTCACCAAAATTTTTCAAGCAGAATTCCAGTTCTTCATTCGAAATTTTGCAAGTTTGAGCTCAGTAATTTTTACAAAGTATATGCGAAATTTAAGTATATTGTGAAGTCTAGACTACACTGCTAGGGGTCCTACTAAACACCATGAAGGGCTGAAACATTGCAAAGGAGCGACAAAGGACTTACTAAACACCGCAAAAAATGACAAAGGACCTGATAACCCCAAGCCGAACCCTAATTTAACCCTAACCTAACCCTAATTTAAAGTCCTTTGTCGTTCTTTGTTATATATGGTATGATTCCAAGTCCTTTGTCAGTTTGTCATTCTTTGCGGTGTTTAGTAGATCAATTTGAAGTCCTTTGCGGTGTACTATTGGAAAGAGTCCGTGGCAGCAAGCCTTAGAATGCAGAAAGGCCTTTCGTCTAATGGAGCCACCAAGTTTCCTGGGAAGGAGGGAAAAGTGGAATTGGAGGTAATCGTCAAATGGCCCACAGCCAGGAATCCAAGGTGCAGCACAATCAGAATTATCTCCTAGCAACAAATTCAAATAGAATTTGAAATCTTAATCAAATAGAATCTGAAATCTTATTCAAATAGAATCTGAAATCTTATACAGATAGAATTGATTAGTACACAGCAATGACGCAGCAAATTACATATGAGTACACCCATAATGATTATGCCCTGGGTTTTTTTTTCGCTGAAAAATTTCGGACAAATGTCAAATTTGCTCAAAAAATTTCGGACATTTAAAATTTTTTTCGGCAAGATTTATGAACGAACGATTTTACTAGCTTAATAAATCGAATGTTAATAATTACTGCAAACGATCCAGTTGGGAGTTGGTTAGCAATTTTATTACACACAATACAACCAAGATACTGCTAAAAATACTTGGGCGGACGTTTCGGCTCACATCTGGTTCCATTGTCAACGCTAAAAGCTTACATTATGCTGGGTCTTAAGCCGTAGTTATGCGATATCGCAGAAGCTGGGTCTTACGCGACATCGTAGTAGCCACAATCGTTCCAAACTTCTGGATATAATTCCTGAAAGTGGTAAAACGCAAAAACGATTTCTTATTTCTGACAAGCGACAATGTTTCAATAAGTACGCATGTTGCAAAAAACTCGTTAGACTTTATAGTGGCAACGGTTTAGCTGCAAAAAGGAACTCGCAAAATTTTCATTAAGTTAATGAGCATGGAGCCACCACAAGCGTATTGGTGTGCAATAAGCAAAATTTTTTTGGACACTTTTGTCCAAAATGGCTCCAAACATTTCGGACATCAAGCAAAAAATTCAAGCAATGCCCGAAAAAATAACCACAGATTATGCCATATATAAATATCATCAGTAGTTATGATGTTATCATGACATAAAGTCAAAGCATAGTTCATATGTATACAGGTAAAGCAGGAATTCTTACCACAGCTGTCATTTTACATCAGCAGTGCCTCTGAATCACTTCTGAACATGACTCATGACTATTTTAGCACTATGATCCAGATGGCCCAGATCGAGTGCATATACTGTATATAGACAACCAACAGGTGTGCACAAATAAAATGTATATACAAGATGCAGTTATGCTCAAACAAGATTGTGGACATTTTTCCCATGCATAATCAAGATGCAGAAAGCAAATGGGAATGCACAAACAAGATTATGGGCATTTTTCCCATGGATGCTTATTCAAAATGCAGATAGCAAACAGTATGCCCAAGCAAGATGTTCAAAGTGCAGTTATGCACAGACAACATTGTGGGCATGATTGTTACTTATGCATACACAAGATGTAGACAACCAACAAGTATGCACAATGCACAAACAAGATTGTGGGCCAGACACAATGCCATAATCAGTCATTTCAAACTAAACGGGTGTGTACTTCTGCAAACTATTCAATAAATGACGCAGTTATGAGCATAAGCATGAGCTATCATATAAGCAGTAAAGCAGCAGGTGGCACAATGAGTTCGTATTAACATCTCCCAATTTCAGAATTTCTATTATCTCAACACTCCATCCTTTACCATTAACAGGTTTGCTACCACCACTAATGCTGGTTAGGGAACTCCATCATAGATAATTATTAATCACATTCAGCTTCACAATTCCATGTACAATAGTCAGATGGCTTAAGGCCAAATTACATATGCATTACTTCTGGGAAGGTTCCCCCCTCCTGCAGGATTTATCTCACACAAATCAGCCTTTGCATGAAGACCATGATAAAAATCTCTAAGGGAAACACAGAGATTAAACATGCAATCAATGACACCAACAACGATCAATGCAAATATATGACAGGAGAGTATCATAAAAGCCTGTCGCTTAGAGAAAGTTATAATATATCATTTAGCAAACGGATTTCTCAAGGGGCATGATAGGCATTTCCAGTGAAGGGATGAGATTCACATAAGAGACTGGAGGAGGCAAACCTTAGGCGAATCGTAGATTATATAGATGATTAACGAGCAAGATTCATAATATATAATATGCAATAATGGAAACAGAGGATAATATAGCAAGCGTAATAAAATGATCGGTTATAAGGCGATGGACAAGGTGGCATTCATGTCCAAAAATTGCACAGTTTTAAAAAATCACACATTCAAGTAATATCAAGCGCAAATTTTTAAACGTGATCATACAATATGATTTATTGGGTGAGGCTTGGCCACGAGCTGACGGGTCTTTTTAACGAGTGCAGGAAGCCCGCCGTCGTCATCATCCGAAATCAATTTGATAGTGGTATATGAAACAGTTTGCAAAATAGCATTATTATCGTTATTATAGCGTTATTGTCGTTATTATCTACCGGTATCTCATAATTACCATTGGTCGTCATAAAATTTTTGAAAACATAATCATCACTATCAAGCTCGAGAGTTTCCATGTCATGGCCTGGGGCAAAGGGGGTCTCGTCTAGAGTAAGGTGTTTGCATCTAGAATAACCTATCCATGTAAGGTGATGAAAGATATGGACAACTTACTCTAGATGAGACCCGGACAAAGAATCACACGTCAGTGGAGGATAAGATAAAGTTGTAAAAGGCCACACTGGACTTAGCAACTTAGCGACTTAGCAACAGTAAGGTAAGAGTAGTGGTTTTGCAAAATGTACGGTACCAGTAGGTCAACAACAGTGTACTAGGCGAGTCTCGCATTTAAACGTAGATGGCCGTGAGGAATAGTCATCAATTTCACAATGGGTAAAAACAAAAGTATTTTTTCACGTGGGTTCTCGTTGCATGGGATAATCATCAGGCACAATCAACACACAATTATTAGCAAAAAGAGTATTATCAAGATCCCATCAACTTACTATTGAAGAGTTTCCATTGAAAACACTGTCTGCAACTTTGTCTGCTAGGCATATCGGTATATCATTTAAAGAATATGCTTATTTACAATTGACCAAGTTCAGCGAGTTTACAACCTGAACAGAGTACCCCTGCACCTATAACACTGTAACAGTCCAAAAGTCAGGTCTGTACTGGTAACCTTACAATTTAGCAGATCCAGCATCGTTCTCCAGCAGTTGTTTTTTACAAACAGTTGACTAGACTAGTTTTGACTAAGAATGGTAAGTAGCAGTATTTCAAAAAACTTGCACCGCAGTCCATTTGACAGATTGTAAAACACCGATTAATCTCATTAGTGCATGCATTTGCCTAAAATGAAGTGAAATGTTGTGTGGCTTTATGGCGCTTTATAACTACTAAGGTCCTTCAGCATCAGGACTAAATTTTGTCAAGAATTCACTGACATATTTTTAATCTCTGTTTATTTCATCCTCCCCGCAACACTTAATAAATTATTTCATCCTCCGTTTCAGCAAGTGTTACAGCAGATACCAGTTTTAAAGTCTTTGGTTTGACCCGACTGAGAATAGAACCCAGCCTTAGCATTTGCCTAAATAACCACACTACACAGGGTAAACAGACAACGGTTTTGCAAAAACAGGTGCAGCGACCGTGCTAATTTTTTTTTAAACGCTTTAGTTCTATGTTTTTATCTTGAGCATGTTCAACGTATAACGTTTTGTCGCTGTTTCCTTAGTTTTAACCAAGCTGTTTTTTGTGTTGATGATGGCGTTGTTTTACGGTTAAAAATAAAAAAATCCTACTACCTAAAAACAAGTTCGGTCATGGTTCGGTGGTCAGAGCTCAGCGGTCACGTCGGGGCGGTGGTCGGGGTCACCACTTCCATGATCACTTCGGGAAGAGAAGAGTGGGTGGTAAAAGACGGTATGGGAAGTAGACCGTGCAAAAGACTCTAGCGCCTCGATCTTTACTTAAACACGACACACCACTCACCGTTCCCTTTGCTGTAATTTCCTGGTTCTTGATGTGCGGTATGCTTCTGGAAGTTCTGGTTCTATTGTAGCGCAACGGTCAAAAGAACGACATTCTGTGGTCGAAGTATTTTTGGCATTTCCCGGGAAGCTTGTAACTGTAGAATTCGATTGATGTATAAGGCGTTGATTTTCGAATTATTTCTCATTGGTGGTATTAACTGCATGCTTGCTGCTGACGATTGATTGCATCGTATGGTCACGGCTGAGTTAGCGCGTGCGCTACAATTCTCCTCAGCTGTTGATTGAAGAAGTGGGCGTGGCTTGTGAGTTGATTGATTAAGAGAGGTGCGTCAGCTGATTGAAGATTTGAAGACACGTGAGAAACAACGTTTAGAGGCGTATAGCGTAGGGGGGAGCATCGGTGGGCAGTACCGCCGTACTTTAGTACCGCTTGCTTTTGGAAGTTGTAGAAAATGTTCTTCTTTGAGCAAAAATGTTCAGAGAATTACTGCTCTACACCCAGGGTTTCCACTCTCGCGATGAGTTTTCATATTGTCCTCGTCTTTGGTCGCACAAAGGAGTCTTATTGTCTATTATTATGATCACATGAATCTAACTTACAGCTCTGAGTGCTCTTTGATAATCGCATACACGAACATCATGCGCTATGAAAAGGTTAGAACGATTTATCCGACCTGTGATGATCTGGAGAGCGACAAATTTTTTAAAAAAGCGAACCACACCATTAAGATTGAATGTTATTGGCCCTCACCCCTCGACTCCTCGAGCACTTTTACATTATATATTGAATTTGGTGCTTCTGAAAAAAAAATATTGGGTAGACTACCTCTGCTCTACACATTTCGATGTTAAAAATTCTGTTTCTATTTTAATAACTTCACTAAAAGGCTTATTTCATTATGATTATGACGAATTTCTTCCATTGAAAGCTCCAGCGTAAACCACTTCTGGTTTTGGGTTCCCATTCATTTAAAACCCCTAAACATTTTTTGTCGCATTTTGCGCAAAAAGTGGTCTCGGCAAAAAGGTTTGCGGCCCATGCCTACGGGCGAAAGAAATGGTTGCATTTCTTCTTATTTTTGATGCGCTAACCACTACCTAGCTTGTTTTGTATTGTTTTTTGATAGTAGGTGCATAATTCGTGAATATGCCTAGTTCCGTACCACGTACTACCGGTAACACCACAATACTGAGTAATTTAATATTTAGCAAATAGCTAGGCCTAATTATTAAGAAAATCTACAGTTTTGATTACAAATCAACAAAATATAAGGCAGTACTTTCATTTTGGAACTTTTTTCGAAAAGTACCGACAAAAGTACCGCGGTACTTTTGATTTTTAAGTACCGAGCATCTTTACCGCCGGTACTTTTAACAAAGTAACGAGTACCGGTACCGCCGGTATTTTAAAAAAGTACCGTGTCCACCTCTGGGGGGCAATAGGATACGTATGTCCGCGGGCACCAAAATGGGGCTTGTAAAAATTTCACAGCAAGGGTAAAAACCGGTCACAAGCAAGATTGTACCGTCGGCAGACATCGTCTGATATTAGTAGACTGGTACGCACCGTAGGGGAAGGTGGGGCAAAACGGGACACGGGGCAAAACGGCAGTGGCGTAGCGAGGGGGGTTGTTGACCCAAGGTATCAGGTGCTTCTGAAGAATCCCCATCAAAAAATTGCACAAGCTCACTTGATATCCCTTTGGAGGCGCTTTCAACTGCTGCAGCAGTCAGCTAATACAAGTTCAACTGGTCATGTATCATCCTCAGAATCTGAAAATGGATTAACATGTGATGATGATATTATTAAAGAGATACTTGCCACTTCAGATGCTTGTAGCGCCTCAGAATCATCGCGGGAGGGGAAGGAAGTGGAGGATATGGTCAAACTCTTCGATAATCACAACCGCTTGCAGAAGAACACCAACGTCTTTGACTGGTGGAACAAACAACCAGACTCAAATTTCAAATCCATTGCAAACATCGCCCTTGCCTTACCAGTTACACAGGCAAGCGTCGAAAGAACCTTTTCAGGTCTAAGATACATACTGCATGAGTTGAGGCTTGGACTTAAAGAAGATGTAATGGAAGCAATCACGTTCCTTCGCTGCAATATTTGAACCTATTATGCTTGATCGACATTTTAAATAGTCACACTCTACAGAAGGATATTGAGTCACATTTTGTTACTGTTTTGTATTTTTCAATTATTTTGTTTCTGTACTACTTTGTTGCTTGCTAGATTTAGTAGTGGAGAATTTAATTACTGCTGTGATTTCGGATTCTTGGTAAGCTAAGCTTAGACCTAAATCAGTTATTTCGTTAAAGTATTCATTAAACTGTTGTCAGTTTGCTCTCAGCCTTTATAGACCCATCTAGCATATACACTACGTCAAACTTGAGCTTTCACACCGCTATCGAATTGCTGATTTCCCACAAACCCGTGCTCTAGTTTGTATAGTAATTCTGGTTGAATCTTCTTTGATATTAATCGGGTAAATAACATACTAAGTTACTACGGGAAAGTACGGTATTACGGTACGGAAAAAATTCCGTACCGTACCTTTACGTACGATATTTTATCGAGTTACGGAATTACGGTACGGTATGTTTTTGAAGGTACGGGATACGGAAAATAATTCCGTACCGTACCGTAACAACCCCTTGTCCTTGACAGCTATGTGGCCTCTCCAAAAATAACAAAAAGGTCTTCAACCATAATTCGGGACCCCTAAATGGAGTCCAGGGCTCTTCGACGGCTACGTGGATCTCTCACCACACTACTTTGTGACCTCTATGATGGGCTCCTACCAAGGGGTTACTACGGTACGGTACGGAATTATTTTCCGTACTATACTTCTCTAAAAACATACCATACCGTAATTTCGTAGGCTACCTCGCAAAAATACCGTACATAACAGCACGGTACGGAATTTTTTCCGTACCGTAATACCGTACCTTTTCGTACCACATTTTTCAACCCATTTACGTCAAGAAAAATTCAGCAGGAAACTTTTGCCATTGCCACGTCAAAGATCAGATTATTATCCTTCTGTTTCAGCTGTTAAACACAACTTTGCTTTTACAGGCTACAAAACATTATTGGTTATCCTCTATACCAGTAGAGTAAAAGGCGAAAGCTTTATAGGAGCAGGGCCGATTTCATACGCAATGATCGAAGGGACCCATTTTCGTTTGTCCCTAGGTAGCAACCTCTAAAAAGTTTTTCCTCCGGCAAGGGGGGTGGGCGTGTCCCAATGCCCATCCTGGTTAGATATCTGACGAAATTAAAAGCTTTAATACCTCAATAAATATATTAAACATAGTATCAGTATTCAAACATGAGAACAATAAATCAAAAAATTGTTGCAGCAAAGGCCCAGGCTACGAGCCTGCAAAAATATAAGGTCTCACCCCTCCACCAAATAGGCTTTGTTCTCTCAAAAAAGGTAGGCTACGTACGCTAACTGATCACTATTTCTCATGTCATATGGAAAAACCTAGTAAGGCACAATTTTTCGAAAATTGGGAAACTGTTGTAGTGGGTGGTTTTGCACTGTTCTGCGTCTGTTGGGACCATTTTGAGCCGAAAATATGCTCAACTTTACGAGATATTGAGCTCGAATTAATTGGAAAAACCTAGTAAGTGCATGAAATTATGCTTTTTTTTTCAGGAAAAACCTAGTAAGTTTCAACTTACTAGGTTTTTCCAGATTAACATCTATTTTTTTTGCTTACTTGATTACTCTAGCTTTATGCCAGGGTAAAATGTTTTTTTGCATTTTTCTCGAAAAGTTGAAAATGCGACTTTCTAGGTTTTTCCACATGACATGAGATTTGTAGATTCGTATATTGTATTTTTTTTTTTTTGCTTCCACCTTTTACGATAATTGATTGTTCTTCCATATATCGGCACAATTTCGTTTATCAGAACTTTACCATGAACTGGTTAATTCGTTACAACAATTTTTAAAATTAACGGACTAAATCAACTTCCGTTAAATTGTCCATTAACGTAACATTTAGTGCTTGTCAACATCTGTTAGCGGTTTGTTAATGCTTATTAGCCTACTTTTTTCCTTTGAGATCAAAAGTTTTGCAAAATATTGTTTGAGGACAACAGTCTGCTTGCACCAGTACTATTATTCCAAAAGTTTGGGTTTAAGCCTATCAGTAAAATTGGAAAAAATTCAAAAAACTTAGTTTAAAGGCGTAGTTCAAAAGTTTACAGATGTCCGATTAAAGGCGTAGCATGGACCTTTGAACCGTTTTTAGGCTTATATTTAAAACTAAAAAAGCGATGTCCTTCCTTGCCTACTGGACGGGAAGTCATGACACCTTTCTCTTGTTAGGTCGGAGGCTATGTCAACTCTCCATCACCAACAGTGCAAAGCACTCCAGTCGAAAGTACCGTAGAGCGGGACAGCTCTGTTTCGGGTCGGTAAACCTCATCAGCCGCCCTCACGTTAGAGTAAATTATTTTCCAGAACGAATGATCTTGCTAGGATCATTCATCCCTTCGGATAAATATATCTTAAAGAATTTACCTTTGTGGTACGTATCCACTCAAATCCTTTACGTGGCCAGGGTGAAGATTAATAACTAAAAAAGTCAAATCCTTTACGTGGCCAGGGTGAAGTCCAGTAAGCCAGGAAGGACATTGCTTGTCAACATCTGTTACTTCACCCATGAATTCCTTTGTCATACTTCTGTTACATCAGCCATGACGGGCTCCTTTGTCGCACTTCACCCTGGCTGCGTAAAGGATTTGACTAGCGTGGTGACGTAAACACACGAGTGGATACGTACCACGAAGGTTAAATTCTTTAAAATATATTTATGCGAAGGGATGAGTGATTCTGGCAATATCATTCATTCTGAATGATAAAGGCATTATACCTGAGGACCGCTGATGAGGGCTGACAGCCCGAAACAGCGCTGTCTCGCTCTGCGGCTTGTATGTATAGTCACACCCCTCAATCTTACAAGAAGCAGAATCAACTCCAATACTAAAATACTTGTTCCCAAAGAAATTACTCGAGCGACCCATGTTAAAAACCGATTGAAGAATCTTCTGCCATCAGGGCTGGCGCCAAGGGAAGGCCTACCCCCAACCCCCAAATCGACATGCTTGGCCCCCCAATCAACAAGCTTACTCTTTTGAAGACAGCGGCTTCTGTGCTTGATTTCAAACTTTGACCCCTCCTGATAAGCGCTTGGCCCCCCTAAGTCGACTGCTCTGCCTGCCATGCATTAATAATAGAAACTCAACAGACTACCGGTAACAGAATTCGAAAAATATAATAAAGGCCTATTGGCAAGACCATTAAATGAAGGCTTGGATATACGCAGGATTATGATGGAACAATCGAATAATTCTTATGGCATAACTTGGTTGATTACAGTATTATTATTTGTGAGGAGTGACTGGTGGTGAGCGGCGAGCGCAACTGACGTGGTAAAGCTATAGGCTCATAGCCTCCGCAGATGTTCAAATTTCGGCTCGACATCTAGTGATGAGCAAAATATGGTCATAGCGTCCGCAGATGTTCGAATTTCGGCCCGCAATTAAAAAAAAAAAACATCAATGCGTCCGCAGGCCGTAGTTTCAGCTGATGAATTTTGCATTCTAAACCTGACAATTCTAAACCCCGGGCCCCCCTGTGTCCCCGGGCTCCCGGACAGTGACCCTTTCTGCCACCTCTCGGCGGGCCTGGAACGGCCACGCGTGTTCGCTACTAGAGAATATTAGGCCAGGCCAAAGTCATGGTTCACGCTTCGGGGGAGAGGGGTGTTACAATTACAATCACTTCGTTTTTTCCACAGATCACACAAAAGTGTAACATTGAAAAAATTTTTCTTGCACGATCTATGCAAAGACTTTTATCTTTCTAAAAGAAGGTTTCAACTAGTGAATCTCAAAAAAGTATGTAATGCTGTTGCAGCACAATCTTTGTTTTTCGCTTTGTTTGGTGTTCGAACCACTGTTTGTCCTTAATTTGAGTTATTTATGATAGGCTATGTTCGACGTGTTTCGACCTTAAGTAACCCTCAAAAAGCTCATTTCACAATCTTTCCACGCGCTGTAGATACTTCATCTCATAACGTAGCCTACTTGCACCCTCTTTTTGACTACAATTTACTGGCTGTAAGTGCTCAGAGTCGCACAAGCTTGGACCGAAAGCAGTAATTTAGCATATCTTGGTTGCTGGTAGGCCTACATTTGTTTTGGAAAGTTTGATCGCTAGCGAAGATTACGCTGGATTAACTTTCAAGTAATTTTCGCTTTGCTGATATTCTTGAGTTTGACGAATATCGATTTTAATTTGTTTTCATCTTGGTTTGGTTTAATCAGCAAAAGAGCGAAGACTCAGGAGCTGCCTCTGGCAACATCAAAAGGACAGACGCTAGACGGAGATCTGTGGTATTGAGTTCTTAACAAATGGTTGATAAGTTATGTAAAAAATAGGCTTTTTTGTTTAAACAGCTCTGGTGGCCAAGTGGTACGAGCGTCTGTCTCGCGAGCTGTAGCCTTGGGTTGTTGCTTCCAAGTCCGGTCAAGCCAATGACTTTAATCTTGGTATTCACAGCTTTTTTACTTGACGCTCAGCATTAATAGAACAGTGCGAAGAGCAAGTCGGCAAGTTTACTTGTTGTGCCGTTGGGAAAGGCACTTAGCGGGATTCTCCCATCTCGGTGTGGTAGACAGATGGCCGGCAACTCCTAGGCGAGCTCGTACAGCGCAATGATCGCTTTCTCGTGATAGGAGGATAAATATGCAACTACTGTAAATAAAATATAAAAAAACAGAATGAACAAACTCTTCCCTGCTGTCCTGACCTTGAATCAAGATAGACATGAATCTCTGCTAACACTGACACTTGAAGTATTTTAGGGGGTCAATTGTCCCCTTGTGGCTATACCCCCTTGTATCCATCCACTTGCGTTTGCTTCAGCATATATGCGTAATCCAATCTCTGGTGTAATTATGAAGAAAGCAGATTTTGAGAAAATCAGCTTGTTGGAGATGGAAAGTCGCTCAAACGTTTGTTTTTATTTATTTTAGAGTAGTAAACTCTTTTCAGAACCCCCCCCCCCCCTTTCTGCGCCATAATCAATTTCTTATGAATGCAGAAAGCCCGTAGGCTTGTGGCCCTCTACTGAACATGTGGACTGGGGAAATGGGAAGTGGCCCACTACTGAACATGTGAACAGCGGAAATGGGAAGTGGCCCACTACTGAACATGTGGACAGCGGAAATGGGAAGTGGCCCACTACAGAACATCAGGACAGGGTAAATGGGAAGTCATTGAAAGCAAAAATCTGTGTGATTTGTCCTGTCTAATTAAAGTTTTTTGTACGAAATAATATAAAATTATAAGAATAGGCCTATGCCAATCCATTGCGTAAAAGTCTCTTACAATGTTGCAAAACGTCTTCATAACCAAACAAGACTGTGAGGATGACATAATTATAGACGGCGCGAAATCTCGGTCATGGCAATAATTATCTTTTGTCAGCATCAGCACAAACGGTGGAAATTCAGGGAAGTGGACAAATTAGATTATGTCAAAGATTGTGAACATTGCGGTGTATGTTAAGAATGTTTTCAGCACACTTCAAATATGGCATCGTTAAAAAGGGGTAGAGGTGGTCCCCCAATGCCCCCCTTGCCTCCTCACCTCGCTACTGCTTGTCAGTAACTTTTTTCAAGCATATAGACTTCGTGTCTTTTGCTCATGATTGAATATGTCGGCACGTTTAGGGTGTGGTCTCTATAGACTCTCACTCTACAACTTCTCAGATTGTCGAGTGCTAATTCTTAAGAGCGTCTTCCTCTGGTGCTGTAGACTCGGGTTTGATTACGAATCGGATCAAACAAATGATTTTAAAATTGCTATTCACAGCTTTACTGCTTGACGCTCAGCATTAAGGGGACAGTGCGAAGAACAAGTCGGTATGTTGACTTGTTGTGGGCCTACTGTTGTGAAAGGCACTCGATCAGCGGGATTCCCACATCTTGGAGTAGCCTAGTATAGAGAGATTGCCAGCGAGCTTGCTATAGCGCTTTGATCGCATTCTCGTCATGGCTTCAAATCTAGGGGGAATGCGGAAGATGTATTCCCCCAATAATCCGGCAGCATTCCTTCCAATGTTTTTATGCCTCACATCAGCGAACGTGATGACCTTTTATTTTGGTCTTCACTTCATTTTGGGCCAGAAATTGGTCATCGGGGAAAGCGATGACCTTTTTTTTGGTCTTCTATTCATTTTGGGCAAGAAATTGGTCATCCGGGAAAGTGATAACCTTTATTTTTTTGGTCTACACTTCATTTTGAGCAAGATATTGGTCATCTGGGAAAGTGATGACCTTGTTTTTGGTCTTCGCTATATTTTGGACAAAAAATTGGCATCTGTGCGGGTGTGTCAAATTTGCTAAATCATCCCCCTAATCTCAAAAAATAGTCAATTTTGCTGAATCACCCCCCCCCAATGTTCGACATAGATTTGCGCCCCGATTCTCGTGACAGTTAGTTAGTTAGTTGCATATTTATCCTCCTATCACGAGAAAGCGATCAAATCGCTATACGAGCTCGCTTAGAAGTTGCCAGCCATCTGTCTACCACACCAAGATGGTGGAATCCCGCTAAGCGCCTTTCCCAACGGCACAACATGTAAACTTGCCGGCTTGTTTTCCACACTGTCCCTTTAATGCTGAGCGTCAAGCAGGGAAGCTGTGAATACCAATATTAAAGTCATTGGTTTGACCCGACTCGGAATCAAACCCGAGTCTACAGCTCAAGAGACAGACGCTCTATACCACTCGGCCATCTGAGCTGTTAAATTCAACTAGATACCAAAAATAGTCACAATGGTGGAGAGCCGTCGTCTCTGCGACAAATTTTATCGTTATAGAACCTCATTCTTCATTAGTGAAGTATTTTTACATCGCAGAATGTAGCTGCGTCTTTTTATTTAGGCGAGCTGGTATGATCAACCGCTCGTAAGCTGTGATTAAACTTTTTCTGCGAGAAAAAGTAATCTCCTTTTTAAAGTTAGAGATTATTTGCCCTGTCCTCATGTACAATTTTGTGGGCTTTTGGGCCGTGGTTTTTGGTTCTGGTTTGTGCATCATACCGATAATCAATTTTTTGATCTTGTGCCTAAAAAAGAGAGATTACGGCTTGAAAGCATTGATCATAAAGCAGAAGCTGGAACTAAGAACTGCGGGTCTAAAGCCTGCTAAAATTGAACGTGTGGAGAGGGTCATTGCTGATGGAGCAGATGTGCCCGAAAATTACTCCTCTAAGTGCGACCCTGCAAAATTTAAATCATAGAACAAACTAAAGTAAAAGGTGTTCAATTGTGCAGGGAGTGAAAGCACGTTTTTATGTTATTGTGATAAAATAACTTTTGGCCCTGGGCCCTATTATAAATGTTATGGAGTATGGACCACCTTGCATCTGGGCCAGCCAGAGGCGTGGTTTGACAAAATTTGTATGTTGACCACGAATCTTTCGCGTATGCATAATTACCACAATTTAGAACTTGACATTTTGGATGTACTGTATTTATTTGTAGCCGTCTTGATAAATGTCAAAATAATGTTCACAAGTAATTCGTTTGCGTTTTATTTTTGCAGTGTGAATACGTAGAAGAGGGATGAGCTACACTGTAGGCTGTACCATTAACTGCCTTTATCCTATCCCAGTACCATTCCATTCAAAGAAAAATCAAGTTTCGTGTTGCTTTGGAAAATTTTTGTGCCGACTTCCTCGTGTACAAAAGCCCGTTTTCTCCTTTAAATCACCAAGCGTAGAATCAGTTTACGGAAAGTTAAGTTTCACCCAGAGCGGGGGATCGGAAAATCAAAAATTGTACGCGCTAAAATAAAAATCTTGACAGTAATCGTAAATTTCACAATTTGTAAACAGTGCTGTAATTTTTCAGTCCTTTCAGGTGATATGTGGATCCAAGACCATCGAGTGACATTAAAATTTTTTAAGGAATTGCTATTAGAGCATCTAGAGGGACCAAGAGGACTCAAAACCCACTGAATTTTTAGTTGCTCAACGCACAAACCTTCTGTATAAGCATTAGTTTTTTCGCTTCTCAGCTCCCTCCTAAAAATTTCTGAATCCGCTCTTGAAGTATAGGCTAAGTTAACGTCCATCTCAGTTGACACTAACCTTTATGGCTCTGGAATGTTCTGCATATAGTGACTGACATTAAAACATATTATTTTTGTTGCAATGATCGATTAACCTAACAGTATAGACTGGTCAGAGTGGTCTGGTGATCTATGTTGCCATTTTATCAACTTTGGTGCAATAGCGGCATTTATAGGCTTAACCTTCGTGCATTGTGACGTAATAATGCGAAAAGAATTGCAATGACTAAGTAGACAAAGCAGCAAACAGAGCTTAGTGTCAGGGTATGGTTACAGCAAAGTTCTCTGGTCATAGTTGCGTCCGCAGGCTGTTTGTTGGTGTTACTGTTACGGGTAGGTAAGCTGGCAAGGTTACTTATGAGGCGAGAAATTTTGGGCAATTTTTTCTTAAAAGTAGGCCTACCAACTGAAATTATAATTTTTGGTTAAATTTGAACCACAATGTTAAATCTTTTGCGGCAAAACAAAAATACCATATTCCGAAATTTGCGGCCAAAACTCTGATCTTCCTGAAAACCCTTGAAAACTTTGGGCACAATTCTATTAAAATTCAAATTTGCGCTTGCTAATATCTTAGATGGAACAGCGTAGCCTAGTAAGGTACAGAGCAATAGACAGAAAGAGTCAGCTAGGTTTCCAGGTGTGTAGAGGCTTTAAACATCAGCTGCTCACCGCATATTACTTGGAGCTGCGAGTTAGGCCTAAAATATTTGTGCAAGTCGTTATAGTCTGGTTGAAGATTTGTAGGAACTGCCGTGTTGAACCTCTGTATTGACAGCACTATTTTGTGTTTTTCTTAAGCAGCAGCAGCAAATCATCGAGCTTGATGTAGGCTTAACTCTGGAATGTGGAATCTAGAACGAAGCGGTACTACACCGAATCGTGTATCGAGTGGCGGGGCCTATTTCCGCGGCTTAGCGTCTGAGTAACATAGCTTCGAAGAAAGGTCGCCGCAGTAGCGAGCCGTTGGCAGCACTGTGTCCAATTTGATTGAAACTCTAGATCTGCGGTGTAGTCAGAGGGGAAACTTTTTGACCTACAAGATATAGACGTTTTTTAGAGGTCGGTTGCAAAGAGTGTATAGAAAGGAGGTTTCCTATTTTCTAAATCTGACCTATGCTCCCTCCTAATTTTTTCGCGGGCGACGCCCCTGCCCCGTACCAATAGCGATGTCTTTTACTGCACCAACCGGCTCGCATATTGCGCTGATACAATCCGATTTGACTGTCCTGGCCAGACAAATGACTGACATCTGAAGCGTGTAGTTTAGGTGCCAACCGGTACGCAAATCGAATCGTTTAACTCGGCAAAGTGCGCGAATTTGTAATCGCTGATTGAAATCTATACGTAATCAAGTAATCATTTTAATCCATTTCTACATTTTTATCTTCCTGTCACGAGAAAAGCATAAGACGAATTCAGACTCGGTTAAAAGTTGTCTTTGATACCGAGTTTTCCGGTTGAGTTTTGCTGACATCGTTAATTCGCTGCTCGTTAGATTCCACCAAGCAGCTCATTAAGGCGTCTTTGTTGCTTTCTCACGTAAAGATAAAGATGCAACTTTTTTTTATTTACCGGCCGATTATCTCAATCGTTAAGTACATTGCTATCATTGCGGGAGATCTGGAGTTCGATTCCCAGCCTCGTCAAATCGGACACTATGTCGCCACCGCTGCGACGTTTCTTCGGAGCTGTGTTGCCCAGGCGCTAAGCCGTGGAGATGGATCCCGTCACTCGTTATAAGCTTTGGCGTAATATCACGAGTAACCTATGATGAAGATTTGAATTTTTTTAATTTGACTGAATTTTATGAGCAAGTTTGCCGGCAACTTCAAAGCAAACACGTTATGGCGTTTTTGTTGCTTTCTCACTACAAAAAGATAAAAGTGCGACATGTTTTTTATTTACCGGTCGATTAGCTCGATTGTCAAGTACATCGCTATCGGTGTGCAGGGGCGGACCCAGAAAGTTTTGGTGGGGGGGATGTGATTTTGAATCAGGTTGAATGTTAACTAAATACAAAGACGTCAAGACGTTTAGTTAAACCCGGAACCTACATAAGCCCTTTGAAATTGTTTCGTGTCAGGGGCTTATTCAGAAATTTTTTATCAAGGAAGGGGCACCAAATTTCTTAAGTTACTTTTTTAAGCGTATTTTTTTCCGGCAGAGTTAATTTTATGCCATTTAAGTAACAAAAACAACTTTATTGGGGTCCGGGGCATGCTCTCCCGAAAAATTTTTGAAAATTGACATACTGTAGGCCTAATGACCGTTTTAGTGCTTTTTAAACAATTTTCAGGCAAATTTTGTTTGTTTTTGGCCCCTAATTTTGAGTGCTTTCCCAAATATGATGCATTTTGTTTGCAAAACTTCGATTTTGCGTGCTTAAAACGACTCAGGCATACTGTTATAAAAAGGTTCGAAATTACTGAAAAATTTTATTCATCCAAAGCATTGTTGGAAATGGCTGGTGGAGGGATGCATCTCCCACATCCCCCTGGATCCGCTCCTGTCGGTGTGCAAGATCCGGGGTTCGATTCCCGGGCCGATCAAATCGGACGCAATGTCGCCAACGGTTCGCCACCGCTGCGATGTTTCTTCGGAGTTGTGTTACCCAAGCGCTAAGCCGTGGAGATGAACGCGCCACTGGTTAAACGCATCGCTGCAATACCGTGAGTATAATGAAGGTTTCATTTTTAGTCATTTGATTTAAATTTGACAAACGAGTTGGTCGACTACTACAAAGCATGCTCGTCATAGCGTCTCTGTCGGTTTCTCACAACAGAAGGATAAAAATACAGCACATCTTTTTGTCTGAACCAAAACTGCAGTAGCCTACCCTAAATTTGGCAGCTTACAAACGTGTGCAACGTTGTGTGAGTTATCGAATACGTTCGTGATACATGAAAGCTGCCCAAAGTTTTTTATGATTGTTTGTTGCATCAGCTCAAGTATATTTAGGTTTCTGTTAGATGATTATGTAAATATTAGCCTAATTACGTCAACGACCACTTAAAAATTGGCGATTTTACGCAATTTTAATGCGAGTTGCGCAAGAATCGTTTTATCATGAACTCTAAAACACGTTACCGCGCCGCGTTGTCTCGGTGAATAGCTTGCTGCTAGTGACCATGGTTTAATATTTTCGTCTCCATAATTTCTGTTTTTTTGTAACAATCAGCGCTTGAAGAAACTTTATTTGGGAGATTAAATCAACAAAAAGACACCATCAAAGTTTCGAGTGTCTCCGCTGATAAACAAATTGACATTGTCCCTGTTACCTCCATTGACCGGATATCGTAGAGGTTAAAGACACTGATGTTGGTGCAGGAGGTCTGGAGTTTTATTCCCTGGCCGGTTAAATCGTAAACCGTCACCAACGGCTCGCCACCGTGGCAACTTTTCTTTGGAGATGTGTTTTCCAGTCGCTAATCCGCTGTGTAGGCTCACTGCATTGGAGCATAAGAAAGAGTAGACAGTTGACCTTAGTGACGTAGTTAACCGAAAAGTGACGTAGCTTTACGTCACAACCTTCAACTGTTTCGTACCCTGTGCCACTTTACGTACGAAAGATCGTATCGTATTAGGTGTAAACGCAGCAGACCAGGCTAAGCAAACAAATATAATCTTTCAAAATCTTTCTGAAACTCAAAAACTTTCTTCCAAAAAAAGAAACTGTTTCCTTTATCGGCAGTAAATCATCAACACAACCTTTCACCATTGGAGTCCCGCAGGGTTTTATCCTAGGGTCTCTGCTTTTTCTTATCTATGTCAATGATCTCCACAATGCTACTTCTTGCAAACCTCGGCTCTTCGCCGACCATACTTGTTTAATCATGAGTAACCCATCCACATTAGATCTTGAACTACATTGTAACTCTGAATTAAACAAATTACGTGACTGGTGTAATGCAAACAGATTACAAATTAATCCTGACAAGTCTACTTATTCACCCATTTCTCACAAATTACGTGATCAAGTACCGACTCGATCTCAACTTAGTGTATAAAAACTCGAAGTTGGCATGCTCGAATTCGGATAAATACTTAAGATTTATGTTAGATAACCAGCTTGATTTTAAATTCCATATTGCGAATGTCATAACCAAAGTGTCTAGAGCAGTAGGAATAATCAGCAAACTTCGTTATTTCTTTCCCTATGCAACCGTTCTTTTACTTTGATATGCTCTTGTTCATCCGCATCTTCTGTTTGGACTGGATCTCTGGGGTAATACCTACTCGACGTATCATGACAAAATATGACGACTTTAAAACAAAGCAATTCGTACGATCACAAATTCTAATGCAAAGGCCTCAGCAAATCCTTTATATCGCAAATAAGGTATCTTTGAAGTTTCCGATCGATACTAGCTTGAGATTGTTAAAATTATGCACCAACACTCCAAGCAATCACTTCCTTCCTGTTTCAATGCTTTCTTAATGACTTAATTGACATACGCAATCGGCATACTACGGTCACAGAGAAAAAGAACCTTTATCTTCTAAATTTTCGACAATCCGTAGTCAAAAATCGTTACGATACCAGGAGGTCAAAATCTGGAATACGATACCTGTTGAGCTTAAAAACTTAACTTTCAAGCAATTAAAATTTAAATATAAAAGCATGATTTTAGAAAATTACATCTAACAAATTACCACACTTTCACAATAAACTAGTAATTATGGCTGTTGAAACTGATGATAGCTGCTTTGATTGCTGGATAAAAAGCTGTAAGATTGGCTAACCGCTGAGGCAACACAATTTGAAATGTTTGTTTGTGATCACCAGGTGGCTGCTTGACTTAGATGACCTTAATCGGTCATTTCGCAGTCTCCCCGGAACACATTTTAACCACGTAATATTGTAAATGTAACCTATGAGCATTTTTCTGGCGTTTGCGTTTAGTGTTCTACTATTTCTCGAAATGAAATAAATCTTATCATCAAAAAGCAGCATACCAGGTTCGGACAAAATCTTACTATTTGAATCACCTGGCCGCAATAGATGTAGCTGGAGCATGAAAAAACATGTATACTGTAATTACAGTAGCCTTTATCGGTTTATATATTACCTCTTATAAAACTTTATGTGAACGATAGTAGTTGGAAATTACTTGAGCAAACACACCCTGACCACGCTCACAATGCCTGCAACAGCTCAGCGATCAAAGATTAGTCGATACTGTAAACACATTATAGTTTGTTGCAGGGCTGCGAACTCGAAAGAACTCGATCTTTTTGCCGAACTCGACCTTGAACTCGAACTCGAAAAAAGTCTGAGCTGAGAACTCGAACTCGTATATATTCTGGGCTGAGAACTTGAATTCGAACTCGAAAATATTTTAAGAAAGCTCGAGTTTATTTTCATTTGTACATGCTCAAGATATACTCACTTTTTTTCTGCTGATTCGAAGAGCGCAAGCTCACTTCGCAGTCTCCCTCAATGGTTGTTGAATTTTCAGTTCAATATTACTTGAAAATAATCTCAGTTCTTTATTTATAAACTCAAAAGCACTTGATCAATTTTCACTGGACTCGAACTTGAACTTGTAAAAATGAATATGCTGAACTCAAACTCGAACTCGCAAAATGTGCTAAACTCGAACTTAAATTCGATAAAAAAATTGACCGAGTTCTCAGCCCTGGTTTGTTGTAAGAAGACCTGCTTTGGAATCTAACCCTTCGCCTATCTAGGATTTTGTCACAACTAGTGTTCGAATACTGTAATTACTTGGGCCAAATGTCCTGAGATAGAATGTTGTACCGTAACGAATTTTGAAGAGATTATGATGATCTCGTTGATAGAAAATTAATTTTTTGGGAAAGATCAAAAAAAGAAAATCTTCAATATACCCGTAATATTACGCCGAAGCGTATAACAAGTGGCGGGGCTCATCTGCGACTTAGCGCAGTTCCGAGACCGCAGCGGTGCCAAGCCGTTGGCTAAGTTTTAATGTAATAAAAATTTATTTAACTTTTAAAATTTTAATCTAATAAAAATTGTGCAAAAAAAAAGTTAAATTTATCACCCAAAAAAATTTTTGTAACACAAAGTGAAACACTCGTCGATTATCGGGGCTCTAAATTTTAATCTAAAAAATTTTTAGAGCACCGGTAATTGACGAAGTGTTTCCATTAACGTAGCAATAATATTTTTTGGGTGGGAAAGTTCTTGACTTTTTTTTACACAACAGCTCCAATTTAAAAAGCACCAATTGACGTCAACATTATAGTGACCGCAGATATTGCACAACGCGACGTACATCTGCGATAATAAATTCTAGAAAAACGAAGAAGGTAGAAAAGACGTGACTCATAGATCTAATAAACTTTTACATAAATAAACAAGTGCCTTGAATTTCTTCGAAAATTTGATCTTTTTGACACTAATTTACATGGAATGCGAGCTAAAGAAGAAAAAATCCTTAATTCATTGTGGTGGCAGGTTAGCTCTTTGCTGTGTCATGATTGTGTTACAGATCGTGTTGCAATGCATGCGTGACCACTTCCGCTGAATTTCCCTGTTTCATGCTCAACAAAAAAATGGCGAATGACCCGAGAAAAGCAATTGACAAAAATTTTATATAAATGCAAGTTGCTCCAAATTTTGACATCAGTATTTTGCTTTCACGCGACTAATCTGCTGTGCAGGAATCCACAAAGCTGATTCCAATGTGCAGGTGAAGTTATGCGAGTAACAGCTCAGATGGCTGAGTGGTAAAAACATCCGCTTGTGGAGCTGCAAGCACGTGTTTGATTCCGAGTCAGGTCAATTTTGACCGCGCTCAAATGCAAATGAGTCTTAGAAGCTCTTGTTGCGAAGTGTTAACACCCCTAAGCATTCTGAGCTGTTGCTTGAAAAATGTAACTAGAACCCTCTACTTCTTGTTGAACAAACAATTCAACACTGATTGAGGGAGACTGCGAAGTGAGCTTGCGTTCTTCCAGTCAGCAACCACCCGGTAAGTATGTCATATGCAATGAGCTCCAGCCGTGAATCGAACCCGTCGCGTAGGATTTGTAACCTGCGCGCGGTACCGCCAGGCCATGTCACTGACGACATATTGAGCTCACGGCCGACAAAGCCCAAAATCAAACCTTTTGTGAATTTATCCAACTCTTGATCGGCATAAAAGTTGCATTTCAAACTTGGTCAAAAAATCAAATCTTCATGATAATCGCGGTTTTACGACGAAGCAAGGAACGAGTGGCGGCGCCATCTCCGCAGTTTAGCGTCTGGGCAACAAGGAAACGTCGCAGCAAAGGCGAGCCATTGTCGACAGCGTCCAATTCGACCGGTCCGGGAATCGATCTCATCACCTCCCGCGCCGCTGTCGATGTCTTAACCGCTACGTCAACCTGTATACAGTGCACACCAAAACTCTAGCATAGCATTTCTTGCAACGGCTCTACTCAAAACTTTACTAATACTGCAAAAAAGCTTAATTATGTGACTTAAGAAAAAACAACAACAATTGACTACAGCAAGTTGGTTTAGAAGCAAATTTCGCATCAATCCTAAAGGTTTGTTGAAAACCTTGGAGACGCAGCAATCACGCCTCCAGGCAAGAATATCAGAGCTGAGAAAAGTAAATAGTAAATCGAACAATGCAATGACAGCTTGTAAGAAGATTTGACTTCAAAATGGTTCAGATTTATTCTAATCTCCACGCTCAAATCAATCGGATTTTGCTTTTGACGGTCAATGTATTCCAAAAATTTTTTTAAAAGCTCACAGTTGCTAAAAAAGCAGATTATTTGACTTTGCAGAGCGAAGTGATAACTTGGTGTAAAAATTTATTGAGCAATTTGTTCCTTTGTAATTACTGATCAAGAATGGGTGCCAAAGGGGATTCACCCAACGGAACAGAGAACAATGCATTTGTTGCCGAAAACAACTCTAAAATGACCCAGCAAACCTCGAAAAACAAGTAAGTTTGCTTATGTAGAATTTATTATCTCGTACCAATTACAAAAAAAATCGAACTTTCGTTACACTCGCCGTATTGCTACGAAGCGTGAAACGAGTGGCGGTATCCATCTCCGGGCGCTTGGACAACACAGCTCCGAAGAAACGTCGCTGCGGTGGAGAGCTTTTGACGATGCGGATCCCATAAAGCATCGCTTTACATAAGCTAGATAGTAACACTTCATTCCACAACGAAATATTTATTTTGAAAAGAAATGTGCCCATTTTTTGAGGAATAGGCCTGGTAAACGGAAAACCAATTACATGTTTTGTGTGAATGTTTAAATGCTTCGAAATTTTGATGCCGCAACTAAACTTAAAACACCGTTTATGAGTCGGACACAAATTAAAAGTTTGGACTGGTAAATCGAAAATTTTATGCACAAATGCTTGCAATTTCTCCACAAATCGAGTGATTTGTTGCAGAAAAACTAAAACCGAAAGTCAGTTGAGTGTACGTAGTATTAAAGTTTACCTTGTTAATATTCTTTAAAGCTGTAAAATTAGTTAAAAATAAGGAAAAGTAATAATTTTGTACTTTATCTATCTATTCAATCTTCCTATTATATTGCTGCGAAGTACGTCCATTTGCAAATTTTTTTTTTTAATTAACCGCAATTTGTATTTGCGCTTCAAGTTTTGGGCCAGTTGACGTAGTGGCCAAGGACGTCGCTATCGTGTGGGAGGTCTTGGGTTTGATTGCCTGGCCAGTCAAATCGGACGCGGTGTCGCAAACGACTTGTCACCGCTGCGATGTTTCTTCGGAGCTTTGTTGAACAGGCGCTAAATTGCGGGGAGTATGATGAAACTCGTCACCCCTCCACTCGATACCGCGAGTGTAATAAATATTTGATTTTTTTTGATTTGCAAAATAACTTATTGTGAAAGGGCTGTAAAAATCCGCGAAACTCAGCAGAATGTTCTTCAGTTTTGTGCTCCGATTTTGCGCTACGCTGTGACGATAAAAATTATTACTTGTATCCGCAAGATGGCGAGCATACCGTTAACTTCATGTTTTCGGAATGCAGTAAATATATTTTTTAAAGTTTTGTACTGCCTTAGTTACACTGCTGATGATGACAGTTGACTCTATGTAGTCGAAACGTCCAGTTTTAAGAATTACTGAGGTTTATTTTTCCTTTAAAAACTATGACTTTAAAATTTCAAATTTCCATTATATTCGCGGTGAAACGCCAAAGTGTGCAGCGAGTAGCGGGGCTCATCTCTGCGGCTTAGCACGTGGGCAACACATCTCCGAAGAAACGTCGCAGCGGTGGCGAGCCATTGGCGACATTGTGTTCAAATTAACTGGCCTGGGAATCGAATCCTAGACCTTCGGCACTGACGTTGAAGTATTTTCATTGCGTCACTGTGTTAACATAGCTCGTACGTGTTCAGTAGCGTGGAACATTCTCCTGAACCTCAGTATCCAGTTAGTGGTCCTAGAAATGTGCAAGCTGTGTAAATGTACAGCTTCCCCACATCATTTACCGCCAAAAAAGTCAGAAATAACACCGGTATTTTACCATATACCGTACCGTCACGACGGTCACGTTAGTGCATAAACTGCGCAAGTCATTTGTTGGTGTTTTGAGAAAAACCAAAAAACCTGTGATTGTTATGTACCTACTATTGCGTCGCAAGTGAATGCACGAGAGATTAAATGTATTCATCGTGTTCATAATATGTTATTATTATTAATTAACAATGGTCGATTGATTGTGTTGAGTTACGCAATTTAGAAACTGGGGCATAACTCGCGACAAAGTCGATAGTTTTCTCTAAAAAGTGTGTCAGGCGATAGCGCTGACGCAGCGGAACAAGATGATGCTAAAAACTCAATTTCACCAAAAAATGACTTACGCAGTTTTTGTACTAACGTGACGATTAGGGTTTCCCTTTCGAGATTTCGGGACGGGAAATTTGCGGGGAAATTTAAAACTTTTCAATCTTTTACTCACTCTTTCTCTTTGCTTTTATAAATACCCACCACAAAACAATTTGCATTGCTGTTTGTTTTCGTTTCTCGGGAAATTTATGTCGGGATCCCGGGAAATTTTTTTACATTAGTAAGGGTTTCAGTGGTACCGATAACTATCATTCTGACATAAAAATGCGTTACTGCAAATTAAAAATTTTTTTTTGCTTACTAAAATTTTTTTTCAAAATTCGCAAAATTTTTTATTCGCAAAATTGTCAGCGACATGACCTTGCGGTACCGCGCGCAGGTGACAGATCCTACGTGACGGGTTCAATTCACGGCTGGAGCCGATCGCATTTGACATATGTAACGGGTGGCTGCTGACTCGAAGAGCGCAAGCTCCCTTCGCAGTCTCCCTCAATTACTGTTGAATTTTCCGTTCAGTATAATTTGAAAATAACCTCAGTTATTTATTTTGTTATATTTATTTATTTTAAGACGAAATGCTTGTAAAATCAAATTTTTTTTCTCAATTTGTCGAAAAAATTGAAAAACTTAAACTAAGTTTGTCAAAACAATATAACAAAATGCTAAAAATTATATCTGAATTGCTGAAAATCAAAAAAAATTGTCAGAATGACTAAGCTCGGGAAAATTTCCCGGAAAATTTTAAAAAAATTTTCCGTTTCCCGGGAAGTTGAAAATCCGGGTTAAAGGGAAACTCTAGTGACGATACTTTTCTTTGCTTCGTACGGCTCCCTTCCTTAGTAAATTTTCTTCGGTGATGTTTGAGCCGTTTCACTCATTTCCATAACGGTATAGAATTAATTTGTTTTGAAGTGAATTTGAAATTAGTACGGTTCAACTGTCAGCTTCGTGTATCTAGCTCAGAATAGGGTAAATAGAATCAAGTTTCGCACTTGCGCTTTTCGTTGTATTTGTGCGATGCTCCAGCGGTCAAGCTTGTTATTGACGTCACAAGCGCTAACTCGAAGAGTCGCGGCAGACGGCGACAGGAAGAGAAACGTAGCCGAGCTTGAAAATTATCGATTTGTCGCAGAAAGCGAGCAGTTGCGTGCCAGCAGTGCAGCGAAGCCATTCACTAGTAAAGGTCACGATCGTAAGGTAGATGATAATTGTACACAAGCTGAGCTACGTAACTAAGCTATGAAAGTAGAACACGAGACCCTGTGAAAAGACTGTGTGATCGCCATATTTTCCGTCTTTATTGTGAGCAAACTAAACAATGGTTCAGCAGATCGATTCGTCAACGTTCTGGCGTGGTGCTGAATCGGTTGTTGTTAGCTCGTGCCAGGCAAGCAGAGAATTATTATGTGGAATGAGACAGCTTTTGCAGCACAGAAAGTTGGAGCTTGCGTTGGTGTTTAAAAATTAAAGAGCTACGTTCAAGATTGAATTCAGTCTAGACTTGGTCTAGTCGTGCATGCAATACTGCACAACATCAAGCGAAGTGCGTAGTGTTTCTGGGGTCCTGAGTTGATTAAATGTCAAATCGTTGTTCACAATATTTCAAAAATAATCAATTAAAATCGTGAATACATTTGCGGTATTACGCCGAAGCGTGTAACGAGTGGCGGGGCTCATCTCCGCGTTGTAGCGGGTGGACAACATGGCTCCGAAGCAACGCCACAGCGGTGGCGAGCTGTTGGCAACACAGTGTCCGATTTAACCGGTCAGGGAACCGAACATCAGTCTTCCGGTGCCAACAGCGATGTCATTTACCGCGGCACCAACTGACCGTTGGTCTCAATATTTCCATGTTTTAGTATTTGCAATCAGCTGTATGTAAATGTAATGCTAGATTAATTCGATTTAAAAAATATACATTTGTTTCAATATTGGGGAATGTCAAGGGTCTGCCGTCCGTATAGAGACGGTTGCACCTGTAACATAATAAGATGACAGTGTCAACGGCCGATTGGAAACAAGACTACCCCAATTTTCTTTCTAGTCTAATCTAAATGTGAGGTTGTGTTCTTTTGCATCTAGAGAAAATGACATGAAGTGGGCTTTGTGGTGGCTGAGAATATTCTGTTAGCGAAAATACGAGCTCTGTCCTCTGGTTATGATTCCCTTGTATTCAAGATTGTTCCCTTCTAAGGCCTATGCATTTTGATTGCAGTGCTCCACCATCCACCCACTAGGTATAACGCTGATGCATTGTGCTTTGCTCTAAATAAGAAACACGGCGTATTGCTAACCTATATCTTACGTTCTAAATATTGAAATAGCCCGGAACTGATTGCAATGAGCGTCAGTAGGTGGAAAGGAAAGGTTTTAATAATAAGCGCAAGCGAGTAAGGCAAGTCACCTTTGTAATTATTTGATCTTTCGAATGGTTGCGCAACAGCTGGTCATGCTTGATTGAACACTTTAAACGCGCAATATGACGTACGATGACGTCAGCTTTTGAGAAAAGCCCCAGTACAAAACAGTGAACGAGTGTTTGCGATTGAGAAAAGTCAATAATGAAGAACACGCTTTGTTATATTATAAAGCGAAGCTGACACACCGCGGTGTTAACCAGTCAAGTCAACGTGACTTCATACAACAAGGGTCGTGAACTCGAAATTGGATTGCGCACTTCACTGTAAGTTCAATAAGGCAACGTGTAAGTTCGATAAATCGCATGCAAAATTGAGTAGAACTATTTCAGAAATTTCGGGCGAAAATTTTAAATGTTTTTTAAGCCTGCCTACTGGAATAACGATTTTTGGCCAAATTTAAATCAACTGTTCAATATTTTAACGCACAACAAAAGTTTTATGCTCAGGAAACTCAAATTTGTGGCAAAATTTGTATCAAATTTTCTTTGGTCTATGCCCCAAAATCTTGGGCAAATTTTTTATCAAAATTTATATTTTGGCAAATTCGCTCTTGCTAAAATTTATAAAAAACGTTGGTTGATAGAAGTTTATCACCTTATGAAGTTTAGCAAGAATAATAGTTTCTCTTGGAACTGTTGGAAGGAATCAGCGTTGTGTAATGTTCCAATTTCTGATGTTAGATGTAACCAAGAAACCCAGAAAGTTGTTGCAGTCTAGCTGCTCTTTTTATTAATCAAGTTGAGTTTCAGCGCGCTGAAAGTTGCAGTTCAGATATAGTTGTTTGAATGTGTTTTTAGTTTTGGCATTATGCCGGGAATTTTAATCGTAGAGTAGTAGGTCTGTTAAGTGCCGGTTGGCTGGTGTAGTTGTAAAAGACGTCGGTTTCGGTGCGACAGGTCTGGATTTCGATTCCCTGGCCGGTCAAATCGTACACAGTGTCGCTAACGACTCGCCACTGTAGCGACGTTTCTTGGGAGCTGTGTTGCCCAGGCGTTAACCGCGGAGAAGGGCCCCACCACTCGTTATACGTATCGACTTAATATCGCAACTTCGCGTATATAATGAAGATATAAATTTTTTACCACTTTGTTCATCATTTCATACTTGACTTGACTCTGAGTGCTGGATCGGGTAGCTGCGGATGATATTTTTCATGATTGATTCATGTATGACTACACCGAGTATCGAACTGAGTCTTCACACTTAAAACGAAACGCGCAAATTCTCTGCTAAATGTACTATAACTTCGACCACTGCATACCGATTAACACCGAGGCAGAAGTTACTAGTTAAAGGGCTGGTTGGTCACAAAATTTTACCTTTCTTCTGCACGAATTCGTACGAAACATTGCAGAAATCTCTTCAGTAAATATTATTTTTTGAGTACAGGAACTTGCAGCTTACAAATTTAAAAGCATACTGTAGAAAAAGTAGTTTTTAAAAGTCTTATAACCATGTACAACCAATTCTAGGTCCTATTTTTAGAAAGACTTTCCAGTTTCCCGGTTACCCGTAGTTTCGAGCGCAATGTCTTGCTATCAGCTTGCAGCACGGACCTTAGCAAGATCGTACCTACACTTTCATGATCAATTAAGCCACAATTTTTTTACGCAGTGTTATAATTATTCCATTCAAGTTGATTTGCCCCGAAAGCCATAGCAAGAATCGCAAAAGTTGTATTTGCTAGAGCTGTGACGTTGTCGCTTGCTACTGGCAGAGAAAGTATTTCGACAGTAAGCGATTAAATATCGAACATTTTGCATAATAGCGCCTCAGGCCTTTGATTATACTAAACAGCTGTAGACTTGCAGTTAGGTTGGTGACTTTGCGAAAGTTTTTAGCGGCAAGCAGGCACTATTCTGCGAGGAACTTATTTTGTACAAACGATAAATCTTTTCCTTCGGCTGATCTCGACTAGTCAGCTTTATTTTGAGCAGATTCACCTCATTGCAAACACTGCATGCAGTTTGACTCAATTCGAAAATGAAGCGTTGATGTTAGTGCCTCATTTTTTTGTATGTGCACAGCATACTTAGCAGAATTAATGAATTCATTGTGCAGTTATGCACGAGTTATTGATAATTAGTGATATCGAGTTGGATTAAGTTTCACATGGGGAAAGATAGTTTCAATCTTAAGCTTTTTACGTTTGCGAGAAAATTAGTACAAGTGGTCACGTACTGTTATTTTATTTGCGCGCTGTCGTGTCAGCACGAAAAGAATCGGCCGGTCAGTGTAGCGACTGAGGACATCGCTTTCGGTGCCGTAGGTCCTACGCTCGTTTCCTTGTCCGGTCAAATCGGACATAGTGTCGCCCATGGTTCGCCAGCGCCGTGATGTTTCTTCGGAGCTGTGTTGCCCAGGCGCTGAGCCGCGGAGACAGGCCCTGCCACTCGTTACACGCTTCGGACTCGTTACTTGAGGATTTGATTTTGTTGCATCGTTATTTTAGAATTTGTTCACTACAGTGCTGGTAAATTGGATTAACTTGTTTGCACAGTTTGCTTTCATTTGGAGTAAAAATGGCTGATGAAGTGCTGTTGTCCCACCACTTGGAGGAGGGATCAACTAGTCATGGGAGGATGCACCACAGGGCGTCCAATTTCGGACAAGGAGCGAAGAAGACCCAGCCTGGGCTTGAACTTAGGTTCGAGCATTTAGATTTCAGTATCAAAGGCAAACAAATCTTGGAAGATATCAGCGGTACCGCTGCACCAGGGAAGATATTGGCCGTGATGGGACCCAGTGGTAAGTTGTGTTACTAATTAGGGATGTCCATTTCAGAATATCGAATCCTACAGAACCGGTTCCTGTTTTGAACCGATTCCGTTTTTGGGATTCGGTTTAATTGTGACGAAAAATTGCGCGTGATAAATCTTTTCAGACGTTGCGCATAAACGCAAGTGCGCGCTCGGCATCGTGTGTGTGTGATCATGTGGTGTTCGTCGGAGGCCGTAAAACATTTTATGGGAGGCCATGAGTGTAGTATGCCCCGCTTGCATATGTATGTAGCTGTATTTTTTGCATGCGTTTCTAAAATTCAAGAGGGGCATGCCCGCTGTTAGCGCCATGACTACGCCAGTGCGTGATATATGCTTTGAATTTATCGTGCTGTTATCCTTGTGCTGGCCATAAATTCACGAAAAATGAAAGAAATGGTTGATTTTTTTGTTTCGCAGTAGTCGTGCGGCTGCGTGCTGAACTGATATCAAAATTGTACTAACGGCCATTTTATAGATTTAGGATTCGGTTAAGGATTCGAAATTCTGGATTCGAAAAAAGAAAAATCGGAATTATTCTAGAATACTTGATTATTCTGAAATGGACATATCTATTACTAACCTAGTTTTCGGTATTTGTCATCTTCAAGTTTTACACGATGGTAAATACTCAAGAATTCTTATTTGAAGAAGAGCGTACTAGAAGAAATAATTAAACTATGCGGCACAAAGCATTTATCAGGAACAGGTGATCCCACCCATATGTGTTTTCGTCTTTGTTTTTCTTTTTTTTTAATTTTTGATAGATTTGTGCTAAATTTTTTAACTCCTGTGGAAATTTATAGAATAAATCAGTGGAAGGGAAGGTTTAGAATAATTTCTTTAGAGGGGTGGCCGTCTTCTTAGATTACACGCGCAAGTTTGGACCCCTTGAAGATCCAATCTAGCACATTCATAACTGAATTTCCCATGAAGTGAAAGCAGGGTCTTTCTGCCTACTTAGCGTTTTAAATTTTGCGTTGACTTTTGACTCTGGCTAAACTCTTCTTTTGTATAGTTTCGATTTTAGCCACGTGGTTTTGTTTTATTTTGAGATAACCGTGAGCAAAGTCATCGTTCAAGTTATGTGGAATAGACTGTTTTAATTTTTTTTTTCATTATGTTTTTTTTTCATTGTGTTGCACATGCGATGATGTTGCATTTAGCGTTTACGACGCTTAGGCCTACGCAGTTGGTTGCTAGGACACCTTACGTAAGCATCATTGTAATGAAGCATTTCCTGCATTATACAATCACCATATGTTTGACTGCGAGGTACTCGATATGACGCTTTATATTAACATCGTGGTTGACCGACCTACGTCTTTGATTTCGTTTTTTCCAACTTTCTACGGTGATTTAATAGCTCAGATAGCCGAGTGGATAGAGCATTTTGCCTCTGGAGTAGCAGACTCTAGTTTGATTCCGAGTCGAGTCAAACCAATGACATTGAAATTGCTATGCGCAGCTTCCCTGCTTGACTCTAAGCATTTAAAGGGACAGTGTGGAGAACAAGCCGGCGAGGTTATTGGCGATTTTTTTTTTACCTAAAAAAACATATTTTTGACTTTATTTTAGCAAAATTTTGACTTTATTTTGACTTAACCGCTTTTGCCTAATTACTTATATCTTGTTGCACTTTGTGACTAAAAATGGTTTATAATCGGCAATTTACAAACATTTCATGCATAATATTTCTTTCTCAATTACCGCCCGCACTTTTACCATTGCAACTTACTATTTCGGAATAATCAAATAAAACTGCGCATAGAATTTTAATAGCAGCTCAAAAATTCAAAAAAACACAAAAAAATCTACGTTTTTTTCATTTTTGTAAGGGGTAGGGTTAGGAAATTTTTGATGAAGAAAATTTTGACCAGTTTTAACTTTATGCAAAATTTTAACTTTATTTTGACTTATAAAATCTACCAAAACAGACTCCTAAAGGCCTGAAACGAACGTTAGTACATGTTTGATCATGTAATAAGGTCCTAAAAAATTTTTGAATTTATTGACTTTAGCGGGCCCTAACTCGGACGCTTGCAGTTTAATTCCCGACTGGCCAAATAAGCGCTTTGCTTACGTCATAAATGCTATGTTAATGAAATTTTGCACTAAAAAACTTTTTCAATCTTTAGTTCTATTTTTTCTTTTCTGTTTCCGCTTTGCATCGCCGATTGCTTGTTGTGATGCAATAGCTTTGGTCATTGTTTCATCAGCAAATCTTCTTGATTTGAATCTTGATCATTATTTTGGCGGGAAAAAATATTTGAACAGGAAGTCCCTTAGATTGACACGTTTCAATTCTCTTTATCTCGACATAATTGTTTGGACTATGGACATTGTTACGTAACTTTCACGAGCAATTTATATTTGCATAGCTTGGACAACGACGGTGCACTGTTCAACGTAACAAACGATTTAGCGCATGACGTTGCTGCTTTGTCCTGTTTTGCTGATTGTTTGTTTTTGTCAGCACTTTACTCTCTTGCATGTATGTCGTCAGTATTTTAAAAATTAAATCTTCTTATACAACAAATATGGGACGAAAATAGGTTAGGGAGGAAAAAGAAAAACCGCAGTAAATCCCCAAACTGGGCGTTTTGTTGCCACCACCAGCAGTGTAGGCGAGGCTTTCACTTTTGTACTGCTTTGCTTACACTGCTGATGATAACGGCTGAATCTATGTTGTCAAAACGTCCAGTTTTGAGATGAAGCGTAACGAGTGGCGGGATCCACCTCCGCAGCTTAGTGCCTAGACTACACAGCTCCGAAGAAACATCGCAGCGATGGCGAGCCGTTGGCGGCACTATGTCCGGTTTGACCGGCAAGGTAACCGAACCCTAGACCTTCGGCACCGATAGCAATGCCTTTGACAGCTGCATTAACCGATTGGCCGCAGGAATAGTAATACTCGTACAGTATTTGGGCCTGTCCGGCCCGACTGTTGGAACGAGCATTGTTATTGTAACAACTACGGTACCGCAAATGTTAGTCTGGCCGGACTCTGCTACTGTAGCATCTCCGCTTAGGTTGTAGAAAAGT
Organism: Trididemnum miniatum; assembly: GCA_964006365.1. Taxonomy (NCBI): domain Eukaryota; kingdom Metazoa; phylum Chordata; class Ascidiacea; order Aplousobranchia; family Didemnidae; genus Trididemnum; species Trididemnum miniatum. The sequence goes on along the minus strand of OZ023231.1, from coordinate 1,763,973 downwards.
TTGTAGTTAGACCAATAAAACTAAGCGTTAACCGATGGAAAAACTCTTGTATATGTTACTAACCCTTAACCTATACACATGTTACTAAAATTTGAATCCTCATCAGGGTTAAATTTCCCTATTACTGGCTCGACTGAGCTTGGTGTTACTTAAGGTAAATGCTCGTTTAACCGAATGTGTATTACAGGTTCCGGAAAGACTACCCTCCTCAACATTTTGGGGGGCCGCATTGATTGCCCCAGTTGCCATGCGACGATAGGGGGTCTCCATTTGACCAAGCAAACTCGACGGAAGATTAGTTACGTTCTGCAACAAGATATATTTTTTCCCAACTTGACTTTACAGCAAACATTGGAGGTGAGTAAAAGAAACTATCCAGTGTCAAATGTGAAAGCGAATGTACCTTCAGTTGATAAACGTTTTGCTTTTCATAATCAGCTATCTACAGCAAAGTTGCAAAATTCGTAAAAATCGTGCTCGTTAAAATTATCAAAAAAATTGCAAAAGTTAAAATTTTATCTTAAACCACGCTGCAACATCGCTTCACACTTCAGTGAGCAAAAAGCTTTTCAGTGGGTCATTGTAGTTATCGGAATGCTGCTTGCACTTTTTTAAACGAGTTGTTCGCCAAAGTAATGGTTTCCAAATAAATCGTACTTTTAAAATTTTTTCCACAAAAATAGACGACGATTTATTACCAGTATTGCGATTACCCAGAATCAGACTCAAGGAAAGATTAATAGGGTTTAATGTTTTCCGAATACTTGTAGTTTACTGAGGGTGTATGAGATTTTGTGGAATTTCTGGGTAAAGGTTATTATATCTGCTTGCACGTGGAAACCCTGCGCTTGATGTTCGGAAATATTTGCTGATCGATGCAGGGTGAGAAGGTCACTGCTTTGTGCGAGCTATTGTTGAAACATAAGAGCTCGTTTGTGACTTCATATATAATTCCTTGAAGTTAGAGTCAAACGAGGACATCCTAGGAACATCTGTGCTCGTCTTGTAAAGGTTACCAGAGTTGAATGCCGCAGTGAGATTCTCGCCATGCCGTTAATTTGATCGGAAAAATCATGCTACGTGTTAGCAGCAGTAAAAACTTATAACAAAATCAAATCGTCATTATACTTGCGGTATTACGCTGAAGCGTGTAACGAGTGGCGGGACCATCTCCGCGGTTTGGCGCGTGGGCAATACAGCTCTGAGGAAACATGGCAGCAGTGGCAAGGCGTTGGCGACACTGTCCGATTTTACCGGTAATCGATCCCCTAACCTCTCGCACCGATTGCAATGTGGTTAACCTCTGCGCTAGCTGGCTGGTAGTTGCGCTTGTATGATGCGCTTGTTTCTTTTTTTTTAGTTTGCGGCCGAACTTCGGCTTCCAGAAAGTTTGACAACCGAATACAAAAAGAATATGGTGAAGGATTTGATTGAGCAGCTAGACATGAAGAAATGCACTAAAACAAGTAAGTCGTACCGGTTGTGGCTTTGCTCAGTTTGTAAATCCTGATACTACAGCGATGGAGATCTGGTGAGATTTACTAAGTATCTGCTCGCCATGATGTTTTCGATCATTTTTTTTTCGTCATTTTGCTTAATCACTCTATCCCAGGGGTGCAACCTTTTTCACTGGGGGGCCACTTTCGAAAATTTTAACAACGTCGAGGGCCAGTCACCGTCAAGTATGTATAAAATTATAAAATGCTAAACACAACCCGTGTATTATAGACGGTACAAATAGCTAAACAAATCGATTTTAAAAAAAAACTTTTTTTGTCCTGCCGTCGTCGAGGGCCATATTGACTGGCCTGGAGGGCCGGATTGTGGCCCGCGGGCCGTGGGTTGCACACCCCTGCTCTATCCCGTTGCCTTTCTGAGTCGTTGCCTTCGTGACAGTGACACAAAATGATCGTGACCTTTTGAGTTTAATTTTGAAAATCTCGGTCCACAAATACAAAAATGTATTTATTCCAACGCTCGTACCCCCAGAACACTCTGTGCTTGGGGACTGAGGGCTACTCTTAGGAACCCCTGCTCTGGCATTATATTTGCATACCGGGTCTTTTTCAATCAATTAAAAGCCTTTCTTTTTGTACTATGCTGTGATTGGTGAAACACAAGCCAGCCCACCCACGTGCCCATGAAAATATAAGCAGATTTAGACCTGTGCTTTAAGGGGATCAGAAATCTCCACTTCAAGATTGTTTTTGAGTATATTGCGAATTTTAGTCATTTAGAGTCTGCTGAAAAATGCCTCGAGGATATTTTAATTATACTTTTGCAAAGAAAGTGCTCTTGTACAGAATTGATTTCTGTCGTTAGTGTCAGTGAGATCGCTCCAGCGTAGAATCGAACCTGTCATTAAGATTCTGTAACCTGCATAATCGCGAGGCCGATTGTCGCTGACGAATGATTGTTTTTTGGGGTGGGGAAATATGCCGGCTGTATTAGTTTTACCCTGTAAAAACGAGTGCACTACCGGTACTCATCGGCGTGGGACAACTCACCGTTAGAACACTTACCCCTGGCCCAAACTAGAACACTGACCAGCTATAAACCTGACTCAACCTCTTCCCTTACCCAAATCAAAAAAATGCCGAGTTGAATGGCCACGCTAAATCTGTCAAATCGGAAAAATCAAATCTTCATTATACTCGTGATATTACACCGAAACGTGTAACGCGTGGCGAGGTCATCTCCGCAGCCCAACGCCTGGGCAACACAGCTCTGAAGAAACGTCGCTACGGTGGCTAGCCGTTGGCGACACTGTATCCGATTTGACCGGCTTGGGAATCGAATCCCAGACCTCCCGTACCGATACCATTATGCTGAACAAGTGCGCTGACCGAACGGTGGTCTGTCAACGTCGAAATGTCCTGTTTCGGCATAGACACATTGCATTCGTACAGTTTCCGTTCGCATTCCTTTTAAAAGTTATTAAATGATTATTTAGTCCATTTCAAACACCGTATTTGAACATTGCTTGCTCAGCAATTTCGTAGGGTATGCTAAGGTCAATGGGCATCGCTTTGTTCTGCCACTTGAACGTTATTTGCTAAAATCAACATCGCTACTAATGTTCTCTAGCTCTTGCCTTGACCTGCTTGTGACCTTTAATGACTTTATGAATGTTTGTGGGCTTGTGTCTGAAGAGTTCAAAGGTTAAGTTTTGAATTGCTTGCATCATTGCTTTCGAAAACATTTAAGTACCTAGATCTGCGTCGAGAGGAAAGTTAGGGAATTAGAAAGTGAACTGGGTTGGTTTTAATCGAAAATAATCGCTCATCACCAAAAAGATCTCCGTGATAAAATGGTAGATGTCGCCCTCCCTGCGCTGGGCCTTGTGCATCTACTGAGAATTATAACCAAATCAAATCGACTCTTCATTACAGTCGCGGTATTTAGGGTGTGACGAGTGGTGGGGACTATCTCCGCGGCTTAGCGCCTGTGCAACTCAGAAACGCCTCAGCGACGGCGAGCCGTTGGCGACATTTTGTCCGATTTTAACATCCCGGGAATTGAACCCGTGACCTCCCGTGCCAATAGCGATGTATGTAACCGCTTCGCAAACCGGCTGATGTTACTGAGTCTGTGTCAAAGTTATTTACACTCGACGTTAGATTTTGTTGTGTCATTGACATGATTGTTTTGTCACAGTTATTGGCGACAACGCACAAAGAGGTTTGTCTGGAGGAGAGAAGAAGAGAGCTAACATCGCCAACGAACTCTTGACTGATCCTGCTGTCTTATTACTTGATGTAAGTTTTAAGAAAAAAATTCAATCTTCATTATACTCTCGGTATTACGCCGAAGCGTGTAACGATTGGTGAGGTCCGTCTCCGCGACTTAGCGCTTGAGGAACGGTGGCGGTTGGAGCCTTTGGCGACACTATGTCCGATTTGACTAGCTGGGGCATCGAACCCTAAACCTCCCTTTCGGATAGCGATATCTTTAGCTAATGAGCCTACGGGCTGGTATTTAAATTTTGAGTAATTAATTGTAAAAGAGGTGTAAGTGTGTCGCTCTGAGTTATTTAACGTAAACCGCACAGAGGGTCTGCAGTTGGCGATTCAAAGTATAATGCAGTTGTTGTTCCTGTTAGTACGCCAAATTGACGAGAGAGCTGTGAATGTAGAAGTGTTAATTAGTTTGAAACGGAATTTGATGAGTGAGATAGTTATAACCATTTGGAACAAACATGTTTGGAATGTTGGACTTGCTGACAGCTGAAATGTGCTTGTTGATAGATTTAGTCGGAAACAAATGTTGCTTAACTGCTTAATTATTTAATATGAGTGTGGAGACGTGGGCAGACACTAAAGGTAGTTGTGCCTTGCTGGTCATGGCCCAAAGATGCTCAGGTGGCTGAGCGGATGGAGCATCTGCCTCTGCAGCTGTAGACTCGGGTTTGATTCCGAGTTGGGTCAAACCAACGACTTTAAAATTTATATTCATTGCTTCCCTGCTTGACGTTCAGCATTTAATGATCACTTGACGTTGAAAAAGGATTGTGCCGTTGAAATTAAGGCACTTAGCGGGATTCTTTCATCTTGAAAAGTAGAAGAGGGGCGGCTAATTGTGAGCAATCCGGTTATAGCGCTTCAATCGCTTTGCCGTGATAGGAGGATATGCAACTAAATACAATACATGTTCCATGCTGTAATCATGGAGCTCTTTTTGTATTACCTAGAATACTAATCGCACATTGAAATATCTGTTTACATTCTTGCGGTGAAATATTATTGCATTTTGTAATTTTTGTCATTTGAAACTTTATTTCTTGATGAAGATTGTAGAGGCTGGAGTAGAATTTCGTTCTAACAATTGAACTCGTTTGACCTGTTAATTAACATCAAAAATCGCTTTCCTTTTAACCAGCCTGACTCCTTTTTCATTCCTTTATTTATCCAACAAACTCATATGACCTCGCCAGGGTTTCAATTTCAAAATTTAAAACCTGCAGAATCGGCTTCCTGGCTGAATTTAAGTGATTTTAGTTTCTTGCCTTTTGTTTTTATAGCTGTACATTCATGCTGTCTGCAATAAATGATTGCAAGTTGTGCTTTTGCACAAATTCAAGTTGCGATTGTAAGTTGTGCTTTTGCACAAATTCAAAGAGATTGGAACCCATGATATTAATGGTGCATTTTAAAAAATCAAATTTCCGTAGCATGTTTGAGTTTTGCTGCGTTTGACAAGGTTATTTCTTGGCAAAGAAATTTACGTTTTTTCAAAGTAGGCTCTTGGTTTATTTGCAGAAAGTTTATGTGCCTTTGTCACAACGAACAATTCGTTTCAGTAGAAAGCATGGAGCCAGAATAACTAAGAAACATTTTTTACTTTCTTAAAATTTATGATGTTACTTTGCCCCGAAGTCAAAAGTAAAAGAGTGCAAAAAAAGATGAGTAGCACCTTGAAGCATCAAGCAATGAAAAAATATTTTCAGTTATTCTTGCTACATGTTTTCTACTGAAGATAGCTAGAATTTCCAAGCGATATTCTCCAAAACGAATCATTGGCTTGAACAAGCGATTTATTTTAGCGGTGCCCTTACTGAATGCTAAACTGCGTAGATGTAAATATTTTGAGATGCGTGCAATACGACCTGATTGAGAGATAAACTCTCGTTTACAAATTACTAAGTGGATGATGTACTTGGTCTGTTTGTTGCTCGCTGGTTTGAACTTGATTTTTTACAGGAACCGACCTCGGGTTTAGACAGCAGCACTGCATATGCATTGACCCTGTCATTGAAAAAATATGCTGTGCAGAAGAGGAAAACAGTTATGATGACAATTCACCAACCTTCTGTGCAAGTGAGTGGTTGCGAATTGTCTTACTTTTATGACAGCAGTAACAGCTCAGATGGCCTAGCGGTAAGAGCGTCTGCCTCTTGGAGCTATAGAGTAGACTCTGTTTTGATTTCGAGTCGGGTCAAACCAATGATTTTAACATTGGTGTTCACAGCTACCCTGCTTGACGTTCACTATAAGAGCGACAGTGTGGAGAACAGGTCGGTTAGTTTACTTGTTGTGCCGTTGGGAAAGGCACTTCGCGGGATTCCCCATCTTAGAGTGGTAGACAGGTGGCCGGCAACTCCTAAGCGAGCTCGTTATGGGGCTTTGATCGCCTTTTCGTGATAGAGAATAAATATGTTGCTAAACTAACAGTAGTTCGTGTCAATTTGTGTTTGAAGTTAGTTAATGCGTTGTTTGTAACTGTGTCAGCGCATGGAATTGAATCTGTTGCAAGAATTCTAGCGATTGCTCTCTTCATTTTATCATTATTTTTTTTGCTCAAAGTTGAGTAGAAAATTTGCTGGCGCAATGACGGCACTTTTCGAGTCAGCAATCACTCGAAATTTGCGTCAAATGCAATTAGCTGCGGCTGTGAATCGAACCCGCCTCGAAAGATCTGAAATTTTATCGTTGACCTATTTTTATATCAAAAGTACTGATGAAGACCCCTGTATATTGGTGTCAAAACGTTTAACTTTACAGATGTTTTTCCAATTCGACACGATCCTTCTTCTTAGTGGGGGAAAAGTGGCCTACTACGGATCTCCTGAAGATGTTTTAAGGCAGTTTCAAGAAATGGGCTTCTCTTGCGACAGCACCCATTACAACCCTGCTGATTTTATTCGTGAGTTTTCTCGCAAAAATAGGTTTTAAGTAGAGCAAGATCGCTGATTTTGCACTTGGGTACTAGTTCAACATCAGCATTTATATGTCACGAGCGACTGTTACGATATTGTGTGCGATTCACTGCATCTGCTCAAAATCACAAATTCTGCGATGTTGCAAATTTCTTGAAATTTTGATCGTGTAAATCAGGAATGGGCAACAGGCAAACTGCAGCGGGCCGTTTCTCTTTAAAAACGCAATTTTACGTTGCAAGTTGAAACATTCATGGTGAGCTACTGTGTTTTTTTAACGTAAAATCAGAGGCGTTTGCGCGGTTTCAATGCCAAAAACGTAGCATGTAGTTAAATGTGAAGTAGTTTTTTAAAAACGCTGACGTTTTTTATTCCACCGGTGTGTTGTACAGGTGTACACTTAACAAAATTCTGTCGCGGGCCACATTCAAAACTTAAGTGGGCCGCAGGTTCCCCTTCCCTGGTGTAAATGAACTGCGATGCCCACGAGTACTGCTTCTAAATAAAAAAACACAGCAGCAGTGATCGCAGCCAATTTTGCGGTTGTGCAAAGATGTTATTAATAGTCTTGAGTGGCTCTAATTTAATTGAGCGGTTTCTTATTTGCCAAACTAAACGATACAACTCCTGTAAGTTACTCAGAAATTATTATTTTAAGGTGCTGTAGACTTGGACTTCCAAGTCCTTTTGCAGTCTCCCGTCTATTATTTACATTAAACTCCGTATATATTTAATGTTTCCTGAGAGTAATTTTATTGAATTTAGCATAAATGATTTGATTTGACGTGATTTGTTTGTAAACTGATTTCAAATTTAATTGGACAGAAAATTCAACAATAATTGTCGGAGACCGATAAGGGAGCTTGCGCTCTTCTAATTAGCAGCCACCTGGTGTACATTCAAATGCGATCGGCTCCTACCGTGAATCGAACCCGTCACGTAGGATCTGTAAGTTGCGCGCGATGGGCCATATCGTGGATGCTACTAGTTTTCATAGAGTGATTGCGTTTTTTTTGAGTATGATGTCACAAGTGAATCAGGCATGTTTACGTGGACCATGACACTAATTACATGGCATCGATATCTGTCCTCTAATTGGCTAGGCTTTGTTATGAAACAATCGTTTTGTTCATCGCGTACTTTGGTCAGCTGAAAGTACCATGTCACGTGCGGTTTGTTGGGTTTCACAAATGCTAGGCTCTGTAGTCCCTAGCTGCTTCTGCTTTGACGACAAACTAAACGCCATGGCCTAGTGGTACCGCGCTCTGGTTACAGATCCTACGTGACGGGTTCGATTCTCTGCTGGAGCCTATCGCATTTGACATATATGCCCGGTGGCTGCTGACTTGAAGAGCGCAAGCTCACTTCACAGTTTCCTTCAATTACTGTTCAACTTTCAGTTTAATATAATCTGAAATTGACCTAAGCTACATTTATTACATGTTATAAACAGCTTATTTTTGATCTAACTTCCTGCGAACCAAACCGTGTACCTTCACTCTTAAAATTTTGCATTTGTCCTAATAGTAAATTAGATTTTTAAGTTTATTTGCCTAAATCATTATTGCAACAATGATTTTCCCCTGATTTGTGGAATAGGTGAGGTTTGATTTCAAATTGTTAGTAGTTTGATTCAGAAACTCGCTTCATGCGTGTGACCTTACTTGAATTTTTGTTATTGTTCAAATGTGTATGAAATCACAGTTTGTTACGTCCGGATTTTGATTCTGATAACAGAATCCAAGACAAATACCGAATTTGTTAAAGAGGACGGAAGGGGGGGGGGGGGGGGGGTGAAAGTCAAAAAAATATTTAACTAGCAGTTCCGTGGATTCGGAAGTATTGAAGCATCTAATAATTTTAAGAACGGAAGGGTTTGGGCCCCTCCTTTCCCAACTTCCTGGACCCCCTTGTATCGGCCATTGCAATCTTCCACAAACCGAGATAGACCGATTGTTATTCCAAAATCAAGTGAAAGCCTTGAAATTTAATACATAAAAAATAGTCTTTCTCGTAATACAATAAACATGGAACGAAAATAGTTCCAAAGAGGAAAAGCAAAACCTCAGTAAATCTTAGAACTGAACGTTTCGACCACATAGATTCACTTGTCATCATCAGGAGTGTGAGCAAGGTAGTGCAAAGTCGCTTTTGTATTACCTTAAAATCTTTCTCTTCTTTCTATTTACTACATGACATTTTTGTGCAGTGGATGTTGTGAAATCCGACTCCAGCGCGTCCGAAAAATTGATCGAAGCTTCAAATAAACGTCGTCTCAAGTCCATAGAATGTCCCTTGCGGCAGGCGGGCCTCAAGTCCCCTAATGGGCGACTTGCTAAAGGTAAGAAAAAAAAAATTTGGTGATCAAAAATCAAATCTTCCATACAGAGTTGTCAATCGGGCTCGGACTTTTCGGGTTCGAACCGGGCTCAGGCTTCAATTGTGCCGGACGCTGGATCAAAGGGTTTTCGCATTTGTTGGAATAAAACAAAGAGAACATGTTGTACACGCATTGCTGTTCGTAACTTGGTGTGACTGTGGATGGGTAAAACTCATTTTCTTTCTGAGAAAAATTTAAAGTGATGTTTTGGATTTCGGGTTTGAATCGAGCTCAGAGTGACAGATAAATTCGGGTTCGGGCTTGAAAAATTGGATTTGGGCCGAGTCGGGCTCAGCATCTTCGGCCCGTTGACAACTCTGCTTGATATCCTCGCGGTATTACGCCGAAGCTTGTAACGAGTGGCGGGGCCCATCTCCATGGATTAGCGCCTGGACAACACAGCTCCGAAGAAACATCGCAGCAATGGCGACACTGTGTCTGATTTGACCAGCCTTGGAATCAAACCCCAGACTTTCTCGCCAATAGCGAGGGCTTCCACCTTTGCGCCAACCGGTTGGTGGATTTGGCGATGAAGATTGTCAGCACCGGTACGCAATTTTATCTAATGTACCCAGCACCAGCAGAACCTTGCTTTTTTCCGACAAAGTGTGAGTTTATAAAGGCCATTATTTGCGGAATTGCTGCGACTTCTTTATAGCTCGGTGGTCTAGAGCGCAGTGTACTTAGAAAGCGCTGCACTAGTTTGGTTAACAATCGGGTTCGTGAACATAGGCAATAGAATAGGAATCTAAGGTTCTGCTGGTGCTAGGTACATTACATAAATATGCTACCGGTACATCAGCAATGCTTTGCGCTCATTACGCGAATAATTCGGTGATGTTTTTTAATGCAGATGAGGTGACTGTGAAGTCTGAAACAAGAATGTCGACGATAGCGGAAGAAGAAGCCGAAACAAAGCTTAATGGTCACATTTGTGACGTAAAGCTGGTGAAAAGCGATCCCGAAATCGCGATAATCGGTAAGTTTATGATTGCTAAAAGGTATCGCAAACAAGCAATCCCGGGATCGATCCCCTGTGGTTGCAAGGTTGTGATTGACTCGTTACACACTCGGGCCCCGTCGCTTGTTACACTCTTCGCGCATCCAATCGAGAGTGCTCGGACACAAGCGATTGATCAGCGATTACGACGATTGCGCTGCGCCTCAGAAATAGCCATCTCTGTCTAAATATTGCTTTAATACACTAAAAGTTTAGTTTATTCAGTTACACGTTAGTGTTGTTTGCTCAAACGCGAGTTCTTGCTCCGTGCAAAGCCAGTTGTTTGTATGTGGTACAAAGCAATGACTCAGCGAAATTTGATGCGCCTACTATTGAATTTTTTAACCTGTAATGTGCCAAAAAAATCCTAACACATTGTGTGTCAATTAAACTTTTTTGTTTGTTGGTACGTCATCATGCAATGACGTTGCGCTGATGTGACGTAATAATGAAATACCGTATTTACTCGTTTTGTAGCCCAGGCTTTAATTTTTTTCAACCTTACTCATTGCCGGACCCTTATTCAAACGGGCCTTTATTAAAGCACGGGCGCTTGTTATTTTCAAAGTAAAATTATGCGCAAAAAATGTCGTTGTAACAAAAATTACGTTGTAAAAAAACAAAAAAGTTATGCAATTGGACGCTTACGGCGTGATTGTTGTCTACCAGCGCTTAAAATTCAACAGCGTTGTGACACAAGCGTTTCTTAGCAGCTTGTTATTTCCTATTGTTCTCTACCACTGAAAAATCAGCTTTTGCATCGGGCGGGTATTACAGCACGGGCCCTTATTTATTTTTATGTTCTATTCACATTGGCGGCTATTCAAACTGGCCCTTAATGAAGATCGGGCGGTAAAACGAGTAAATACGGTATAGCGAAAAATTTTCAAAGCAGAGAAGTCTCATTGCAAAACGTCCGCTCTAGCGTTGTTAGCTGTTCATTGTACAGTATAAGTCTTATGGTCAATTTTGCAAATTTTCAATCTTCTAGCAGGTTGTTCCAAATTAAAAGTGACCCAGAGTTCAAACGTGAGTCTCACTTAGGTCTACAACAGTGGTTCTCAACCTTTCTGGTGGAGCGGAACCCAGTGAAACACTCCAGAGACTCGAGGAAATCCTGTGCATTAATTTAACCTGCTAATTTATTTGAACCCAGCTCTGAAATGTGAACTTGCTGGACCCCTTGACTGTACTGGTGGAACCCCGGTTGAAAGCACTGATCTTTCATCATGGTCACACTGACTTTCCTCAACCTCCCCCCACTTCCTAGGAAAAAATTGTTTGTACCAAAAAATCTTCGTGTTGTTGCTTTTTTTTTCAACACTTTTTTGTGCCGCCTAAGGCGTCTGAACGACCGATGCTAAAGACAGATTTGTTTTTTTTTTACAGATGATAAGAAAGAATCAAATCTTAATGATAGCGACGCTTCTCTGGAAGGTTTGAATGAAAGATGGCCGACGTCATATCTTCACCAGACAAAGATATTGACCATACGAAGTTTTATACAAGGAAAGTAAGTACATGAAGATTTTCACCAGTTCATGCTTCAATCTATTTTTGGTATCGCTGAGTAGAAAATAACAAAAACGTTTGCGTGATGGTTGAAGACACCGCTAGCGGCGCGACAGCTCTGAGGTTCGATTTCTGGGCTGGTCAAATCGTACACAGTGTCGCTGACGGTTCGTCACCGCTGCTATGTTTCTTCGCAGCTGTGTTGCCCAGAAATTATGCTGTGGAGACTGGAAATGGGCCCCATCACTCATTACACGCTTCGGTGTAATATCGCGAGTGTAATGAAGAATGGATTTTTTGTAATTAATTTGCAATAGTTTTGATTATGTAATTTAGTCACTGTGCTTTGGTGCGTGTATTCTGGAAATAGATCTGTTAATCAATTGTCACGTTACGCAAACTCACCAGTCATAACCCTATTCGCTTCAATGCTACGCCCATTTTCAAGTCTTCAAGTTGCTCTTTACAGTGTGTGTCATGGCTTGCGGCACCGCGCGCAGGTTACAGATTCTACATGACGGGTTCGATTCACGGCTGGAGCCGATTGCATTCGACCTATACGCCGGCTGACTCAAAGAGCGCAAGCTCATTTCGCAGTCTCCTTCAATTACCGTTAAATTTTTCCTGAATTTGGGTATTCGGAGTCGCATAATTAATAACAGCCACTTAACGATTGTGTTTATTTCAGGTACCGATATCTCTCCAAACTGAAGTTCATCAAGACGATAGGTGTCGCTCTCATCATGGGGATCATATGGTTTCAGATTGGCCAAGGGGACGTTTCCGAGGGGAGAGTACAGGATATAGTCGGGGCACTTTTCTTTCTCCTTGTTTTCAACTCCTTCAATTCTCTCTTCGATGTTCTGATGATTTGTAAGTCGGAAAAATGGTTCGATGAAAGTTTATGTCATTAAAATAGATTTGGAAATCATAGGTTCACTTCCCGGGTCGGTCAAATCAGACACAGTGTCGCCAGCGGTTCGCCACCGCTGCGATGTTTCTTCAGAGCTGTGTTGCTCAGGCGTTAAGTCGCGGAGATGGATCAGCCACTTGTAACACGCTTTGGCGTAACATAGCGCGTATAAAAGTTAATTTTTGTTATAGTTCAAAATGTTTATTTTTTCTAAGTAACATCGCTGAGTTAAAAACAGAAAGGTAGAAGCATGCTCGCAAAAGCTCCTTCATAAATAATTATGAAATATAATTATTTCTTGATAAAGTTTTTTCTTTTGATTCAAACGTGTAGGTTTGATTCTCGGAGGGGATGATCAAATGGGGTTGTGGTGGGTTAGATTTCAGTTCAATTAATTAATTGAAATTCCCTACATTGATTTATAAGCTTGAATCACTCTTTGAGCTTATTAGTTACACTGGATAGGTTGCTGATGAAGATACATAACCTTCATTGCTTAAATGCTTAATCTTATTCATTGATGTTTTTTTAGTTCCAAGCGAACGACAGGTGATCAATAAGGAGAGAATGAGTGGGTCATATCGCTTGTCCGCCTACTACTTGTCCAAGACACTCAGTGAGCTCCCATTGTGCCTGGTTCTGCCCAGTATATCGACAATCATCTTCTATTGGATGGCGGGCCTTAACGGACTGAATGATGCTTGGGCTTTCTTCGGGACGTGGTTTGTTATGATCGGGACTACCATAGCGTCGCAGTCTCTTGGTGAGTAGATTGTGAAATTCTCATTTTTAGTTAAAACAACATTTTTTTAAGGATATTGTTAGGTGCCTATAGTATAATTAATTCAAAAAAGTGCAAGAAAAGTTATTTTCTGTATAAATTCTCTTGATTTTGGTATTCGATTTATATTTTTAAAATATAGTTTTTTTGTTTGACCGATATGTTTGGAATACTTAATTTGCGAGGCTAATTCTCACCCGAGGTGAGCCTTAGCGGAAAGAAATACTTCTATCTTAACTGACCAATAGTATAGCTTACAGTAAAGCAAATCCACTCATAACCGCAAGGTAGGTGGTTCCATTCCTTGCCAAGCTGTTTGACGTGGCCGCAGCTTTGATGGGCTGGTAGTTGGCGAGAAATTAGTTCAAAAACAAACGCGGCAAATTACATGTGCAAGCGAGTCTTGATTCGCTTTCTGTTTTTGATTTTATTGGTTTGTGGTGACAAGAGAATAAAGTAGCAAAATGACACCGTGAACGAATGGTTCGGAGCGTCGTTTTTACGACGGCTTTATGGTTCAACTCCACCCAAGCTTCGTTGTTGCTTCCTTGGATAAGATGCTTCACGATAATTATCTCAGCTTGTTTGAACCTAACACGCTGCAAATTAAAGAAGTAAGAATCAAAACTTAAGCGGAAAACTCTGAAACAAAGGCAACTCCTTAGCGAGTCTGGATTTGTCCTATGTACAGTGCATCCGTCGCTTTCTCGTGACAGGAGGATAAAAATGAAGAAATCAAATCATTTCTGTGAATTAATCCGGCAACAATTTAACGATAAATGATTTTATATTACGCAGGTTTGTTTATCAGCGCTGCTACGATGGATTTCGACCACGCTTTGGTGTTGGCCATCTTTATCATGATTAGCTTCATGTTACTTGGGGGATTTTATATCAAAAATTTCCCATTCTGGCTTCAGTGGATGCGTTTTGCTTCCCCATTCATGTATTCGTGGTCTCTGATGTTGTACTTGGAGTTCGACTCAGACGATAGAGTAGTGTAAGTTCTTTCTTAACTAACTAATTCCTAACTAACTCTCAACTGCCGTCAGCGACATGACCTAGCGGTACCGAGCGCACATGGCAGATCCTACGTGACGGGTTTGATTCACGGCTGGGTCGCATTTGATATATTTATCGGGTGGCTGCTGACTCGAAGAGCGCACAGTTACGTCGCAGTGTCCCTTAATTACTTGTCAGTTTTCAGTTCAATACTTTTTAATACTCCCAACTTTTTAATTTGGCAACCGGCGCAATTTTTAGCAAATCAAAAAATCAAACCTTCATTATATTCGCGGCATGCGCCGAAGCGTGGAACTAGTGGCGGGTAACGAGATCCATTTCCGCGGCTTAGCGTTTCGGCAACGCAGTTCCGGAAAAGCGTCGCAGCGGTGGCGAGCCGTTGGCGACATTGTCCCGATTAGACCGGCCCGGGAATCGAACACCGAGAGTGTGCGCTTGGCAACTGAGCTAACCGCCGAGTTGGAAATAACATAGCTAAAAAACAGCCAAAAACATTTGAGCGAACGTTTCGGCTTACTTCTGGTGCCATTGTCAACGCTTTCAGCTTACGCTGTACTGGGTCTTATGCCTTGGTTTGAACATGGAAACAATCAAAGTGTTTTTAAGTGTGTTATATTTGATTTCATTTTTATCCTGATGCGAGAAAGCGACCGAGGCGCTTGAACCAGCTCACTCATTTTTTTTTTTTTTTATATTTTAAGCCACTTAATTGCAGCGTAGGATTTTTGTGGTAGTGAAATACATGCATCATGGAGATGACCTAGTTGAGAATCGAACCCGCGAAGCCAGCTTGGGAGCCCAATGCTCTAACCGCTCGGCCAACTCCATGTGCATTGAACCAGCTCACTCATGTTTAATTTTTTTTTGCAATTTTTTTGCGACCTGGTCCTGCAGCGCCAACTTGCGACAGTGCATTAGTGCTGTTATTCCATCGATAAATATTTACCAAGTTTTTTATTTCAGGTGTAATGTGAATAACAGCGCATTCCCTGCTTGTTCTAATTCTACCGCTGTTGCTCTGGAAAAGACATACATTCCTTCGAGTGAACTCCTTTCGTTTTATGGAGCGGACACTCCTGCATGGGCTTGCATTGTTGCGATTCTTGTAACAATGGTGGTGTTTCGAATAATAGGATATTATTTGATTAGATTGTTGCATAAACCCATTATAAAATAGGCGTATTGTCTTTCTCGTTCTTGTATTTATTTCTTTTTTTTTATTGTGTGCCACGACTTATAGTGTGCTTTGTAATTATATTTTTGCGTCAATCACTTGTGGTACCGCATTAATTGAATTCTACAAGTTCGTTTTTGTATTGATTCACTTTGCAATAGTTCTGGTGTTTCGTTTTTTTTTTTTACGCCTTGGAACACAAAATAAACTTATTTCCAGCTGCAGGGTGATTTCTAAATCCAAACCAAACCTTCATTGTACTCGCGGTATTACACCGAAGCGTGTAACGAGTGGCGGGATCCATCTCCGCGGCTTAGCGCCTGGGTCCGAAGAAACATCGTGGCGGCGATGAGCCGTTGGCGACACATGTCCGACTTGATCGGCCCGGGAATCGAACCTTAGATCTTCCACGCTGATAACTATGTCATCAACGATCACACCAAAACCTGCCGACATGAGCAGTATGTACCACGGTAGTTGACGCTACAAGAAAAAGTCGGAATAGCAAAATCAGGAGATATCAGTTTACCATTGCTATAATAAAGAATACGAAATCAAGCGACGCGCTTCAACGTGTCGAACGCGAAGAATTTTTAATAGAGTTAAATAAGGAATTTTCGAATATGCAATTTTTAATTTTCTAAGTTAGAGGATAGGCTAAGTTTCAACTTTATCCAGTTCAGACAAAATTGAAACCCAATTGAGTATTTTTAAATTCAGGAATTATTTAATATACCGGTATGTAAGTTTAGAGCGTTCTCGTGTCGCAAGCAAGAGAGAAGAGACAGAGTCGCTGTAACGAGTTTGCTGAAGAGTTGCACGCCGAAAGGGTTATCTGCCACAATTTAAAATGGGAAATCGCGCTAAGCGCCTTCTCTCAACGGCACAACAAGCAAACTTGCCGGCTTGTTCTTCATACTGTCCCTTTAATGCTGAGCGTCAAGTATAGCAAAGCTGTGAATAGCAACTTTTGAATCGTAGGTTTGACCGAACTCGGAATCGAACTGGCGATATTTTTTTCACAAACTTTCACATTAAGCTAATATTAAATAGGTAGGCCTATTAGCCTATGGTTAAAATGGAGGCTATTGAAACGTAGTAATACAATAAATAGGAAACGAAAATAGTTTAGGCAGGAAACAGGGTCGGCGCCAAAGGGGGCCAGGTCACCTCAATCAACATGCTTGGCCCCCCAATTAACCAGCTTTCTCTTTTGAAGACAACGGCTTTTGTGGTTAATTTCAAACTTTGCCCCCCCTCTGATAAACGCTTGGCCTCCTAAATCAACTGCTCTGAGAAACATTGAGCTACAATGATTCTTAAAACTGGGCGTTTCGACAACATAGATTCAGCTGTCATCATCAGCAGTGTAAGCAAGGCAGTACAAAACAAAAAGAACGAGAATTTACATTTTAACTACAAGTTATAGCATAAGCCAGGCAACAACCTCTTAAACTTAAAGGTATTAAAACGCAAGTTACCGTATTGTAAGCGACAGTAAACCATACTCGCGTTTGCTAGGCAGTACAACTCCGAAGAAACATTGAGTGGTACGAGCGTGCGACTCGGGAGCTGTAGACTTGAGTTTGATTCCGAGTCGGGTCAAACCAGTGATTTTAAAATTGCTATTTACAACTTCCATGCTTGACGCTCAGCATTGAAGGAACAGTGTGGAGAATAAATCGGCAAGTTTACTTGTTGTGCCGTTGGGAAAAGCACTTAGGGGGATTCCCCCATCTTGGTGTAACTCCTAAGCGAGGTCGCATAGCGCATTAATCGCTTTCTCGTAATAAGAGGATAAATATGCAAGTTGGCTACATACCAAAATTTCAAATAGTGTGCAAGTTAAACTCGTATTTCCGCGCACGTGCTGAAAAAATGTTAGAAGTTGCACAAACCTAGTTGAATTTGCATTTTGCTCAGGCAATGATTTGTGCAACTTATTCAAAATTATATACTGGCAAGAGTTTACAATTAATCACAGGTTTTATGACACAATAGTCGTTTGTTTCTCTTCCATTATTACTACTTCCGGTGGGAGCAAGCTACATCCAATCTTCTTGCACTTGAACTCCACTTTTTTCGGTTTGTTTTGTTCGAGCTTTTCGCGTCACAGCTGTACTTCCCCCTGTAGTCTTGGTCTTGTTCACGGAAAAGACTTGGGGCACCGATGAATTGTTGCTCACCATCCTGCCAAGGTTTATTAAAATCTTCATTATTACATATATAGCCTACTCGCGCTATTTATATATTCAGATATTCTTACTTACTGAAATACTAAAACATTAACATTAATAGTCTTAACTTGAACTTTATGTAAATAAAATCGCAGAGTCTGGAGCATCGGCAGGCTTTTTCTTTTAAAATTACATTCTGCACACACCAACTCCAAATTGCATTAACTTTAGGTAGGCCTATTTAACTCTATCCCCAATTTCCCTATCTCTAACTGTATTTAGTGCTTCTAATTTTTGCGGTACGTTTCAAGTTACTGCTAATGACCTCATTCCAAGATGACACCAACCGGTCCGGAGCAAGATAGTTTGACGTGGACGATTTGACGCGAACAAACTTGACACGAGCGACTTGACGCGAGGACAATTTGACGCGAGGACAACTTGACGCGAAGACGATTTGACGCGAAACGTAGGTAATGGAGTCGGCGGGTAAAAAAAAGGTGGAGGTCGGGAGTTTGAGGTAGGGGGGTTGGGGTCGGAGAGTTCGGGTTCTGGATCGTGCCATTAACCCCCACCCGATTCCCTCTGTTTTCCAAACTGCCGACCCCTATTCCACTTCACACGTTTCGCGTCAAATCGTCCTCGCGTCAAGTCGTCTTCGCGTTAAGTTTGTTTGCGTCAAATCGTTCCTGTCAAATTGTCACGTACCCGACACCAACGTCGTGTAAAGAAGCAAACACCGGTACAGCATCGTTTTGATAATGGAAAGCAATCTGGTGTTCTAGATATTACCAAATAAAATACTTACTGCCACTTTCTGCGACATCCACTCCCTAAAAAACTGTAAAGGAATGGATTCAAAGCGGAGTTGAGATAAGCGAGAAGGACACTGATGTCGTTGATGATGAGGCAACCTTCGTACTGCAACAAAATAGGTTCCATAAAATTTGCCAAGCCTTTTAACTCAGGTTGAGAGGCGCAATAAGGAGATGTAGAACAAATATTTATCGTAGGCCTATATTTATCGGGAGTGACAGAACCGGCGCCAGAGCAGTTGACTTAGAGGGCCCAAGCGTTTATCAGGGGGGCCGGGGGCAAAATTTAGAATTAAACACAAAAGCTGCTGTCTTCAAAGGAGAAAGCTAGTTAATTGGGTAGGGGGCAAGCATGTCGGTTGTCGGGGCCTGCCCCCCCTTAGCGCCGGCCTTGAGGAGGGATGATTGATTCTGGCAAGGTCATTCATTCTGAACGGTGAATGCAGGCTACTCTACTTGCGTACGGCTGATGAGGGTTAACAGCCCGATACAACGCTGTTCCGTTCTACGGAGGGGATATAGCTCAGGCGCCTCTGTCTGGAGGGTGCCACAAATTAAAAAAATTCCGTTGAATCGTGTCGTTTTAAAAAAACGTCTGCCGTTAGTTAACGTGAAAATAAGGCCTGCAAAAAATGGGACCCCCTGAAAAAGCAGCCACGCCCCCTCAGTCCGAAAACAGCCCTGCTTAGATTGAATCAGAACTTACTGAAAAAGGAAGATACGAAAGCTTGGCAAGTTGCACAGCGTGGAAAAGAATCCAGCAAAGGAAGAAAGTAATAACCAGCGCCACGCACAACTGCGTCACTTTCTTTCTTTCTTTGGTGAAACCCTTGGACTTGTTCTGTTTTCCAGAGCTGCTGGGCTCGTCGATTGTTCGGTTCAAGAAACGATGAATGATTAAACCGTAACAGACGCTCATAACCTGTTGTAAACAAATGAGGTTGAAGTCGAACGACCCAAAGTCGACAACTGCGTCACTTGTGCAATAACCATGAGCTACCTGGATCATAATTAAATTTTGATGTCATAATCACATTATTTATGACATCAAAATTTTAACTAGGCTACGACGCAGGAGGACGTGGGCTTTTGTCACCACTTAAATTGGACATGTGCACAGGGTACAGTGGCGTAACTAACCCAAAATTTCGGGGGGAGGGGGGGGCAAAACTTCAATGAGAGGCCTTAGGCTGTTTCGATTTTTTTTTACTAAAATTTGGTGAAGACCAAAAAAAGGTCATCACGTTCGCAGATGCCCAATTTTTACACTCCCCCTGGAATTGCACCCATGGTTGGGGGGGGGCAATTGCCCCCTGGTTTGATTCCTAGTTCGACCCCTGATATAGCCTAGCGGGACTGCGCCCTGGTGACAGATCTTTCTCAATTGGTTCGATTCACGGCTAGAGCGGCTCGCTTTTGACAAATATGCCGGGTGGCTGCTGACTCTTAAGAGCGCAAGCTCACTTTACAATCTCCTTCAATGGCTGTAGAATTTTCTGTTCAAACAATTTTTAAAACAACCTTAATTTTTTCGTATTTTATTGCATTTAATTCTCCTGACATGAAAAGCGATCAAAGAGCTATAAGGAGCTCCCTTAAGAATTGCCTTCCACCTACCACTCTGAGATGGGAGAATCTCGCTAAGTGCCTTTTCCAACGGCACAGTAAGTAAACTTGCCGGCTTGTTTCTCCATACTGTCCCTTTAATGCTGAGCGTCACTGCGAACATGTGAATACCTATTTGACTCGACTCGGAATCAAACCAGAGTTTACAGCTGCAGAGGCAGACGCTCTTACAAATCGGCCATCTGAACTACCAGAGCAACTTGTTTTTTTTTTTTCAGAAGAGCAAATTTCTGGTTTGCAGCATTTTAAAAAATGAAGCATTCCAGCTTTGATGTTTTTGACAGACTAGGGAATTAAACCGGAGACTTACTATCAATGGTAGAACGAACATTATGGTGAATATGAACCATATGAATGCGAACCATCCGGAAGGATGGTCTTTGGTGCTGCAGATGTCTTCTACATAGTCTTCGGGTATTTCTTGACCTGAAGGATAATCTGAGGGGACATTTAGACCTGGGGAGAGTTCGGGAACCCCCATCATGTTGTTTCCCGAAAAAAGTCTCATATCAAAATCTGTTCCATTTCCGGACGAGTCGCGATGATTCGAGAAATAATCTGTTAGCTCAGGTAAGGATCCCAAAATTTCTTCTATATCGCTGGGACTAAAAATATATTGCATGAAATTAGTTCTTTATACTGGCCGTTTGACGAGTGGTTAAAGACATCGGTGCGAGAGGTCGTGGGTTCGATGTCCTGCCGGGTCAATGGGACACCGTGTCGCCAACAGCTTGCCACACTGCGATGTTTCTTCGGAGCTGTGTTGCCCAGGCGCTGAGTCGCGAAGATGGATCCCGCCTCTCGATACAAGCTTCGGCATAATATCGCGAGTATGATCAAGATTTGTTGTTTTGTTTTTTCTTTCAGCGATAGTGGTGGATTAGCAAAGGAATTTTGAAATCAATTCAATTCAAAAATACAATGTTTAAAAAGTGCTACAAAAACATGATCCTAAATTTATTGAAAAATATAAAATTTACTCAAATAAGCTGACAACCATAAAAAGGTAGGCTAAACGAATATACTATACCTCAATGATAAACACAAACAATCACATTATTAATGACATACTACAGAATAATACGAACCGCAATTAGAAAAAAACATAAGCTTGTGACGGAAGACGACGTCGCCATAACAAATTGTAGTGGCATATGTGATGAAATAAACAATTTTTTCATTAACGTTGTTCTAAGCATGGCTTAAAGAGGTGACTTTTACTACATAGTCGTAGATGTTTTCGTCCAAACCGATACGAGAGATTACAATCTCTTATGTTCATGTCAGTTGAAACAGATACAGGTATAACAGATGCGCACGAAAAAATAGATATGGCTCAACTTGTTGATGTATTTGCCTATACGGCCCATCGTCAAATGGAATTATATTAATAATTGTCATTCTGTGCATATTTTTCTTTCTTTTGATTTCGTTAATATTTTCCTTTAGCATGTAGTAGCGTAACTTTACACGAGTAGATTGGAAGCAGCAGCGTATTTAGGGGAAAGTATTGTGCCATGATCCCCCCTTTTTTGACCGGGCCTTTTAGTAAAAAAGAGTAAAACTATTGATGCCAAGTGACTGAAATATACCAGACTCTTTTGACGGTTTTTGTTGCTTATGGCCAGATGCGGATGTAGGGGGTAAGATAAGGGGTATGCATCCTCCCACCAGCCATTTTTAAAAATGTTTGTGATGTATACAATTTTTCCATTATTTCAAACCTCTTCGATAGCAATAGTGCTTTACGCCTTTAAGCAAGCATAATTGAAAATGTGCGAACAAAATGCATCATATTTGCCGAAGCACTCAGAAGTAGGGTCAAAATTTGCGGGAAAATTATTCAAAAAGCACTAAAATAGCCGTTACAGCATGTAAATAGTCAAACATTTTTTGGGGAAGCATGCCTCCGGACCCCCTTAGAACTTTTCTTGTTCTCAATCAGCTTCAAATATGTTCTGCCAAAAAAAAAAAAACACTTGAAAAAATGGAAATTATGCTCCTCTTCTCTTTTGAATTTCCTACTACGTCACAGATTGAAAGTTTTCACTATTTTTTGCCAATAACAAGAATTTGTATTAGCCTCCGTCTTTGATTATTACCGTAAGAACAAGTTTATGAAATAGTTAGCCTAGCCTACTATGCCCGGTAAACAAAATCCCCTACAAAACGTTTCCTACTTGGCAGTGTTTAACAAGAACTTTTCGATTTACTCAAATTTGCTGTTTATGGGGTATTCTAGGCTTACTATATGCCGCCCGCATAAATTTTGAAGGAAGCTTTTGCGCTGAAAAGTTTGCTCATCACTGGTCAAACGGGACGTGCACAACTGCACATTAGTCCATTGCGCGTCCAAATAAGCGTAAACACCAACCACTGATTCGTTGATACATCAGTAGGCTTATCTGTACCACATTCAACAACTTGGTTGGTGACGTCATAGATAACGACGTCATACTTTGCCCCCCCAATATTTTTTCTGCTGGCGCCACAGCTCTCGGCCACGAAGCTTGGCTTCGGTAGCCTACTGGTGATTTTGAATCGTGAAAATCATGCGGACCAATTTAATAACACAATAAATTACAAATTGAAATTGAATCTATTTATAGACTAATTCAAGAATGTAAGTACTGCAGATGGTGACATTTTATTTACATGTTAGGCTACCCACCTCACACAATTCCTTCTACAAACATTTTCTAGTTTTTCCCGAAAGGCTAGCGCGTCAGGACGAAATAGGTTCAAGCACTCAGTGATATCCTCTTGTGGGAAGACGTGCCTGGCGAATTGAAGATATAAAAGAGCTTTATTATGACCGCGTAGAACAAGTTACTTGACCATTGTGGCCCTAAATTAATACTTCATTACACTCGCGGTGTAACGTCGTAGCGTGTGACGAGTGGCGTGATCCATCTCCGCGGCTTAGCGCCCGGGCAACACAGCTGCAAAGAAACGTCGCGGCGGTGGCGAGACGTTGACGACACTGTTAACAATTTGACCGGCCCAGGAATCAAACCCAAGACCTCTCGAGCTGATAGTGGTGTTTTGACTACTTCGCCAACCAGCCGGTGAGTTTTAATTTAATTTACTTACGAGCATTTGCAGTCTGGGGAAGTTCCCTTCGGTGTGCTGAATAGAAAAATTGGAATCGAAAGGAGAAACGCAATAATCCAGACCACTGTCGTCACAATGGAAGCCACGGCGGGTTTTCGAAGTTTCTGGAGAGTCGGTGAGAAAATATGGCACACAGCGATGTAGCGGTCAATGCTCATTACCTGACGTCACAATTACAAGGATGACGTGAAAAAGTTGCAAGGGACTGCTTAATGTTTTGACTGTATAAGAAAATTCTCGTTAGCTTTGCTGCGTGCAGCCAATCCAGGCTGGGCTCATGCCAGACTGTAAGGAGCCTCGGCTCACGGTTCTAGTTCCTGCAACACGATCAATTTTTTTGATTTCGTAATTAAAGAACGGTCATGATGACATCAAGAAATTGATTATGACGCAGAAACTACTGTAGAACCCAAAACCGTGGGATTAAAGCTTACTAAAGTTGGACATGTGGACAAGGTGAGTGTTACATCGCTCATCCCAAACATCTCGACTTCATTTTCTTTTCTGGGTTGTTTCGTCCCGATAACAGGCGACCAGCGCTGCGAATTTGAAAAGAACTTCTATGCAAATAAAGATCTGACTCATGATAAAGCAGGGTTGGGGAGCCGGCTTGTTGTTCAATGAGGCCCTCGTTAGAACTAGTTGAGTGTACAACATGGTATCAAAAGTCTTAAACTTTCTCAAAAAGTGCAGCACATTCAAATATTA
The DNA here is from genome assembly GCA_964006365.1 of Trididemnum miniatum. Taxonomy (NCBI): domain Eukaryota; kingdom Metazoa; phylum Chordata; class Ascidiacea; order Aplousobranchia; family Didemnidae; genus Trididemnum; species Trididemnum miniatum. The sequence continues at coordinate 1,740,095 of OZ023231.1, read as the reverse complement.
GTAGGCCCTTATCGTTAAACGCACCAAGCAGTTTTTGATTTTTCAGTAAGAAGTAATATTGTCATTAATATTTGACATACCTACCACGTATCTGTGGATATTTTTCTTGGATTTGAAAATTGAAAAATGTTTTCGCCCTTTCAAAATATTATGAATTAATGTGGTCTGCACGACTGTGCAAGTTGCCCACCACTGTCATAACGGTCCGATTATTACGTCCGGTTTTTGTGGACCAGAATACTGCGAGCTTTCTCCATCATCGTTAGGCCTACTACTTCGAGGCCCAGTGGTTACAATCGCTTTGTGGTCCGGAGCACGGGTTCGCTCCTCGGTCGAATAAACGCAGAGCTGCAAGTTACTCACCAAGCCATCGCTGCAGCGTTTATTTGTTGTACGCAGCTGGTGCTAGGAGGTAGACACCACTAAATCGTGACCACGATCAGGGCCGTGTTAAATTTTGGGGGATCTGGTTTTTTTTTTTTTTTAAAGGTTCATTTTTTTGTAGATCTAATTTTACCTGCAGACCTATTTTTAGAAGACGTCATTTAACGACCCCCTTTTTGAACTGTGGCAAGCTCCTGACCGGGGAAGAGGGCCATAGCTCTCATAGCCCCCATTTTAATACGGTCCTGCTCGGGACGCGATTCAGGATACCATGCGGTAATAAAGAAGACTATTTTGTATTTATTATAATTATCTTCCTGTTACGAGTGAGCGATCAAAGCGTTATAACGAACTCGCTTACGAGTTGCCGGCCATCTCTTGTCTGACACACCAAGATGGGGGAATCCCGCTAAGTGTCTTTTCCAACGAGACAGCAAGTAAACTTGCCGGCTTGTTTTCCACGCTGTCCCTTTAATGCTAAACGTCAAGCAGAGAAGGTGTAAATAGCAATTTAAAAGTCATTAGTCTAACCTGAGCCTGAATCAAACCCGGGTCTACAGTTCCAGAGGCAGATGCTCTTTCCTTTAAATGTTATAATCACTTTAAGATGAAAGTTTATTCACGATGTAAAAAGTCTGAGGGTCTTGCCATTTTTTGGTCCACGGAACCGGTGGGTCTGTGGCTTGTATCGATGCAAAATGGCGGCTACCATATGCGGCGCCATTTTATTATTTGATTAAATCCGCATGGTTTCGCTAAAGAAATCTGCTTACTATGTTAGTGAAAATATTGAATTAGAAATTCAGCATAAGCAAAAAATGAAATAAATAGCTGAGGTGACTTTCAAATTGAATTGGAAAAAAATTCAACAGTGATTGAAGGAGACTGCGAAGTGAGCTTGCGATATTCAAGTCATCAGTCACCCGGTATATTATGTCAAATGCGATCGGCTCCAGCCTTGAGCTTACATTCCCATAAAGGTAGTCGCTTACCATTAAGAATATGATGGAAGCGTAATAATTGATGAAGAGGACGCCTTCCTTGAACTTGCACAGGCTGACAGAGAACAACCAACGATCGTTTAATCTTTCGGAAGCGTTAAATGGAATCGTGAGAAGAAAAACAGTGTCAGCGAATGCGAGTTGAAGAATGTACCTAAAATTTATTACTTGATTAAGTAACTTTTCTGGACCCTCTCATCCTTGGGGGGTCGCGGGGGCAACTGCTCAAGTTGGAGCCTCCAATCATCTTGATCTTCTGCGACAAAGAATAGATGCTGTGGTGGGATACCACATCGAGACCTGCCAAAATCTTCAGCGTAATCCCGGCATCGAGTTTTGGGACGGCTTTTAATTAGGCCTGCGACCAATGGGTGTTGAACACAGCAGTTTTTAGCAGTTCTTTCCTGGAACATTCGTGTCACATGATTATACCAGATGGCAGATGCTTTCCCGTAGCCCGGAGCGTTACTCTGTCTACGCTATTGAATCTGGCTGACAGAAAACGAATCTGCCTTAACGGCGGGACACCTAACGATGTTCAAGCTGGGCAGTGGCAAACATCCTTTTCAGGACGGGGCGATGCGCATCTTCGGCGCACCGTCAACAAGTTCCAAAGGCCCAGCATTCTCCAACTGAACATCGAAGGCCTCACTGCAAGCAAGATGAGCGTGTTGCATCATCTTGCGTTACAGTGTGAGGCACTCGTCATCCTCTTACAGGAAACCCATTGCACCTCGGTAGAAAGGTTAGATCTTCCGAGCTACCATCTAGCTGGGTTTTCCTTGAGCAGGAAACATGGTCTTGCTACGTTTGTCATGAGCGTCTGAAGTGGATCCTAATCGACCAGTCCCCACCAACATCGGAGATCGAGTGGGTGTGCGTGGATGTCGATAACTATAAAATAGTCAACGTCTACGAACCCCCTCCAACACGGATGCAAGCATCTGATCTTCCAGCATTCCCCCATCCCTGCCTCTATGCTGGCGACTTCAACTGCCACCATGTTGACTGGGGTTATGATAATAACAATCCAGATGGTGAATGCCTGGCTGGCTGGGCCAGTGCCAACAACTTCACCCTGCTATATAGCCCCAAGGAGGCCGCCAGTTTCCACTCTGGCCGCTGGAAAACAGACACCAACCCAGATCTTGCATTTGCCAGTGTCGATTTGGACAGTCGCTTACCTGACAGACGTATCTTAGGAAAGTTCCCAAGGTCACAACACCGACCCTCGCTTATAAGTCCACCCAAACTTGCTCATTCAAAACCGAGCAAGCCTGTAAAGCGATGGAACTTCCGCAAAGGCCAACTGGGACCACTATTCTAACCTAACCAACAAACTGGCCAAGAGTATACCGCCACCTGAATCTCAGAACATCGATCAGGTTTACCAGTGCTTTTGCAAGGTAACAAGCACTGCGGCGAAGAAATGCATCCCTCGTGGTCGACGATCAAACCACATACCTTGCTGGGATGCGGAGTGTGAAGACCTCTATCAGCATTTCCTGCAGTCACCTGGGGGCCCTGATTCGGATAGGGCTGCTACAGCCCTACTCACAAGGCTCGACGGGAAGCGGAGAAATCGCTGGTCAGAGACGGTCCGCAACATTGACTTTTCGCACTCCAGCCGGCTGGCATGGAATACTATAAACAACCTGACTGGTAGGTCACGACAATCCCCTCGTCAATGTCCCGTTTCAGCTGATGCTATTGCTTCTCCGCTGGTTAAAAACGGGAAATACGAAGGTGTGAATCGACGCTCATCTCTGCTCGTTTTACAGGAAGTGTCTGACCTTTGGAGGGCTGATCCATTACATCCTGCGAATGTCTCCGGGAGTTTTTCCCATCGGGAGTTCGCTGCTGCCCTCCAATATTTAAAACCAGGCAAAGCTCCTGGACCTGATTCCATTTGTCCGGAGCTGATAATCCATGCTGGAGCCGGCTTAAAATCTTGGCTACGTGGCTTCCTATCTTCCTGCCTGCACCACCTCAAAATTCCTAAGATCTGGAGAAGAGCGCTAGTAGTAGCGGTCCCAAAGCCTTCGAAACCGGTAGAGGACCCAAGGAGCTATCGTCCGATCTCCTTGCTCTGTGTTTCTTACAAGATTCTCGAGCGACTTATCTACGCCCGCGTCGAACCTCTTATTGACCCTCTGCTCCCACGGGAACAGGCGGGTTTTCGACGCGGAAGATCCACCGTGGATCAAGTCACTTTGCTCACGCAAAGCATTGAGAATGCATTCGAAGCGAAAAAAAAGGCCGGTGCCGTCTTTATCGACCTGACAGCTGCCTATGATACTGTCTGGCACCGTGGCCTCACCTGCAAGCTGTTGCGGCTTCTGCCGGACAAGCACATGGTTCGTATGATTATGGAACTGATCCGCAACAGAAGCTTCACCCTTACAACTGGCGACAGCAAGCTTAGCAGGTTACGACGCCTGAGAAATGGCGTACCCCAGGGATCGGTCCTGGCCCCCCTCCTTTTCAACATCTATACATATGATATCCCTCCATAAACTCCAAGAAGTTCGCCTATGACGACGACCTGGCGATACTTCATACATCTGGAGAATGGAAGGAGCTGGAAAGGACTCTAAGCCAGGACATGACTACACTTTCGGAATATCTCCAGACCTGGCGATTGAAGCTTAGCCACACTAAAACGGTGACGGCGGCCTTTCACCTCCACAATCGAGAGGCTAAGCGTGAGCTTAAGGTCTGTAACATCGGTAAGACCTTACCTTTCTGTCCAGTTCCCACTTATCTTGGGGTCAAACTGGACATGGGTCAAACTGGACATATTGTCCTCACCTGGAAGCATTGCGCAAGAAATTATGTACTTGCGTCTCACTGTTGAGGCGACTTGTTGGAACAGGTTGGGGTGTTAGCGCTAAGACATTACGCACAGCTGCCCTGTCTCTGGTCTACTCGACTGCCGAGTACTGCGCACCAGTCTGGTGCCGCAGCGTGCACATACGGCTTATCGAAAGTGTAATAAATGACGCCTTGCGCATTGTCACTGGGTGCCTGCGTCCCACTCCATCGGTCTACCTTCCGGTTCTTTCAGGCATTCAGCCAGCTGAGCTTCGCCGCCAAGGAGCGACACTCTCCCTAGCCAACCGCAGCTCCCTGGACCCCGACCACATCTTACATGGCCAGTTTCTTGAGTCACAGGACATATGTAGGGAGAGATTGAAATCTAGACGCTCATTTGTACCTGCTGCTCGGAAATTACTAGACAATCTTTCTGAGATGGACGTCCGTGCAGCCGAGTGGACGAACACAAAATGGGACATGGAGTACTCTGCCAACGCATTGTCACTCCATGCTTTCATTCCCAAGGCTAGCTCCAGACCCTTGGGTATGGGTCTGCCCAGGGCAGCCTGGGTCAAGCTCAACCGTCTGCGTTCTGGTGTTGGACGTTTCTGTTCGTCCATGTACAAATGGGGTCTCGCTCCTCTAGCGAATTGTGAGTGTGGTGCCAGTGAACAAACCGCAGATCACATCATCTCACAGTGTCCCATACATCGAGCACCCCGAGGTATGTTTGGTCTAATGATTTTGGATGATGAAACAAGATGCTGGCTGAAGTCCCTTACAGTCAGCATCTGACCCAAGCAGTTTGGTGGCCAGGGTGGTAAAAGGATAAACCCTCGGCCATGGTCCTTTCATCTGTCTTGGAAGAGATGCCCCGCCAAACGACGACGACGACGACCAGCGCAGTTACACGTTGTCTTTGATTGAGTAATAATTAATCAATGTTTTATTTAAACTCTGTATGTAGGTTACAGCTTGACACTGTTACTTCTATAACCATCATTAACCCCCTGGGTACGTGGTGTTTCACCTAAATGAAGTTAATCAAATCTACAAGGTTCACTGTTCACTGGCAATATGCAGGGTTTTCCAAAAGTTGTGGACACGTGCACGTCTGGAGTCTCCACATCTCCATAGCTATGAATGGTAGTGAGATAAAAGTTGTGCCATTTTAAAGCTAATCACATGAAGTTTTTTGTAAGTTTTTATATCCTTAACAGTTTCCGAGATATTCAGTGTCAGAATGATCCCAATACTTTTAAGCCGAAGCGTGATAACGAGTGGCAAAAAATTTGAGGTGAGAAAGCTATTTTGATCATAAAGATTACCAAGTGCGCTTACCCTGCTAAATTATTTTATAGAAATCATTGATGAAGCAGTTAATCGATACAACTCACCAGTGAGTGACGGATTTTTTGTACTCTTTCAGGAAAATAATGATGAAGATCACGATAAGATTGGCGAGAAGTCCGAAGATACAAATGAGGATTAGGAATGCTGACACCACCTTTGCTGTCCTTTCATTGAACAGAGCTCGTTCGATCACTGTAATCATGATAAGTGGTCACTGCCTCGTAATAAAAGCGAGGGCTAACCACTCGTGCGAGTTCGTAAACACTTCAGTAAACTAGAAAACTTATCAAACAAAAAAACAATCAAATCTTCGTTATGCTTGTGGTATCACGCCGAAGCGTGTAACGAGTGGTGAGATCCATCTCCGCTGCTTAGTGCCTGGTCAACACAGCACTGAAGAAACTTCGCAGTGGTGGCGAGCCGTTGGCGACGCTGTGTCCGATTGGACCAACCCGGAAATCGAACCCCAGACCTCTCACTACGACAACAATGTCTTGCAACTCGGCTAACTGGCTGGTGTGATTTTAAAATGAACTGTTTTTGTTGTTTTCTGAAAGAAGTTAAACGATTTGCGATACAGTTTATAAAACAAGCTTTGAGCTATTGCTTACATTTTGTACCATAAAATTCTATTTTTTTTTCAACAAAACAACGACAAGTAAAATTACGAACCGAATCTCATCACCAACGAAAACATCAAAGTGTAATTCTCAAACGAAAATTTATTGGAAATGCTATAAGTTCTGATAATAATTTCCAAAAAAAAAAAATAAATAAACAAACAAGGAAAAATCCAAAACAATCGTATTCCCAATGACAAAAAAAATGATATAAAATGCAATGAGCTCTTCATAAAAATAAACAGAAACAAAACTTACCTAGTTGCTGTTCAGCACCGCTGAAATTCGGGTCTATTTCAAAATCCATGTCCTTCTCTGCTTTGCTAAATTATGTTGTGTTGTAGTTTTCAAACACTAGCCTAAAAATTTAACGGCAAAAACAATGTATTATTAATAGAAAAGAAAAAAACAAGTTTGTGGGTGAAATCTTGTTTTCATTATCCTGTCACATATTTAACTAATCATGCGAGAATCCAGACTCGCTATGACGCTATTACGAGTTGATTTGTTTTCGATCGCGTCCATGCAATTTTGCTGTTGGTTAAAAATTTTACCAAAGAGATGAGTTTCGCGGCACATCTTTTCTACGAACTCCTAACAAATTTGCGTATGCATTAAGCAAATTTTCTGCTCACAAGCAATATGTTTTGTTGTTATTATCTCGCTTTTTGATCTCTTTGGTTGTATTTTACTAGTTTATTGATGTCAAACTTAACCAACAATAAAGGAAATAAGCGTTTACAAAAATTTAACAGAACTTATCAAGCACTAACGGAAGTTAATTTAGTTCGTTCATTTCAAAAAGAAATTTAACAAATTCACAAGTTAATGAAAAAATTAGCTTCGTTATTAACGAATTAACGATTAACGAAATTGTGCCCATCTCTGATTCGAACCCATGCCCGCAATGTTTCTACTTCAATTCAATAATTGAAATTTCTTGCTTCGACGAAAATTCAGTATTTTTCAGCTCTATTTTACGTCTCACTTCGACAACCAAACCTTAGAACCGTCACTAAACTTGCTTTAATTAAATGACGACTGCATGAGGCAGCATGATTCTCAAGCAAGAGTTGAACTTTGCGTTTTTCCAAAGAAAAACAAAAGCTTAAAGTTCATGAAGGTCATTACAATAAAGGTAAAGATCGTTAGTGTAATTTTTGATGGGAATCATTTGATGTTTGCAGCAATTCGTTGAATGTCTAGCGCGTTCGCGCAAAATAGCTCGCAGTCGTCAGCAGGAAATTCAAATGTTATCACGGCTTTCAGTGAGTTCATTTTCTTGGTAAGCGTCATTGCAAAATTACCTGAAATATTGCGAAAAACAGCGAGGAAATTTTAAAATTGCAACTTACAGTTGATTAAACCGCGCAAGATACCAGTTACGGATTTTTCTGATATGTTTGATTTACGGACAAATTTCTCCTAAATTTGTAAAGCTTTCTAAGTGTGTTTTAGCTCCACTTCTTGCTAGATTATTCAATAGATGCATTGAATTAGAAACCTTTCCAAATGATTTCAAAGTGGCCTGGCCTTGACCAAATTTCTCCTAAATTTGTAAAGCTTTCCAAGTGTGTTTTAGCTCCACTTCTTGCTAGATTATTCAATAGATGCATTGAATTAGAAACCTTTCCAAATAATTTCAAAGTGGCTAGTGTCATTCCTATTCCGAAAAAAATATCTCCAACTTCACTAGATGAATTTCGACCAATCTCTCTGCTATCAGTATTTTCTAAATTATTTGAAAAAATTCTTGAAAGCAAAATGACTAAATTTATTACTAAAAACTGCATCCTCACTCCTTCGCAATTTGTCTTTACAGAAAACAACTCCACCGAATTAGCTATTACCACTTTCTATGACAAATTATTAAACAACTTAAACGGAAAATTAATAACATGTTCCATTTTTCTCGACTTGAGAAAAGCGTTTGATTCTGTAAGTCATGAAATTTTGCTTAAAAAACTTTATCATTACGGTTTTCGTGGTAAAATGTTCAATCTATTATCATCATATCTTTCTGGGCGCCAAATTTGTACAAAAATTAATGACAAATTATCTTCACTTCGTCCAGTTAAATATGGGGTTCCTCAGGGTTCAGTTTTGGGGCCTTTACTCTTTCTTTTATACGTAAATGACCTTCCCAACGTGTCCAAATTCGAAACGACGCTTTTTGCGATGATACAACTTTGCATTTAGCACATCATGATTTCAACATACTTCAGCAACAAGTGAAAGAGGAAATTGATAAAATTGAAAATTGGGTTACCAGCAACAAATTAACTATCAATTACAATAAAAGCTGCTACATGATTATCTCGGGTAACAAAAAGAAAATTGACACAAACGAATTTAACGTTAGTATTAGTGGCAATGTCATTGTAAAATCCGACTATGTCAAGTATCTTGGAGTATTTTTAGACGATCGTCTGTCATGGAAAATACATATTAATAAACTATCAAAAAAACTTTCCAGAGCTTGTGGTATGGTTTACAAACTAAGACACTACGTTCCCCTATCCTCACTCAAGTTAGTCTATTACAGTCTTTTTCACTCTCATCTTCAATATTCCTTATTAAACTGGGGTAGAGCCGCCTCGTCTCACTTACAAAAATTGATAATTCTCTAAAACAAATTCATAAGAGCAAGTCTTTTTTGTGCGAAAGAAAAACCAATTAACTTTCTTTACTCTAAATTTAATACACTTATGCTGACTGACATGATTAATCTAGAGTTCGCTAAATTTATGTTTAAATACAATAACCGTCTGTTACCACCCTCTTTCAACAATTATTTCACAAAACTTGATGTAATACATCATTATAACACTAGACAAAAAGGAACGTCTGAATTTTTTCAACCTTTTATTGCTTCAGAAACTGGCAAAAAATCTCTTCAATACATTGGCCTGAAAATATGGAAAAACATTCCCGAAGAATTTAAGCACTGCTCCTTTTCTTCTTTTAAAAAATACGTTAAATCTTCTGCCGTCTCCAAATATGTATGAAATTACCTTATCTACAATATTTCATCTTGCCTTCAGCAGATTATCAATTTTATACAAATGTCACCATCTAAATTGATATTGTAACTAAACAGTTGATATCGGTATCCCTTTAAATGTATTTTTACCTTCTCCAAAACCAAAGTTTTTGTTTTTTGTGCTTTGTGTACATATTGTTTTCTGAAGTTGTAATTTATGTTTTCTGAAGTTGTAATTTGTGTTTTCTGAAGTTGTAATTTGTGTTTTCTGAAGTATTGTAGGATGTTGCTATTTTAGCTATTATTTTTTTACCCTATTTTTTAAACACTACTTTATATTAGCTTTGAATCTCAAACTAAACCCCCCTTTCTGATTGTCGTAAAGTTATGCCTTCACTGACAACCTGCTCAACCCCTTATTATTATTACGTATGTGTGTGTATTTGCGTTTACTTTTTACCAATTAACGTCAGAGTAAGATATGGCAAAAAGGTGCAGTTGACCTAGATGACCGAATGATGGTCTTTTCGCTGTTTCCTACCTGTGCTTTCTTGTGCGTTGTGGACACAGTGTTGCCAACAGCTCTCCACCGCTGCGACGTTTCTTCGGAGCAGCTGTGTTGCCTAGGTGTCAAGTCGCGGAGATGGGCCCCGCCACTCGGTACACGCTTCGGTGCAATATCGCGAAAGTGTAGTGGAGATTTGTTTTTTTGGTTTGACGTTTGTTGTAGCCTATGATCTTGGTGGGTTAGATTCAGGTTCAATTCATTAATCGAAATTCTTTTTGTTGATTTATAAACTGGAATCACTTTTTTAGCCTGTCCTATAGCTAGACTGTATAGACTTCGGTATAAGACGTCAGTGCTTAATCTCAATAGCGCCAGTTACGTGATAAAACAGCAAAGTAGCGACCAGTCATATGAATCACTGCAAATCTCGTTTTGCAAGAATTTTCGAAAAAAATCAAAACCTTCATTACACTCTCCGTATCACGCCGAAGCGTGTGAGGAGCGGCGGGTCCGAAACAGCCGTCGGCGACATTGTGTCCGATTTGGCTGGGCGGGGAACCAAACACCAGACCTCCCGCACCATTGGCGATGTCTTTCACTACTGATCCTGACTGACATAATTGCAAATACATGTAGCTCCGGTAAATACTGTAAATACACACCGGGTGGCTGCTGACTCAAAGAGCGCAAGCTCACTTCGCAGTCTCCCTAAATTACTGAGCAATTTTCAGTTTAATGTGGTTTCAAAATAACCTCATTTATTTATTTATGTATAAAAACACAAAAGTAAAGCAAGAGACACGGCAAGCTCATTAAAGACCCGGATGTTTACGCAATATTTTAAACGATAAAAAATCGTGCCATCAGTGTTAGTCAGTTAGTTAGTTAGTTAGTTGCATATTTATCCTCCTATCACGAGAAAGCGATCAATGCGTAATAACAAGCTCGCTTAGGAGTTATCGACCACCAGGTCTGTCTGTCACTTTAAGACGGGGGAATCCCGCTAAGTGCCTTTCCCAACGGCACAACAAGTAAACTTGCCGGTTTGTTCTCCACACTGTCCCTTCAATGCTAAGCGTCAAGCAGGGAAGCTGTGAATAGCAATTTTAAAGTCATTGGTTTGACAGGACTCGGAATCAATTTCGAGTCTACAGCTCCAGAGGCAGACGCTCTTACCGCTAACAAACAGTACGTCATCACTACTTAATCTTGCAGCAAATTAAACCGAAATTTTTTTCAAACACTTGAAGCGTTTGTGTTTAGCTAAGCAGAAATGGTTGCATGAGCTTGATAATCATGTAAAATTAACGCGTGAAATCGTGATCACCAGTTGTACAGCATTGCAATACATAATTACCCTGTCCATATGCCATGTCTAAGCGAGTCAATAATCCATGAGCTTTCTATATCATAACCAAGGACATCAAAAATTTGATTGTGATGCAGAAAACCAGAGGACTTTTGGTCTGCTTAAACAGGGCATGTCGACGGGGTAAAATAATGTTGACGTAGATCATTGGCATTTTGTGTTTTTAGTTTGAATCAATTTACTCAAATACAAAAATGAAAAAATATTACGGTTTCGGACCAGTTGTTCTCAACCTTTTATGATTTGTGGCACTCAGCGATGGCGGAAGCATTTCTAAAGTGGGGGGGGGGGGGCCCAAAACCAATGACCAGATTTTCTTCATCTATTTAACCAAGGACTGCAGTGGCGTAGCGAGAAATATTGAAAGGGGGGGAGGGCATAATTTCCACATTTTTTCCAGCGTATTTTTTCGGCAGAACTAATTTGAAGCTGATTAAGAAATCAGGAAAGTTCTAGGGGAGTCTGGGGGCATGCTCCCCGGGGAAATTTTTGAAAATTTACATGCTGTAATGGCTATTTAAGTGTTTTTTGAATAATTTTCCGGCAAATTGTGTTTAAATTTTTTGACCCCAGTTCTGAGTGCTTCGCCAAATATGGTGCATTTTGTTCGCACATTTTTAATTATGCGTGCTTAAGGCGTAAGGCTTAGAGCTATCGAACGGGTTCCAAATTATAGAAAAACTGTATGCATCAAAAACCTTTTTGAAAATGGCTGGTGGGAGGATGCATATCCCTTATCCTACCCTTCTGGATTCGCCCCTGGCCATAAGCTACAGAAACCACCAAAAGAATCTGGCATATTTTAGTCACTTGGCACCATTAGTATTGTTCTTTTTTGCAAAAAGGCAGAGTCAAAGGAGGGGCATGGCACAATCGCCCCGCCCCTAAACACGCTTCTGTGGAACGGGTTTAGACAATGGGAGGTTATTTGATCACACTGATTGGAAGAGCAAAAAAGGTCTCTTCACGCCCTCAGATGTCGTGTTTTCACTGAAAATATCGGTAGAGTGAAGAGCAAAAAAAAGGTATACACGTCCTCAGATGTTCTGTTTTCCCGAGAAAGTATCGGTGAAGAGAACAAAAAAAGGTCTTCATTGTTCGTAATGAGGCCCCCCATTTTCTACGAGGCTCTAGGTTTCAGCCTGATTAGCCTATACGTAAATCCGGCCCTATGCCTACAACCCATATTTAGCCTGTCCACATGTGACATGTCCAATTAATGTGGGCTTCAGACCCAAGGTTCTTGCTTCTAGTTTCTGTTACTCCACCGCACAAACAAATTTTAAAGAAGACATCTCTGGATTTAAGCTCTTTCCTGGGTTTTAATTTCGATAGTAGGCCTATTAAGTTTCAAATATTGATGATTCTTCCAACCCCATCTACCTATTTAACATTTAGCTCACTTCGCGCAATATTCGTGTAGGCCTAAATCGCAATCAGTAACGTGTTTAATTTCCAGTTATATTCAACGTTTTTTTTTAGTTATGATTTAATTAATTCTACAGTATTTGTACTTAATAATCCTACTACTAATCTAGTCCCTACAGTTGCACGTAATTGTTTAATTTGCCCCTTTGGTTACATTTTACGTAAATCCCAACTACTTTGTTTATGACGTAATAGTTATGCTGTATTTAAAATGATTTCTTTCTTGTGCTGGTTATTCTAGCCTAGTGCCTATGTAGTTTCACACTGATGATGGCATAAGTTTTTACCGAAACGTTTGTGAGTATGATTGCAAATATACTGGCTGTTATCTTTTTATTGAAGTTGAGTTTAAACAATTGGTTTGTGGTACAGAATTTTAGTATAGCAAAGTATAGTGATTTCATCTCGAAGCTTTTCGTCTGACACTCATCGGGAGAAGATCGTCAGAAATCAGTAAACTAAAATGCAAGTCTTATGTATCAACAGAGAGAAAGAAAGAGAAAAAGAAAAGAGAAAAAGGAAAAAAGGAGGCGGAAAAGCACTGATTGGCCAGTCTGATCAGCTGTTTCGACGCGTCAATCAGCGATAGATCTTAAGACTGTAAACAAATTCTTTTTGCCTGCAAAGGTCGGGATTTGATGTTTTAATAAAAATGGATTCCAAAACAGAGAGATGGAAGGAAGAGCGACCTCTGGCGAGAATGCGGAATCTGTCTTGGTGATAATGTTTAGCACATGAAGCGTTTAAAAGGAGATGGAGCCCAATTGCCGAATCACAAGTCTGGGTGGGGTTAGGGGTGGAGGACTTACAAGCACGCGATGGGAGGCTACGTTTCAAAATGGAATTGGCGTTTCTGATTGACTTTGGAATATGTTGGTTGATTCTGTCCAGCAACCTTTGGGATGTACGACCCACATACCGACTATCACAGTGGCATGAATATTCGTAGATAACATTGCTTTGTTGATGGGCGGGTAGTACATCTTTCTTGGTGGCTGGAACCAGTTCCTTGGTTTTAAAGATGATACGTGGCTCCACGGCAAAGAAGCAGTTGCTCACGGCGGCTTTCACTTGCTTTTCAAATTTCGTAGAAATAGACCCCAACCACTGGAGACGCAAGTATACCGGGCATTTTTCCGGACCAGATGTTATAGGTTTCTGAAATTGCTTGAGTTTCTTGGCTATTGCACTTTTAATGACGTCATCTGGGTAGCCATTTGCCAGAAGAATAGATGTGATTTTATCTAATTCTGGTTGCAACTTGTCTGGGGAGCAAATTTTGAGGGCACGGTGGGTAAGGGTAAGGATTAAGTTAAGTTTTCGCTTTTGGGGAGAAAAGGAGTTCCAACGGAGGTATTGGCCAGTAAAGGTGGGTTTCCGGTAAACAGCGGTGAAGAATTCAGACTCAGTCTTTCCAACTAAAACATCTAGAAAAGGAAGGGTAAGGTTACATTCCTTCTCGTGGGTGAACTGGAGTGCGGGGTGGAGAGAGTTAAGTTTGGAAAGAAAGGAATCACAATGCTTTTCATCGTGAAAAATGACAAAAGTGTCATCAACGTAGCGGTAGTACATAGGTGGTTTGTCCGTGGTTTGAAACAGTTTTGATTCATAGAATCCCACGAAGATGTTTGCCAGACAAGGTCCAAGCGGGGAGCCATAGCGACTCCGTCAATCTGTCGATGCATTATGTTGTTGAAGCTGAAATCGACAGAGCAGGTAGCAAGTTCCATAAGCTCCACGAATACGTTGCGTGGGAAGGTTGGAGGAGTAGAAAGAAAAATTGTAGAGTGAGTCGGCACAGATTTGAATAGTCTCAGCTAAAGGTACATTGGTGAAAAGACTGGATATATCAAAAGAGCACATGAAAGTGGAAGCAGGTTGTAAATTGGAAGAACGAATAGCATCAACAAAAGAAAATGAATCTTGGATGCAGTAAGAAGAGTATAAAGAAAGGACGGGTTGGAGGATAGAAGTAAGCCAAGTTGCCAGTTGATGTTGGGCTGAGCCAGTCATGGATAGAATGGGTCGGAAAGGTACGTCCTTCTTGTGAATCTTTGGTAAGCCATACATACGAGGACGTTGCGAGCCAGTGAGCCTGATGACTTCGTAGACTCCTGTGGGTAGAAGATCGTCTTTGTGCATTTGTAATAGTCGACGTTGTATTTTCGACTCGATTTTGACGGTGTTATCATTGTCAGGTGCGGGGCCGAGTCTGCAGAATTTAGATTGATCGTTTAAAATGGACTACATCTTAGAAACGTAATCCTTTTTGTTTATAATCACCACACCTGACCCTTTATCAGGTTTGGTAATTAGAATATCCTGATTGGAACGAAGTGACTTAATAGCTTGCAGGGATTCTTTGTTCATTAAAAAGTCGCCGACATCAACTGGAGTGTCACAATATGCATGAGCCAGGTCACTCAGTCTCGCTTTCAATGCAGAGAGCCTTTCATCAGACTGCGGCTTGTGATGTAGCAATTTGGCCAAACAAAACTTCAAACTCAGCGTTGGACGGAAGTGGGTGGTAGGCAAAAGTTAAGCCCATGCAACAGAACGAATTCTTCAGTGTCGGAAAGTTGATAGTCTGAGAGATTGATTAGGTGTGATTTGTCCGGTATGGATTGATTGCCAAAGCGTCGTCGCCTGAGAAAACTAAGGTTGCGTTCATGTTTGTTTTGAGTTTCTTTGCTTTGCTTCTGTCGATGATGGAAACGTAACGACAATAACGAATGAAGTCGAAAAAGGACAAGAATGATTTGATGTTTGACCAGAGACTGCGGCAATAATTCTTCAGATTTGCAGCAAGAAGAACTTGTTTTCTAATGTCATCCTTCATGAAAGCGCGTTCCATTGTAGGGCTATGTTTGACACGTGCTTTTTCAATGCGAGTATAGATACTTTTAGGCGCCACTCTTTGAGCGATGCAAGTCTTTAAAAAGACTGTTAAAGATTGAAGATTTCTAAGTTTTCCACGAGTTCTAACCAGCTTGTTAAGAATTTTAATTGCTGATCGTTGTACCGTCTTCGGAAGTATTTAAACAATTGGTTTGTGGTACAGATAACACCGTCAAAATCGAGTCGAAAATACAACGTCGACTATTACAAAATGCACAAAGACGATCTTCTACCCACAGGAGTCTACGAAGTCATCAGGCCCACTGGCTCGCAACATCCTCGTATG